>OY740782.1:29761205-30961205 GCA_963514005.1 Raja brachyura | reverse complement strand
CACCAATGCCCTGTACAATTTTAACATTACTTCCCTACTCCTATATTGAATGCTTTGATTTATAAATGCCAGCACACCTAAAGCTTTCTTTACCACCCTATCTACATGTGATTCCACCTTCAGGGAACTATGCACAGTTATTCCTAGATCCCTCTGTTCCACAGCATTCCTCAATTCCCTACCATTTACCATGTACATCTTATTTTGATTTGTCCTGCCAAGATGTAGCACCTCACACTTATCAGCATTAACCTCCATCTGCCATCTTTCAGCCCACTCTTCCAAATGGCCCAAATCTCTCTGTAGACTCTGAAAATCTACTTCATTATCCACAGCACCACCTATCTTAGTATCATCTGCATGCTTACTTATCCAATTTTCCACCCCATCATCTGGATCATTGATGTTCAACAGAGGACCCACACAGATCCCTGAGGCACCCCACTGGTCACCGGCTTCCAACCTGACAAACAGCCATCCACCATTACTCTCTGGCATCTCCCATTCAGTCACTGTTAGAACATAGAATATAGAAAAAATAGGTGCAGGAGTAAGCCATTCAGCCCTTCGAACCTGCACCACCATTCAATGTGATCATGGTTGATCATCCAACTCAGTATCCCGTACCTGCCTTCTCTCCATACCCCCCGATCCCTTTAACCACATCTAACGCCCTCTTAAATATAGCCAATGAACTGGCCTCAACTACCTTCTGTGGCAGAGAATTCCAGAGACTCACCACTCTCTGTGTAAAGAATGTTTTCCTCATCTCGGTCCTAAAGGAATTCCCCTTTATCCTTAGACTGTGACCCCTTGTTCTGGACTCCCCCAACATCGGGAACAATCTTCCAGCATCTAGCTTGTCCAACCCCTTAAGAATTTTGTAAGTTTCTATATGGTCCCCCCTCAATCTTCTAAACTCCAGCGAGTACAAGCCGAGTCTATCCAGTCTTTCCTCATATGAAAGTCCTGACATCCCATGAATCAGTCTGGTGAATCTTCTCTGTATCCCCTCTATGGCAAGAATGTCTTTCCTCAGATTTGGAGACCAAAACTGTATGCAATACTCCAGATGTGGCCTCACCAAAACCCTGTACAACTGTTGAATCCATCTTGCTGCTCCGCCATTAACACCCAAAGATTGAACCTTCTTAACCAACCTTCCATGGGGAACCTTGTCAAAGGCCTTACTGAAATCCATATAGACAACATCCACTGCTTTACCCTCATCAATTTCCCTAGTAACCTCTTCAAAAAATTCAAGAAGGTTTGTCAAACATGACCTTCCAGGCACAAATCCATGTTGACTGTTCTTGATCAGACCCTGTTTATCCAGATGCTTATATATATTATCTCTAAGTACCCTTTCCATTAATTTGCCCACCACTGACGTCAAACTAACAGGTCTATAATTGCTAGGTTTATTCTTTGAACCCTTTTTTAACAATGGAATAACATGCGCAGTACGCCAATCCTCTGGCACTATTACCATTTCTAATGACATTTGAAATATTTCTGTCATAGCCCCTGCTATTTCTACACTAACTTCCCTCAATGTCCTAGGGAATATCCTGTCAGAACCTGGAGACTTATCCACTTTTATATTTTTCAAAAGTGTCAGTACTTCCTCCTCTTTGAATTTCATAGTTTCCATAGCTACTCTATTGTTTTCCCTTACCTCACAGATTTCAATATCCTCCTTGGTGAATACCGAAGAAAATAAATTGTTCAATATCTCCCCCATCTCTTTTGGCTCTGCAGATAGCTGTCCATTCTGGCTCTCTAATGGTCCAATTTTATCCCTCGTTATCCTTTTGCTATTAATATAGCTGTAGAAACCGTTTGGATTTACTTTCACCTTTCTTGCCAAAGCAACCTCATATCTTCTTTTAGCTTTTCTTATTTATTTCTTAAGATTCTTTTTACATTCTTTATACTCCTCTAGCACCTCATTTACTTCATGCCTCCTATAATTATTGTAGATATCTCTCTTTTTTTCGAACCAAGTGTCCAATTTCCCTTGAAAACCATGGCTCTTTCCGATTTTTACTATTTCCTTTCAACCGAACAGGGACATAAAGATTCTGTACTCTTACAATTTCCCCTTTAAATGTCCTCCATTTCTCTTCTACATCCTTCCCATAAAACAAAATGTCCCAATTCACTCCTTTTAAATCATTACGCATTCCCTCAAAATTAGCCTTTCTCCAATCAAAAATCTCAACCCTAGGTCCAGTTCTGACTCTCTCCATAATTATATTGAAACTAATCGTATTGTGATCACTGGTCCCAAAGTGCTCACCAACGCACTAAAAAGCGTTGCAAATGCATGGGAACGTGTGCATGTTTCCTCGTTCCCCAAATCATGCACCATGCTGACTTGAAAATGTGTCAACATTCCTTCATCTTTGGCAGTCCCTATGGCATAGCAGTGTAAAGAGTCCCTTCATCAGCAAGACTGCAGTAGTTCAAGAAGAGATTCACAAGGACAATTAGGGGTAGGCAACAAAAGCAGTAATTGCCAGTGTGGCCATTGATATGTATTTTAGCAGTTACCCTTTCTCCATTAACTGTTTATTATTGTGCTATTTTTTTTGGCTTGCATGCATGCCAGTAATCCAGAATAGAAGAAATACTTCAAGGATCTGTTGAAGCATGGATTGCTTTGCCACATGCAGCAACTGAGGCGGAGAACACTGCATCTTCTAAAGAAATACGGATGAATCAGAGAAAGATGCATTGTTCAGGGGAAAGATCAAGATAGTGATATTCTGTTTCGATTGATTTTTCTATACCTTTTCACTTTGCTTAAAAAGGTTCTTTACAATTTTTCAAAGCATTATTAAGTTGTCTTGCAATCTTCAAAGATTTGTCTATCTGAGCTCCAGGCACCTCTACTTCCAAATTCTTTTGAAGAGCATTATTCAATTTACACTAGTATTTTTCCAAGGAAGTTTAAATGTTGCAGCCAAGCATGAAAGGGCTGTGATCTGATAGAATAGAGAGTGTTATGTTGCCTTGCAGGGAGTCTTTTTTTTTCCCGATGCCATCTTAACCTCTGGATTTATGTGTTCCAAACAGCATGTGTTCCAAAATGTAAATATAAGGTAATGGCCAAATTTCATTTTCACTGGATTGAAAGGTAAAAGGATTTGACCATAGAGTTCCATGAACATGTGTCAGTAAAAACCCTAATGTCATAAAAATAAAATGGAAACATTAACATTGATAACCGTGTCATAATGAGTATATGGGGGAGGTGAAGAATGTCCCTTCACCTCCCCCATCCACTCCTTTCAGGAACCCAAGCAGTCATTCCAAGTCCGACAGAGGTTCACCTGCACCTCCTCCAACCTCATCTACTGCATCCGTTGCTCCAGATGCCAGCTGATCTACATCGGTGAGACCAAGCGGAGGCTGGGCGATCGTTTCGCCGAACACCTCCGCTCGGTCCGCAATAACCAACCCGACCTCCCTGTGGCTCAGCACTTCAACTCCCCCTCCCACTGCGTATCCGACCTCTCGGTCCTGGGCCTCCTCCACGGCCAGAGTGATCAACACCGCAAGTTGGAGGAACAGCACCTCATATTCCGCTTGGGGAGTCTGCATCCTCTGGGCTTAAACATTGAATTTTCTCAATTCTGTTAACCCAGACTGCCTCCCCCCCACCTCTCCCTCAGCCCTCTGGCCCTGACATTCCTTCTCCATCTCCCCCCCCCCCCCCCCCCCCCAGTCGCACTAGCTTCTCATTTTCACACCACAAACAGCTTACAATGGCCTGCTTCCTTTATCACCAATACTTTTTTGCATATCTTTCACTCATTGTTCCTTATCTCTCCACATCACTGTTTATATCTCTCGTTTCCCTGATCCCTGACCAGTCTGAAGAAGGGTCTCGACCCGAAACGTCGCCTATCTCCTTCGCTCCTTAGATGCTGCTGCACCCGCTGAGTTTCTCCAGCTTTTTGTGTAACCCTCGATTCTCCAGCATCTGCAGTTCCTTCTTTAACATCATAATGAGTATTAATCGATAACAGACTTGCTTCGCTTAAATAAATGCTGAATGTTTCCCAGGAATTTATTACCATGTTTTGGAAAAGTTTAGTTCTCCCTTGCACTTTTTTTTCTAGCATAACCCCCCCCCCCCCATATGATGTTGAGAGTAGTGCAACACAAACTTCACTTGCTCTGAGATTTTAAACCTCATCAGCTTGAACGATGCTTTATGATTTACACTTACTGATTCTGTTTTCTTTGAAATCATATGGGTGAAGTTTCAGGTCGAGACCCATCTTCAGACTGACCTCAGGGGGGAGGGAGATAGATAGATAAGGAAATGTGAAGGTGTGAAATCTCATTGAGATCTGTGACCTTCTGCACCCGACTCTAAATGTCACCCATTCCTTCTCTCCAGAGATGTTGCCTGTCCAACATTTTGTGTCAAGACACCTCAGACACTCTCTGTCGGCTACGCGCATTCCATTCTCCAGGCCCCCATCCTCTCATCTTCACCATGGACGTCCAGTCACTCTACACCTCCATCCCCCACCAGGATGATCTCAAAGCCCTCCGGTTCTTCCTTGACCAGAGGAGCAACCCATACCCATCCACTGACATCCTCCTCCGCCTAGCGGAGTTGGTCCTTACCCTCAATAACTTCTCTTTTGACTCCTTCCATTTCCTCCAAACACAAGGCGTAGCTATGGGCACACGCATGGGCCCCAGCTACGCTTGCCTCTTTGTCGGGCACGTCGAACAATCTTTGTTCTCCGCGTATCAGGGCCCCACCCCCGACCTCTACCTCCGTTATATCGACGACTGCTTTGGTGTCACCTCCTGCACCCACACACAACTGACTGACTTCATCCATTTCACCACCAACTTCCAATACACTCAAATACACTTGGACCATTTCCAACATTTCCCTACCATTCCTTGACCTCACCAAATCTATTGCAGGTGATACACTCCTGACCGACATCCACTACAAACCAACTGACTCCCACAGCTACCTGGATTACTCTTCCTCCCACCCTACTTCCTGTAAGGACTCCATCCCCTATTCCCAATTCCTCTGTCTACGCCACATCTGCTCCCAGGATGAGGTGTTCCACACCAGGTATTCACAAATGTCCTCATTCTTCAGAGAACGGGGATTCCCCTCCCCCACTATAGATGAGGCTCGCACCAGGGTCTCCTCTATACCCTGCAACACTGCCCTCTCTCCCCATTCCCCCACTCACAACAAGGGCAGAGTCCCCCTGGTACTCACGTTTCACTCCACCAGCCGGCACATACAACACATAGTCCTCCGCCAGTTTCGCCACCTCCAACGTGACCCCTCCACTCGCCACATCTTCCCATCTCCTCCCCCTGTCTGCCTTCCGCAAAGACCGCTCCCTCCACAACTCCCTTGTCAATTCTTCCCTTCCCTCCCGCTACACCCCTTCCCCGGGCACTTTCCCTGGCAACCGCAAGAGATGCTACACTTGTCCCTTCACCTCCCCCATCCACTCCTTTCAGGGACCCAAGCAGTCCTTCCAGATCCGACAGAGGTTCACCTGCACCTCCTCCAACCTCATCTACTGCATCCATTGCTCCAGATGCCAGCTGATCTATATCGGTGAGACCAAGCGGAGGCTGGGCGATCGTTTCGCCGAACACCTCCGCTCGGTCCGCGATAACCAACCCAACCTCCCGGTGGCTCAGCACTTCAACTCCCCCTCCCATTCCGTATCCGACCTCTCTGTCCTGGGCCTCCTCCACGGCCAGAGTGAGCAACACTGCAAGTTGGAGGAACAGCACCTCATATTCCGCTTGGGGAGTCTGCATTCTCTGGGCTTAAACATTGAATTTTCTCAATTCTGTTAGCCCTGGCTGTCTCCTCCCCTTCCCACCTCTCCCTCAGCCCTCGGGCCCTGGCATTCCTTCTCTCTCTATCTCTCCCCCGCCCAAGTCGCACTAGCTTCTCATTTTCACACTACAAACAGTTTACAATAGCCTGTTTCCTTTATCATCGATTTTTTTTGCATATCTTTCATTCATTGTTCTTTATCTCTCCACATCACCATCTATATCTCTCATTTCCCTGATCCCTAACCAGTCTGAAGAAGGGTCTCGACCCGAAACGTCGCCTATCTCCTTTGCTCCTTAGATGCTGCTGCACCCGCTAAGTTTCTCCAGCCTTTTGTGTACCCTCGATTCTCCAGCATCTGCAGTTCCTTCTTTAACATTTTGTGTCTATCTTTCATCTGCATCTCATTCAGCTCACAAAAACAACCAGAGAAGACCCGAATATTGGCCTGCAATGCACGGTTCTCCAGAGTGCAGACATCCAGGGACTTATCCTAGGTATGTTACAATACTTAACTTGAGCGGCGCTGCAGTTCTGCCACTCCCCGTGTGTGCGGCTTTGCTGCCTTTCAGAGGGGGGCGGGTTTAAAATGCCATTTTTCACCAGACAGTTCAAGTCGATCCATCTCAGGGGATTTCGTTGCTGAAGAGAAATCACTCCAACATTTGTTTTATGAAGGTATTTTTAAACTACACTAGATCATTTATTAGCTAGAGTAATTTAAAAATCATCTTCTAAAGCCATGAGCGCCGACAACGGGAAGGATTTTACGTCGGGGATAAAAGAAAGTACAGTTTATTTTTACATAAAAACGTGCTTCTTAGGAAGCAGTTAATCAAATTTTCATGTTGCGAAAAGTGGACAAAAAAAATATACGAACCGGCAAACCACAACGTTCCAATCCACCGCGTTCCACAAAAACCCACTCGCAAGTTGATTTAAATGGCCATTAATTTACAGGAATTAAACACTAAATTCCTTCCATTTGGCCTATACGTTCATGAAAATGAGATCTAGTAATTGAATTTTGTGATTAGCTACAATTAGGTAACTAACTAATTATATGCTTTAATTTCAGGTCATCCAAGTAAGATTATTTCATATTTGTTTCAGAATGCTTCAATCTATAATAACTAAAAATTTCATTAAGCTCTTAATTTTTAAGAAAGTTATGGGCTTTTGACTGTCCTAGATCACAGCTTTTGAGTTACGTCAATGGAAAGGCAATGGGGAACAAGATGCTAATTTCCGAGTATGAAAATGGCCATAAATGTTTTAATACTGAAGATATGAAAGTGAATTAGGTGTCAAATTAAATTTTTTTTTATGCTTTATCTGATGGGATAAATTGCAGACTTGATTTTTAAAATCTCAAAATTTTTGTAACATTACTACTTATCCTTGCAGAGATATCTGCTGCAACTTTCTGCATTTGAATATCGACCTGAAGTGTTTTTATCGAGCCCTGCACATAGAACATCTGACCTCATTCATTTATTCAACTAATGAATTAAATAATTAATTCCATCTATAGCTGGAAAATGTTGGTTGAAAACTAGTACCCACTTTAAGCGCATTTTAACATCAGTAAAAACTTGCAACACATCAATGTTGCCTGGGTTCCAGCAACTAAGTTACAGAGAAAGGTTGAACAAGTTAGGTCTCTATTCTTCGGAGCGCAGAAGAATAAGGGGGGGACTTAATTGAGGTCTTTAAAATGATGAAAGGGATAGACAGAGTTGACGTGGATAAGCTTTTCCCATTGAGGGTAGGAAAGATTCAAACAAGAGGGCATGACATGAGAATTAAGGGACAGAAGTTTAGGGGTAACATGAGGGGGAACTTCTTTACTCAGAGAGCGGTGGCTGTGTGGAATGATCTTCCTGCAGAAGTGGTGGAGGCAGGATCGATTTTCCCATTTAAAAGTAAAGTGGATAGGTATATGGACGGGAAGGGAATGGAGGGGTATGGTCTGAGTGCAGGTAGATGGGACTAGGGGGAAATAAATGGTCGGCACGGACTGGAAGGGCCGAGAAGGTCTGTTTCCGTGCTGTAATTGTTATATGGTTATATGGTTAGCAATGGGGAACACCATGTTGAAACACAATGTCAGTTTCAATGGAAGTTACATGGGGAAATCCAACATAACCTTGACAGTGAAGCTCTTGCATATTTTTGTGATCATGACAGACATTTTATGGTGCCCCGCAACACTATTTCATTTCGGAGTCACGTGAGTGACTTCGTGAAGAACCCGCCAGCACGCATGCGCGACATATCGTCGCTCGCATTTGTAGTTGACGGCTGGAGGTGGAGCGAGGCTCACCACCAGCCTTTCATAAGGACCACTCAGGTAAGTACAGGCAACCTTGAGCTGGTTGTCCCTGCTGTTTGAACTGTGTTTTCTCCAACAGGGATGTGGATAAGAGGAGTACAGGCCGCAGGACTTCCGAAAGGAATCGTCAGCCATTATTCCCGGAGCTCACTACAACGGCAGCACCCGCTAGACGGGCCGGGAAAAAGGCGCGAAAGTCGGGGAGCCCTGTGACCACAGGACCCGACCCACCGACACAGCTGTGTACAAGCGGGGTACCCGCAGAGCAGGAAATCAGTATGGCGCCGGAGCAGGTAGACCCTGACTCCATTTCACTATCTCCAACAGGGAGAGAATCGTTGGCTGATATGAGCAAACGGGTTTCACGTGCTGCTGCATGGCCCTTCTCCCCGAGCCCTCGTGGAAGAGCCAGGGATAGAGCTCAACAACAAAGCCCTTTTAGGGCAGAATTTTCACCAGAGGCCGCTAGATTGCGGACTGGTGGCTTACTGAGACCCGAGTCCACTGGCAGACCAGGGAGGGCCAGTGTGGACACACCACCTAGCTGGACCAGGAGGAGTCATACAGGTGGAGTCTCACCATGGTCACCGCATCCCCCAATAGCGGCAGGACGGGACCGTACGCCACCTGAGTCCAGAAGAAGGACAGGCGGCAAGCCCGCGCAGATGTCGGGTCACCACGCTGCGGCGTCAGGTGCCGACTTCACACCACATATGCCCTTCGAGACAGTCGGACCTAGCTCATCCAAAAGGAGGCGAATGAGCAGATCCGCGCGGGAGTCGTACAGCTTCGCTGAGGCGGCTGGCAGCGACTTTTCGTCACGGCACCGAGATTACCTCTATGAGGTACGGGCCGATGATAGGAGCCTCAGGAGTTCCTTCGGGCATGAGGGCTCTGACCTCCCATTCACGCACGATAAAGGGCGCATTGAACGGATGGAGAGGATGATGGAACGGATCCTGCAGCAAAATCAACGGCGGGACATGTCCAGTTCCAGGGGACTTTTGGATATATCCCCATCGTCAATGGGTAGCATAAGGGAGCCAGTAGAAGAAGAGGATATCTTGGTACACGAACCAGCGACACCTGAGGTCCCTCAGGAAGAACTTCTGGACGGGGTTAAACCGAAAGGCCAGCAAGGACCTACATACCGGTGCCTCCACAATACCAACATTTTCAACAGCCAAGGCCTTTTTTTGGGCAAGGCCCACAGCGGCCACCATGGAAGATGCGGCAACCGCATCACCAGCACAACCCAGCACCTCCACGTCCCACCAAACATGTCAGGGACCGCCGATAACCATGGAGGTAAGGCGGTCTGGATTTCATGCACTTGCATGTCTAACCTCACATGTTGGAGGGAGATTACGGTTCTTTAATGAGGCATGGGATACCATCACCTCAGATGAGTTTATTTTACAAAGTATTCAAGGCCATGAGATTGAGTTTATAAATGGTCAA
This sequence comes from Raja brachyura, assembly GCA_963514005.1. The sequence goes on along the minus strand of OY740782.1, from coordinate 30,951,555 downwards.
CTTCCTCCATCTCAGCATATGCCGAATCGCAAATTTGCACTTTCCAATAAGGAAGTAGCAGTAGGCTATGCTGAAATCTTGAGATTACAAGAAAAAGGCGTGATAGAAAGAACTATCCACGAACCAATTGAATTTGTATCCAACATATTCACAAAAACCAAGAAAGATGGTGGATGTCGGGTTATCATAGATCTAACCCATTTGAATACTTTTGTAAAATATACCCATTTTAAAATGGACATGTTCGAGACAGCCAAACGAGAAGGCAACCAAATCTTTGGTTTCCAAGGGCTGCTTCATGGCATGCATTGATTTAAAAGATGCATACTATTCAGTATCCATTCAGAAACATCACAGGAAGTTCTTAAAATTTACCTGGATGGATCACCTTTGGCAATACAAAGCTTTGCCCAATGGGCTTACCACAGCCCCCAGATTGTTTACTAAATTACTCAAGCCAGTGCTAGCAACACTGAGGAGGCAAAACCATACAGTTATGGCTTACCTGGATGATATCCTAATCATTGGGAATACATTGGAATCAGCAAAATTGGCAGTTTCAGCCACTGTGGAATTATTTCAAAAAATGGGATTTATTATCCATCCAGATAAATCGAAGTTCTGTCCTTCACAGATCATGGACTATCTGGGATTTACGGTTGATTCCAATCGAATGATTACCACCATACCAACTAACAAAGTTGGGGATATTATTGAAGCATGTAATAATCTGGTCTGCGTCAGTATACCATCAATCAGACAAGCTGCTAAGGCAATTGGGAAAATGGTAGCAGCTTTTCCAGCTGCTCAATTTGGACCTTTACATTATCAAAATTTGCAAAGATCCAAGATTTCAGCGTTAAAATTGAATGCTGGACATTTTGATAGACCCATGCAGCTGCCATTCAAGGCAAAAATTGAGTTACAATGGTGGATTGATAATATCCGTAACTCATTTAAACCCATCATTGTGCCTCGTCCGTTGGTGTACTTACTAACAGACGCAAGCTCCCATGGCTGGGGAGCTACGGACAACAACACAAGTTGTGGGGGCAGATGGGACACCCTGAATCTACCCTGTTGTTATCACAAGGGATAAATTATTTGGAGATGCTAGGAGCATTCCACGGACTTAGAGCTTATTGTTCAAACTTTACTGACACTCATGTCCTTCTTCAAATAGACAACACCACTGCGGTGGCATATCTAAATCATATGTGCGGTACCAGGTCAATTTCATGTGATGAATTGGCAAATACAATTTGGCTCTGGTGCATACAACGGAATATTTGGATTTCAGCCACCTATCTACCAGGTAAGCTCAATACAGTGGCGGACACCAGGTCACGGAAATTTAATGACAACATTGAGTGGATGTTAAATCCCCAAATATTCACCAAAATTACAGCCAAATTTGGTAAACCGGATATTGACCTTTTTGCATCACTGTTAAACCATCAGGTACCAACATACGTATCATGGGAACCAGATCCTGGGGCAATGGCGATGGACGCTTTCTCGCTAGACTGGGGGACAGTCAGGTATTGCGGAAAATCCAGTCAGATGCTGCTAAAGGCATTCTCATCATACCCGACTGGCCTACACAGCCATGGTATCCGGTGGTCCTTGGAATGATAAGTGAACCATGGGCCCTCTTAGAGAATTGCCCACAATTGGTGATGAATCCTGTCACAGGGGAACATCATCCCTGCCACAGTCATTTGAAATTATTGGCTTGCAGGTTCTGAATAGACCATTACTGCAGTATGGTCTCTCGTCAAGGACAATGGATACAATTGGAGCATCATGCAGGGAGTCCACAAGACGGCAATATTTAACGCAAATCAGGAAATGGGAAACCTTCTGCGGCCGCTTGAACATTGCATATGACTCCGTTTCAATTACAGATGTGCTGGAATTTCTTGCGGGGTTGCATCATGACGAACACCTCAGCTACAGTGCCATCAATAGCGCCAGGAGTGCGCTGTCATTCTACCTCAATATTGAAGTAGGATCCAATAAACTGGTGTCCAAACTGATGTGGGGAATATTAATTCTAACCCGCCAAGACCCCGTTACAACGTTACCTGGGACATTGGGAGAGTATTAACCCTACTCAGGACGTGGTCGCCCATGGCTGGGCTTGAATTGGACAAACTCACCCTGAAGCTGGTGATGTTATTGGCACTTACCTCACCACAAAGGGTACAGACACTTCATAAGGTCAAGATTGACAGAATGGTCTCTACCCCAGAGAAAGTAATTTTCTTTATTGATGAATTACTAAAGCAGCATAGACCTGGGTACACAGGGCTGCAGCTGGTGTTTCCAGCATACCCCACTGATGCTAGGCTATGTTTAGCCACCCATATCCGCCACTATATAAGAGTGACGCGGAATTTAAGGGGAATGGAAAAATATCTGCTAATCAGCCACAAAAATCCACACCATAGAGTGTCGGTACAGACGATCTCCAGATGGCTCAGGATCGTCTTGAACGAAGCAGGTATTGACACTAATGTCTTTAAATCCCATTCCACCAGGGCTGCATCAACATCGGCGGCTAAGGTCATGGAGGTGCCCATGGACCATATTCTTGCCACAGCGCGATGGGCTAGTGAAGCCACCTTTTAACGGTTTTACAACAAACCTGTTGCCGCTCCTGTAATGTTCACAGAGGCCGTGCTGAATGCGGGTCAAGAACATACAGCTACTCCCCAGTGAGGGGTTTCTTTTTGTTATAATTAATAAATATTATTATTTTTCAGTAAAAGCAGTCTGAAAATTTGATTACTGCTATCCATCCTTACAGTGTGTGAGAGCATGGACGTTGTCCAGGGCATGAAATCACAGAGCTTTGAAGTCTTCACGAAGTCACTCACGTGACTCCGAAATGAAATAGTAAGATTAAACGAGAACTTACCAGTTTGAAGTTTGATCTTTATTTTATGAGGAGTTGCGATGAGAGATTTCGTGCCCTCCGCTCCCAACCCTCGATCATAAAGTCAACTGGTAATTAGAGTCTCTTCAATCTTACTATAACAAGTCATTTCTTTGTTTGTTGGTTCTGTGATTCCACACCGCTGCTTTGAAGAATGTCGCGCATGCGTGCTGGCAGGTTCTTCACAAAATCCCTCATCGCAACTCCTCATAAAATAAAGATCAAACTTCAAACTGGTAAGTTCTCGTTTAATCTTACTATTTTAACATCAATTAATGGAATGATCCAATGTCCAGGTCAGTTCTCTTTAGTTTTGTGATTAAAATGATGGCAATGAAATCGAAGTTTACCCTGGGAATGGAGGTGCATCATTATCTAAAAATGACCCACTGCAGTTCTCCTACTGCCTCAATGGGTCCACAGATTATGCCATTGCCCTAGCCCTACACATCCCTAAAACACCTGGATATGAAAGACACCTACGTCAGACTCCCATTCATAGACTACAGCGCAGCCTTTAACACCATTATACCATCCAAGCTCATCACTAAACTCGCGGGACTTGGTGTCAGCACTTGGTCTCTGCAACTGGATCCTCGACTTCCTCGCCAACAGACCCCAATCAGTGAGGATAGGGGACAAATCATCCTCCACGATAATCCTCAACATGGGGGCTCCGCAAGGGTGAGTTCTCAGCCCCCTTCTTTACTCCCTGTACACCCACGAATGTATAAATTTAATTCAATTTACAAACTCGCAAACGACACCACCATTGTGGACCGGATATCAAATAATGATGAGTATAGGAAGGAGATCAAGAACCTCGTGTCTCGGTGTCGGGACAACAATCTTTCTCTCAATGTCAGCAAGACAAAGGATGTAGTGATCGACTTCAGAAAGCGAAGTGGTACACGTACCCCAGTTTACATTGATGGTGCTGAAGTAGAGATGGTTGAAAACTTTAAATCCCTAGCAGTCAAATATCACCAACAACTACTTCTGGACCAGCCATGTTGAAGCAACGATCAAGAAAGCACACCAGCACCTCTACTCCCTTCGAAGTTTTAGAAAGTTCGGCATGTCCCCAACAACTCTCACCAACTTCTACAGATGCACCACAGAAAACAATTTATCAGGATGCATCACAGCTTGGTTTGAGAACAGGTCCATCCAAGATTGCAAGAAATTGCAGAGAATTGTGGATGCAGCGCAGACCATCACACAAACCAACCTCCCTTTTATTGACTCCATTTATACCTTATGTTACCTCTGCAAGGCTAGCAGCATAATCAAAGATGAGTCCCACTCCCTCTTCTCCCCTCACCCATCAGGCAAAAGGTGTAGAAGTGTGAAAATGCACACGTCCAGATTGAGGGACAGTTTCTTCCCAGCTGTTATCAGGCAACTGAATCATCCTACGACAACCAGGGAGCAGTGCTGAAATACTATCTACCTCTTTAATATCCCTTGGACGATCCTTGATCGGACTTTTGCTGGCTTTACCTTGCACTAAACGTTATTGCTTATCATGTGCCTATACACTGTAAATGGCTTGGTTGTAATCATGCATTGTCTTTCTGCTGTCTGGATAGCATACAACAAAAGCTTTTCACAGCACATAGGTATGCGTGACAATAAACTAAACTGTTCTAATCGTGAAGAAACCCCAGCTTTGTGAAAATCAGGATGTTGCACTTGTTAATGAAAATCTTAAGGAATCATAAAAACAAATATTCTATCTGACTATCCATGGTGAGAATGTCATAAGTTGATTGGTTCCCTTCAAAATTACTTACTACTCCTGAAACACACCATGCTGGGCAAGCAAACAACTTCCCACACTCTTAACCTGTAGCCTTGTACTTATATCTTTAAAATATGAAGTATAGAAAATGCAGCAACATTTCTTGTCATGCTCTATTTTCATTGACCCTGTAAGACATTGATGTGACCCAATATCTACATTGCGTTTCAGGTTGGTTCAGGACCCCAAGAAAGAGAGTTTGTAGAGTGCCTCCGAGATGGATTCTTAGATCAGCTTGTAATGGAGCCAAACAGAGAAAAGGCAATTTTGGATTTAGTTTTGTCCAATAAACCAAATTTGATAAGAGAACTTGAGGTAAAGGAACTGCTTGGAGGTAGTGATCGTAATATGATTAGTTTTAATCTGCAATTTGAGAAGGAGGAGGTTAAATCGAAAGTGAGGCAGTTGAACAAAGGGAACTATGAAGGCATGAGAGGGGAGCTGGCCAAGGTAGACTGGAAAGGGATACTAGCAGGAATGACGGTGGAACAGGAATGGCAGCAATTTCTGGGCATAATCCGGAAGATGCAGGATCATTTCATTCCAAAAAGGAAGAAATATTCTAAGGGGAGTAGGTGGCAACCATGGCTAACAAGAAAAGTTAGAGATAGAATAAAACTAAAAGAAAAGATGTATAACACAGCAAAGTAGCCAGAAGCCAGAGGATTGGGAAATTTTCATAGGACAACAGAAGGAAACAAAACGAGTAATACGGGCTGAAAAGATGAAGTAGAAAGGGAAGCTGGCCAGGAATATAAGGAAGGACAGTAAAAGCTTCTTTAGATATGTTAAAGGAAAAAGAATAGCAAAGCCAAATGTGGGTCCCTTGAAGGCAGACACGGGTGAAATTATTATGGGGAACAAGGAAATGGCAGAAGTTGAACAGGTACCTCGGATCTGTCTTCCCTAAGGAAGACACAAACAATCTCCCAGAGGTACTGGAGGACAGAGGATCTAAGGGGGTCCAGGAACGGAAATAAATTTTCATTAGCCGAGAAATAGTATTGGGTAGGCTAATGGTACTGAAGGATGATAAATCCCCTGGGCCTGATGGATGGCATCCCAGGGTCCTCAGGGAGGTGGCTCTAGAGATAGTGGATGCATTGGTGATCATTTTTCAATGTTCAATAGATCCAAGACCAGTTCCTGTGGATTGGAGGATAGCTAATGTTATCCCACTTTCCAAGAAAGGAGCGAGAGAGAAAAGGGGAAATTACAGACCAGTTAGCCTGACCTTGGTGGTGGGAAAGATGCTGGAGTCAATTATTAAAGAGATAATAATGGGGCATTTGGATAGCAGTAAAAGGATTAGTCCAAGTCAACATGGATATATGAAAGGAAAACCATGCTTGACTAATCTGGAATTTTATGAGAATGTGACAAGTAAAATGGATGAAGGGGAGCCAGTGGGTGTAGTGTATCTAGACTTTCAGAAAGCCTTTGATAAGGTCCCGCACGGGAGACTGGTGACTAAAAGCACATGGTATTGGGGGTAGGGTGTTGACGTGTATACAAAATTAGTTGACAGACAGGAAGCAAAGAGTAGGAGCAAATGGGTCCTTTTCAGAATGGCAGGCAGTGGCGAGTGGAGTGCCGCAAGGCACTCCACTCATGATTTGGAAGAGGGAATTAGGAGCAACACCAGCAAGTTTGCGGATGACACAAAGCTGGGTGACAGTGTGAACTGTGAGGAGGATGTTAAGAGGTTGCAGGTGGACCTGGGCAGGTTGAGTGAGTGGGCAGATGCATGGCAGATGCAATATAATATAGATAAATGTGAGGTTATCCACTTTGGTGGCAAAATGAAGGGGGCAGTTTATTATCTCAGGTTAGGTTAGGGGGAGGTGCAGTGAGACCTGGGTATCCTTGTACACCAGTCACTGAAAGTTGGCTTACAGGTAGAGCAGGCAGTGAAGAAAGCTAATGGAATGTTGGCCTTCATAACAAGAGGTTTCAGTATAGGAGTAAAGAGGTTCTTCTGCAGTTTTATAGAGCTCTGGTGAGACCACATCTGGAGTAATGTGTACAGTTTTGGTCTCCTAATTTGAGGAAGGACATCCTTGTGATTGAGGCAGTGCAGCGTAGGTTCACGAGATTGAACCCTGGGATGGCGGGACTGTCATTTGAGGAAAGATTGAAAAGACTAGGGTTGAATTCTCTGGAGTTTAGAAGGATGAGGGGGGATCATATAGAAACATATAAAATTATAAACGGACTGGACAAGCTAGATGCAGGAAAAATGTTCCCAATTTTGGGCAAGTCCAGAACCAGGGGCCACAGTCTTGGAGTAAAGGGGAGGCCATGTAAGACTGAGGTGAGAAAAAACTTTTGTGGAATTTGTGGAATTCCCTGCCACCAAAGGCAGTGGAGGCCAAATCACTGGATGGATTTAAGAGAGAATTAGATAGACCTCTAGGGGCTAGTGGAATCAAGGGATATGGGGAGAAGGCAGGCACGGGTTATTGATTGGGGACGATCAGCCATGATCACAATGAATGGCGGTGCTGGCTCGAAGGACCGAATGGCCTCCTCCTGCACCTATTTTATATGTTTCTATGTTTCTATGCACACTAAAAGCAATGCAGTTTGAGGCAAATCCTGTTTAGACAGGCTAATTGCTAAATATTGAGAACTGTTAAGAGAAACATGGAAAAAGAGAAAATATGGTTCGGTGAATATATTCAGTGAATCATGAAATTGAAGTTGCGAACACAGCTATGTACATTCTTTTAAAGATAAGGAAGGAACCATGTTGGAAACTGATCACAAAAGGAAACAAGTGACACATTAACTTATAAAGGTATGTGAATTCTTCCCAATGAAAAAGCAACATGGGAGTTGAACTACTAGGCTACATCATTTATAAATGATCACAAAATGGAATCAATGGAAGGTACAAAGAAAAAAATTGTGTGGAACGAGAGTTGGAGAAAATAGAAATGTGATTGAAATGATCATATGCTAAATGTTGCCGCTGCATTTAATCAATCTAACACTGTGAATTATTATTTTTTAATAACCTGCAGTTTAGTGGGCAGAACTCAAGTAAAGATAGTGTGACTATGTCATTGAGTCAGGATAACAACTAATAGTTATGGTCTTTGTACAAAGATCATTGGTGAGAATCAAATCCAAATGGATCAGCTGAAGTAGGCTGAAAGAACATTCCGGTAATATGACTGTCAATGTGTAATATTACATTGGTTGTATGCCACTCCTTCTTGAACAAGTTATCAAGATCGTTGACAGGATACTGTGCACAGGGGAAGAGAAGTGATAGTTGACTACACTTTTATTACATAAAATATTGAATCATAGCTATTATATAAATAACAGATGGTTGAAGGTGGGTTCAAAAACTCCATCTGTGTGAACAAGGATGATAATAAACTGGATGAGTGTCATCTCATGGTTTACAACATAATATATTACAGCCACACACCGCACGTTCCTGACTATCTATTCCACTGTATGCATTCTGAGTTGGACAGAACATATATTATAAAGTGTGATATGATTAAAGATATAAGTTAACAAGGAAAGGTTGTCTCTGTTCTTTAAATATAGCAACATTGCTACAGTTTTTCCTGATACTTTTGTTTCCAGCTTTTACAAATAGAAAAAAAAACTTTCTTCTCCTAGTAAACAGCTCTGCTGGTGAGAGATGGAATTCAGTCCCTTGCGAGGGAAGACATTGGGACTGATGAGGTCGAGTCACTGTGGATTGAGTTGAGGAATTGCAGAGGCAAGAAGACACTAATTAGTGTCACCACAGACCTCCATATAGTAGCCCGAATGTAGGGTGTAAGTTGCAGCAGGAGTTAAAACTGGCATGTAACAAAGGTAATGCCACTGTGGTGATGGGGGATTTCAATATGCAGGTAGACTGGGAAAATCAGGTTTGGTTCAGGACCCCAAAAAAGAGAGTTTGTAGAGTGCCTCCGAGATGGATTCTTAGAGCAGCTTGTAATGGAGCCGAACAGAGAAAAAGCAATTCTGGATTTAGTGTTGTCCAATGAACCAGATTTGATAAGAGAATTCGAGGTAAAGGTACCGCTTGGAGGTAAATCCCTGTCTCACGGAGCGAGTCGACCCACGAGTGACCCCGAGTTTTCACTCGTGGTAATCACGTAAATTAACGTAGCGGGAACGTTGGAACTCGTGGACGCTCCTTAGCGACTCGTGGCGCTAACGGCAGGTACTCGTGAAACTTGTTAACTCTTGAAAAAATTCAAACATGTTTAAAGTTTTCACGAGTCAAATTTACTGTTGAAGTTAAAAATTGAAACATTTAAACTTGTTGTAAGAACGCAGTGGCCTGTGAGTTTACCTTAGTGACTCGTGAGTCTACCGTGGACACTTTTTGACTTAGCGGGCAGGCAGCATCTCTGGAGAGAAGGAATGGGTGACGGGATGATGTTTACAAATTTCTGCTGCGTCTTTGTGTAACTCCAGCACTGTGTGTTCACTTTTTGTCAACCAGCATCTGCCCTTTCTTGTGTATGACATTATTTGTATCCGTGGCAGTTGATTGTCGCTCCCTTCAGTTTCCCAGGGGGTCGGGACGGGACTGGAGTTGGGAGCGAAAGGTGAGGGGGGTGGGGGGAGGAGGGAGGGGGTTGGGGTGACTTAGTACGAGAGACAAGTGTACTGACTGTGTGAGCAGACACTTTGGTAGTGATTGCCCATGGGATTCACTGTCGAGGACTTCATAATGCAGAGAGCATTATAAACAGTGGAGCGATTAACCCTGGAAAGGGGGGAGACTTCTCTGAGTTGGACCCAGGAAACTGAAGCAGGAATTTTCTTGAGGTTATTAACGACAGATAAATGGATGGGAAGAGTTTAGAGGGCTATGGGCCACATGCAGGCAAATAGGACTACCCCAAGAGACCAAATTGGATGGCACGGCCAAGCTGGGCCGAAGGACCTGTTCCCATGTTGTGCAGCACCATGACCAAGGCCTATTCAGTGGGATTGACATATTTTCTATTTTTTCTTTCTAAAGATGCAGTGTATTTTGGTGACTGTTGCACACTGCAGACCAGAAGCGTTTCAATACCCAGGGAGAATGGATGGGTGGGTTAGGTGAGCAGGAGAGTGGGGTTGTTTGGAGTTGCAGAGGGAGGGGGCAAGGGCGGTACAGGAGTTCTCAGCTCCTGTTCTACCGAGCGTGTGGATGTGGACGGGTGGCTTGGTTGGCGGCGGCCCACGGTGTGGCAGAGCCGGCGTGCCCGCTGACTCCCATCCCCCCCCCCCCGGTCTGGGGCCACGCTGGGAGAGAGCCCCCGAGCACCTGCCCCGGGGCGACTGGCGCTGACCTGCTGGCGTCGCCGACGTGAAGACGGTGCAAAGCCGTTGCGCCCGTTGCAATGGGCTGGGAGCTGGAGAAGGGAGGGAAGAAGTCACACACATGGCTGGGAAGCAGAGGGTTGGGGGTGGGGGTGGCGACAGACTGGGCCAACAATGAGATGGAGAAAGACAGAAACACTGACGTGCAAAGGAGACCTACAATAGTGCATGATCTCTCTTACGTTATGGCGGGTGATTGTTGCCTGCCCGTTGTTTCTGACGCTAAAGCCTTGGAATTGTTGCCCTTCATGTTGGCGTGGAGGGGGAGGGGGGTATTGTGTGTTTGATCGCCCCCTGCTATCCCAGGGACAGGGAGACACAGCGGCTTTTGAGACTGATGGGCAATCACTACCAGGGTGTCTGCCCACACAGTCAGTACACCTCTCCTACACTTGTCTCCCGCACTAAGATCATCCCGCAGAGAATGATCCCAGCCTAACCCAAGATCCGTGTCACCCCAGACAGATTAATGACGCCCACGCACCCCCCACACCCCCCTCCCCCCCCCACCCCCCCCCCCAACCACCCTCCACCTCAACCCACACCTGGGCACCAAAGCAGCTCAGGAGGCGAACCCTGAGCTCCGTCTCCCAACAATCTGATGTGCAACTGATGTGAAAGAACAGCGGCTGCGGCTGGCTGGCACCCGGCATGGACGTCTCACACCCTCACACACGAAAAGTGTGTGCGAATAACCAAAAAACAAGGAATAAAACCAAAGCCCGGCTTGAAAGGCAACTAAAAACATATTCAGCTTAGAGCAGGCGCAGAGACATTCAGCCACATTAAAGATTTTATCTCCCGTCTCCCCGCAGTGTGTAGACCTGGCAGTAAATTCAATTAAAATATAACAAACCTCTGCCCGCTGGTCCTCTAACTATGTGATGTGTGTTTCAAACAAATCATAAGTATAACTGCTCAGGCACTGGACGGTGTGCTAGTATAAATCTGCCAGAGATGATGGCACTTGCTCATATTTGGAGAGGCTTTAAAGCAGACAGACTTTAAGCACGTTTATTACTGAATATCTAATCCACTATATCATGACAGAAAATATTATGCTCAAAGCACTCGTGAATTGTTATATCTTAAAAACATTTTCCAAAAACATACAAAATCATTTCAGAGTTCTGAGGCTGCCGAAAAAGAGAACAAGCATTAGTGCAATTATACATTGCAGCCCAATTCTCCAAAGAAAAATAAACTATGCGGTTTGTCAAAGTGTAATTTTGGGAAATGTAAGTTTACGCATTTGTATCTAAAAGTTGCATCCCTAACGTGCAGGTATTGAGGCTGGCAGCATTAACTGCTTTATAATTCTCACAACATGTAATTTGCTTTTAAGCAAAATTTTTATGGAGCATTGGTTTACCTTTTTGCCTTTTGTGAGGTATGTCCTGGCAGAGTCCTTGAAAGAAGCATCTTCACTGGGCTTCTCTGCTTGAAGGTAACAAACCCAGTCCAGCAGATACCAAACCTACAAGACAAGTGCAATCCGCAGGTCATCTATTTTGCAATTATATGGAATTGGTTGCAGAAAGACTTCATCAATAACTGTCAGAACAAACTCTGTATGTTATAATGTAATGCAGAAAATCTGACCCTTAAAGAATGTATTTTATCAGTTAACTGACCATCTTCATACGGGTTAAAGTAGTTTAGAGATATAACACGGAAACAGGCCCTTCGGCCCACCGAGCATTAATCAGCGATCTCTGCACACCAACACTATCCTACACACTAGGGACAATTTACTATTTTACTAATCCAATTAACCTATAAACCTGTACGTCTGTATTGTGTGGGAGGAAACCGGAGCTCCCAAGAAAACCCATTCAGGTCATGGGGAGAACGTACAAACTCCATTCACACAGCACACATAGTCAGGACCGAACCCGGGTCTCTGGTGTTGTAAGGCAGCAACTCTACCGTTGCACCACCATTCCGACACATTTTGTGCGGTGAATACTATTGGAAAAAATAATGTTGATACCAATGCATTATTGAGAATGACTAAACATGCTATATAATAACAAAAGGACATTGAGATGAGTGGGGAGGTGGTGGTGGAAGTGGTCTGAGGTCAACAACGAGGGGGGGGGGGTATTAAATTGCCGCATTTGTTATCAGAATGTGGGGATTACTTTACAACTATCTCCATTTTACAAGATTATAAATAAATAGCTAGAACTAGAATGTCGCATGAAGAAAATACCAAGGTGGTAGTAATGTTTGTAATATTGTAGAATTAAACACAATTCTTTGAGATAATCTGAGGCAACGGAGCCAAACTCCAAGTCACAGGGTACACGGTGGGGCTGAGGGACATTCGGGCACAGAGGTGGGCAGCATGGAGACTGAGGGACACAAGTAACTGCATATGCTGGTTTACAAAAAAAGACACACAGTGCCGCAGTAACTCAGCAGGTCAGGCAACACCTATCCATCTTCTCCAGAGAAGCTGACCCGCTGAGTTATTCCAGCACTTTTGTGTTGTTTTATTATGCCTTCTGGGGGATTGGGAACAGGGGAGGGAAGACTGGAGATTCTAAGACACAGGGGAATGCAATGGGCCCGATGTGCTCAGCGGTTCCATTTTGTGAATGACTAGAAACCTCTCCAAGAACTACAGTACTACAGTAGAGCTCAGCACATGGAGAAAGCTTCAGATATAGGGACAAACCAGATATTATCATGATATCTGTTTATGCTAATGACCTAACACTAATGTAACAACATCTAATATGAATTTCCCTACATAAATACATTCAATTTAATAAATAATATAAAAATTATATAGCGCAACATGAATCCATTCAATTTAATTAGTAATGTAAAAACCATCTAATGCAGCTAATAAAGGTGAAAATATTTGGAAGACATACTTCTAATATGATGAATTTCCTTTCTTCAGGTAATTATAAAGCAGTTCCACCAGCTCTATCAATTACATCCTCTCCAAACATAAAATGCTTCAACTTCAATATGAAGTAGATCTATTCAGATAATATTTAATGCATACAATGTGTAAGTTATATTCACTTGTATTTCTCAGTAGAATTATGGTCATAACATACATAAAGAATGGATTAAGACCAGCCAGTGATTACAGTCTGCTATTCCCGTCCTGTTCTTTATATTAGTTAACAATGCCGCTGCACATAAACGGGACAAAGATAATCTAATACAACAATCTGGTCAAACCGATACTTCCTCACTTTATTTTATTTGGCTACAAATGGGAGAGTGTTGAATACCAATGGATCATTTGCTCAAAATGTCAATAGAAACAAGTCACTGCATTATTGGTTATATTTTTAGCCAGAGCAAAATATTTTGCAGCTCAAAGGCTCCAAGATGTTCTACTTGGTTGACCACATTTGCTAAATTCTAATCAATAATAGATCTCCTGTGGCACTGCTCTCAGTGACTCAAACGCTACAATATTTTATAATGACAGAAGCAATGTACCTTGTTACACACAATATATTAAATTTAAATCATCTCCAGCAGCATAACTCACTGCAAAATAACTGATGTATCTCTTCCAGTAACTGTGCTTATTTCTCACTGTCTAATTCTTATTCCGTATTTGTTAAGCCTGCTCTTTCTCTGCCTATTGGCAGATTTCCTGAAAGAATATTCTTATTGCAATGTCTATTATTCTGACAATTTGTTATTGTTTTGTCTCAGTCCTTACATGATCCTCTCCTCTTCCTGCTCCACTTTTTTTACCTAACGTAGGAATAGCCCTTCTGTGTCTTTCTCTGTTGACACAGTTGATATTTATCTCATTTTTGAACGTCTAGGCTGTACAGAAGATTAAATGGATTCGGTACCAAACAGAACATGGGTGTGGAGGAAAGCTGTCAAAGAAGTGGTACAAAGAATAAGAAAGGTGGGTAGAGTTTGGGGAGTTGCTAAATTGTTGTCCATAATACAATTTATCCCAGATCTGTTCCAAGTAAGTGCAGCAGCATGCTGCCTACTTATTATTTTCATTGCATGCAGGTGTTAACTGTGTCATATATTAGGCGCGTACAATAGTAGTAGGGAGCCAACATCAATAGTACAGCAATCAAACAGTTCTTAGTGAATATGTGTTGCATCTGCTGGAGGTGCAGACTTAATTTGAACCAGTGCTGCCTAATTATCACCAACGATTGAACCACAGCAGGATTGTGAGCAATGAGATTTGATTGTAGCACCTGAAAGTTTGGTGCAGGAGGTGGAAAAGAGGAGAAAAGTCTTTTTCCTGCCGGGGGGTAGGAAACTAGGCCCTGGGCAAAAAATAGGACAGTGGTGAAGTTGTTGGGTTTGTAGTCGATTATTGAGATACAAATTCGAATTCCACCATGACAACTGTGGAAATTAGAAATGGGATGAAGTTGTCATTGTAATGGTGACCACCTCATCTGGTTCAATGATGCCTTGAGGAGAATAAAATCAACCATCCTCCCAGCAGTAAAAGACAGAGGTTCACATACACTTCTTCCATTCTCATCCACTGCATTTGGTGCCCTCATAGAATAATACAGCACAAGAACAGGGCGGCACAGTGGTAGAGTTGCTGCCTTACAGCGCCAGAGACCCGGTTTAGATCCTGACTACGGTTGCTGTCTATACGGAGTTTGTACATTCTCTCTGTGACCACATGGGTTTTCTCCGGATGCTCCGGTTTCCTCCCGCACTCCAAATATGTACAGATTTGGAGGTTAATTGGCTTTTGTGAACATTTTTCCACTCCCATACCAGATGTCCATATTATCATATTAAACAAATGTAGTTAACATTAAACAGGTGACCAGAATTTCTGCAAAAATGAATTTTTGTAATGGTTGCAAGCTTTATTGTTTGCCATTAAATTGAAGATTACCTTATTGTGTAAAAGTATTATTCAAATATAGTTGTATAGTATAGTGTCATGCAAGGGTGGAAACAGACTCTTCAGCTCAGCACTATTCATATTAATCCAACACTAATGCCATTCTATCCCTCCACATTCCCATTCACTACACCCAGCTGCTACTACTTACCTACAAAGGAGGGACTTCTTCTTCTTCTTCTTCTTCTTGCGTGTGACGTGCAGAACCTAAAGTTGTAGGACAACTTGTTCTATTTGATCTTATTTGATTGTGCACGCCGGGTTGATTGCATTCGTTGAAACAAGGTGGACCACGTGAAGGTTGCAATCTTCCACCCCAAAGCAGGGGAAATTTCCAGTGATAAATTAATCTTCCAACCCGCACTTCTTTGGAATGTGGGAGAAAACCAGTGGAAATGTATGTGGTCACAGGGAGTCCATCCATCACAGACAGTACAGGAGATCAGGGTTGAATTCACATTAAATTAGTTACATCCAATAAGGTGAAGTAAGACAATAGAGCTAGATGTCAGAAAGTTTCTGCAAGCTGCTGACCAACTTCTGTGGAGCAAAAACTCAGGTAGCTATTTAAATTTTTTTTTAAACTTTATTTTCTTAAAATATATTGAGAATACTGAAAAATAAGATATTGGATATAACTGTGCATCTCATAACTGTTAATAGCCAGATGTTTTTAAGTTACCAGTAGGTTTGTCAGAACGATGCTGTCTGTTATTCAGAGTTAAAGACAAAAATTCCTCTCTCAGTATCCAAATGTACTCACGATTAAGCAGACTGGAATGGCTTAGTTCATTGATCTGCACTAAATATTACCAACAAATACTTCAACTGGTTCCCATGCAGATGCAATGGCAATAGTGAAACCATGGAAGCACCTGAACTGTACACATCTCTCCCATCTCTTGGCTAGAAGAGCTCATAGGCAATGAACACTGTTAACTCTCCTTATGTGATCCATACAAGAACGATAAATAATTCAAGTCTGGCAAAGAAAGCCCTGTTTTTGTCAAGCACTCCATTTACTTATTTAATTATTACTTTGTAAGACCCAAATTATAAAAGGATGCCAGACACTTATTTCTCAGGGAATTTCACAATATTAATATCCTTGTAACAATATTGAAAAATAGTCCCCGTGTCCAGAGCACATGTTGGTGCTGTCAACATTTGTCTACTACAATTAAAAAGTAAAAACAAAACTTCCATTTGAACTTCCATAAGGAACTGCAAATGCTGGTTTACATTGAAGATGGACACAAAATGCTGGAGTAACGTATGGGGCAACTTATGGAGTAATTTATGCATGCAGCATCCCTGGAATAAGTAAATAGGAGACCTTTCATCAGAACGTGATTCAGGGAGGGGGGCACTGGAGGTATGACATAGTGCAGGACGTGACAAGGCATTTCTGAAGTCTAGTGAAGTCTAATATTCTAATGTAGAAAAATAAATTCATTGAAAAGGTTGGGGTATTAGCATTGAAAATTACTAGCCAATAATTTCTCAGTAAATGAAACTATAGTTTGTGTATAATTGTCTTTATTTAAAGCACAACACACATCTCTTATTCTCAAGTGTATTGAAAGCTTGATTCCATTCTTTGGGTGGCTGATCTGAGGTTTTGTTATACAAGTGTTGCACAAGCTCACATAGACCATTTCGGACTGCTGATTCGATTTTACTCTGGAGCTTCAGTTTAATGCCAAGATGCATGACTTTTCACATTCTAGTCAGATTTGCTGCTGCAGTCAGTGCTGAGCAGTGCACTTTGTACCCCAACCTGTTTGGAGGGCTTTAACTACATAATAAAACTCAACACCAGAAGGTGCTCCTTTATATATTGAACTTATGACTGTGTTCATGCTGTTTAGTGAAGGCAAGAGTCTGGATCGTTGTTCCAGAGAATGAGTTCAACTACCTCCATAAATGCAGGTTACAACTCACCATTGTTAGTTCACTCCATATAATGATTAAGACTTTCAAATGCCCCACCTAAAGCGCTTTAATGTTCTCTATTCATCTTTCCCATTTGATTTGTTTTCTTTGTGCAGGTTGCTGTTGTTTAAGACCACAGGTCTTTATTCCTTTCTCAAAAAGGCTTCCTTGGTACAACACTACCTTGACAAAGATATATTTCCTAACCAAAGCTGCATTTTTCCAGTAGTTTATCTGCAGGATTGCAGGAAACGTAGGCCAACCAATAAGAAAAATGTCAGTTCCTTATCTGCAGTTCCTTATTACATCTGCAGTTCCCTCCCCAGAGTTAGCATCTGGGGAGGGAATGGTCAGACTTTGTTTCAGGTTGAGAACCCTGTGTCTTGATCACTGAAGGGTCCCTCCCCAGATGCTGCCTGACCTGCTGAAACCCTCCAGCATTTTGCATTTTGCTTAAGTAACAGTAGTTGCTCACATGTTAAATAAATATGCTTTTAATCACACAGAGTATGGAAATCGGAAATAATACAAAAAGATATAGAAATGTTCATTTCCAGCATTATCTTTTTAAAAATTCTAGATTATCCAAACTCTCCCTGTGCTTAGAATTTACTAATCCTGGAAACATCTTTGTTACTTCCCTGCACCCTGTCCAGTGCAATCATACACTTCCTGTAATGTGTACAGGTTTAAATAGCATGCCTTTCCTGCTCTTACGTATATGAAGTGGATGAGAAAGTGAGATAACGTAGAACTAGCGTGAACATGTAATAGTGAGATTAAACGAGAACTTACCTGTTCGAAGTTTGATCTTTATTTTATGAGGAGTTACGATGAGGGATTACGTGAAGAAGGCCCGCCTGGCGCTGGATCGGCATACTTCAAAGCAGCGGCATGAAAAACACAGAACCAATAGCCGAAGTAAAATAGTAAGGCTCAAAATAGACTAGAACTACCAGATGATCATTTACATTATGAGGGTTGGGAGTGGAGGGCACGTAATCCCTCATCGTAACTCCTCATAAAATAAAGATCAAACTTCGAACAGGTAAGTTCTCGTTTAATCTCACTATTTTACTTCGGAGTCACGTGAGTGACTACGTGAAGATTTTGAAGCTCTGTGTCTTTCATGTCGTAAATTCATTTCATACGACTCTCTGTTTAGACAAAACAGTAGTGAGTAAATAGTATTTTAGGACATTGTTACAATTTATGTAATAAGTCCTTTAATCATAAAAAGAACAATTTTTTTTTAAATAACCCCTCTATCTTAGGGGAAAATTACAAAATAAATTGATAAATGTTGTCAATGGTAATATAAATCGATAATATAAATCGATAATATAAATCGATAATATAAAACAAAGCAAGCATTAAAGAGAACCCATTACTGTGTGTCCAAAACCTGGCATCGTGACAACAGGTTTATTCTAGAACTTTGAAAATCTCTTCTCTAGACCACCCTGCGGCCTCTACAATTTTATCGAGTGGCACGTCCTGTACCTTTGCCACGGACGTAGCTGCCGCCCTAGTGGAGTGAAATTTAAACACATCAGTATCTATTCTTGCTAGACACAAACCATCCAGAAATAGTTTGAACTGAACCTTTTGTATGTGGCTTTTTGTGTGTTATTAATAACGCTTTCTCAGAACCTCTGCGATTTTGCTTACCTCAATGTATTGAGTTAAATGCTTAACCACACACAATGTTTCATCAATAGGATATGCTTTAAACATTACCTTCATTCCAGTTCTTCCTGGTCTGCTTTGTTTGATCAAGTCATAAACATAAAACATAATGTTATCTGTAGTCACATGCATGCAATCCAACCGTTACAATTGCAAAACTTGTACTCTTTTTGAGCTGATACCAATGCCATTAACATTACCACCTTCAATTTTAATTCCTGCAAATTACCACATTGAATTAATTGGAGTCCATTGTTTAAACAAAGTGAGAACAATGCTAACATCCCAAATTCCTGTATATCTGGGCTTGGGATGATTTTATTGAAATTCCTTTCATGAATCGGGATACTAATGGGTGAGACCCAACTGAATCCCGATCTGAAATTTGTCCTAAATATAATGACAATGCACTACGAGCACAATTAATGGCACTATAACTCAAATGCTCATCAAAGTGTAACCCAGCAAGGAACTCTAATACATTTGAAATGTTTGCAGTATGATAAGATATCTTTGACTGTGAACAAACTTCCCATTTCCTTATATGCGACTTATATTGTTTTAGTGCTATTCCTCCAAGCTGCAACTATAACATCCATGGTCTTGTCCAACAGTTCAAACTCTTGCAATGGTCTGGTCAGAACCTGCAGATTAACAAATTCATATGATCATGCAATGGATGAATTTCTTTTGTTACTGGTTGTGTCAACAGATTGTCGCAACTGGGAATTGTCATACATGGTTCAATAATCATTTTAGCATCAATGGGAACCATGACTGCGTGGGCCAATCTGACACCACCAAAATTGCCTTCGGCAGCGTCTAGCGCTTTTTATTGAGACATTGCCCAATGAGACAGAATGAGGAAAATCATAAAAGAACAAATTCCCCAGTGTAGCGAGAAAGCTACTGCCCCTGGATCGTGTTCCCCAAGACACGTATTTGGGCAATTGGTGATTCAATCTAGATGCAAACAGATCAATGTCCGGTACTCCATACCGACTGACAATATTTTGAAATTTTGTGGATTAACATCCATTCCGTATTGTCTTTAAATATTCGTGATCTTTTGTCTGCCACAACATTGTCTCTCCCCGAGAGATAAATAGCTGAAAACCAAATATTTTTTGCCATACACCATTGCCACATCTGGTTTACCAGATGATCACATGATATTGATCTGACACCACCCATGTGATTGATATATGCCACAGCTGTGGTATAATCTATTTGTACTTGGACATGCAAATCCTTTAATGAAGGGCAATAAGCCTTTAATCCATAAAATGCTTCCAAGAGCTCCAAATAATTAAATAATTAATACCATATGTTCGGAACAATAAATCCTCTTGGACAGCCCATCTGCCTCTACAGCTGGTCTCTTTATCCGTAACCCCCCCCCCCCCCATCCGAGAGAACTTTCGTCATTTTGCAAAAACACTACTGGCTGATGAACTAAAAGTTCTTAGCAGCTTATGGAACATTCTCAATCCACCAATGTAATTTCTGATAAAGCTTCCTTAGGCAATTGCATTGGCCTATCAAATGGCTTGCTCGCTGAAAAAGCGCTTGAGTTTTTGCCCTTTGAAGATTTTGGTAATGTAGACGACCAAACTCTACTGTCTGGAAATGCTGCTGCCAATTTACCAATAACCTTGGCAACCTCTCAGATGGAGGGATAAGGTTTGTTAATCAGGTCTTGACACACATTTGTCAAATCCAACACTTATCCATTGGTAAAGTTACCAACATGGTAACTGAGTTAATCTCAAACCCCAGATATTCAATGGTTTGGGATTGCTGTAACTTAGATTTGTTGGATGGATCAGGAACCCAACTTCTCAAACAACTTGTAGTTGCTGAGACTAATTTTCCACCTGGCTCCTGATTAGCATTGACAATTAAATGTCATCTAGATAAGCCATAACGACGTGCTTTTGTGCCTAAAGCAGTGCAAATGCTGGCTTAATCCTTTAGGCAAAGCTTTGTAGTACCACAGCTGTCCCATCCATAAACTTTAATTACCTGCGAAATTATGGTGAATTGGGACCGAAATATGCATCTCTTCAATTTATTGTAGCCATATAACAACCTGTTGATACCTGCTGCATTGCAGTGTTGAATGTGTCCATTTTAAAAATGTTTATACTGGACAATGTATTTAATTGTGTGAGATCTAAAATGATTCTACAACCCCATCTTTCTTTGGTCTGGGGAAATATTTGATACAATTGTTGTGGATCCTTTCCTGTTTCTCAATAACTCCTTCCTCACACAAATTCTTAACGTCTTTGTCAATTTGAATTATTTCAAGACTGCAAACATGAAAGAATGATAAGGCTTATTGTGTCCCAATGGATCCATACCTCCTTATCATCAAACATTTGGAGTCTACCACCAATCTGAGGTTCATCCAAACATCCTTCTTTAATAGGATTAAGTTTTGTACCTCTCCAACTGTTTGACGAAATGACCTCCTTACCCAATAAATGGGTGTACATTCGTTATTTTTTATTTAATATATGGTCCCTAGATAAGGGACGTATCAGATATTAAACTGATAAGAACAGATACCACACTTGATCTTAGCCAAAAAGCCGAGAAGCGATTTGCTGGCTGGAAATTCTTCCTTATCATACTCCTGCCTCGGCTGAAATCAAATCCCTTTTTCATATGACCAGCCTTCTGGCCAACTGAAGGGTTTTACAAAACCAACAGTTTTTGCCTCTTCATCCATTACTTTAATTTGTTTAAACAGATTTCCTCCGAACAAATAACCAGGAGCTTGAACATTGCTTGTCCTGTAAATCTTTGGATGTAAAAGAGGCCGAATGGCAATCTTCCATTTATATAATTTACCTCAAAATGAGTTTGCAGAATAAACCTAACATATTTTGTTTTATTCTGAACTTTAGTCATTCCACAACCTTCCAGCTTGTCTTAAAAGACAGTGATGCCAATTAGCTTGAGGATTCTTTTAATCGTAATTCCTGCGCCCGCATAATTGCTGACATTGGCGCCCAAAACCCGGATTTACCAGGTACCTTCTTAAAGGTGTTTTGGAATGTTTCATGAATTAGCGTCATCACTCCAATTTTAGTATATGTGCTGCCAAAGCGAGCACATGTTTAAATGCAAATCTGCTGTCTTAACCATAACAGCTTTCTTGAGGCAGGTGAGAGATCATATAATTAACATTGGCCGCCAGGTTTCCTTCCATGGCCTCACCGCCTCCACCAGGTATAGTACTTTGTGCCCCTCAGACACACCTGGATTTGTATTGTGGTGGGTACTTCTGACCACAAACACCACTTTCAGGGTCTGTCTCATACAGCCCTGGTACTCCTGAAACTCGTTCAAGGAGACTTCCTCCAGCCCAATCCCAGGCACTGGAGTTTCAATTCCCATTTTTAACTGGCACCATATTCACGATATGGAACCCCCTCAGGGGCTGCCTGGGAATATTCTGGGTACTTAGACCCTTGGTTGATATTGTTTGGAGTATTTCCTCCATTAGATCCATACTTAGCCAATTTTAGGCTTACCTTACAGGATCTTTCAGAAACCTCAGGCCTTTCAAGCCTCTTTTTACATTTTAGGCACTGGGTTTTGAAGTTTTGTTTGTGGAGCAACTAAAGGCTCACTAACGGGTATTTCAATCGGCCACCGGTATCGGAACCGGCACCGCAATAATCTGCTGTCCCGACTTTTTACACCCCGGGACGCACGTTTTACCCGCGATTTTTTAAAACATTTTTATTTTTATTTTAATTTAAACTCCTCCTGGTTCCCTACCAGCCTACGGAGTTTTAAGAAAACGCCCTGGAAGTAAAATAATTTTACTTACCTGCGGGCCGTTTCCTTACCGCTGTGTTGGAGCTGCCTCTGCAGCTCTTTCCTCTGCCGATAGCGTCGACGTAATGCCGATCCAGCGCCAGGCGGGCCTTCTTCACGTAGTCACTCACGTGACTCCGAAATAAAATCAATGGTTTGTGAGGTCTTGGTGCGCTGATGGGCTGTATCTTTCAATGCAAAAAAACTGTTCCATATCAAACAAAACCCTGCGTTGGCAAAACATTGTTGATTCTGGAATTAGCCACAATATCAACAACAATTCAGCATAAACCACAAGAGCAACAACAATTTAATAAAATGTTAATCATCATCTTCTCAAGGCCAATTAGTGATTGGCAGTAAATGTTAGTGTTGACAGCGTCAATCATATCACATGTACAGATCAATAAATCCCATGTTATTTAGTTACATTTGTATAATTCATACATGGAATATGATAAGCAGTCTGTAATAGAATTTTTTTGCACCAATATTTCTTTCATTGACTAGTGGGATATACACATTCCTGACAAGACAAACGTTTATTGTTCATTTCAAACTAGTTTTCAGTTGTCTTTTTGAACCATTGGTCCAGGTGAAGGTATTCCGACAGTTCTGTTCGGCTGGGAAATCCAGAGACCCAGCAATGTTGAAGTAAAAATTATGTATTTCCAGGTCAGGATTAAAAGTATACAGTAAATCCAGGACCCTGAGGAGCACTGATGAACAAAGGGATCTTGGGTTGAAAGTCCATGCAGCATGGTTGTCTTCATTGCTTACGGCATTGCATATAAAGGTTTGTTTGTGATGTTACAGCTGTATAAAAACTTTAGTCAGGCCAGATATAGAGTATGTGTGTAGGAAGAAACTGCAAATGCTGGTTTAAATCGAAGATAGACACAAAATGCTTGAGTAACTCAGCTAGTGAGGCAGCATCTCTGAAGAGAAGGAATGGGTAACGTTTCAGGTCGAGACCCTTCTTCAGTCTGAATAAGGGTCTCGACACAACTTGTCACCCATTCTTTCTCTCCAGAGATACTGCCTGTCCCACTGAGTTTCTCCAGCATTTTGTGTCTATCTCAGATATGTGCAGTTCTGGTTGCCACACTATAGGAAGGATGTGATGGCTATTGAGAGGGTTCATGGATTAGAGTGCACTAGCTATAAGGAGAAGGTGCATTGGGTTAAAACTTGGATTCATTTCTCTGGAGCTTTGGAGGCTGCTGAAAGTATGTCAAATTATGAAAGGCATTGATTAGTTTCATAACCAGGGTGCAAATGTCAATTATTGGAGGGCCTAGGTTTAAGGTGAGAGGTAGAAAGTTTAAGAAAGATGTACGAGGCAAGATTTTTTTTAACACATAATGAGGTAGGTGCTGCAACTTGTCTTGGACCACCCATATTGAAGCAATGGCCAAGAAAGCAGGCCAACGCCTCTCCTTCTTTAGAAGGCTTAGGAAGTTTGGCATGTCCTTAACAACTCTCACCAACTTTTACAATATTATGAATATAGTATGAGTATTGATTCTCTAACATCAAGTAACCGCTGCATTCCCTCTCTCTCCATTCCCCCCCCCCACCCCCCCCCCCCCCACCAGTCACACCGGTTTTTGTTCTCACCTAGCAAACAGCTAAGAATAGCCTGTTTCCTTTATCATTGTTACTTTTTTGCATATCTTTCATTAATTTGTTCTATATCTCTCTACATCTATCTATCTATATTACTAAAAGTAAGATCTTGACTGCTTTTGACTCATTGCGATTTGATTTCCGAGAGAACGCTGCCACTTACGGCCATCATTTTTGGCCACCTTGCTCAGAGTCCCCCTCCGCTGAGTTGGGCCAGAGGATTTTTCCCATTGATGAAACATAAAAGACTTATTAATGTTTTAAAAAATGTTGACATTCTCTCTGCTGCCCCTGCTGGTGGGAGGGTGAGGGACTATAAAACCCGGAAGTGTTGTGCCTCAGTCAGTCTCTGCAAGATGGGGCAGTGAGAGGGTCATGTCTTTTAGTCTGAGTTGTGAATAACAGTGAACACATGTCTCCTAAACTGTGAGTGTGGTTTTATTGATCTTCAGTGCCCTTAATGTGGTTTGAAAATGAAAATATGGTTGGTTTGCAGTAAAGAGCACAGCAAATGGTGGCTTTGGGTTGAAGTAAAAGGCACTGCAAATGGTGGTTTGGGTGCTTTGGGTTGAAGTAAAAGGCACTGCAAATGGTGGTTTGGGTGCTTTGGGTTGAAGTAAGCCACTGCAAATGGTGGTTTGGGTGCTTTGGGTTGAAGTAAAAGGCACTGCAAATGGTGGCTTGGGAGCTTTGGGTTGTAGTAAAAGGCACTGCAAATGGTGGCTTGGGTGCTTTGGGTTGAAGTAAAAGGCACTGCAAATGGTGGTTTGGGAGCTTTGGGTTGAAGTAAAATGCACTGCAAATGATGGCTTGGGTGCTTTGGGTTGAAGTAAAAGGCACTGCAAATGGTGGCTTGGGTGCACTGGGTTGAAGTAAAAGGCACTGCAAATGGTGGCTTGGGTGCACTGGGTTGAAGTAAAAGGTACTGCAAATGGTGGTTTGGGTGCACTTGACAACTTCCTGTTTGCACTGTATATTGATTTTAGATAAAACGCTACCACTTACGGCTGTGATTGTTGGCCATCTTACTCAGTCCCCCTCCGCTCAGCAGGTGCAGAGGATTCTTCCCATCAATGAAAAATAAAAGTGTTATTAGTGTTTAAAAAATGTTGAGAATCTCTCTCCTGTCAATCATGCCATGAAGGCCACGCCTTTTCCGGTGGGGAGGGAGAGGTCACGACTGTCCGAGCTGTGAATCAACTGAACACACTGAATGTCTACTGAACTGTGAGTGTGGTGTTTTGTGTGGTTTTATGGTGGGTTTTATGGTGGTTTCACCCTGCTTGAAATGGTATGAAACTGCATTTGAATGTGGCGGCCTTGCACCCTGCTTGAAGTGGTATGAAACTGCACTTGAATTTGATGGCCTTGCACCCTGCTTGAAGCGGTATGAAACTGCATTTGAATTCGGTGGCCTTGCACACTGCTTGAAGTGGTATGAAACTACACTTGAATTCGGTGGCCTTGCCCTTGCTTGAAGTGGTAGGAAACTGCATTTGAATTTGGTGGCCTTGCACCCTGCTCGAAGTGGTAAGAAACTGCACTTGAATTTGGTGGCCATGCACCCTGCTTGAAATGGTAGGAAAATGGATTTGAATTTGGTGGCCTTGCACCCTGCTTGAAATTGATTTTCAAGGAATAGCCGTGTGTTAACTGCCAGCCCACCTGCCATGAGTGAGCTGCCAGCACATCAGGCTTGAGGGACTGAGCGGCCACCCCCCAGAACCCACACCAGTGCTCCAGAAAGCCCCCCCCCCCCCCCCCCCCCCCACTGGCCACCAATATTGGAATTGGTGGAGAGGTGGAATAATGCATCGGGGGACCAGCCCTCCTGTTTGAACATGGGACCCAACAGGTCCCACTTAGTCTAATCATTGTCTATATCTCTTGTTTTCCTTTCTCGAGATTTCTTGACCCGAAGGTTCTTGACCCAAAATGTCACCCATTCTGTTTCTCCAGAGATGCTGTCTGCCCTGCTGAGTTACTGTAGGGACTAACCTTTGTTCAATGCTCTGAACTGCCTTGACCATTCTGTCCTTTAGCCTTGAATTATCTAGAACTACATTTGAAACCCATTCTGAAACTACCCTACCTTAATTTATTGCTTAAAATGCCTGTCTTCAGGAAGGGATATAGCACTTTCTGCTGAACAAGTTGTGTTCAAAAGAATATAAAAAATAAACATTAAATCTACTTCCTTTCTTTAAAAAAATAGAAATATTCTTGCAGTGACATGATACATTCATTTGAGAGACAGTCGAGCTATCAGAAACTCATGATAGCTTGGCAATATTACAACCTGAAGTTGATGACCAGTTAAGAACATGTGTTAAGCACAATCCTCCTCCGTATTACAAAAAATGAATTAAGAGACCAAGTATTAATGGCAAGATGCAATAGTTTATCACCAGTATGAAGTATAAATTATCTCATTAAAAGGCTGTCAAAATGAGCTATTCTTGTCAGAAATAGGTTTGAACACATTTTAATGTAGTCCTCAGATAAAGTATAAGAAATAAGGAGACACACAAGGAACTGCAGATGCTGGAATTTTTAGCAAACGACAATGTGCTGGAGTAACTCAGCAGGTCAGGCAACATCGGTGGAGGGAATGGATAAGAGTGAAGAAGGGTCCAGACCCTAACAGTCACCAGGTTTTACCAGAACTTGAGGGGCTGAGTTACATGGAGAGGTTGGGCAGGCTAGA
This sequence comes from Raja brachyura, assembly GCA_963514005.1. The sequence continues at coordinate 30,924,779 of OY740782.1, read as the reverse complement.
ATTGTATTCCTTGGAGTGCTGGAGGCTGAGGAGTAATCTTATAGAAGTGTATAAAATCATGAGGGAAATAGATAGGGTGAATGAACAGAGTATTTTACCCACTGTAGGGGAATCAAAAACAAGGGGACAAATGTTTAAGGTGAGAGGCACAAGATTTAATACGAACCGGGGGGGCAACTTTTCAACTCAGAAGGTGGTGGTATATGGAAAGAGCTGCCAGATGAGGTAGTTGGGGCAGATATTATAATGGTATTTAAAATATACTTGGGCAGGTACATGAATAGGAAAGGTATAGAGGGATATGGGCAAACACAGGCAAATGGGACTAGCTTAGATGAGGCATCTTGGTCAGCATGGATTTGTTGGGCCAAAAGGGCCTATTTACATGCTGTGTGACTCTATGACCTAGCCCTATCTTCTAGTGTTTAGTCTGCAGCCCTCAGGTCATGGCTCTCTCCCTTCATATCCAAGTGCTCTGTAAATTAATGAGAGCTTCTGCTCCTGCCACCTTTATGTTCCTTAAGGTCCAGACTCCTACCACCCTCTGGCTGAAAGTTTCTTCCCCAACCCCTCCCCTTCTTCCAATCACTTTAAAGCTGTATCAACTAGTTTTTTATTACACAACGAGAAGTAGGTTTTTTATTTTATTCAATCTAGACCACTCCTAATTTTATTCACTTCAACTAAATTTCACTTCAGCTACCACTGTTCTGAAAAAAAAAAGCAACCCCAGCCTCTACAACGAAACTCAAATGGTGTAAGTACTCAGTGAGTTAGGCAGCATATGAGGAGGGAATGGACAGATGATGTTTTGAGCCGGGCCCACTTTTTCACACTGTGTCCCAAAACTATCTTCATGCAACACTCACACTTGTCAATTTTAAATTATATTTGCCATTCCTTGGCCCACCTTCCCAAATGATCTGGATCATATTATAAACTTAGATATCCTACCTCACGCAACTACCAATATTGGTGTCATCTGTAAATTTACTAACTATATTATCATCTAAATTGTTAATGTATGTAACAAAACGCTAAGAAAGATACAGTGCTGTGCTAATTCAGCAGATCGGGCAGCATTCCTGGAGAACATGGATAGGTGACGTCTTGCATCAGAAACCTTCTTCACTCTCTCGAAACTAGCTTCATAGGTGCAATCAAAGATTTAATTTAAACAAGGTAAATTTCAGATTGAACAAAGAGCTAATTCAATGGGTTTGAAGAGGATTGGATCCAGAAAGGAAAACAATGTGTGCTCTGTTAAATCTATGTGGAATAAAAATGGCTGTTCCCCAAAATGGTGTGGAAATGGTGATGAGCAAATAACCCGCACTTGTTCATCCCAGTGCGTGAGATTGGAATTGCTTCTCAATGCTAAGATTAAGACCCAATTTTGAGAGAAAGCCTGAATACATAGCCAAGCCTGAATATATATTTTTTTCGTGTGGAGCTATTCACTTTACAAGAAATGAAGATTTCAAGAGAGGACTAAACACAGGGGACATCAGCCTTCATAATTTTCTGATGCAAACTGCTCATTTTGTTGAAAGAGAGGAGGGCCTATGGGCAGTGCAGATGCACACTGCACAGGCAGTGGGAGGAGTCAACACTGCATAATTACAGCTCGTGAGAGGATCATCCTTCCCAATGTGAGGTGCGCAAATGGGTATGCACTCACCACACGTCAATTTGGATGCCAATCATTAGGTGTGGTGATCAACCAACAGGTGCGGGCTGGTCAAATGTTATGATCTAAAACGTTAATTTTATGACCTAAAAGAGAAACACAAAATAACACAAACAATTTTAGGGTCATAGAGTCATAAAGCTACATGGCATGGAAACAGGCCCTTCAGCTCAACTTTTCCATGACGACCAAGTTGGCATTTTTGGATTAGTCCCAATTACCTGCATTTGGCCCATTGCCCTCTAATCCTTCCCATTCATATATCTATCCAAATGCCTTTTAAAGGTCATTCCACTTCTATAGCTTCCAATGAAAGCTCATTCCTGATATAGACTATCGTCAGACTGAAAAAGCTGCTCACAAGATCTATTTTACGTCGGAGTCACGTGTGTGACTATGTGAAGAAGGCCGTCAGTCCGCTGAGCGCGTCATTACGTTGAACCGCTCAGCGCGAACAAGCCGACTGGCAGCATTTCCGCTCTGTCCAGCAGTAAATTCAACCCGACAGTAAGTTACCTTTTTTCCAAGTTTCTTCTGTTTTCTTTTTGCAGGACTCTCTGTTCAGAGAAGTACCTGCACGACTGGGGTGAAGTCCGGACAGCCCGCGGAACCGGTCATGGACCACGGGGAATCACGGTCTCGGCCACGGATACCGGGACAGAGGGGAACCCGGCTACAGAGACCGCGGAAGTGCTGGTAGCCGGCGGCCGTTGGACTTTCCAGACCGGCTGTGGGGGGTTAAATTACCACACGCCGGCAGGGTCTGTAGCCTGGCCAGGAGAGTTCCCCGACACACAGGGGACATCTGCGCAAGACCGGCAGTGACTCCCCGGGAGGTGGTTAAGCCAACCACACACTGGCAAGGTCTGTGAGCCAGGTCAGCAGGGTCCCATCACCTGACTACAGGGGACATCTGCTTCCAGGCCGGCTGTGGTTCCCACGTAGGGGGTAAAACGAACCACAGGCCAGCAAAGTCTACGAAGTCAGGCAAGGAGGGTTCCCCCCCACATACAGGGGCCAGCTATAACCAGACCGCTGTGGTTCCCCACATAGGGTGTAAACCTACATCAGTGAGGCAGGCCTGTGCAAGTCAGGCCAGGAGGGACCCCATCAACAAATAGTAGGTATGTTACAAAACTTACCTTGAGCAGCGCTGCAGTTCTGCCGCTCCCCGTGTGCGCGACTTTGGCGCCTTTCAGAGGGGGGCGGGCTTAAAGTGCCGTTTTTCCACAGGCAGGGATAATCGATGAATGTTGGGCGATTTCATTGCGGAAGAAAAATCGCTCCGACATTTCATGAATGAAGGTATTTTTAAATTACTCTAAATTATTTATTAACTAGAGTAATTTAAAAATCACCTTCAAAAGCCGTGAGCACTGACAACCGGAAGGATTTTGCGTAAGGGAGAAGAAAAGGTAAATAGTTTATTTTTATATTAAAAGTTGGTTTTTCGGGAGGCTTTAATAATATTTTTATGTTGCGAAATGGGGTCCCAAAAAATGTATGAACAAACAGTATTTTTCCTCCCGACTTCACCGCTAACCGCAACGTTCCAATCCACTGCATTCCAATAAAACCCACTCGCTAGTTGATTTAAATGGCCATTAATTTACAGGCATTAAACACTAAATTCCTTCCACTTGGCCCAGAAATTCATGAAAATGAGATTTAAAAATGATGTTATATTATGGATTATTGTGTGAATGTTATTTGGACACTTGGGCAATTTAAAAAAAGTTTATCTTTTCTTAAGAAATGGATAGATATTTAGATCTACTCATTGAATTTTGTAATTAGCTACAATTAGATAACTAACTAATTATATACTTTAATTTCAGGTCATCCAAGTAAGATTGTTTCATATTTGTTTCAGAATGCTTCAATCTATAATAACTGAAAATTTCATTGAGTTCTCTTAATTTTTAAGAAAGTTATGGGCTTTTAACTGTTCCAGATCACAGCTTTTGAGTTAAGTCAATTGAAAGGCAATGGGGAACAAGATGCTAATTTCCGAGTATGAAAATGGCCATAACTTTCTTAATACTGAAGATATGAAAGTGAATTAGGTGTCAAATTAAACTTCTTTTTATGCTTTATCTAAATTGCAGACTTGATTTTTTAAATCTTAAAATTTTGTAACATTGCTACAAATAGCGGTCAGCCGCTCCCTGACCGCTGTGGGTCCCCAGAAAGGGGGTCAAACCTAAGGTAAAACGATCAGGCCCGTGGACTACGGGAGTCAGGCCAGGAGGTTTCCTGATGGACAGGATCCCCTCCTACATGGGTAACGTTTTCAAACGTTCAAACCCACACGGAGCACCTGAAGCAGAGGTGCTCCACAATGATATACTCCAAACAAGGGAGTCATCAGCCCGGGTATTATGGAGAACCCGCAAGCAGCGGCACCTGTTTCAGGGCTGCACAATGTCTCCCTCTCTGAGGACGGGATCATTCAGGGTCAGTTTCAGTCTGACCCAGAGCAAAAACCTGACATCGGGCCGCTGGAGGGGCCCTGTCAGCGCAGGTAGCCACAGGGGCCTGCGATAGCACCAGTTTTCATGGCTGCCTATGAATCTCCCTCTCTGTGGAGGGGAGTTGGAGTGATCAGTATGGAACTGACTTCAAATTCTAAGTATGTCCATGAAACATACTGGAGCACATGCATATGGCTTCAAGAGATACTCGCAAATGCTACAAGTGCCGGCAGTGAACTGCGCTACGCGGGTGACATTGGAGAGCATGCAATCCAAGAAATGAAACCAGCCGCTGAATCTTCTATTCAGGTAAGACTTTTCCCGCAGGTAAGACCAGGATGTGGAAGGAAAAGATGTCGACTAATCAAGGCCGACGACGAGCAAAACTTCATCGGCAACTCCATCGACACACCCCACGCCTCCCTCGGGGGCAGCGGTTCACTGAAGCAGGTGGCAGCTTGAAAGCTGTGCTCAGAAATATGGTCAGCGTTGTCGTTCGAGGCAGGCTCAGAATTGTGGCCAGAGCTGTCTTACGAGGCAGGCACAGTATGATGAGAGTTTTCAGAACAAAGCCCAATGGCTTAGCATACAACCACCGGTAGCCATGGAGGTAGGAGGGTTTTATTCTCCCAAAACATGGGTTTGTGGACCATTTACATGTTGTTAATATTTACACTTGTTTTTTTTTCTACAAGTGACCATGCTTGCATGAGATTTAGATCTGGGTTTAATAAACTGATGATAACATGTGACTACTTTATACTGCACAACATACTAGGCTTGGAATTGGGGCCGGAGTTGTCTTTTGAGACCGGCCCAGCATTATGGGCTGGATTGCCTTTCAGGATAGGGTGAAAGATGGAGGATGTCACTTCATCCAGATTTAACTCCTATGTGCAGCATAGATTTTCAAAATGGGATACATCGTTACTGTCCAATTATTGTTTCTATAGGAGCTATATGGCAAGCATCGTACTCAAAGAATCATGCTATTCAGTTCCCATTCACAGGGATCACTGGAGATATTTGAAATTTATCTGGATGGGTCAATGCAACAGTAAAACCGTTGCAAATGGGCTACTTCAGCTCCCAGGTTTATTTACCAAATTAGTTAAACCGGTGCTTGGGCTGCTCAGAGCTCTGGAACATTGTTATCACCTATCTGGATAATGTTTTTTAAACACTGTATTTTACTAAATTTACTGTTGCAGCCCAAACTATACTTGAAGATTGGGGTCCTTTAATCCATCCAGTTAAATTTAAATTGATACCAATTAGAACAATTGACTGTTGGGATTACATTTTACTATCAATTTAACAGGGACTCCGCCCTGGGGCAGGAGGTGGAATTATCAGAAGCCTGTAACAACCTAATTGTTATGAGCAGCAATCTACTCATTAAGTGTAATTGGCAATATAACAGCTGTGTTCCAGTGGTGTTGCATTATCAGTACCTACTACGTGCAAAGAATTAACCCCTCAGTACCATGTAGGTCTTTGTTAATAGACCCAGGCCTATCCCAGCTGAAGCTATTGAAGTCACATGGTGGCAGTATTCAGCATTGCTCCAGTAAGTTTGGTCAGTCATCCTCAGTAATTACAAACTGATGCTAGTCCTCAAAGATGAGAAATCACGACTGCCATGTCCAGTTCTGGAGGTGGATACGGTTTGCATCAGTCACCAATTTTCAGTTTGGTATCAACTATCTATAACACTAGGTGCATCCTATAGGTTAAAGGTTATTTGTGAATATGCATAATCTGCATGCTCAACTCCAAGTTGATACACCATGGTGGTGGCATATGTTAGTCACATGGGTGCAATAAAGTGAAACTATCCCATGATTTCTACCTAATCTCCTTTGAGGCTATTGTGTCATTAAGTGAAATCAATGACAACACAGAATGAATGTTGGATCACTAAGTGTTTAATGTCATCATGACTCGATAGAACACCAAATATCAATATGCTTACATCCAGGCTTTTTTTTTCCAGTTGTTAATACATGGCATACAGTGGCGAGAATATACTATCACCACACTGGGGAGGAGTGTTTTCTTGCATGTCTTTCCTCCATACTGCCATTTCAGTCGGGTCTTGCAATTAATCCAGCAAGACATCCCTTCAGGCGTTCAAACTGCCTGACTGGTATACGGAGCCAAGGGTTCCCGCTAATGTTGGAAATTGTATAGAATCTAATATGGTCATTCTAAACATAACACTTGCTGGTTCTTCCTGTGACATGGGAAACCAGCCACTACAAGAAAATCAATTAATTGACTTGCAGACTCTGAGACGACTATGCCTTGGCCCGGATAGTCCAACGATCCATGTTGTGCACACTGCAGAGTGCAGGGGAGGCAACATAAGGCAGTACTATTCCACTTCAGAAAATGGGAACCGTTTTCTTCTAATAAATGTTACGTACAACACAGCACGGATACTGATGTCTTGCAGTTCATTTTCACATGGATCTATGACAATAATTAAGGAAAGTGCCATTCACTATGCCAACGTGCTTTCCCATCATATTTGCTGCAGCAGTGGGACCCACACTGTCGGGCCTCACGCTCCGATCTCCAGAATATAAGTATATCTTTAATACAAGTTCTCCCAGGCCCGGTAACACGGAAGTATGGGACATAGACGTAATGTTAACATTACTTCACCGGGGGCTCCAGCTACATCCTAAGATTAGCCGGCTCTCTAAGGTTCTTATCCTCATGGCACTGGCCTCAGTGCACCGGGTCCAGTCATAACATAGATTGCGACTGCACAGGATGGTACATCTGCTAATACATAACATTTTATGTTTTTGAGTTAATTAACCAGAACTAACCTGGGGCTTGGGTCTCAAACAATTTTCATAGCTACACTATGGACCTTCGGTAATGTGTGGTCACACCTTTATACTATACGTCTAGGTCACCTAGAGCCTCCAAGGCTCCTCACTAGCTATGTTTGTTGGGTACAAAAAACTTCATAGAAGTATTAGTTCCACCATCTCCAGGAGGTAAAACCATGGTTTTGGCTAATGTATGCGTTGATACTAATATTTACCACACTCACTCCACCAGGGCTGCTACTACATCAGCTCCAAGGGTAATGTACGTTCCACAGGACCACAGCCTAGCAGCTGCAGGATGGTCAAACAAACATACTTTAACAAAATTTTAAATAACCCATTGGCAAACCGAGGATATTTGCCATCTCCATTTAAGATTCTGTTTCATTTCGGAGTCACGTGAGTGACTTCGTGAAGAACCCGTCAGCATGCATGCGCGCCATATCATCGCTACGCATTGCAGTCGACGGCTGGAGGTGGAGCGCGGCTCACCACCAGCCCTTCATAAGGGCCAGGCAACAGGCAAGTACAGGCAACCTTGAGTTGGTTGTTCCTGCTGTTTTGAGTATTATTTCTCTCCAACAGAAACATGGATAAGAGGAGTACGGGCCGCAGGACGTCCGAAAGGTGTCGCCGGCCACCTATCCCGGAGCCCTCTTCAACGGCAGCACCCGCTAGACGGGCCGGGAAAAAAGCGTGCAAGTCGGGGAGCTCTGTATTCACAGGACCCGACCCACCGACACAGCTGAGCACTAGCGGGGATCCCGCAGAGCAGGAAGTCGGTACGGCGCCGGAGCAGGTAGACCCTGACTCCATTTCAATATCACCAATGGGATCGTTGGCTGATACGAGCAAACGGGGTTCACGTGCCGCTGCACGGCCCTTTTCCCTGAGCCCTCGTGGAAGGGCCAGGGATAGACCTAGACAACCTAGCCCTTTTCGGGCAGAGGTTTCACCAGAGGCCGCTAGATTGCGGACTGGTGGATCAGCGAGACCCGAGTCCACTGGCAGACCAGGGAGGGCCAGTGTACACTCACCACCTAGTTGGACCAGGAAGAGTCGCACAGGTGGAGTCTTGCCACGGTCACCGCGTCCCCCGTTGGCGGCAGGACGGGACCGTACGCCGTCTGGGTCCAGAAAAAGGACAGTCGGCAAGCCCGCGCGGATGTCGGGTCACCACGCTGCGGCGTTGGGTGCCGACCTCACACCGCATTTGCCCTTGGAGGCAGCCGGGCCTAGCTCAGCCAAAAGGAGGCGTATGAGCAGATCCGCGCGGGAGTCGTTCAGTTTCGCTGAGGCGGCTGGAAGCGACATTTCATCTCGGCACCGAGATTACCTCGACGAGGTACGGGCCAATGATAGGAGCCTCAGAAGTTCCTTCGGGCATGAGGACTCTGACCGCCCGTTCTCACATGACGAAGGGCATATTGACCGGATGGAGAGGATGATGGAACAAATCCTGCAGCAAAATCAGAGGTGGGAAACATTCAGTTCCAGGGGACTAATGGACATATCCCCATCATCAATGGATAGCATGAGACAGCCAGAAGAAGAGGAGATCTTGTTCCACGCACCAGTAGCACCTGAGGTCCCTCAGGAGGAACTCCTGGACATGGCAGCCAAGTTTGCGTTATCCGAATCATCGGGACAACCCCTCAATACCAAACTGGCCGCTACCATTGATTTCCTCACAAACCATCAGCTACAGGAGCAGGTCCTTGCGGAGGCCATGAACAGACACAAGGCGCCAGGTAATTGCAACTCCCTCAATGTGCCTATTGTGAACATGCCTATTTGGGGCAAAATTAGCTCGGGCATTAGAGCACAGGAAGTGAAGTTACAAAGGATCCTGAAACTGCTCACTTCTGGGATTACCGCTTTTGCGAGGTCGGTGGACGGTGTGGATTTGAACACCGAACAAGAGGATGCTCTGGCACTGCTATGCAACACGCAATATGTGATAAATACGTTCCAGAAAAGCATTATCAAGCCTACATTAAACCCCAAATTTGCGGGGCTATGCAGAGCACCCCCAACACCACCACCCAGACAGCTATTCGGAGAAGACCTCCCGAAGCAGGTCAAGGATTTAGATGACCATGCCAAGACAGTGGGTCTTATGAGGTCACACACCTATACCAGACAAACGGCCAGGAAAACACAATTTTTCAGGCCACGAGGTCAAACCGAAAGGCCAGCAAGGACCTACGTTCCAGCGCCTCCGCAACACCAACAGCCTCAACAGCCCAGGCCTTTTTTAGGGCAAGGCCCGCAGCGGCCAGCATGGAAAATGCGGACTCCGCATTACCAGCACAACCCAGCACCTCCACGTCCCACCAAACATGTCAGGGACCGCCGATAACCATGAAGGTAAGGCGGTCTGGATTTCATGCACTTGCATGTCTAACCTCACATGTTGGGGGTAGACTACGGTTTTTTAAGGAGGCATGGGAAACCATCACTTCAGATGAGTTTATCTGACAAAGTATTCAAGGCCATGATATTGAGTTCATAAATGGTCAAATTCCTCCACCTCAGCATACGCCGAATCGCAAATTTGCACTTTCCAGCAAGGAAACAGCAGTAGGCTATGCTGAAATCTTGAGACTACAAGGGAAAGGCATGATAGAAAGAACTATACACGAACCAATTGAATTTGTATCTAACATATTCACAAAAACCAAGAAAGATGGAGGATGTCGGGTTATTATAGATCTAACCCATTTGAATACTTTTGTAAAATATACCCATTTCAAAATGGACACGTTCGTAACAGCCAAATCTTTGATTTCTGAGGGCTGCTTTATGGCATGCATTAATCTAAAAGATGCATACTATTCAGTATCCATTCGGAAACATCACAGGAAGTTCTTGAAGTTTACCTGGATGGATCAGCTTTGGCAATACAAAGCTTTGCCTGATGGGCTTACCACAGCCCCCAGATTGTTTACTAAATTACTCAAGCCAATGCTGGCAACACTGAGGAGGCAAAATCACATGGTTATGGCTTATCTGGATGATATCCTAATCATTGGAAATACACTGGAATCAGCAAAATTGGCAGTCTCAGCCACTGTGGAAATATTTCAAAAAATGGGATTCATTATCCATCCAGATAAATCAAAGTTCTGTCCTTCACAGATCATGGATTATCTGGGATTCACGGTGGATTCCAATCCCATGATGGCCACCATACCAGCTAACAAAGTTGGGGATATCATTCAAGCATGTAAGAATCTGGTCTGCGCCAGTATACCATCAATTAGACAAACTGCTAAGGTGATTGGGAAAATCGTAGCAGTTTTTCCAGCTGCTCAATTCGGACCTTTGCATTATCAAAATTTGCAAAGATCCAAGATTTCAGCGTTAAAATTGAACGCTGGATATTTCGACAGACCTATGCAGCTGCCTCTTAAAGCAAAAATTGAGTTACAATGGTGGATTGATAATATCCATAACTCATTTAAACCCATCATTGTGCCTCGTCCGGTGGTATATTTACAAACAGACGCAAGCTCACATGGCTGGGGAGCTACGGACAACTACACTAGTTGTGGAGGCAGATGGGACACCCTTGAATCTACCCTGTTGTTATCACAAGGGATAAATTATTTGGAGATGCTAGGAGCATTCCACGGACTTAGAGCTTATTGTTCAAACTTTACTGACACTCATGTCCGTCTCCAAATAGATAATACCACTGCGGTGGCATATCTAAATCATATGGGCGGTACCAGGTCAATTTCATGTGATGAATTGGCAAATACAATTTGGCTCTGGTGCATACAACGGAATATTTGGATTTCAGCTACCTATTTACCAGGTAAGCTCAATACAGTGGTGGACACCAGGTCACGGAAATTTAATGACAACATTGAGTGGATGTTAAATCCCCAAATATTCGCCAAAATTACAGCCAAATTTGGTAAACCGGATATTGACCTTTTTGCGTCACGGTTGAACCATCAGGTACCAACATATGTATCATGGCAGCCAGATCCTGGGGCAATGGCGATGGACGCTTTCTCGCTAGACTGGGGGAAATGGTTTTTCTATGCATTTCCTCCATTTTGCCTCATCAGTCAGGTATTGTGGAAAATCCAGTCAGATGCTGCTAAAGGCATTCTTATCATACCCGACTGGCCTACTCAGCCATGGTATTCGGTGGTCCTTGATATGATCAGTCAACCATGGGTCCTCTTAGAGGGTTGCCCACAATTGGTGACGAACCCTGTTTCAGGTGAACAACATCCCTGCCATAGTCACTTAAAATTATTGGCTTGAAGGTTCTGAACAGACCACTACTGCATCAAGGACAATGGATACAATTGGAGCATCATGCAGGGAGTCCACAAGACGGCAATATCTAACGCATATCAGGAAATGGTAAACCTACTGCGGCCGCTCCAACATTGCATATGACTCCGTTACTATCACAGATGTGCTGGAATTCCTTGCGGGGTTGCATCATGACGAACACCTCAGCTACAGTGCCATCAACAGTGCCAGGAGTGCGCTATCATTCTACCTCAATATTGAGGTAGGATCCAATAAGCTGGTGTCCAAACATGTGGGGAATATTTAATTCCAATCCGCCAAGACCTCATTACAACGTCACCTGGGATATTGAGAAAGTACTAACCCTGCTCAGGACTTGGTCGCCCATGGAAGGGCTTGAATTGGACAAACTCACCCAGAAGCTGGTGACGTTATTGGCACTTACTTCAGCGCAAAGGGTACAGACACTTCACAAGGTCAAGATTGACAGAATGATCTCTACCCCAGAAAAAGTAATCTTCTTTGTTGATGAATTACTTAAGCAGCATAGACCTGGATACACAGGGCTGCAGCTGAAGTTTCCAGCATACCCCACTGATGCAAGGCTATGTTTAGCCACCCATATCCGCCACTATATTAGAGTGACGCGGAAATTAAGGGGAATGGAAAAATACCTGCTAATCAGCCACAAAAAACCTCACCATAGAGTGACGGTACAGATGATCTCCAGATGGCTCAGGATCATCTTGAACGAAGCAGGTATGACACTAATGTCTTTAAATCCCATTCCACCAGGGTTGCATTGACGTCGGCGGCAAAGGTCATGGAGGTGCCCATGGACCATATTCTTGCCACAGCGGGATGGGCCAGAGAAGCCACCTTTCAATGGTTTTATAATAAACCTGTTACCGCTCCTGTATTGTTCGCAGAGGCCGTGCTGAATGCGGGTCGAGAGCATACAGATACTCCCCAGTGAGGGTTTTTTCTTTGTTGTTATTAATAAATATTATTATTTTTCAGTACAAGCAGTCTGAAAATTTGATTACTCCTATCCATCCTTACAGTGGCGTGTGTGAGAGCATGGACGTTGTCCAGGGCATGAAATCACAGAGCTTTGAAGTCTTCACGAAGTCACTCACGTGACTCCGAAATGAAATAGTAAGATTAAACGAGAACTTACCAGTTTGAAGTTTGATCTATATTTTATGAGGAGTTGCGATGAGGGATTTCGTTCCCTCCGCTCCCAACCCTCGATCATAAAGTCAACTGGTAATTAGAGTCTCTTCAATCTTACTATAACAAGTCATTTCTTTGTTTGTTGGTTCTGTGATTCCACACCGCTGCTTTGAAGAATGTCGCGCATGCGTGCTGGCAGGTTCTTCACGAAATCCCTCATCGCAACTCCTCATAAAATAAAGATCAAACTTCAAACTGGTAAGTTCTCGTTTAATCTTACTATTTTATAGCTTCCCCCTTGATGAAAGGGGTCACAATTATTTTCTTTGGATGATTAAAGCATCAGCATTTTAACAAGTTAAGTCATGTCTGAATGCATTAACCTTTTTCACTCATCCATGGTCACTTTATGCAGTGAGTAACGCAAGGATTTGTTTCTGGCATGAACTCAGAGTTTTTTAATCTTCACATAGTCACTCACGTGACTCCGAAGTAAAATAGTAAGATTAAACGAGAACTTACCAGTTTGAAGTTTGATCTTGATTTTATGAGGAGTTACGATGAGCGTTTACGTGCCCACCGCTCCCAACCCTCATATTATTAAAGTCATCTGGTAGTTCTACTCTTCTCTAATCTTACTATGTTCAGTTCAACTGTTATCTGTGATTTCACACCGCTGCTTTGAAGATTGACGCGCTCAGCGGTCTGACGGCCTTCTTCACGTAAACGCTCATCGTAACTCCTCATAAAATCAAGATCAAACTTCAAACTGGTAAGTTCTCGTTTAATCTTACCATTTTAAATCGCTTCCTTCTCACCTTAAGCCTATGCTCTCTGTTATAATCCACTCCCCTGGGAAAAAGACTGTGCCTACTTTATCCAGGTCCATCATGATCATGTAAACTCCAATTGTCTCCCTCGATCTCTTATGCTCCAAAGAAAAAAAAAATCCCAGCTTATTCCACCTCCCCCTATAACTCTAGACCACAAATTCAGCAAACATCCTGGTTAATCTCTTCTACCTCCTTTCCATCTAAATGACATCCTTCCTATAGCTAGGCAACCAGAACTGCATACAATACTCCACATGTGGCGTCAACAATGACTCGTGCAGCTCCATCGTAAAGTGTCCATTTTTCTCGAGAGATGCTGCCTGATGCGCCGCGTTCCACCAGCTTTTTGTGTTTATCTTCGATAAAAATCAGCATCTACTGTTCCGTCCTACACATTGTGTCAACTTTTGTACTCCATACCCTTCACAATTAAGGCACGTGAGTCTAACACCTTATTCACCGTTCTACTCAACTTTCTCGTCACTGTTACAAAATTTTGAGATTTAAAAAATCAAGTCTGCAATTTACCCATCAGATAAAGCATAAAAAGAAGTTTAATTTGACACCTAATTCACTTTCATATCTTCAATATTAAAAAAGTTATGGCCATTTTCATACTCGGAAATTAGCATCTTGTTCCCTATTGCTTTTCCAATGATTTAACACAAAAGCTGTGATCGAGGACAGTCAAAAGCCCATAACTTTCTTAAAAATCAAGAATGAATGAAATTTTCAGTTATTATAGATTGAAGCATTCTGAAACAAATTCTAAAACTTCTTACTTGGATGACCTGAAATTAAAGCTAATATAATTAGTTAATTACCTAATTGTAGTTAATTACAAAATTGCCGTTGTGACGGAAATAGTAATAAACACCCAGACAGCCTTGAAAATTCAAAAATGTGATATTCTCAAGATCAGAACTTGAATATTATTGTATTATATGCAGTGAGTCCATAATAGATAGGTAAATAAATTTCAATTTCTAGCAATAGACCAAGTCTTTACGGAGAAGATTAGTTGCTAGCTGGTACATTGACATATCATAATCAGTAGCATCATCATACTCCTCAGATTGTAACCAATAAGCAACTCTGTACACCTTGTTTTTCCTCAACTTTTCAATGTTGGCATTGTAAACTACAAGTCTTTGCTCTTCAAACCACACATGACATGCCTTTCTGCCCATTACTTTCCCATCAAGAATGTTCTGTAGATTCAATTTCTTAAGAAAATGATTTTTTTTTAAATGGCCTTAGTATCCAAATAACAAACTAATCCCATTCACACAAGAATACACAATATAACATGATTTTAAAATCTCACTGTCATGAATTTATATGCCAGATGGAAGGAATGTAATGTTTAATTCCCATAAATTAATCTGGAAATATCCACTCAATATAATATTATTATTTTTTTGCACAATACATGGGACTAAAACTGATATTTAGTATAAAAATATTGACTATGGCTAGACAATAACACAAAATATAGATGCTCTTAGATTTAGATGCTCTTATGACATGATTATCCAAAAAAAAGAGCATTTAAATCATCTTGCGAGTAGGTTTTTCTGGAACGTGATTGATTGGAACGTTGCATTTGTGGTGAATTTGAACCCTGTGTCAGCAGGAAAAACACTGCCGGTTCGTTTGGGGCCCAAAACACATTTTCGCATCGTAAAATTTGATTAAAGCCATCCCAAGAAAAAAGTTTATATGTAAAATAAATGACTTACATTTTGTTTTGTCCCGTTCATGTGATCCGTCACGTTGTAGTCGTTGAGGGCGTTAGAAGTCGCTTTTTATTTTAATGTAAATATTAAATTGTCTCGCAATTAAATAAATAAAAAATCGGGAATGGAAGTCCAAGCGATTGTTCTTCAGCAGCTGGCAGCCCGAGGAAGTCCGCCTGCGATAAGCAGGAGAAAACGCCATTTTAATCCCGCTCATCCACCCGCCCCCCCCCCTCCCCCCACAAAGCCCCAAAGGCGTGCACGCGGCCAGTGGTCGAACTGCAGCGCTGCTGAAGGTAAGTTTTGTAACATCGCTACTTTTAGTAAACCACAAACCTGTACCCCCAGCTCTCTCTGTTGTGTGGGTAGGAACGAACTGCAGATACTGTAGACAAAAAATACTGGAGTAACCCAGCAGGACAGGTTCTTCTTCTTATCGAGTCCACACACAAGATTAGGTTGCTCAGCCAGAGCTGAACACACTTCTCGGCATCTGCATACAATGGTGTCTGTCTTGCGCTTCTTGTGCTTCTTGCGTGTGGTGGTGGCAAGATTGGTGAAAACAGGGCCACGACGTGAACGCTTTTTCCTTGACCCCAGCGGGACGGGTAGCATCAATGGATAGAAGTAATGGGTAACGTTTTGGATCGAGACCCCTCTTCAGTGTCAGTGTAGAGGGAGTTACAGAGATAAGGAAGTGTAAGAGATCAAAAGAGATGAGGATCAAGAAAAATGTAGAATTGTGGCGGTACCTGGTGGCTAGCCACGGGTAGTGAACCCTTGGCTCAGGAGGGAGTGTTGAGCATCTCGGATGGGAGGCGTTGGGTCATGAGGTCCGTCCCAGGGTATATAAGGTCGGATCACATCTGGTCATGGGGTTGGAGTTGGAAGCAACACAGTGGCAGTAATAAACACAATTTCATTCACACAACTCATTTTCGCCTCAGTCTTGGCTGGACTCCTGGAGTCCCCGCCACAGAATAGATCTTTGTTAGTTAGGATAATGTGACAACAAAGCAAACAGAGATAAAATGTAATCAGGGGGACAGACAGATTGGTCGGATAACTAGGAAAGTGGAGGGATGCGGAGAGAGGGAAAGCAAGGGTTAATTGAAGTTAGAGAAGTCAATAATCATACTGTTGGGGTGTAAGCTGCCCAAGCAAAATATGAGGTGCTGTTCCTTCAATTTGCACTGGGCCCCACTCTGACAATGGAGGGGGCCCAGAACAGGAAGGTCAGTGTGGGAATAGGAGGGGGAGTTAAAGTGTTTAGCAGCCGGGAGATCAGGCGGTCTGAGTGGAGGTGTTCAGCGAAACGATCGCCGATATATAGGAGTCCACACCTGGAACAGTGGAGGAAATAACTGCAGGTGCTGGTTTAAATCAAAGGTAGACACAAAATGCTGGAGTAACTCAGCAGGTCAGGCAGCATCTCTGAAGGGAATGAACTGGTGATGTTTCGGGTTGAGACCCTTCTTCAGTCCGAAGAAGGATCTCGATCCGAAACGTTACCCATTCCTTCACTCCAGAGATGCTGCCTGACCAGATGAGTTACTCCAGTGTTTTGTGTCTATCCTGGAACAGTGGATGCAGTAGATGAGGTTGCAGGAAGTGCAAGTGAACCTCTGCCTCACCTGAAAATACTGTTGGGGTCCTTGGATGGAGTCGAGGGAGCAGGAATAGGGACAGGTGTTGTATCTTCTGTTGTTGCAGGGGAAAGTACCTGAGGAGGGGATGGATTGGGTACGAAGGGAGGAGTTAACCAGGGAGATGCAGGAGGAACGGTCACCCCGGAAAGCGGAAAGAGGTGGTGATGGGAAGATGTGGCTCGTAGTGGGATCCCGTTGGAGGTGCCAAAAATGCCGGTGGATTATGTGCTGGCTGCGACGGCTGATGGGGTGAAAGGTGAGGACTAGGGGAACTCTCTCCCTGTCGCGACTGGGGGGAGGGGGAGCAAGAATGGAGCTGCGAGATATCGAGGAGAACCTAGTGAGGGCCTCATCTATGACGGAAGATGGGAAACCACGTTCACTAAAGAATGAAGACATTTCAGACATCCTTGTATGGAATACCTTATCTTGGGTGCAGATGCAGTGTATACGGAGGAATTGGGAGGAGGGGATAGTGTCTTTGCAGGAGGCAGGGTGGGAAGGTGTAGTCTAGATGGCTGTGGGAGTCAGTTGGTTTATAATAGATGTCAGTCGACAGTCTATCCCCTATGATGAAGAGTGAATGTGGAGTTCTCCTAGCTAACAATGATCTAGTCTACATTCTCCTTGATCTTCATCTTTTGACCCATTATCTATCTGTTGTCTGTTCTCCAACATTCTCCGGGGCTCTACATGTATTGTATGTCCTGCCCTGATTTGGCATACCAAAATACAACACTCACTCTTGTCAGTGTTAAATTATATTTACCATTCCTTGGCCTATTTCCCAATAGATCTAAATCCTATTCTAAATTTAAATAATCTTCCTCATTGTCCACTTTACCACTAATACAATTGTCATCTGCAAATGTATTAATTACATTATCATCGTTAACAGCAGTGGACGAAGCACTGACCCTCCAAGGAAAATTTGAATCCTAGTTAGCCCCCTTTTATTCTATGGGATCTAATCTCCCAGACTATCCTACCATATGGGACCTTGTCAAAGGCCTTCCTGAAATCCATATAGACAGTCCAAAGCACTATTTAAAACATTTTAAAAGAATAGATTATACTTGTGTATATAGAAATTGTGATATAATTCATCCAGGAAATAACACCTGGCATAACATCATTCAACTCACTGAGCACGCCGACCATCGATCACCCATTCACATCAGTTCTATGTTGTCCATCTATCACATCCACTCCCTACACAATCAGTGCAATTTCCGGAGGCCAATGAACCTACAAAACAGCGCATCTTTGGGATGAAGCACCCGGAAGTCGCAGGGAACACATACAAACTCCACACAGACAGAACCTGGGGTCAGGACCAAACCCAGGTTTCTGTTGCTGAGAGGCATCATTTCTGTCAGTTACGCCACCGCGCTTCCCCAAGTAACATTTTCACCTTTCACCCATCAGCCGTCGCATACAACATATCATCCTCCAACATTTTTTACACCTCCAATGGGATCCCGCCACTAATCACATTTTCCCAGCTCCACCCCTTTCTGCTTTCTGTAGAGATCGTTCCCGCCGCTCTCCCTGGTTAACGCATCCCTTCCCACCCAAACCACCCAGTCCCCAAGGTCTTTCCCCTGCAACATCTGTCCTGTACCTCTTCCCTCAACTTCATCCACAGGCCCCGACAGTCCTTTCAGTGGAGGCAGAGGTTTACTTGCACCTCCTCCAACCCCATCTACTCTATCTGGTGCTCCCGGTGTGGAGTCCTTAATATCAGAGAGACCAAGAGCAGACTTGGCGATCATTTCGCTGAACATTTGCGCTCAGCCCACCTTGGCCTATGTGATCTCCCGGTTGCCAAACAATTTAACTTCCATTCCCATACTAATCTTTCTGTCACTCTTTCGTTAGAGTGAGGCCACGTGCAAATTGGAGGAACAACACCTCACATTTCACTTGGGCAGCTCACAAACCAGCAGTATGAACATTGATTTCTCTAATGTTAAGTAACTTCTGCATTCCTTCCTCCCCACTTTCTCTCCTATCCTGCCGCCTCCCCCCCCCCCCCCCCCCCCCCAGTTGTCTTACTAGTTCCACTCTCTGTGTCCTCGTATCCGTGTCGTTAACACATCAACCCAGCCAACAATGGGGCAATATGGACTGCAACCATCCTGACGTCATCTGTTGCTGGCCCTGCTTTGTTGTGGTCATTTCTCGCCTCCAGTTTTATTCACCCCTCCCCCTTCCCGCCGCTAATTTTCATGCTGAAGAAAGGTTTCAACTTGAAACGTCACCTATTCCTTTCTTTCCCAGAGATGCTGCCTGACTCGCTGAGTTATTCCAGCATTTTGTGTCTATCTAAGGAACATTTGCAGTAAAGAACATTGAAACTTGGTTTGCCCGGTCAGCGAAGGAGATTGCCTACGACTGCCCTCGAATGACTGTAACTAAATAGCGACCCCATTCCACTGCACTACGAGTTAAAAAGAGCCATGCCAACCAAATTTTACTTGCGGAAAATTTTTCAACATGCTGAACATTTTTCCGTGACCTAGCTGAGGCTTCGAGTATTCGGGAACTTCCCTCGAGCATGAAGGAGAGTTCCAGCGACCTTATAGGACCACTTGTCGACCATGCTGCGAGTTTGAAGGTCAAAGACACTCTTCTAAACTCGCAGATTAGGTCACCCAAGTGGGACAGCCCCTTTAAAGGTCCTGTCCCACTTCGGCGATTTTTCAGCGGACTGCCGGCGAGTGTCAAGTTCGTGGCACTTGCTTGAAAAATCGGGAAGTGGAACGCGACTGTCAGAGTGGAGCACACACACGCGCACAAACACATCACAAAGGCGGGGGCCAGGGAAAGCGGGGGGGAGCGCTGTCTGAAATTCACACAGTGCAAAGCAGACACACACCGCGATGAACAGGAAGGTTAAGACGGCAAGCATGGTCTATGGTAAGTCCTTTAAAAGAGGGGGTAGAAGGGGTGGAGACACTTTTAAGAAGCCAGACAACTTTTAATAAGCCAGAGATACACAGCTGTGAAGTTCGGCGGGCATTTAACATTACCGATCGTTTCTCCTTGGTTCTGAAAACCCGTGTTTATGTTTTTTTTCCCCCCAATGAGCCAATGAAAATGCCCAGTCAGCAAAGGCGATTAACTGAAACCACTTGCGTCTAGCTCGACTACCTAGAACTACATGGCGACCGCACTACAACGGCACCTACAACTACACCATTTTTGGTCGCAGAAAACTTTTCAACATGTTGAAAAATTTGTGGCAACCATACTGAGGCCACGACTAGTTCCCAGAATGCGGGAACTCTTCGCGACCATGATGGAGACTCACCAGAGACCACCAGCGAACATGTGTCTCCTGCACTCGCCTAAAAAGTTGCCCAAGTGGGACAGGTCCTTTAAGATAGACACAAAATGTTGGAGTAACTCAGCGGATCAGGCAGCATCTGGGGATCGAAGGAATGAGTCTTACTAAACACGCTACAAACACTGGAAGTAATCATCATACACAAATAGGAATCGGGTCAGCCTTTCTATGCAACACACAGAAGACATGATTTAGCTCTAGCCCCAAGAGACAATTCCTTCCACCTGAACACTCAGCCGCTGTGACATCTTAAACTAGGATCTGGTTCTCGGTGGATTTGGGTCAACGTGAACTCTCGTTGGTGTCAAGATGAAACTGGGACAAAGTACCAGAACTCAATTCACGTGTGTTATTAATAGTTACCAGTGCATGGAGACAGCCATTTCTCACTTGGCCTGGATGAAGCTAAAGAAGGACACTACCTATTTCAGGAAGACAATCAGTTAAATATTTCCTAACTTTGCTGCCCCGAAAGGCTGCTTTCATCTACTATCGTTAAATGCCTCACGATAAGATTAGAATCACAGCTGCAAAATAAGTTTTTTTTCATTTAAATTAAAATGATTTGATTTTATCTGAAACTTTAAAAATATTCTGACTTTAAAAATATCAAGTCAGAATTTAAATCCAGATTTAAGATACTTCATTTGTAAAAAAAAGATTATGATTAAAATGCATATGAAATACTGAGGTGCATAACGCACAGACCAAAATAATAACTAAATGAGAAACATAAAAGGAAATTGCTAAATATTCTCAGTAGATCAGGTAGAATCCGTGTCGATAGAAACAAGAGTTAAAGGGCGACATGGGACCGTAAGACAAAAATACAGGATTAGGCCCTTCGGCCTATAGGGTCTGCTCCACCATTCAATCATGGCTGATCTATTTTCTCCTCTCAACCACATTTTCCTGCCTTCTTCCCCGTAAACGTTTACACCCTTACTAATCAATAACCTATTCATCGCCGCATTAAAAAACAACGACTTGGCCTCCACCCGGTTTTTACCCAACAACTTGGCCACCGTTGTCCATGGCAACAACTTGACCTCCACCGTTGTCCCTATTCCATCTATTTGAGCAAAAATGTTAATCTAGTTAAACCCATTGTTAACATTGACTCAACCACCCACAGTAAAACAGCAGGGAATTTGGCATGGGTTATGCCCACGAAAGCCAAATTTGGGTGGCAATGTTTGAGATAATCAGCACCTTCCACTTGGGTGGCATGAAATGTTGCTTTGCAACTTATCTATTCAAGTCTGAAAGTAGTTCTGACTGAAGATGGGTGCTTCTGCCTGCTCACTGACATTATGTTTTGAGCAACATAGCATTGAGTCGCCACTTTCTCTTCATAGTTTAATTGCCTATCACAATATGATTTGGCATAATTGCGAAATACGATGTGCAATAGTAAGATTAAACGAGAACTTACCTGTTCAAAGTTTGATCTTTATTTTATGAGGCGTTACGATGAGGGATTACGTGAAGAAGCCCCGCCAGGCGCATGCTCAGCATACTTCATAGCAGCGGCATGAAAAACACAGAACCAATAGCCAAAGTAAGATAGTAAGGCTCACACAAGACTAGAACTACCAGATGATCTTTTAGATTATGAGGGTCGGGAGCGGAGGGCACGTACTTTCAATTACCCCTTTTTTAAATAATTTTTCTACTTCTTCTTTTACCTGAGAATTTTCAGGTGCAGAAAACACCAAAACCCGATTAGGTTTATCCTGTACAGGTGGATCAACTCCTTCCATAAATTCTAAAATGGCACCTGACACAGTATCTAATATAAACCGATCAGATGTTATACAGTACCATTCATCATAAAACAATTGCAATCTACTACCAACCGGAGGTTCTACAACAGTTTCCTCTGTGATAGAATAGTAAGATTAAACGAGAACTTACCAGTTCGAAGGTTGATCTTTATTTTATGAGGAGTTGCGATGAGGGATTTCGTGAAGAACCCGCCAGCACGCATGCGCGACATACTTCAAAGTAGCGGTGTGGAATCACAGAAACAACAACAGAGAAATGACTTGTCATAGTAAGATTGAAGAGACTCTAATTACCAGTTGATTTATGATCGAGGGTTGGGAGCGGAGGGCACAAAATCCCTCATCGCAACTCCTCATAAAATAAAGATCAACCTTTGAACTGGTAAGTTCTCGTTTAATCTTACTATTTCATTTCGGAGTCATGTGAGTGACTTTGTGAAGACTTCAAAGCTCTGTGATTCCATGCCCTGGACCACGTCCATGCTGTCACACACCACTTATAAGGATGGATAGGAGTAAACAACTTTCCAGACCGCTTGTACTGAAAAATAAGAACAATATTTATTAACAACAAAGAAAAAACCCCTCACTCGGGGACATCTCCACATTCTTGACCTGCATTCAGCACGGCCTCCGCGAACTGTAGAGGAGCGGCAACAGGTTTATTGTAGAACCG
Organism: Raja brachyura; assembly: GCA_963514005.1. Next base: position 30,902,279 of record OY740782.1, on the reverse strand, counting down.
CTGGAAGGTGGCTTCGTTCGCCCATCCTGCTGTGGCAAGAATATGGTCCATGGGCACCTCCATGACCCTTGCCGCCGATGTTGATGCAGCTCTGGTGGAATGGGATTTGAAGACATTAGTGTCAATACCTGACTCACCCAAAACGATCCTGAGCCACCTGGATATCGTCTGGACCATCACTCTATGGTGAGGTTTCTTGTGGGTGATGAGCAAGTATTTCTCCATTCCCCTCAGCTTTCTCGTCATGACGGATATGGGCGGCTAAACATAGCCTTGCATCAGCGGGGTATGCCGGGAACTTCAGCTGCAGCCCTGTGAACCCAGGTCTATGCTGCTTTAGTAATTCATCTATGAAGAAGATTACTTCCCCAGGGGTAGAGATCATCCTGTCGATCCTTGTGGAGTGCCTGTACCCTCTGCGCTGAAGTCAGTGCCAGTAACATCACCAGCTTCAGGATGAGTTTGTCCAGCTCAAGCCCCTCCATGGGCAACCACGTCCTGAGCAGGGTTAATACCTTCCCAATATCCCAGGTGATGTTGTAACGCGGTCTGGGCGGATTGGAATTGAATATTCCCCGCATGAGTCTGGACACCAGCCTGTTGGATCCTACCTCGATATTGAGGTAGAATGACAGCGCACTCCTGGCGCTGTTGATGGCACTGTAGCTGAGGTGTTCGTCATGGTGCAACCCCGCCAGGAATTCCAATACGTCCGTGATGGTTACGGAGTCGTATGCAATGTGGGAGCGGCCGCAGTAGGTTTCCCATTTCCGGATGTGTGTGAGATATTGCCGCCTGGTGGACTCCCAGCATGACGCTCCGATGGTATCCATGGTTCTAGATGATAGGCCATACCGCAGTAATGGCCTGTTCAGAACCTGCAAGCCAATAAGTTGAGATGACTGTGGCGGGGATGTGGTTCCCCTGACACAGGGTTTGTTACCAATTGTGGGCAACCCTCTAAGAGGACCCAAGGTTTACTGATCATATCAAGGGCCACCGGATACCATGGCTGCGTAGGCCAGTCGGGAATGATAAGAATGCCCTCAGCAGCATCTGTCTGGATTTTCCGCAATACCCGACTGATGAGGCAAAATGGAGGAAATGCATAGAAAAACCATTTCCCCCAGTCCAGCGAGAACGCATCCATCGCCATTGCCCCAGGATCTGGTTCCCACGAAACGTATGTTGGTACCTGATGGTTCAACCGTGACGCAAAGAGGTCGATATCCGGTTTACCAAATTTGGCTGTAATTTTAGCGAAGATTTGGGGATTCAACATCCACTCAATGTTGTCATTAAATTTGCGTGACCTGGTGTCCGCCACTGTATTGAGCTCACTTGGTAAATAGGTATCTGAAATCCAAATATTTCGTCGAATACACCAGAGCCAAATTGTATTTGCCAATTCATCACATGAAATTGACCTGGTACCGCCCATATGGTTTAAATATGCCACCGCAGTGGTATTATCTATTTGGAGACGGACATGAGCGTCAGTAAGGTTAGAACAATAAGCTTGAAGTCCGTGAAATGCTCCTAGCATCTCCAAATAGTTTATCCCTTGTGACAACAACAGGGTAGATTCAAGGGTGTCCCATCTGCCCCCACAACTAGAATAGTTGTCCGTAGCTCCCCAGCCATGGGAGCTTGCGTCCGTTTGTAAGTATACCATCGGATTGGGCAAAATGATGGGTTTAATTGAGTCACAAATATTGTCAACCCACCATTGTAACTCAATCTTGGCCTTTAGAAGCAGCTGCATTGGTCTATCAAAATGTCCAGCGTTCAGTTTTAACGCTGAGATCTTGGCTCTCTGCAAATTTTGATAATGCAAAGGTCCGTATTGGGCAGCTGGAAAAAGTGCTACGATCTTGCCAATCACCTTAGCAGTTTGTCTAATTGATGGTATACTGGCCCAGACTAGATCCTTACATACTTGGGTGACATCCACAACTTTGCTAGTTGGTATGGTGGCCCTCATGCGATTGGAATCCACCGTGAACCCCAGATAATCCATGACCTGTGAAGGGCAGAACTTTGATTTATCTGGATGGATAATGAACCCCATTTTCTGAAAAATTTCCACGGTGGCTGAAACTGCCAGTTCCGCTGATTCCAGGGTGTTCCCAATGATTAGGATATCGTCACTATATGATTTTGTCTCCTTAGCGTAGCCAGTATTGGTTTGAGCAATTTAGTAAATAATCTAGGGGCTGTGGTAAGCCCATTTGGCAAAGCCCTGTATTGCCAGAGCTGATCCATCCAGGTAAATTTCAAGAACTTCCTGTGGTGTTTCTGAATGGATACTGAATAGTGACTCCGAAATGAAATAAAGTTTTTGTACCTCAGCAAATGACCGTGACGGTCTCCTTCTCCCAATATATGGATTAACATTGGGCTGTGATGGGTGCTAATACCTTCTCACCATACCCCTGCTTCTGCTTGTTCCTGCTCCTGAATCAAACCCCCTTCTCCTCCAGCCAGATTGTCTCCTTTGACCAAATATTAAAAGTTTTATGAGGCTGATAGTCTTTGTCTCCTCATCGATATCTTTAATTTGTTTAGGCAGGTTTTCTCCGAATCTGGATATACACAAACCAGCAAATCTTGGGTGCAGGATGGGCCAAATGGCGATTTATCTCATACAATTAATCTCAATTAAGAGTTACAAAACAATGCCAACATGTCTTTTTGGATTTTGGACATAGCATGCCCTTCCAACTGCCTCCCAAAAGCAGTAATGCCAGCTACAATGAGCTTGAGGACCCTCCTGTCCTCGCATTGTTAAAGTCATGGGTGTCGAATAGCTGGATTCACCGTTGGCACCCTCAGTGATGCACAATTAACAGGTGTTTTATAGAGGTCTGCTGTCTCAATCATGACAGTCTCCTGAAGCTGGTGAGAAACCAAATAATTAATGTTGGCCGCCAGGTTTTCTTCCATGACCTCACCGCTTCCGTCTGGTATAGCATAGTATTTTGCTATATCTGATACACCTGTAGTATAACTTTTGTGCTGTGGTGGGTATTCAAGACCAAAAACGCCACCTTCAGGGTCAGTCTCTTGCCACCCTGGTACTCCTGAGTCTTGCTCAAAGGAGACTTCTTCCAGACCTAAACAAGGCTCTGGAGGTTCACATTCCTATGTTGTAAAGGCACCATATTCATGATATGGAACCCCCTCAGGGGCTGCCTGGGAATACTCTGGGTCTTTTGACCCATGGTTAATAATTGTTTGAAGCATTTTCTCCATTTGGTCCATCCTGAGCCACAGGCTCGTTTGCCTGGCCCTGCCTCTTCTTCATCAGATTCATCTGATATTACAGGCTTAGCAGACTTCCTTTTATTTTTCCACTGGAGTACCCTCCGTGGCTTGTGGCTATGGAGCGTCTAAAGGCTGAACTACGGCAGGGTCAACGGCTACCGGTATCGGAACCAGCTCCGTCCTAATCTGTGGTCCCGATCTTAATTGTGTTTCCACCCGGGACGCACGCTTTCCCGCGCCGATTTTTTCACCCGTGTCCATTTTTTTAAAACTTCCCAAACTCCTCCTGGCTATTCCAGCCAGCGTTACGGAGTTTCTACCCACTTACCTGCGGGCCTGTTACTCACCACTGGTGGAGCTGCGATCTGCAGCCCTTCCTTACCAACATGCGTCGACGTAAATGCCGAGCATGCGCCTGGCGGGGCTTCTTCACGTAGTCACTCACGTGACTCCGAAGCAAAATTGCCTAGATCTGCCTATTGCTTGTAATTTCCTTTACATTTGGACCAGTGTCTTTTCATTCCTGGGTTGGTACTTCATATTCAGAATCCCTTTCAGAATGGCAGGCAGTGACTAGTGGGGTACCGCAAGGCTCCGTGCTGGGACGCAGCTATTTACAATATATATTAATAATTTAGATGAAGGGATTTGCAGATGACACAAAGCTGGGTGGCAGTGTGAACTGTGAGGAGGATGCTATGAGAATGCAGGGTGGCTTGGACAGGTTGGGTGAGTGGGCAGATGCACGGCGGATGCAATTTAATGTGGATAAATGTGAGGTTATCCACTTTGATAGCAAAAACAGGAAAGCAGATTATTATCTAAATGGTGTGAAGTTTGTGAAAAGAGGAAGCACAACGGTATCTGGGAGTGCTTGTTCATCAGTCAATGGAAATAAGCATGCAGGTACACCAGGCAGTGAAGAAAGCGAATGGCATGTTGGCCTTCATAACAAGAGGAGTTGAGTATAGGATCAAAGAGGTCCTTCTGCAGTTGTACGGGGCCCTAGTGAGATCACACCTGGAGTAATGTGTGCAGTATCGGTCTCCAAATTTGAGGAAGGACATTCTTGCTGTTGAGGCAGTACAGCATAAGTTCACAAGGTTAATTCCTGGGATGGCGGGACCGTCATATGCTGAGAGAATAGAACAGCTGGGCTTGTATACTCTGGAATGTAGAAGGATGAGAGGGGATCTTATTAAAACATATAAGATTATTAAGGGTTTGGACATGGTAGAGGCAGGAAACATGTTCCCGATGTTGAGGGAGTCCAGAACCAGGGGCCACAGTCTAAGAATAAGGGGTAAGTCATTTAGAAAGGAGATAGGAAATACTTTTTCACAGAGAGTTGTGAGTCTGTGGAATTCTCTGCCTCAGGGGGCGGTGGAGGCAGAGAATTCCACAGACTCACAACTCTCTGTGAAAAAGTATTTCCTATCTCCTTTCTAAATGACTTACCCCTTATAACTCTCTGGATACTTTCAAAAAGAGCTAGATAGGGCTCTTAAAGATAGCGGAGTCAGGAGATAGGGGAAGAAGGCAGGAACGGGGTACTGATTGTGGATGAGCAGCCATGATGGGCCGAATTGCCTATTTCTGCACCTATTGTCTATTGTCTATTCAATGATGTCCGATATTGCTCCGAGCATTTTCTTGGACAGGGTATATAGAACGAACCGCCAGATGAATAGTTGAGAAAGGTACATGAAGAAGAGAGGCTTGGAGGCATATGGGCTAAACATCGACAAATCAGACGAGCTTACATGGGACATTTTTGTTCGGCATGGAAGAGCTCAGCCGACGGGCCCGTTTCCGTTCAGAAGGACTATTACTTCTCATATGGTCATAAGTGATAGTAGCAGAATTAGGCCATTCTGCCCATCAAGTCTACTCCGCCATTCAATCATGGCTGATCTATCGTAGACACAAAAATCTGGAGTAACTCAGCGGGACAGGAGGCATCTCTGGAGTGAAGGAATGGGTGACGTTTCGAGTCTTCAGACTGATATATCTCTCCCTCCTAACCCCATTCTCCTGCCTTTTCCCCATAAGCCCTGACACCCATACTAATCAATAACCTATTAATCTTCGCCTTAAACATACCCAACAACTTGGCCTCCACCGCTGTCCACGGCGATGATTTCCACAGATTCACCACACTCTCCTCCCCCTACCAGAGCTGATCCTCACTCTTAACAACTTCTCCTTCAACTCCTCCCACTTCCTCCAAATCAAATGTTTGCTTCCAAATGCCATGTGAGTGCCCATACCTACGTGGGCCCTATTCCAAAACTCTATCTCCGTTACATTGAAGACTGCATTGGTGTTACCTCACGCATGGACTCATGGACTTCACCACCAATTTCCATCCTGCACGCAAATTCATTTATTGGTCTCACCGTCTCCATCACAGGGGATAAAGTATTGACTAACATCTATTATAAACATAGTGACTCCCACCCTACTCTCAATTCCTCTGCCTACAGCGCATCTGCGCCCAAGATGAGGTGCTCTATACCAGGACATCCGAGATGTCCTTATTCATTAGGGAATGGGGGTTCCCTATTCCATCATAGATGAGGCCCTTACACATATATCCTCGGTACCCGTTAGCTCTGCCATCGTTTCTCCTCTCCCTAATCATACCAGGGGCAGAGTCCCCCTAGTCGTTACCTTTTACCCCATCTGCCATCGCATGCAACACATAATCCTCCAACATTTTTGCCACCTCCAACAGGATCCCACCACTAGCCATATCTTCCCATCTCCACCCTTTCCGCTTTCCGCAGAGACTGTTCCTTCCGCAAATCCCTGGTTAACTCATCCCTTCCCACCCACACCACCCCCTCCCCAGGTACCTTCCCTGCAACCGCAGGACATGCGACACTGATTCCCTTTCTCCAGTGATGCTATCTGTCCCGTGAGTTACTCCAGATTTTTGTGTCTATCTTTGTTTTAAACCAGCATCTGCAGTTCCTTCTGACACATTAACCCACAATACATGGCACCCTGTCTCCGCTCGATGACTTTTCAATAATTTATTTTTTCTTTCTATAAAGACGTTGCCAGGTATTATAAATATTTCCAGAAATTTAAGATCTTGCTTCCAAATGCCAGCTTCTGCAATATTTACCAATCAAAGTATTGTAGGAAGTGAGCTGGTCTTCTGTCTACAAGTGGAAGAATTATCAAATGATTTGCTTAGTTTTTGTAATGCCGCTTGACACCTGATGGCTCTGACAGACCATATCTCCACTTTCTGTATGGCATAATGTCTCCAATCATGCATAGCTTCATGTCAGATATTGTACATCGAATATCACAATGATTCCAAAAGCACATTCATGATATGCAGCACACAAACTGGAAGAACGGGACCTCATGTTCTACATGGCAACACAAAGGTATGCAGATTGCTTTCTCCAATTTCAGGTAATATCCCACCTACTAACCTTCCCAATGCCCACACACCTTCACTCTCCCAGGCACCTCTGATACCTTTCTTTCCTCTCTCCCCACTCCTGTCTCTTTCCCCTCCTTCACCTCCTCCTCCATGCATTCATCTATCATCCCTCCCTATCTAGATTGGCCTTTTTTTTCCTCCCCCATCCGTGATCAATACACCGCCCTTCCCTCTGGTTCTAGATTTCATTCTCCACCTTCCTTTCTTCTCAGATTTTCACTATTTGCACCCTTTTGGCTTCCCCACCTCCAGCCTTGGTTACTGTCTCCGCTCTTCTTCTCCCCCCCCCACCTGACTCATCTGGTAATCCACCCTTCCATTCCTGGATCTCCCGGTGGCCCATCATTTTAAGTCCTCTACTCATTCCCATACAGACCTTTCTATCCTGGGCCTCCCCCAATGCCAAAGTGAGGACACACGCAAACAGCAGGCACACCTCATATTCCGCTTGCATAGTTTACAACCCATTGGCATGAATACTGAATTCTCCAATTAAAATATAGAATGTAGAACAGTATAGCACAGGAACAGGCCATAACATGATGCCTAGCTGAACTGATCTCATCTGCCTACACATGATCCATATCCATCTATTCCCTGCACTTCCATATGTCTATCCAAATGCCTCTTAAATGCCACTATTGTATCTTCCTCCACCAACACTCCTGGCAATGCGTTCCAAGCATCCACTATCCTCTGTGTAAAAAAAAAAGCCACCTCACATATCTATATAACTAAAAGTCTCATCTTGACCTGCGCTGTATGTTGATTTTGGAAAAAATGCGACCATATATCGCTAAGATTTTTGGTCATCTTACTCACAGTCCTAAGGCAAACCTGAGGATTTTACCGATCGATGGAAAATAAAAATGTTATGAGTGCTTAAAAAAACTTGAGATCAGCTGATTGGTCCTCTCACCTGTCAATGACTACGATGAAGGTAATGCCCCTTTTGGGGGGTGGGGGGGGCAGGACTGTAAAACCCCAGATGCCAGGACGTGAGTCAGTCTCTCTGGAAGATCGCGAGGGAGAATCCACAACTATGATTCTCAACTGTGAATCAACTTAACTGTGAGTCTGCAATGTACTTGCAATAAATTATTTGTTAGCCCTTAATGACAATGCAATGAGTTTGATGGCCTGCACTCTGCCCGAAATGCTGTGAAATTGAGTTTGGTGGTCTGCACTCTGCTTGAAACGCTGTGAAATTGAATTTGGTGTCCTGCACTCTGCCCGAAATGCTGTGAATTTGAGTTTGGTGGCCTGCACTCTGCCCGAAATGCTGTGAATTTGAGTTTGGTGGCCTGCATTCAGCCCAAAATGCTGTTAAATTGAGTTTGGTGGCCCGCACTCTGCCCAAAATGGTGTGAAATTGAGTTTGGTGGCCTGCACTCTGCCCAAAATGGTGTGAAATTGAGTTCGGTGGCCTGCACTCTGCCTGAAATGCTGTGAAATTGAGTTTGGTGGCCTGTACTCTGCCTGTAATGCTGTGAAATTGAGTTTGGTGACCTGCACCCTGCCGGAAATGCTGTGAAATTGAGTTTAGTGGCCTGCACTCTGCCTGAAATGCTATGAAATTGAGTTTGGTGGCCTGCACTGTGCTAAAATGCTATGAATTTGAGTTTGGTGGCCTGAACACTGCCTGAAATGCTATGAAATTGAGTTTGGTGGCCTACACTTTGCCTGAAATGGAATTTCAAGGAATAGCCGTGAATGAGCTGCCATCCTACCAGCCCTGAGTGACTGAGCTGCCAGCCCACCAGCCTTGAGTGACTGAGCTGCCAGCCCACCAGCCTTGAGTGACTGAGGTGCCAGCCCACCAGCCCTGAGTGACTGAGCTGCCAACCCACCAGGCCTGAGTGACTGAGCTGCCAGCCCACCAGGCCTGAGTGAATCTGCTGCCAGCCCAAGAATCCATTTGGCCCGCAATGTCCATACTATAGGTATGTTACAATACTTACCTTCAGCGGCGCTGCAGTTCTGTCACTGGCCGTGTGCGGAGCTTTGGTGTCTTTAAGGGGGGGGGGGGGGGGGGCGGGGTAAAAATGCATTTTTTCTACGACCTGTCCTGGATATATTTTCTCAGGGTGCAAGCTTTTGCTGAAGAATTGTTCCGATGATGGCCGTTCTGTCAATTTTTTTTTTTTTTTAACTGCTGGACAATTTCAGCGCTGGAGTAAAATAAAAATCAGCTTCTAAATGCCGTGAACAGGCATTGTGGGATAGCCATTTATAAATCATCAAAATAAAGCAAAGCCATTTATTTTACATATAAACGTGCTTCTTAGGATGCCTTTAATCCAAATTTTACGTTGCAAAAAGGTGACTTAGGCCTCATACGAATCGGCAGTATTTTTCCTGCGGATATGTGGTTTAAATTCACCGCAACCGCAACCATAATGTTCCAATCGATCGCATTCCACAAAATCCCACTCGCAAGATGATTTAAATGGCCATTAATTTACGGGAATTAAACACAAAATTCCTTCAATTTGGCCTATAAATTCATGACAATGCTACCTAAAAATCAAGATATATTGTGAATTCTTGTGTGAATGCTATTCGGCTATTTAAAAATGTTAATCTTTTCTTAAGAAATGGATAGATGTTTAGATCTAGTAATTGAATTTTGTAATTAGATACAATTGGGTAACTAACTAATTATATGCTTTAATTTCAGCTCATCCAAGTAAGATTATTTCAAATTTGTTTCAGAATACTTCAATCTATAATAACTGAAAATTTATTTCAGTTCTCTTAATCTTTAAGAAAGTTATGGGCTTTTGACTGTCCTCGATCACAGCTTTTGTTTTAAGTCAATGGAAAAGCAATAGGGAACAAGATGCTAATGTCCGTGTATGAAAATGGCCATAACATTTTTAATACTGAAGATATGAAAGTGAATTAGGTGTCAAATTAAACTTATTTTTATGCTTTATCTGATGGGATAAATTGCAGACTTGATTTTTAAAATCTCAAAATGTTGTAATATTGCTACATACTAGCCCTCTGGAAACCAGTCCCTTCGGCCCACAACACCCATACTAGTGCTCAAGAAAGCCCCACCACCCAATATTACATTGCGGGACCAGCCCTCCCGTGTGAACATGGGACCCAACGAGTCCCACTTAGTCTAGTCTCCATTAAACCTTCCCCCCCACTCACCTTACAGCTATGCTCTCACCTTACAGCTATGCTCTCTAGTGTTGGACATTTCCACCCTGGGGAAAATGTCTACCCTATTTACACCTCTCAATATTTTATATACTTCCATCAAATCTCCGCTCAACCTCCGATGTTCCAGAGAACCATGGGCCAAAAAAACTATTTATACGCTGTATGACTCTATGATAATGTAGCTTTCCCTTTCGACTTGGCTGACTGTACTAAAATAATTAGTAATAGGGAAGTTTGCCTGGTGGGGACATTGGTATCTATTCACTTATTTTGCAGAGTCAGGGTTGCTGGATGAGTTGTCAGTGCTGTGTGAGATGCCTAATGCAGGTAATCCGTGTTTTCAAAGCATGTAGGAGGATGAATATCACCAGATGGCCAAAGGCTGACATAGTGGAGGAGGAGGTGAATTATGCCACCGCCTTCATTGAGTGAAGGTTTCTGAGACACTGTTTGCAGTATGGAAATCAGTTACTGTAAATAATGAATGCGAAATTGAAGGAAGGACCAAGATCTGAAGTTACTTGTGAAAGCATTCCAAAAGCCTTTGGCAAAAGACTTAAAAGGAAATAGTTGGGAAAGATAAAATAAGTTCCAAATACATGCAAGGACCTACGGATGGATAGTCGCAAACTGGAATTTATAAATAACAAAATAAGTAAATAAGAACAGGAGAAAATCGAAGGTAGACACAAAATGCTGGAATAACTCAGCGGGACAGGCAGCATCTCTGGAGAGAAGCAATGGGTGATGTTTCGGATCGAGACCCTTCTTCAGAGAAAATCTAGGTCACTTAGTCCTATGAGGCTGAACTGCCACTTCACAAGGCCATGGCTAATCTTCTACCACAACCTTGGAACCTAAAAGCTAATATTCAGATGCAGCAGTTCAATTGAGAAAGCAAGTGGTAGTTGAGCTATAGCTAGAAAATACCAGTACCAGAATAAAGATAGTTTACTGCAATTATATTGGACATTGATGTTTCCATATCTAGAGTATTGTGGAGTTTAGGTCTTCTTAATTAAAAGGGTTGACAAGACACGTACAAAATATTTTATGGACGTTGAATGATTCCCCTTGCTGAGGAGTCTAGAAGTGGGGGTCATAGTCTTAGAGCAAGGGATAAGGCATTTAGGACTAAAGATACATTTCTTCACTCAAAGAATGAGAAGAACCTTTACACACCAACATTTTCATAATTACCAATGTCAGGCTAATGAATTCTTCAGTTTCTCTCTTTTGTTCTTAAATAGTGAGGTCATGTGCGAGCTTTCAAAGTTAGGAACAATTCCAGAATCCATCAAATTTTGGAAGGTGGTAATCAGTGCATTCACTATCACAAAAAAACACACCTTTCAACCTTTGGGATATAAGTTATCATGTTTCAGGATATATCAGTTCCCCGGGCTTAGGGAGCTCCCCAGTAGTGCTTCTGGCGTGAATACAAAATTCCTTTACTTCCTAATTTTTATTGTACCCTGTGTTCTCCAGTATTTATGGGAGGTTTTTAATGCGACAGACAAATAACTTTTCCTCTACCATTTCTTGATTCCACATTTTGTTCTCCTACCATTTTCTGAAAGGGGATCACATTTTTAATTCCTTTTTACATACCTACAGAAGCTGTTACAATCTGTTTTTATGATTCTGCTATGTTTATTCTCATATTCAATTTTCCCTTTCTTTATCGATGTCTTGGTAATATCTCCCATGATTGCTGTATTACTCTTACTATAAGCACCTCTAATTTTCTCATGTATGCTAGACTTTATAATCTCTATTACTATTCATAGGCTTCCATGTAATGGATTTCAGTCAAAAATAAATACCAAGTGTTTCAAAAAGGGTACAGTATCCCTCAGAAAACCACACCTTCACTGAAAAAGGAAAACATTCCCTAAATAAAAGCTATGCATACCACAAACAACAGTCTGAAGAAGGGTCTCGAACTGAAAAGTCATCCATTCCTTCTCTCCAGAGATGCTGCCTGTCCTGCTGAGTTACTCCAGCTTTTTGTGTCTATCTTTGGTTTAAACCAGCATCTGCAGTTCCTTCTTACATTTTAAAAAATATTCTCTGGTTATACACTCGTTCAATTATGCTTGTTATTTTCCTGCCTCAGTAGTTCAACTAAATTTGCATTTAAGAAATGCAGTTTTGAAATAATAATAATAATAATAATAATAATAATAATAATAAATAGATAGATGATTGAAACTGACCTGGACAATTTCACCATCTTCTTCCAAAAGTCCCTCAAGTGCCTCAATGCCTACCTGTGATAAAACATAACATATTTATTTCATTGGAATCAATAAAAAATAATATCCAGTTTACCCAATGAGTCCACATCGCTTATCCATAACTCGGCTTAGAGGATCAAACAAAATAAGCATAATTTCCTCCAATCCATGTGACACAGCAGTCGCTTGCTCCCTCCGTCCTTAAACTTGCCACGGTCCGGATGCGCATTGCCCACAAACACCGTATCCAGAAGCGCTCCCATGACAAGTCCTGCCGTGTCCTCCGTCCTCTCTTTCCTGGCCAGGTCGTCCGAATGCGGTCTGCCTCCGGCCACTCTAGACGCGCCGTTGGTGTCGGTCCTGCTGGCTCCCCTCGTTCATACCTGGTCAACCACGACGGCACGATCTACCGGTGGTCTCTTCAGCACGGCACGATCTACAGGTGGTCTCTTGTGAACGAGCCTCGTCCCCCTCCGGCTGCTCCGTATGCCCCCCCTGTGCCGACTTTGCCACCTCGTCCCATGCCCGCCTTGCCCAGTCCTCCTCCGTCTCGGCCTTCCCCGGTGCATCTTCCCGCTGTGCTCCCTGGTTCTCCGGCCTTCTTGTCTCCCCCCTCTCCATCCTCTCCGCCGCCTTCGTCGCCCCGGGGTTCTCCTGTCAAGGGCTCCCCTCCTGCCTGTGCTCCGGTCCCTCTCGTTCCCGTTGGGGGAGGATGTGATGGCGAGGTTCGGACCCAGTCTGGTCGCCTTGTCAGGCCACCAGACCGTTATGGCGATTACGTGTGATTCTATGATCCTGCATTACTGATGTTTACTCTCCCTTAGCGCATGAGACGTGGTCGCCTGTCACTGTTCCTGGTTTTGTTTTTCTTAGAGGAAGGATGTAGATGATATGTGTGTACACCTTTAACAGTAGTGACGTAGCCCTTGCTAACCACTCCCCCATAATCGAGTATAACTGTGACCTTCCCACCCCTAGCTCTCTCTCTAGTGTTCGTGACAGACCACGTACAGCTAGGGCAGTGATGTGTGTGTTTAATTAATAAAGTAGTAGTAAAGATTTCTCTATGTACGTGCATGTTCTTTACAGTTAAGAAGGTTAAATCTTTGGGTGTTAATGGCGGAGTAGCAAGATGGATTCAACAGTGGCTGAATGGGAGATGCCAGAGGGTAATGGTGGATGGCTGTTTGTCCGGTTGGAAGCCGGTGACCAGTGGGGTGCCTCAGGGATCTGTGTTGGGTCCACTGTTGTTTGTCATGTACATCAATGATCTAGATGATGGGGTGGAAAATTGGATTAGTAAGTATGCAGATGATACTAAGATAGGTGGTGCTGTCGATAATGAAGTAGATTTTCAGTCTACAGAGAGATTTGGGCCATTTGGAAGAGTGGGCTGAAAGATGGCAGATGGAGTTTAATGCTGATAAGAGTGAGGTGCAACATCTTGGCAGGACAAATCAAAATAGGACGTATATGGTAAATAGTAGGGAATTGAGGAATGCTGTGGAACAGAGGGATCTAGGAATAACTGTGCATAGTTCCCTGAAGGTGGAATCGCATGTAGATAGGGTGGTAAAGAAAGCTTTTGGTGTGCTGGCCTTTATAAATCAGAGCATTGAATATAGGAGTAGGGAAGTAATGTTAAAATTGTACAAGGCATTGGTAAGACCAATTCTGGAGTATGGTGTACAATTTTGGTCGCCTAATTATAGGAAGGATGTCAACAAAATAGAGAGAGTTCAGAGGAGATTTACTAGAATGTTGACTGGGTTCCAGCAACTAAATTACAGAGAAAGGTTGAACAAGTTAGGTCTTTATTCTTTGGAGCTCAGAAGGTTAAGGGGGGGGGACTTGATTGAGGTCTTTAAAATGATGAAAGGGATAGACAGAGTTGATGTGGATAAGCTTTTCCCATTGAGGGTAGGGAAGATTCAAACAAGAGGGCATGGCATGAGAATTAAGGGACAGAGGTTTAGGGGTAACATGAGGGGGAACTTCTTTACTCAGAGAGTGGTGGCTGTGTGGAATGATCTTCCAGCAGAAGTGGTGGAGGCAGGATCGATTTTAACATTTAAAAGTAAAGTGGATAGGTATATGGACGGGAAGGGAATGGAGGGGTATGGTCTGAGTGCAGGTAGATGGGACTAGGGGAAAATAAATGGTCGGCACGGACTGGAAGGGCCGAGAAGGCCTGTTTCCGTGCTGTATTTGTTATATGGTTATATGGTTATGTACTATACATAGTGTGTGAATTTGAGTACAAACACCTTTAATTTAAGACATTATTAGAATGGTTATTTTGACTCAGTCCACTTTTGCCACATTGAGAACCTCAAGTAAATTACTGCTGCATCATGTTGATAAATATTTTGGAAGCAAATACTGGAGTGCACAAAATGGTTTGTTCGGGCGCACTTGGAATATTGTGTGTAATGCTGGTCACCGCACTACAGATAGGTATGATTAAGCAAGGGAACAGAAAGGATTCACAGGATATTGCCTGGATTGGAGGCCTTGAGTTGTAGGAGAGGTTGAATAGGTCAAGTCAGTTTTTCCAGGAGCAGAGAAGGCTAAGAGATGACATGATAAAGGTATAGAAAATTATAAAAGGCATAGACAGAGTAGATAGCCAGAGTATGTTTCCCAAAGATATAGTAGACAGTCAGAATATTTTTCCCACAGTAGAAATGTCAAAGACTAGCGGGAAAAAGCTTTAAGGTGAGAAAAAACAAGTTTAAAGGTGATGTGCAGGGCAAGTTTTCTAATAGTGATTGGTGGATGTCTGGATCGCTCTGCCAGGGATGGTTGTGGAGGCAGATGCGCTAGTGACATTTAAGAGGCCTTTTGATAGGTGCATGGATATACAAGCATTTTAGTTTTAATTATAGTAATTTGTATCGAGCTATAGTGAAAAGCTTTGTTTTGCATGGTGTTCATTCAGATCAGATAATACATACATGAATACAATCATGCCAAATTCAAGTACAATAGGCAGAGTGTGCGGAATATAGTTCTCAACATTGTAGCATAATAGTTCCAGAGAAAAGGTCCAATGAAGTAGGTTGGAGAATTGGGACTACATCCTTGTTCATGCAAGGACTGTTCAGTAGCCTGATCGTTATCAGGGGTGGCAACTGTTCCTGCGTCTGGTGGTGAATAGATGAATATGGATCACGTGCACGCAGAGGAGATTAGTTTAACTTTATGTCATGTTCGACATAGAGATTGTGAGCCAGAGGACCTGTTAGAGTCACAGAGTGATACAGCGTGGAAACAGGCCCTCAGGACCAACATGTCCACACCAGCCAACACGTCCCAGCTACACTAGTCCCACCTATTAGCATTTGGTCCATATCCTTCCAAACCTGTCCTATACATGTACCTATCTAACTGCTTCTTAAATGTTGGGACATTCCATGCTTCAACTACCTCCTCTGTTCCATACATCCACCACCCTTTGTGTGAAAAAGCTACCCCTCAGATTCCTATTAATTTTTTTCCCCTTCACCTTAAACCCATCTCCTCTATTCATCTACACTGGGCAACAGACTATGTTGATCTAGCCTGATCTATTCCTCACATGATCTTATACACCTCCATAGAGGATGAGGAGAGCTCTTATCGGGGTATACAAAACCATGAGACGAATAGATCGGGTAAATGCACAGAGTCTTTTGCCCAGAGTAGGGGAATCGACGACCAGAGGTTATAGGTTCAAGGTGAAGGGGAAAAGATTTAACAGGAATCTGAGGGGTCACTTTTTCACACAAAGGATGGTGGGTGTATGGAAAAAGCTGCCAGAGGAGTTTGTTGAGGCTGGGACTAAAACATCATTTAAGAAACAGTTACACAGGTATACGGATAGGACAGGTTTGGAGGGATATGGACCAAGCGCAGGCAAGTGGGACTAGCATAGCTGGGACATTGTTGGCTGTGTGGGCGAGTTGGGCCGAAGGGCCTGTTTCCACACTGTATTACTCTATGACTCTATGACTTCTTTAAGCTCACCCCTCAGTCCAGTGACGTACTGCCTAAAACTAGATGGCATAGGCCTAACATGAGAAGGGAGATGGTTTAAAAGAGAACTGAGGGTATATTTTTCATACGATGATTAGTTGGTATCTGGAATAAGATGTCTGGAGTAGGTGATGGATGCAGAAACCAGTACAATATTTAAGAGGCATCTTGACAGTTACGTGAATGAGCAAGGCATGGAGGGATAGGAAATTAATGCATGCGTGGGATTACTATGGATAAACATGATGGTTGGCGTAGATGAGGTCGACTGAAGTGCCTTTTACTATGACTATATGTTCACATATTAAATAGGCTTCTTGAATGTACAAACATCACAATTAAGTAAAAAATACTCATTGTCAATACATATAGGTGTTTTAGTATTTGGTTCCCTCTACTGCTCCTACTAACATTTCCCCACTCAGAAAGCAATGTTGCAAAGTTTGCTTGGGGAAAAAAAGCCATCTGCATTAACAAAAATCTGAAAATAATAAACTAAGTGTAAATATGGAAATGAACCTGCTCTTCAAACAGAAGCACAGCCAAAACTGTCAAAATGCTGCAGTTTATAGGTTATAATCTGTCTGTGCCTTATAGGTTTAAAGAAATGCAACTGGGTGCAAAGAGCTCAAATCAAGTAGATTGTCTCATGCAGCAACTGATGTTTAAGACATGGAGCACTCTACCCAGTAATTTAGATGACTGACCATTCAATTTATGAGCATTCCAGGCAATAAAATCCAGTCTGAACTTCATAACAGCACATTTTATATGACAAAGGTGACAATTACAATCTATGGTTACTGCAGTTGCTCTTTGGTCTGAAAGAAGATGACAGTATTAATTATATGCAGTTGTCATTTATCAGACTTAACCTGGCAGCTAGCTGAGTCTTTATTCTTATCGCCAACTTGACTATTACATTTAGATTTTTTTAATACACTGAAGTGAAGGTAATTAGGGTAGAAGTGAACATGGCTTTCCTTTTATCTTATGCTCTGCAATTTATCTCATGATATGTACTGCGAGCAGCAATGGAACGTTACCTAAATTTCAACACATCTTAAAATCAGAACGCAAAGGCCTAGTGTCACTGCCTGAAATACAGAGGCTATGTTTTATATCTGATTTCATTTCGGAGTCACGTGAGTGACTTCGTGAAGAACCCGCCAGCACGCATGCGCGACATATCGTCGCTCGCATTTGCAGTCGACGGCTGGAGGAGGAGCGCGGCTCACCACCAGCCCTCATAAGGACCAACTCAGGTAAGTATAATCAACCTTGAGCTGGTTGGTTTGTCTGTTAGTAATTTTTTCCTACAGAGAAACATGGACAGAAGAAGTAAGGGCCGCAGGACGTCCGGAAGGATCTGCAGGCCACCAAGCTCGGAGCTCCCTTCTACAGCGCCCGCTGGAAGGACCGGGAAAAAGGCGCGCAAATCGGGGAGCCCTGTAATCACAGGACCCGAATCACCGGCACAGCTGAGCTCTAGCGGGGTTCCCGCAGAGCAAGAAGTTGGAATAGCGCCGGAGCAGGTGGACCCTGACTCCATTTCCCTCTCGCCAACTGGATCATTGGCAGAGGCGAGCAAAAAGGGTTTACGTGCTGCTGCACGACCCTTCTCCCTGAGCCCTCATAGTAGGGCCAGGGATAGAGCTCGAGAACCTAGCCCTTTTCGGGCAGAGGGTTCACCAGGTGCCGCTAGATTGCGGCCTGGTGTAGCAGCGAGACCTGAGTCCACTGGCAGACCAAGGAGGGCCAGTAGAGACTCACCACCTAGTCGGACCAGGAAGAGTCACACAGGTGGAGGCTCGCCACGGTCACCGCTTCCCCCGGGGGGGGATGGACGGGACCGTACGCCGTCTGGGTCCAGAAAAAGGACAGTCGGCAAGCCCGTGCGGATGTCGGGTCACCACGCCGAGGCGTCGGGTGCCGACTTATCACCGCATATGCCCACGGAGGCAGCCGGATGCAGCTCAGCCAAAAGGAGGCATATGAGCAGATCCGCGCGGGAGTCGTTCAGTATCGCTGAGGCGGCTGGAAGCGACTTACCGTCACGGCACCGACATTACCTCGACGAGGTACGGGCCGATGATAGGAGCCTCAGAAGTTCCTTCGGGCATGAGGACTCTAATCGCCCATTCATGCATGATGAAGGGCGCATAGACCGGATGGAGAGGATAATGGAACAACTCCTGCTTAATCAAAGACAGGAAGCCCACAGTTCCAGGGGACTTATGGACATATCCCCATCATCTATGGGCAGCATGAGGCCAGAAGAGGAGGAAATTTTGGTACATGCCCCAGTTGCACCTGAAGTTCCCCAGGAAGAGCTCCTGGACGTGGCAGCCAGGTTTGGATTACCCGTTTCATCGGGCCAACCCCTCGATACCAAGCTGGCTGCTACCATTGATTTCCTCACGAATCATCAACTACAGGAGGAGGTCCTTGCAAAGGCCATGGATAGACACAAGGCGCCGGGCAATTGTAATTCACTCAATGTGCCTACAGTCAACATGCCGTTTTGGGGCAATATCAGCCCGGGCATTCGCACTCAGGAAGTAAAATTACAGAGGATCCTGAAGTTGCTCACATCTGGGATTACTGCGTTTGCAAGGTCGGTGGATGGAGTGGACTTGAGCATCGATCAGGAGGATGCACTGGCTCTACTTTGCAACACGCAATACGAAATTAATGCTTTTAGGAAAAGTATTATCAAGCCGACATTAAACCCCAAATTTGCGGGGTTATGTAGAGCACCTCCAACACCACCACCCAGACAGCTATTCGGTGAAGACCTCCCGAAGCAGGTCAAAGACCTAGATGATCATGCCAAAACAGTGGGTCTGATGAGGTCACACCCCGTGACCAGACAGACGGCCAAGAAAACACCATATTTCAGGCCACGAGGTCCCACCGATAGGCCAGCAAGGACCTACGTTCCAGCACCTCCTATGTACCAACAGCCTCAACAGCCCAGGCCTTTTTTAGGGCAGGGCCCTCAACGGCCAGCATGGAAAATGCGGTTTCCGTATTTCCAGCGCAACCCAGCACCTCCACGTCCCACCAAAAACGTCAGGGACCGCCGATAACCATGAAGGTAAGGGGGTCTGGGTTTCATACACTGGCATGTCTAACCTCACATGTTGGGGGTAGGTTGCGGGGGTTTAAGGAGGCATGGGAAACCATCACCTCAGATGAGTTTATTCTACAAAGTATTCAGGGTTATGAGATTGAGTTTACAAATGGCCAAATTCCTCCACCTCAGCATATGCCGAATCGCAGATTTGCACTTTCCAAGAAGGAAACAGCAGTAGGCTATGCTGAAATCTTAAGACTCCTGGAGAAAGGTGTGATAGAAAGAACTACATATGAGCCGGTTGAGTTTGTATCCAATATATTTACTAAAACCAAAAAAGATGGTGGATGTCGGGTCATTATAGATCTAACCCATTTGAATACCTTTGTACAATACACCCATTTCAAAATGGACACGTTTGAAACAGCCAAATCTTTGATTTCTGAGGGCTGCTTCATGGCATGCATTGACTTAAAAGATGCATACTATTCAGTATCCGTTCAGAAACATCACAGGAAGTTCTTGAAATTCATCTGGATGGATCAACTTTGGCAATATAAAGCTTTGCCCAATGGGCTTACCACAGCCCCTAGACTATTTACCAAATTACTCAAGCCAGTGTTAGCCACACTGAGGAGGGCAAATCACACGGTCATGGCTTATCTAGATGATATCCTCATTATTGGGCATACATTGGAATCAGCAAATTTGGCAGTTTCAGCCACTGTGGATATATTCCAAAAAATGGGATTTATTATCCATCCAGATAAATCAAAGTTCTGTCCTTCACAGATCATGGACTATCTGGGGTTCACCATAGATTCCAATCACATGATTGCCACCATACCAACTAACAAGGTTGGGGATGTCATCCAAGCATGCAAAAACCTGGTCTGCGCCAGTATGCCATCAATTAGACAAACTGCTAAGGTAATTGGAAAAATCGTAGCAGTTTTTCCAGCTGCTCAATTCGGACCTTTACATTATCAAAATCTACAAAGATCCAAGATTTCAGCATTAACATTGAATGCTGGACATTTTGATAGACCTATGCAGCTGCCACTCAAGGCAAAAATTGAGTTACAATGGTGGATTGATAATATCCATGACTCATTTAAACCCATCATTGTGCCTCGTCCGGTGGTATACTTACAAACAGATGCAATCTCCCATGGCTGGGGAGCTACGGACAACAACACAAGTTGTGGGGGCAGATGGGACTCACTAGAATCTACCCTTTTGTTAGCACAAGGGATAAATTATTTGGAGATGCTTGGGGCATTCCACGGACTTAGAGCTTATTGTTCAAACTTTACTGACACTCATGTCCGTCTCCAAATAGACAACACCACTGCGGTGGCATATCTAAATCATATGGGTGGTACCAGGTCAATTTCATGTGATGAATTGGCTAATACAATTTGGCTCTGGTGTATTCAAAGGAATATTTGGATTTCAGCTACCTATTTACCAGGTAAGCTCAACATAGTGGCGGACACCAGGTCACGGAAATTCAATGATAACATCGAATGGATGTTGAATTCCCAAATATTCAAACAAATTACAGCCAAATTTGGTAAGCCGGATATTGACCTTTTTGCGTCACGGTTAAACCATCAGGTACCAACATATGTATCATGGGAACCAGATCCTGGGGCAATAGCGATGGACGCTTTCTCGCTAGACTGGGGGAAATGGTTTTTCTATGCATTTCCCCCATTTTGCCTCATCAGTCGGGTATTGCGGAAAATCCAGCTAGATGCTGCTAATGGCATCCTTATCATACCCGACTGGCCTACTCAGTCATGGTATCCGGTGGTCCTTGGGATGATCAGTCAACCATGGGTCCTCTTGGAGGGTTGCCCAATATTGGTGACGAACCCCGTTACAGGGGAACCACATCCCTGCCATAGTCATTTGGATTTATTGGCTTGCAGGATTTGAACAGGCCATTACTGCAGTATGGCCTATCATCAAGGACCATGGACACCATAGGAGCATCATGCAGGGAGTCCACAAGACGGCAATCACAGATGTGCTGGAGTTCCTTGCAGGGTTACATCATGACGAACACCTCAGCTATAGTGCCATCAACAGCGCCAGGAGCGCACTATCATACTACCTCAATTTGGAGGTAGGATCCAATAAGTTGGTGTCCAAACTGATGTGGGGAATATTTAATTCCAATCTGCCTAGACCGCGTTACAACATTACCTGGGATATTGGGAATGTACTGATCCTGCTCAGGACGTGGTCGCCCATGATTGGGCTTGAATTGGACAGACTCACCCTGAAGTTGGTGATGTTATTGGCACTTACTTCGGCACAAAGGGTACAGACTCTTCATAAGATCAAGATTGATAGAATGATCTCTACCCCAGAAAAGGTTATTTTCTTTATTGATGAATTGCTTAAACAGCACAGGCCTGGGTTTACAGGTCTGCAGCTGGTGTTTCCAGCATACCCCGCTGATGCCAGGCTATGTTTAGCCACCCACATCCGCCACTATATTAAAGTGACGCGGAAATTAAGGGGAATGGAGCAATACTTGCTAATCAGCCATAAGAGACCTCACCATAGAGTGACGGTACAGACTATCTCCAGATGGCTCAGAATCGTTTTGAACAAAGCAGGTATAGATACTAATGTATTTAAATCCCATTCCACCAGGGCTGCATCTACGTCGGCGGCAAAGGTCATGGAGGTGCCCATGGACCATATTCTAGCCGCAGCGGGATGGGCCAGTGAAGCCACCTTTCAACGGTTTTATAATAAACCTATTACCGCTCCTGGAATGTTTGCAGAAGCTGTACTGAATGCAGGCCGAGGTCATTCGGCTGTTCCCCAGTGAGGGGTTTTTTCTTTTATTATTATTAATAAATATTATTATTTTTCAGAACTAGCAGTCTGAAAATTTTTGATACTCCTGTCCATCCTTATCGTGGCGTGTGTGATAGCATGGATGTTGTCCAGGGCGTGTAATCACAGAGCTTTGAAGTCTTCACGAAGTCACTCACGTGACTCCGAAATGAAATAGTAAGATTAAACGAGAACTTACCAGTTTGAAGTTTGATCTTTATTTTATGAGGAGTTGCGATGAGGGATTTCGTGCCCTCCGCTCCCAATCCTCGATCATAAAGTCAACTGGTAACTAGAGTCTCTTCAATCTTACTATCACAAGTCATTTCCTTTGGTTTGTTGGTTCTGTGATTCCACACCGCTGCTTTGAAGAGATGTCGCGCATGCGTGCTGGCGGGTTCTTCACGAAATCCCTCATCGCAACTCCTCATAAAATAAAGATCAAACGTCAAACTGGTAAGTTCTCGTTTAATCTTACTATTTTAACATACAGTTCAGCATTGATAGCATTGTTTAGGTAAATTTGAGAACATTTATGAATATAGAAAGATCCCACAATACAGCAAGGGAATAAACAATTTATTCATGTATGTTTTGTAATATTGGGAGTATTAAGAGTCTGAAAGCCAAAATCTCATATTCTTTACAGGATAATTAATTTTAATGAACAAAATGGATGAGTCACTAATTGGTGGTGGAAGCAGATATGATAGTGGCGTTTAAGAGGTGTTAGATAATCACCTGGATACACAGGAGACAGAGGAATAAGGTTCATATGCGGGCAGAGGAAGTTAGTTAAACTTGGCATTATGTTTGGCATATACATTGTGGGCCAAAGAGTCTTCTCCTATACAGTTGTATGTTCTAGTGCTGCTGTTTCACAGCTCCACTGATCTGGGTTTGATGCTGCTTTAAGGTGCTGTCTGTGTTATGTTTGCATGTTCTCCATGCAACTACTCGAGTTTCCTCAGGTGCCCTGGTTGCCCAGCCATTGGTTTCCTCCCACATCCCAAAGCCATGCTGGGTGTTCATAAGTTCTAGGAGCAGAATTAGGTCATTCGGCCCATCAAGTCTACTTCGCTATTCAATCATGGTGGAACTCTCTTCCCTCTCAACCCCATTCTCCTGCCTTCTTCACACAACCCCTGACACCCCTGTTGGTGGGTTAACTTGTAATTGTAAAGTTCCCCTTGGGTGATAGGAGAATTGGAGACCTGAGATAATGAACCTATGAGAGAAAATGAGTTAAAGCAAATAAATGGAATCCTCTGAAAGCTGGCTTCGAATCAACAGGCCAAATTACTCTATTTTATATTGTGAGACACTATAAAAAGCCTGATGATAATTCTGCAATATGTAAATCCTGCAAACACATAATATTCAATATTCATCGTAGTCACAGTTTCACTATTTTCGGTCTTTATTATTTGAACAAAATAAAAAATGTTTAGAAACAAAAATAAATAGCCCTTACATGTTCATAAATCAACAACTTTGAAAGGAATTGTTTTGATCAGTATCTGCTGTAACACTGAAAACATTTTCTATTTAAATAAATGCAGATTGCCCAGAATATTCCTTCTATCAAAAATAAATTGTGCTGCTCAATTTTCATAAACTTGACATTTACAGTTTATGATTTGAAGTTGTTATTTTTTTAGTTCAAATTGTGTGCTGGGTTATCCAAATGATTAATGTATGTCATGGTCTTAAAATCATGAATTACATTATGATTTTCAAACAAAGAAAACCTCTCCTTTTAAACACAGGCACACAAATGGATAGAAGCAAGCCCTTCTATCACGTTGCTAAGGGCTTGCTTTTCTCTCAAGATGTGGCATTCTCTCAATTTATTTGCAATTGTGTTGGATCTGGGTACCAGCTTCCTCTAACGATACAGCTCTGAATAGGTGCACTGTGCAAACAAATAAAGTTGATGATGACAGACCGCACTGAGCCATGCAGCAATTTTGTTTTTTTTAATTAACCTGCTGGGAATTGTCATTCCAATCCAGTTGATGATCATAAATCTGAAGATCTATATATGCCAAAGTGACGGTGATATTACATCCTTGTGAGCTTGTTCAATCAAATGACCTTCAAAGATATAGCACCAGAAATGAAGGGCAGTATCATTGCTGTTCAATCCAACTTCAGAACTATTTATGGTATTTTGTTCAATTTCCTTGGAGTATGCATTAGCTTCAAAATTGAATTAGCTATTAGTGTTTAGTTTATTATTGGACCAGAACATTTCTGAATTATAATTGTGACTAAAATGGGAATAGAATTCCAGTGTCAGAATTATGTGAATGGAGTGAACAACTCTGGCTGGCTCAATGCATCAGAGCTAGCCGTTGGCTAAATTCAAGATTACATTTGTTACTTTGATTTGTACAATCTTCTGTAGTACTGATGTTCTATTGACTGGCCCTAGTCTTATGGTGAATTTTGGATAATATTGCTTGTAACATGTTCTGAATTTGGAATTGATTGTATCGAGACATAGAGAATGAAAATAGGCCTTTCAGTTCAATGTGCCCACGCCGATCAAGTGCCCAATATACTCTAGTTCCACTGGCCTGCGTTTGGCCCATATCCTCCTCAACCTTTCCTATCCATGTACCTGTCCAAATCTATACATAACTAAAACTCTGATCTTGTTTTCTTCTGGTTTGGCGGTCATTCTATTTGCGCGAAAACCGTTTGCGATAGCGCATTGATTTTTCGCCAATTCACTCACTGTTCTCCTATGCTGCGATTGCACCGTTTCATTCCAATCAGTTAAATGTCATAAATGTTAGCGAGGTTTAAAAATCATTTAAAAAACGCGCGTGCGCATATCGATCTCTTTTCCCGCCTTCCAGCGCCGTGCGGATTAGTCTCTTCCCCTATCAGTTCCTGGGATGGTCCGCCCCTTCCTGCACCATCACATCTTTAGTGGAGCAGAAGAATGATGGCCGGCGGAGTGTTCCATCCGGACATTCGGAGGGACCCGAAGCAGCCCCGCCCCATGCAGCAGCTCCTGCAGCACAGCCTCAGCTTCCTGCTCTGTGGGCAGCTCTGGCTCGGCCGCCTGCCACCCTCACCCAACCCCGGGCATAGCGAGCCCAGTTCCAGGCCCTAATGCTGCTCTACGACCTGGGTAGATGCTGGGGCAGGGAATGGGAGTGAGGGGAGGAGGATGAGGGAAATGGGGAGGAGGGAGATGGGGCATTGGAGGAAGATGGGGAGGGGGGGGTCAGCGCCACGCCCCACTGTCTACCAGCTGGCGAGGGACATCGCAGGTCCCGGGACAGGCAGCACTCCAGCGGCTCCTGCCCACGGGCATGGACAGCGGGAGCAGCCCTAACGCAAGAGGCACTGAGTACAAAAGTTGGGATGTCACATTGCAGTTGTGCAAATCGTCGATGAGGCTGCACTTGGACTATTGTGTGCCATACTCAACACACACTATAGCAACGATGGGAGTAAGCTAGAGAGGCAACAGAAATGATTCATATGTATGTTGACAGAAGTGGAAGGCTTGAGTTCAAGGGATCGATTGGACACGCCACAACTGGCATCTCTGGAGCCTAGGAGGCCATGGGCGGAAATTCCGGGAGGTTTGGGACACACACGTCCACCCACCCCACCCCCCCCCCCCCCCCCCCCCGTGTTTTGAGAGGTGGGGACAATCTCCCAAATGTTTTGTAATCCGGATTTTGAAATTCAGTCCACAGCATCTGCTCTATGATTTTGGTCCACAGGGCCCATGGCCGAAACTTTGCGCGTACGTCTGCGTGCGTGTTTGTGTGTGCATGTGCGTGCTTGTGACTGCCTAGAAATTGTGTCTCCCCCCCCCCATGTGTTTATAGCAATTTCAGCCCCTTAAAAGGAGGCTGAGGGATGATCTTACAGAGATTTATAAATTTAGTGCAGTTTCATACAATTTCAAGCTGGGTGCAAGGCCACTAAAGACAGCGAGTCGTAACCTCTCCCTCCTCCATCTTACTGAGACTGAGCAGCGCCCACTTCTGGGTTTTATAGACCCTCCCCCCATCCCACCAGAAGGGGCGTGGCCTTCATGACGTGATTGGCAGGAGAGAGAATCTCAACATTTTTAAAACACTAATAACTTTTTTATTTTTAATCGATGGGAAAAATCCTCTGCACCTGATGAGCGGAGAGGGACTGAGTAAGATGGACAAAAATCACAGCTGTACGTGGTAGCGTTTTTTCTAAAATCAATATAAAGCGCAAACAGGAAGTGGTCAAGATTAGACATTTAATTATATAGAAGGCAAGGCAACTTTAATTAGGCAAGGCAACTTTAATTAGGCAAGGCAACTTTAATTAGGCAACACAGCTTTAGCATTTCCAAACCAAAGACAACACGGCTTCAGCATTTCCAAACCAAAGGCAACACAGCTTTAACGTTTCCAAACCAAAGGCAACACAGCTTTAGCATTTCCAAACTATATTTTCAAACCACATTAAGGGCACTGACAGGTCAGTAAAGCTATTCACAGTTTTGTAGACATGTGTTCAGTGTTATTCACAGCTCAGACTGAGAGACGTGACCCTCTCGCTCCCCCCATCTTGCAGAGACTGACTGAGTCACTCAACGCTTCTGGGTTTTATAGTCCCTCCGTTTTTCATCAATGGGAAAAATCCTCTTGTCCTGCGCAGTGTAGGGGGGCTCCGAGTAAGATGGGCAAAAATCACAGCCGTAAGTGGCAGCGTTTTTTCTAAAATCAATATACAGAACAACCAGAAGTGGTCAAGATCAGACTTTTAGTAATATAGATGACAGGAATAGATAGGATGGATAGTTAGTGTTTTTCCCAGGATAGGGAAGTCAGTTTAAGGTGAGATGGGAAAGATTTAAAGAGGATGGGAAAGATTGTGGTTAAGAGGGAGAGATAGATCAGCCATGATTGAATGGTGGAGTAGACTTGATGGCCTAATTCAACTCCTATTCCTTATGACCTTAGCATCCGAGAGGCAAAATGTTCACACAAAGGAGTGTTCGTATGTGAAAGAGGTGCCATGGAAGTGGTAGCTTCATTTAAACCATTTAAAAGTCATTTGTGCAGGTCACACGGACAGAAATGTTTTCAAAGGATATGGACCGAAAGCTGGCAAATGGAACTAGCACAGATAGTTAAAGAGAGATACAACATGGAAACATGTATGCCAACCATCAAGAACACATTTTTTATACTAATCCAATTCTTACTGGTTGCAGTGTAGTTACTGCTTGCAGTGTAGTTACTGCTGCTTGCTGCTGCTGGTGCCAACGATGGCAGCCACGGTGTACTGCTCCTTGCCGTTTTGTATGTGTTTGCTTGTTTGTGTCGTCTGTGAAAACCATACAAAGATTACTTTCACGAGAGAGGTACTCATAAACATGGGACATACAGTACCTCCAAACATTGTTCCGGATTTCTCTCACTCGTTGGATGATTTGGATATACTCGTCGACGGGGCTGTGGCTGCGTTCAAGGTCTTGAGACAGAGGAGGAGCCATGGGAAGCGCTCTGGAGCACTCACCCGACTCCGGCGATGATGATCACGCACACCACTCACGAGCATATTCATGGCAAACGTACGTTCTCTCAAGAACAAAGTGGACGAACTGCAACTCCTGTATCGGACAAACAAGGACTTCTCTCGACCTGGACTTTTCACCGCGACCTGGCTTTGTGAGTCGACCACGGACAGCGCGCTGCAACTGGCTGGCTTCCAACTTCACCAAGCGGATCGCGAAGTGGAGGCAGCGGGGAAATCAAGTGGAATATGCTTCTATACCAACCACGACTGGTGCAGCGATATAACGGTACTGTCAAATTTCTGCTCTCCCAATCTAGAATCCCTCTTTATAACCTGCAAACCCTTCTACTCTCCTTTAACTCCTTTATTCTCGCTGGAGTTTACATCCCCCCCCCTTCCCCCCCCCCCCCCCCATGCCTGCGTATGCGAGGTGCAAATGCAACTCGCTGACCAAGTAATGAGGGTAGAGAGTGACTTCCCGGACTCCATGGTCATTGTTTTGGGGGACTTTAACAAAGCTAACCTCAGCCGTGACCTTCCAAAATACAGACTTCATGTTACCTGCCACACCAGAGGGGAGAGAACACTCGATCACTGTTATACGGCAATCAAGAACGCATATCGCTCTGTTCGCCGGGCGGGTCTGGGTCTCTCTGATCATTGTCTAGTTCACCTTAGTCCGACCTACAGGCAGAAACTAAAATCTGCTAAGCCTGTGGTCAGAACAACGAAAAGGTGGACAAGCAAGGGCATTGAGAACCTACAATCCTGCTTTGACTACACGGATTGGAATGTGTTCAGGGATGCAACCACAAGCCTCGATGAGTATACGGACACTGTATCATCATATGTCTGCTTTTGCGAGGACAGTTGCATTCCAACTAAGACCCGGACATGGTTCAACAACAACAAGCCCTGGTTCACTGCAGAACTCAGACAGCTCCGACGGTCTAAAGAGGAGGCCTACAGGAGTGGGGATGCAGACCTCTACAGGCAGGCCAGGCACGTGCCGTCAGGGTAGGCAAGGTAGGCACGTGCCTACCCTGACTAAAATTATGAAATGGCAATTATTAAATATAAATAGCAAAGGCATGGGAGAATTATGCCTATCGAAGAGATCGATCTCGTCGGTATGCATAATTCTCCGTGCCTTTCATCCACAGCACTTGTAACACGGGAAGCTCTGTGCAGCCCACGTGCCATCAGCGCTGCCTGAGCCGTCAGTTTCATGGGGAGCTGAAGGCAGCAGAAAATCTGCCTTTGCAGCCCTGTCCATGCACAGCATCATACTGCGCATGCGCAGCGTAAGTTTCTTGGCGGGATTTTCAAATATGGATTGCCATTATTTTAATAGTGTCTGAGAAACAAAGCGTGAAGAATGGACTTAATGTACCAATAACGTGGTAAGTGCATTTCTTGGTGCTTTATGTTTTTAAATACGGGAAGGAAGCAGCTCGGGTGACTGCGAGTGGCCGCCGGGACCCTGCCACTTCAGCCCCTTCTGCTGGTCCCCACTCACCTCTGGCAGTGCTCTCCGTCTGAACATCTCTCACCTGCCGCTCGCCGGCCAGCTTCCCGCAAATCTTTAAATTCCGACAGCACGCTCACGGGACCAGTTGAGGTTACTTGGTTGTGGGAATTTAAGGATTTGCGGGACGCGGTTGACATGAGCGAAGCCAGCGAGCGGCAGGTGCGAGATGTTCAGATGAAGAGCACTGCCAGAGGTGAGCAGGCCTGCAGAAGGCGCTGAAGTGGCAGCCGGTTCTGCTGTCGGGTTCCAGCGGCCGCTCACACCCGAGCTGCTTCTATCTCCGGAAGTGGCGGCCAGTTCTGCTGTCCGTGCCCGGAGCGCTGCGGCAGCGGTGAGTGAATTACTGATATGATCTCTGACCCCCTCCTTCTGAACACTCCTGCCCTCAATGCCATTCCTGCCACCCCTGCCCACTCCTGAACGCAATTAAATTTTGTTCAGACCGAGAGGTCTGAATGACAATAAAGGATACTTTGACTTTGACTTTGACTCTCCGCATCTTTAACCCCTAGCACAGACTCTCCACATGCTGTGAAAGGAACTCTCCCTCCAAATGGACCCTTGAATTAGTATGAATTAGTATTGCCATTCAATAAGATGACAACTGATTCAACGTCCCGGTGAGCTCCTGTTTTTCGCACAATCTCTCCACCTGCCTTCATCCTCCGTCCCCCACCCATTCAGTAATTAAAAAATTAAGGAGATTGAGAAGCCTTGGGAACATTGAATTGGTACCTATTTTTTATTTTTTACGAAGAGAAGAATCTGTGCATGCGCGGTTTAAGATTTTTTTTAAAAGCCGGCTGACAGCCTACCCTGAGTAATTACTCATGGCACATGCCTGATTTCAGCATATACATTTTCAGCCAGTTTCAGTTTTTAGTTAAATTGCATTCACACTCATATTAAATTGAAATGTAATGTTTCAATGGAATTCAATCTGAAAGTATTTTTACGCTATCTTGACTTGTAATTAGCTTTGGTAAAGGTTGGTTCATCATCCCACAGCAGAATATAATATGCAAATAATATGCTGTGCGGAATAATTAAAATCTGACAAATATATCAAGTATAATTAACTAAGTATGAAAATGAGATCTATTTAAAGATGTGATTAACAAATGGTGTCTTTCTAATCCACTGGATTGTCTTATTTCAGAGGTGTGAAATTTGAGACTTTGTGTGTTAAAAGTGCATAGGCATTACAAATTACAGCACATAGCTCAACAATGTTCGTCCTGAATGGAATTTCAAACTACAAAATTGTTTTATGTTTTTGCTAAAGGGACAAAAACATGCCCAAATTTATGATCTTCACATAATTCCATTCGACAAGATTAAATTATTTGGTATAATCAAAAATATCAGCGTTCACCTCCAGTAGATTTGCAATAATGACATGACCAGAAGATAATACAGAGCTAGCCCCATGTAGAATGGGGAGAATTTCACTGACTGGTCAGCAGCCCAAGCAAGTCAGCTACCAATCCACTGAAAAATAACACCAAGCTTGTTTCTTCTATACAATTTGTTTATAAATAGCATGGATGGCAATTATTTCATTATTCTTTTTTTTTAATATCTGTGACTTGTGCCATATTGTGCTCAATCTCAAAGTCAAACATTAAATGCCATTGTCACTTAGATCACCTGCCCTTATTCTTCCCATTTTAGTGAGTTGGTCACAATTATAATAAGACACGTTTGCTAATTATTTAATGCTAAGAATAAACATAATTATTTTCTCTAATCTTCTAATCGCCCATTAGTTTTAAACTCTAAAGAACAATACCCAAATAATCCATTAAATAATAGGACGTAATTATTTGGCTGTCAAATATTTTTGTAGTTACTGCACTATGGATTATAAGAATTTAATGAGGAGCCTTGCAATTCCCTCCTTATAAACAAGGCATGAGCTGCCACAAACATTTGATGTCAATGATGTGGTGAATTATATTTGATGTGTCTATGAGCAAAACACAAAGCGCTGGAAAAAATCAGCGCGTCAATCATCTGAGAAAGCAATGGACAGACGATGTTTTGTATCAAGACCCTTCTTTGGACCATAAATTTAAAGAGGGATCCCGAACCGAAATACTATCTGTCCATTCCCTCCACATATGCTGCCCGGCCCGCTGAGTTCCCACTTTGTGTTTTGTTCAACATTCCAGCATCCACAGTTTCTTGTGTCCATTTTATGCGTCTATCTTCCTTCACACTATCAAAATGACAACAGTCATAATTTTCACTCTTGCACAGCAATCTGTTAGCAGTTTTCTTTCTGATGTTCTGGTTTCTGTAGATTCTAGTTTCATAATCCAAACTGAGAATTTTCAACAATGCCACAATTCTCTGGCAATACTGCAAATCTGACATACTGGTGCACCTCTTGTTAAAAAAAATACATAATTTGCTTGAATTTTTTTTTTTTTAAACCTGACAAGAACAAATATATACCACATTTTCAGTTACCTCTCCATGCCAATTACTGTTGTGCATCTGGCTCCGAAGATTAGCTCTAGCTCTCAGCTGTGTGAACTAGGCCAAGTACAGATTTTTCAATTCAAAAAAATTACGGAAGCATGATGATTGATACAAACACACAAAGAAAACAGTTACTTAGCATCAAATATCTAATAGACAAAATGTAAAGCATGGTGTTGCTCAAAATAATTTCCCGTGTCTAAAACAGTAACTGAAAACATATTGGAGAAAAAAAGCTAAAGAATGGTAATTGGTTAGGAACCTAGTTAATTAGAAAACAATTAATCCACCGTAATTAGACAAACTGCATCTAATTTATAAGGCTGTTAGTGAAATAATTTGAACTAATCTAGTGTTAAATACAGATTATCTCCTGTTTTGAATAACAAAATTGCCAAGAAAAATAAATATAGGGATTATGCAGGCAGATATTACAATTATTTCATTTTTTATTTAAAATAATTGATGTCTAAAGTTAGCATGCAGAATAAAAATGTACTGAATTATTAATGGTTGTTAAAATTGTGCGCTTGCCTTATTGATACATTTTTACAGTTATGGATTTTCATGGTGAAGTTGTGCATTATCTTCAGACGTTATGAAAATTTGCTGCTCACAAACTATTTCAGAATAGTAAAAGAACAAGAAGACTGATAAGGTTAGCCATAAATGTAAAATGATTTTATATATTTATAAATTAGAAAAGTAAGGAAGTGTTTATAGATAAGAACACAATTTGCAGAATTAATAATTCATGTTGATTTTAAAACAGATCGTTTGGAAAATAATTTCCCATGTTCCCTAAATTAATTTTGACAATGCATGGCTCTGAAACATTTAAAGGTTCTGGTCGAAATTTCACCTCAACATTACTCAAACCTCAAAGACTCACAACAATTTATAATTCCTTCTCAAGTACCCAATCTATCCAAGAACATTTGCTGATCTCATATCTGGGGGCATTCACTGTTAACACCTCTGTCATGCTTTTGGATGATTTAATGAAAGAAAAAACTAATCTGACATTCAATTCCTCTTTCAATCTCATACTTTGTCTGTTAAACACACACTATCACATTTTTAGCAAGAATCACCATATAGAACAAAGCCAATCACAGCATAAGAACAGGCCCTTTGTCCCATTATGTCTGTGCCAACCACAATGCCAAACTAACATCCTCTCTGCATACACAAGGTCCATATCACTCTATTCCATGCCTGTTCATGTGCCAATTTAAATGCTGTGTCGTCCCCCCCCCCCCCTCCTTTTTATGCAAAAGGCTTTTATGCAACAAATGCAAGGCTTTTTATGCAATGTTATGAGTTATAGCAGAAAGTCTATTTGTTATCCCAATTGTCTGGATAAATTCTGTTTATGGAAATCAGGACAATTCCAATTAGGTTACCCTCAATCATCCGCAAAGTGAAGGAAGATGCTTTCAACAGTACTTATTCATCAAAACACTGCTCACCTATGCCCTATTTAGCTTTTGTCAGGAAAATTCAGCTCCATATCTCACCTTAGTCTTTGTGTAAACATGGACCAAAGAGCTAAATTTCTAAAGTTAAACAAGAGTGAATACCCTTGATATCAATGTGTAGGAAGAAACTACAGATTTAAACTGAAGATAGACACAAAATGCTGGAGTAACTCAGCAGGACAGGCAGCATCTCTGTAGAGAAGGAATGGGTAACGTTTCGGTCTGAAGAAGGGTCTTGAACCGAAACGTCACCCATTCCTTCTCTCCAGAGATGCTGCCGTCCTGCTGAGTTACTCCAGCATTTTTGGTCTATCCATGATTTCAAGGCAGCATTTGACTGAGTGCTGTTTCAAAATGATCTGGCATAGCTGGAATCAATGGGCATCCAAGGAAAAATGTTGCAATGTTTTCAGTCATAATTCACAAGAAGAAAGATGGTGGTGATATGAGGAAGTTTGTCATCAAACCACAGGCTGTCAATGCAGACATTTCTCGGGGCATTGTCCAAAGCCCTATAATCTGCTCCATAAATGACCTTTGTTCCATCATTAGGTCAGATGTGGAGATGTCCACTGATGATTGCACCTTATCCAAGTCCATTTAAAACTCCTCAACAAATGAAGCAGTTCACACTTGCATGTATGGAGATTTACAAAACATTTGTGCCTGCGCTTATAAGAGGCTAATAACACTTACAGCCACAAAAGTGCAGGCAACCACTATCTTCACCTAGAGAGACACATCACCCAGCCGTCACATTCAATGGGATTATGATCACTGTCACATACAATCAATAGGCGGGGGTCACCCTTTACTAGAAACTCAACTGGTTCAGCCAGTCATATAATGTGGCTAAATGGGCACAAGGGTGGGTATCCAGCAATGGTTTACGTCCTGACCTTTCACCATCATCCCTGAACTCAGTGTGTACCATTTACAAGATGACTGCAGTTACTGGCATAAGCTAGTGGGACAACACCTCCCAAATCCACAATCTCCACCATAGTGAAGGACAAGGACAGTGGGAAAACGGGGAAAACCACACCTGGAGGTTTACCTTAATGTGGCACACAATGCTGATTTGGAAATACATAACTTCATCAGTTCATAAGTTATAGAAGAAGAATTGATGTTTTCAAGAGAGTTAAATTTAGCTCTTTGGGCTGAAGGAATGAAGTGATATGAGGAAAAAGCAGAAATGGGGTACTGATTTTAAATGATCAGCCTTGATCATATTGAATGGCGGTGCTGGCTCGAAGAGCCGAATGGCCAACTCCTGCACCTATTTTCTATCTTTCTAATCAGGCCATTTGGCCTTTCAAGTCTCCTCCGCCATTCATTTGTGGCTGATCTATCTTTCTTTCTCAACCGCATTCTCCAGCTTCTCCCCATAACCTCTGCCATCCGTACTAATCAAGAATCTATCAATCTCTACCTTATAGATATCCACTGACTGCCTCCACAGCTGTCTGTGGCAATAAATTCCACAGATTCCCCACCCTCTGACTAAAGAAGTTCCTCATCTCCTTTCTAAAGATATGTCCTTTTATTCTGGGGCTATGGCTTCTGGTCCTAGACTCTCCCACTAGTGGAAACAATACATTGTCAGTCTTCACTATCTCCAGGTCTAAATCCTGAAACTTTATCCCCAACAGCTCTCTGCAAGTACTCACACCAGACGTTCTGCCGCAGTGTGAGAAGTTGGCTCACCATCATCCTCTCAAGGGTAATAAATGCTGACTTTGCCAGTGATGCTCAGATTCATATATAATAAGATTGTGTGTGTGTGTGTGTGTGTGTGTGTGTGTGTGTGTGTGTGTGTGTGTGTGTGTGTGTGTGTGTGTGTGTGTGTGTGTGTGTGTGTGTGTGTGTGTGTGTGTGTGTGTGTGTGTGTGTGTGACTGTGGTGTGATTTTCGAGAGAATGCCGCCACCTATGGCCATCATTTTTGGCCAGCTCGCTCAGAGCCCACCTCCGTCATCCTGGACCAGAGGATTTTTCCCATTGATGAAAAATCAGAGAGATATTAAGGTTTTGAAAAAAAGTTGCCATTCTCCCTGCTGCCCCTGCTGGAGGGAGGGGGAGGGACTATAGAACCAGGAAGTGGTGTGCCTCACTCAGTCTCTGCAAGATGGAGGAAGCCAGAGGGTCACGTCTCTCTGAGCTCTGAATAGCGCTCAACACATGTCTACTCAACTGTGAGTGCCCTTAATGTGGTTCCATAAATGCTTGCAAAAAGTGTCTATCAATATATTACTAATAGTCTGATCTTGACTGCTTTTGGCTCACTGTGGTGTGATTTCTGAAAGAACGCCGCCACCTATGCCCGTCATTTTTGGCGCGCTTACTCAGAGCCCCCATCCACCTTCCTGGACCAGAGGATTTTTCCCATCGATGTAAAATCAGAGAGATATTAATGTTTTGTTTTAAATTCACCATTCTTTCTGCTGTCCCTGCTGGAGGGAGGGGGAGGGACTATAAAACCAGGAAGTGCTGTACCTCACTCAGTCTCTGCAAGATGGAGGAAGCCAGAGGGTCATGTCTCTCTGAGCTCTGAATAGCACTGAACACATGTCTATTGGTTCTAAAATGCTTGCAAAATGTGTGCCTAGTGGTTCTAAAATGCTTGCAGAAAGTGTGTCTATTGGTTCTAAGATGCTTGCAAAAAGTATCGAATGAATTCTTTGACTGGCAGCTCAGTCACTCAGGCCAGGCAGCTCCATCACTCTGGCCAGGCACCATTTTAGAACCAATAGAGACATTTTTTGCAAGCATTTTAGAACCAATAGAGACACTTTTTGCAAGCATTCTAGAACAAATAGAGACACTTTTTGCAAGCATTTTAGAACCAATAGATACACTTTTTGCAAGCGTTTTAGAACCAATAGACACACTTTTTGCAAGCATTTTAGAACCAATAGAGACACTTTCTGCAAGCATTTTAAAACCAATAGACACTTTCCGCAAGCATTTTAAAACCAATAGACACACTTTCTGCAAGCATTTTAGAACCAATCGAGACACTTTCTGCAAGCATTTTAAAACCAATAGAGACACTTCCTGCAAGCATTTTAGAACCAATAGACACTTTCCGCAAGCATTTTAAAACCAATAGACACACTTTCTGCAAGCATTTTAGAACCAATAGACACTTTCTGCAACCATTTTAGAACCAATAGAGACACTTTTTGCAACCATTTTAGAACCAATATACACTTTTTGCAAGCATTGAGAACCAATTCACACTTTGTGCAAGCATTTTAGAACCAATAGACTTTTTTTGCAAGCATTTTAGAACCAATGTGTGTGTGTGCGTGTGTGTGGGCGTATATGTATATATACACCAATTAAATTATTATTAACCCTGTGCCCTCTTTAACGACAAGAAGATTACTTTATCTGAATAGTGTCTGGAAGTGTTATCTGTGGCAGGATAATAGCCACAGATAACAGTATCATGTAGCCATAGTATATATATGTCTGAACTAGTGGATGTCTCATTAAAACTAATTAAAAACTATACTAAATCCCAACATGGTTTGACTCTGAATATTTCCAAAACAGCAATCAAAAGTAATGTACTTTTAAAATTAAGAATTCAATGTAAATCTGTGTCAGTTGTAAATCTCCGACACAAGTTAAAAGGCAAGGGTATTTTTTTAATGTAAAAGAGTCTCCAATTTAGATTATTGCAAAAGAAAATCTGTACGAAGCTTGAAATAAGAAAAATAAAATCTATAAAATTTGTTTTATTAAGATATTATGAAAATTGGAAAGAAAATAGACCACCATTGCCTAATTATTTTAGCTCGAAACATTAACATAGAAGTTTAATAATCCCTACTGCATCACCATTGAATTTCTAATAAAAAATAGTTACCAAGCATAAAGTTGATTAAAGATTTTATTCTTCTCTATTTCTTTTGATTTACTATAATAACAATCACTTTGCCAAGTAATTATTAAAGCAACAGTCATAATTTAAACCAACAAAAACATTGTATGGTATTTGTGTATGGCAATATTATGGTTAAATCACTCACAAATCCGCAGATGCAAGTCAAATCCCACCACACCAGATGTGGAATTTAAATCAACTTAATTAAATTAAACCCTGGGATTAAAAATTTGCATCAATAATGGTGACCATGAAGCAAGCAGCCTGTCATTAAAAACCCAAGTGAATCACTAACATAGTTCAGAGAAGAAAATCTGTTGCCCTTATCTAACTGTGCCTCCATCCCATTGCACTATCAGCAATTTCATTGATACTTAACTGCCCATAGAAACACCCTAGCAAATCACACGGTTCAAGGATAAGTAAGTTTAAATAATAAATGCCATCAGTACCAGCGAAGTGTGCACTCATAAAAGTGGAACAAGAAATTCTTCCAATTATAAAATAAAAATTATTTGATGTAAACACATAATGAAGCAGTTAACAAATTATAAAGTATGCACAGCTAAAATTTAGCCTTAGGTTTGTGGCAATGTTCTTGATTCTGATTCAAACGCCATGAGTGCAACATCATCTGAAGGACTTGAGCAAATAAACCAGGCACTCAAACCATTGCGGAACTGAGATTGCCCTCTTTCATTTCAAACATGCCTTGACATCTGAAGAAGAGGGAATCCTCCATGTGATCTGGTTTAACATTTACTCTCTAATTAACATCAAAAGAAACAGATTAGTTGGTCTGCTCTGTTCTGAAAATTGAATGTTTTTGAAACATACTTAAACCATGGACATTTTCTTCTTTCTGGGGTGGAGCAAGTTGCAAATGGAAGATCTTTAAGCTCTATGCAGAAAATAGACATCTTAACTTTACCGGTTTGGTTTCTGGTTCAAATATATCCCAATGGACACATATCTGAAGAGTATCTCACCTGAGGTATTGACCTAAATTCTCAATTTTTGTTTCATGTTTCATAAATTTATCAATGTTATTTTTCATTCTATACGCTATTGCTGTGGCATCCTGGCTGTAGAGACTTCACTTCACTTCAGATGTGTAATGTTGGAATCATAGTCAAACAGCATGGATACATGCACATTGGTCCAACCCGTCCATGCTGACCAAGAAGCCCCATCTAATCTAGTCCCATTTGTCTGGATTTGAGTCATATCCACGTACCCACGTCTTTTAAAGGCTGTTATAGTATCTGCCTCAACTATCTCTTCTGGCAACTTGTTCCACCACACTCCAAGTGAAAAAGTTGCTCCTCAGGTTCCTCTTTCCCTTTTCAGCTTAAACCTATGTCCATTGCTTCTTGATTCCCCTACACTGGGTAAAATACTCCATTCATCCTATCTATTCCCCTTATGATTTTATATAAGAATAATATCCTAACTTGCCCAACCTCTCTGTCGCTCAGACCTTCCAAACCCTGCTAATGTTCTTGTAAATCTTCACTGTACGCTTTCCAACTTAATGGCATCCTTCCTATCGCAGGGTGACTAAAATTGAACACAATACTCTAAATTCTGTTCTGGATATATATCTTCATATTGACCTTATTGAAGTGTACAAATTCATGAAGGGCATGGATAAAGTGAAAGTCAAACTTTTTTTCCCCAGGATAGAGGATTCTAAAACTAAAGTGCATAAGCTTGACGTCAGAGACTTACGAGGGACCTCAAGGACAACATTTTCACTCAGTCCGAATCTAGAATAAATTTCTAGTTGAAGATATTGAAGTGAATACAGTTATGAATGGGCAAGGACAATTGGACAGATATATGAATGGGAAGAGTTTTGGCGCCCATGGGACAAATGCAAGCAACTTCCACTAGCCCAATACGTCAACTTGGTCGGCACGGAAAGGTGAGCCAAAAGAGCTGTTTCTATACCATGCAGCTCTATCATTCACTTAAACTCCAAAAATTAAGACATTTAAATGACATTTCATAATCTAATTACAATTTCCAGTTATGAATCCCTCATGATTAAAAAGATTGAGAAGTTTTGAATATTGTTATGTGTAAAGTCTAAAGGAAAAGCTCTCTGAGCGATCTGCATTTTCATAAAATAGGTTTGTCACGTAATCCTGACCAAAATACTTGGACTGCATTCAGTATCTTGACCAATTTTTTTGCAATCAAGAAGTCAAAAAACATGTTATTGGGCTGTGTCCTTTGAAAAGCTTCCGACAACTATGATAAAACAAAATGTTATGATCAACATTAAATCCAATGTTCGTCTTATTTTGAGAGCACAATGCCTATTTGAAGGCAATTGAAGCAATTATTTAGTATATTCTGTTTGTTTTATTTTTATTCAGCTGCCATCCTTATTTTCAGAAATATTTAAAGTATGCATTGAAAGGTTACCGGTGGACACAAATTAAAGACTGGATTGCTTGCCCTTGGAATTGCCCACTAGCAACAAGCCTATATGGAAAATCTACAGCTTTACTCCTCACTGCTTCTGAATACCTGCTGTCATCTGGGAATGCACTGACTCAATCCTTTTTAAATTCAGATTAATGGAGCAAACAGAACCATAAGAAGCATTTAAATTCCATCTGATGGTTTCATTATAAATTCTTGCACAGCTGACTACATTTGCAACAATGCATAAGCAGCTAAAATGTCAAAAGGAAATCCTTTATGCCAACGAGACATAATGAACCTGTGCAATTGCTGATGTGTGCACATTTTTCCAACAACCATGTACGACGAATCTTAAGTGACAATCTGTAGCATAACAGAGGATAATATCATGGTAAAAAATGTTTAGTGTCCCCACCTTTAATTGAACGTCAAATGAAACAAGTGTAAAATATTTCTAAAGATAGGCACAAAAAGCTGGAGTAACTCAGAGGCACAAGTAGCATTTCTGGAGAGAAGGAATGGATGACGTTTCGGGTTCAGACCCTACTTCATACTCTACATTGAATAATTCCACCCGATGATAAAAGATCAACTTCAACAACCAAACCTTCCTGAACTGGGTGTTAAAGAAGGAACTGCAGATGCTGGAGAATCGAGCGTTACACAAAAAGCTGGAGAAACTCAGCGGGTGCAGCAGCATCTAAGGAGCGAAGGAGATAGGCGATGTTTCAGGTCGCGACCCAATCTGAAGAAGGGTCTCGACCCGAAACGTCGCCTATCTCCTTCGCTCCTTAGATGCTGCTGCACCTGCTGAGTTTCTCCAGCTTTTTGTGTAACCTTCCTGAACTGGGATTGTCTGCTGGAACTGATACTCAAAGTCCCCACAAACATTTCCTCCCTTGCCAAGGACTAATCTCGCAACCTCCTACCCCGGAAGTCAGGCCACGTGGCCTTGAGAGTGACTAGTCAGGTTTTGCAGACCTGAGCGCCTATTTTCAGACCTGGTACACCCTTGAAGATGGCAAATTCTGGGCTGGAGTTTTACCTCTGTTAAAGGCTGTGAGGCTTCTATACAAATTTTAAAATATTTAAAACACAAAATAAAATTAAAAACACATTCAGATTAGTTTATTATTGTATATGTATTAGGGCAGCACAGTGACACAGTGGTAGAGTTCTGCCTGAAAATGCCATAGACCCGGACTACGGGTGCTGTCCATACTTAGTTTTTACGTTCTCCCTGTGACCGCAAGGGCTTTCTACGGGTGCTCTGGTTTCCCCCCAGAATACAGATTTGTAGGTTAATTGGCTTCAGTCAATTTGTTAATTGTCCCTAGTGTGTAGGGTAATGCTAATGTATGGGGTGACTGTTGGTCGGCGTGGACTCGGTGGGTCGAAGAGCCTGTTTCCACGATGTATCTCTAAACTGATACATGAGTTACTCCAGCTTTTCATGTAAATGAGTTACATGAGTTGAGTTCCATGATACATGAGTTACTCCAGGTATAACTGAGTTACTCCAGCTTTTTGTTCCACGATGTATCTCTAATATGGTTTCACTAAACTATATGCAGTAAATACAACAATGAATGCAAAACAAAACACATTAGAATCTTGAGAGGAAAAAAAAGTAAAATAATAACAAAGAATCCATTACAGGCCAACTATCCCCACTGAAATAAATGCAGTCCCTTTTCCAAGACCCAGTCTGACCTACATAATCAGAGAGGTAATGCCCAGTGTAATCAGTACTGGCAAGACTGGGTTTCGTCTTTGAACTCCACAAAATTAGGTGGCATCTGTCACTCATTACGTTCTTGCCTTGCTGGTAGTCTACGGCTTTTTTGCATGTAAGCAAGAAATTTCAATTCCAGTCATCTTCTCGGAACCTGACCATTTCATGCTGAGCACCCAGGGAGGAAACTCTAAAGTTTGGAAAGCAACATGAAATTATTTTTGCTTCATGTCTCTCTGCAAATTCCTGCTGTCATTCCCAGTGGACTTGGTATTAATAATCTGAATACGTGTGCATAATATCTTGCAGATTCCTTATTTTAAAATTATACAAACAATGGTTTATTGTTGCTCCAACATAGAATAGTTAATATTCAAAGAAATAGTTTATATTTGTCTATTCAGATTGAGTTTGTCATATGCACAAATACAGTGAGATACAAGTACAATGTAAATCTTGCTTGCAGCGGCATCACAGCCATAGATTCAGACAGCAGACAAAGACATAAATTACACATTAATTCTACAAGACGGTGAAAAAAAATCCCCTCTACTCCATCAGTCTGAAGAAGAGACAACCCAAAATCGATCTGGAAAGGATGTCTCCACTGGCGGGAGAGTCTGGGACCAAAGGTCATAGCCTCAGAATTAAGGGGCGCTCTTTTAGAAAGGAGGTGAGGAGGAACCTCGTTAGTCAGAGGGTTGTTAGTCTGTGGAACTCATTGCCCTAGAGAGCTGTTGAGGCCAAGTCAGTGGATATTTTTAAGGCAGAGATAGACAAATAGTTGATTAGAATGGGTGTCAAGGGCTGTGGGGAGAAGGCCAAAAATTGGGATTAGGAGGCAGAGATCAGGCATGATTAAATGGCGGGGTAGACTCAATGGGCCGAATGGCCTAATTCTACTATAATTTGTGAACTTGTGAAAATGTCATCTGTCCTTTTCCCTTCACAGATGCTGCCTGACCCATTGAGTTCCTCCAACACTTTTAGTTTTTTTGCTCAGGATTCCAACATCTTCATTTCTAGTGCCTCTGTGTTTTTCAGCATCAGTAGATACAATATTTTTACCTTATGTCAATCACGTGATATACCTCGACAGTAAATTTATTAGATCCCTGTGATGGATGAACTGTTGTAGTTTCCTGCTGCAGCCAGGCCTGATGTATAAATCAGATACTGTAAAACAGGTTATGGACGGTACATGAGCAAAGTCACAGTACATTTGCTCATTGCAATAAGAAAGATTTGTGATTTATGTGGGGTTTAGTCGAATAAAGCTAGAAGATCAAAGTAGTTGGGGAAGAGAATACTCTGCGTCTGGGCAGCTCATAAATATGGGTTTAAATGCTTAAATAAAGTTGTTGGGCGTAGGATACTGAATGGCCTTGCACTTGTATTCTGATCATATAATGGCAAAAAGACTGTTTGATTATGGAAGAAATTGGATATAACCTGAATTATGAAATGCTCATGCTTATTCCCTAAACCCTTTATAACTTCATGTGATACGTACACTTGTGAAAATTAGGGAAGACCAAAATATGAAAGATTCAGGAAGAAAAACAGCCCAAATAACATTAGCCTATGCAAGAGCCTCAGAACAATTAGTCACCAAAGTGATAATTGCTGTTTTGAAGCATGCTCAGAATGCGTAATTTGCAATGGATTAGATAATAATGGAAAACATTTATTTTAATTATCCACTGCCCATCACGTCCTGCCCTTGTGGAGGTGGCTTCAACTGCTGCAGATCATGTTGTGAAAGCCACATCCACAGCACTATTCAATGGGGAGTGCTCCATATATTCCATGTATTGCATATCTTCATCAACATATTATTTTACTTACACAATATCTGAAGTAACTCAGTGGCATAGGCAGCATCTCTGGAGAGAAGGAATGAGTGACGTTTCAGGTCGAGACCCTTCTTCAGACTGAGAGTCAGATGTGAAACACCAATGAAGAGTTCTACAGTTCCTTATCATCACATGCTTTGATCTGTCATTTTCACACCTTGCCCGTCCATATGTCTGGTCTTCCATATCACTGAAGAAGGGTCTTGACACGAAACATCACCCATTCCTTCTCTCCGGAGATGCTGCCTGTTACTCCCGCATTTTATGTCTATCTTCGGAGTAAACCAACATCTGTCAAATCAAGTCAACAGAG
This sequence comes from Raja brachyura, assembly GCA_963514005.1. Next base: position 30,858,906 of record OY740782.1, on the reverse strand, counting down.
TTTATTGTGATGTGTCCCAGATAGGACAACGGAATTCTTGCTTTTCTGCAGTTCCTTCCTACATATTACTTTATATATGTTGGAAATACCTTCGGATTCTGCGATTGATTCCAGTGCCAATAACTAAATAATTGGATACCTTATGTAGGTATGTTACAATACCTACCTTGAGCAGCGCTGCAGTTCTGCCGCTCCCCGTGTGCGTGACTTTAGCGCCTTTCAGAGGGGGGCGGGTTTAAAATGCCGTTTTTGCCTAGACAGTCCAAATCAATCCATGTCGGGCGATTTTGTCGCAAAAGAGAAATCGCTCCGACATTTCATTCATGAAGCTATTTTTAAACTACGCTAGATTATTTAAAATCATCTTCTAAAGCTCTGAACGCTGACAGCAGAACGGACCTAACGTAGGCGATAAAAGAAGCTACACAGTTTATTTTTACATAAAAACTTGGTTTTTAGGAAGCATTTAATCAAATTTTCATCATGCGAAAAGGGGACAAAAAAAAATGTATGAACCGACTGTATTTTTCATACCGACTTCACCACAAACCACAACATTCCAATCCACCGCATTCCACTAAAACCCACTCGCAAGTTGATTTAAATGGCCATTAATTTACAGGCATTAAAGACTAAATTCCTTCCATTTGGCCTATAAATTAATGAAAATGAGATTTAAAAATTATGTTATATTGTGGATTATTGTGTGAATGTTATTTGGACACTTAGGCAATTTAAAAATGTTTATCATTTCTTAAGAAATGGATAGATGTTTAGATCTAGTAATTGAATTTTGTAATTTGCTACAATTAGATAACTAACTTATCATATGCTTTAATTTCAGGTCATCCAAGTAATATTATTTCATATTTGTTTCAGAATGCTTCAATCTATAATAACTGAAAATTTAATTGAGTTCTCTTAATTTGTAAGGAAGTTATGGGCTTTTGACTGTCCTTGATTACAGCTTTTGTGTTAAGTCAATGGGAAGGCAATGGGGAACAAGATACTAATTTCCGAGTATGTAACTGGCCATGACTTTTATAATACTGAAGATATGAAAGTGAGTTAGGTGTCAAATTAAACTTCTTTTTATGCTTTATCTGATGGGATAAATTGCAGACTTGATTTTTAAAATCTCAAAATTTTGTAACATTGCTAACTTATGTCATCCTTTTTATCATTTATTCTCCCTGCCATCTATCCTAATATAGACCCTGAACAAAAACAAAACAAAATATTGGAAGAACTCAGCAAGTCATGCTGCATCTGAGGAGGCAAAACGTGAGCATCAACATTTCAGTTTGAGACCCTCCATTAGGACTGAGAGGGAAAATAAATGATTGAGAGTGTATAACAGTGGCTGTGGGGAGAATCATAGAGTGACACAGTGTGAAAACAGGCCCTTCGGCCCAACTTTCCCCACCGGACAACATGTCCCAGCTACACTAGTCCCAACTGCCAGCATTTGGTCCATATCCCTCCAAAACTGACCTATCCATGTACCTGTCTAACTGTTTCTTAAATGTCCCTGCCTCAACTACCTCCTCTGGCAGCTTGTTCCATACATTCACACACCTTTGTGTGAAAAAGTTACCTCTCAATTCCTATTAAATCTTCACCTTAAACCTACCCCCCTCTGGCCCTCTATTCACCTACTCTGGGCAAGGGACTGTGCATCTACTTGAGTGAGACGTGGCTGGTAGGTGATAGGTGGCAGCAGATAGAAAGGGGATGAGGGGCAGAAGGAACTAGGTGGACGAGTATGGGGTAGTACACAGGCTAGTGGGTGATAGGAACCACTAGGAGTGGATAGGATGAATGATAGATGGAACCAAATGGGGAAAGGGGTGGAAAAGGTGAACCGAGGAAGAAGAAAACAGTTGTTTGTGTGTAGGAGTCGAGGAGAGCACCAAGTTTGTGGGTTAACTGAAATTGGAAAATTCAATGCCCACGCCATCAGCCTGCAAGCAAAACATGAAATATTCTTCCAAGTCATACCAATGGAGACCAAGGATGGACAGATCAGTGTGCTGGTGGGAAGAAGAGTTAAAATGACATGACCAGCAGCTCAAATGGCATTGCTAATAGAGCACAATCATTCTGCAAAGCAGTCGCCTTGGTTCATCAACGTAGAGGAGTCCACAACGTGGACCCAAAAGCAGTAGACCATGTTGGTAGGTGGACTTCCAAGTGAAGCAGTGATTCATTTGCACACCTTCCAACCTGATCTATTGTATTCCATGCTAACTTTAATGCTTATATATCAAAGAGAGTTTATATATCAAAGCGTATATTTTTTATTTGAACATTTTATTATAATTTTTGTGGTTTTTTAACTGACTCTGACTGTCAAAGATTTTAAAATATACTAAAGTCACTCACCAATTTCAGCCTGAAGAAGGGTCTTGACCCGACCCAACCCGAAACGTCACTTATCCAAGTTCTCTGGGGATGCTGTATGACCTGCTGAGTTACTAGAGCATTTTGTGTCTTTTCTTGGTAAACCAGCATCTGCAGTTCCTTATTTCTTCACAACTAGCTTGGAAAGCCCACCCCAACATGTGCCAGCTATTAAGGGGTGTTGAGGGGCCGTGCCACCCTACCACTATGTTCCAGGGTGCAGGGGTTCCTCACAGTACTTGTCCCCATCCAACCCAGGTCAGTATACATGCAAGAGGACTGGAGACGCATGGAACTGGAGACACAGGGAACTGCAGCTGCTGGAATGTTGTTCAAAATACCGAGTGCTGGAGGAATCCAGCTGGTCAGGCAGCATCTGTATAGAAACATAGAAAATAGGTGCTGGGGTAGGCCATTTGGCCCTTCGAGCCTGCACCACCATTCAATATGATCATGGCTGATCATCCAACTCAGTATCCTGTACCTGCCTTCTCTCCATACCCCCTGATCCCTTTAGCCACAAGGGCCACATCTAACTCCCTCTTAAATATAGCCAATTAACTGGCCTCAACTACCTTCTGTGGCAGAGAATTCCACAGCTTCACCACTCTGTGAAAAATGTTTCTCTCATCTCAGTCCTAAAAGACTTCCCTCTTATCCTTAAACTGTGACCCCTTGTTCTGGACTTCCCCCACATCGGGAACAATCTTCCTGCATCTAGCCTGTCCAACCCCTTCAGAATTTTGTAAATTTCTATAAGATCCCCCCTCAATCTTCTAAATTCTAGCAAGTACATGCCGAGTCTATCCAGTCTTTCTTCATGTGAAAGTCCTGACATCCCAATAATCAGTCTGGTGAACCTTTTCTGTACTCTCTCTATGGCAAGAATATCTTTCCACAGATTAGGAGACCAAAACTGTATGCAATACTCCAGGCTTGGTCTCACCAAGACCCCGTACAACTGCAGTAGAATCTCCCTGCTCCTATACTCAAATCCTTTTGCTACGAATGCTAACATACCATTCGCTTTCTCAAGTCAAGTCAAGTCAAGTCAAGTCAAGTTTCTTCACTGCCTGCTGCACCTGCATGCCTACTTTCAATGCCTGGTGTACCATGACACCCAGGTCTCGTTGCATCTCCCCTTTTCCTAATCGGCCACCATTCAAATAATAGTCTACTTTCCTATGTTTGCCACCAAAGTGGATAATCTCACATTTATCCACATTATACTGCATCTGCCACGCATTTGCCCACTCACCCAACCTATCAAGTCACCTTGCAGCCTCCTAGCATCCTCCTCACAGCTAACACTGCTCCCCAGCTTCATGTCATCCGCAAACTTGGAGATGTTGCATTCAATTCCCTCGTCCAAATCATTAATATATATTGTAAATAGCTGGGGTCCCAGCACCGAGCCTTGCGGTACCCCACTTGTCACTGCCTGCCATTCTGAAAAGGACTTGTTTACTCCTACTCTTTGCTTCCTGTCTGCCAGCCAGTTCTCTATCCACATCAATACTGAACCCCCAATACCGTGTGCTTTAAGTTTGCATACTAATCTCTTATGTGGGACCTTGTTGAAAGCCTTCTGTAAGTCCAGAAATAACACATCCACTGGTTCTCCCTTATCCACTCTACTAGGTACATCCTCGAGTGGATAAGGGAGAACCAGTGGATGTGTTATATCTGGATTTTCAGAAAGATCTTTCATAGGGAAAGGATAGATAGCCAATTGGGACAGGATGCTGCTTTTGCTCTGGTATTTTATTTCATTCACATGTTTAAACTATAAAGTTTTATTCTTAATGTTTTATGTTTTATTCATAATTGTTTACTGTATGTCGTGTTGTTGCTTGCGAGCATAGCACCAAGGCAAATTCTTTGTATGTGTACATACTTGGCCAATAAACTTATTCATAAACTTATTAATTAATTAATTCAGACTGATGAAAGGGGACTGATGGAAATAGACCAGGACAATCATCCTATTAATTTGCTCTCAATACAGACTGCTGTCCATTTCCAGCATTTTCTGTATTTAGATTTCTAGCATCGGCAAACTTTTGATTTTATGGCCAAGTCACATGTTGTTTTCAAATTCAATCATAGGTGAAAAGAAAAGGCAGGACTCGAAGAGTAAAGCACAGGAACAGACTCTTTGGTTCACAATGTCTGTGCCAACCATGATTGCAAATTAAACTAACCTCATCTGCATGTTCATGCATCTGTCTAAATGTCTCTTAAATGTCACTATCGTGTCTGCTTCCATCACTGTGCCCCTGCAGTGCATTCTAGACACTTACCCCACTCTCTGTGTAAACAACTTGCCAAGCACATCTACTTCACAGACCAATTTTAATTGCACCAAAGGTGACAACTTTGACTCAGTTTCGTTAAAAACCTCCGCATGCTATGGATGTGTGTTTCTCACAAGTTATTGAAAATGTATTCAAAGTTAAAAAAAAATTGGCATCATATTTCTTTACCAAATAGAAACAGGCCATTCAGCCCATCATTGGCTCACAGAAGATTCACACCAGTTCTATTATCCTATAATCTGTTTCCCTGTAATCTGCTCTTCCTTGTTAGCTCATCAACACTCCAAGCTCTTCTTAGACTAGACTGAAGACGAGTCTCAACTAGGGTTGCCAACTGTCCGGTATTAGCCGGGACATCACGTATATTGGGATAATTTATTTTGTCCCATACGGGACCGCCCTTGTCCCGTATTTGAATGCTACTACTTGGGTCGAGGGGAATGTCGGGTTGGAGCGCCGCATCCGGCCCCGCCTCATCCGTCCCGACGTAGTGCAGCCCATGGAGTGCAGCAGCAGGGCCCCGTCGGTCGGCAGCCCGGCCAGCTGTCCGACTTTCGCTTACCAGCGACACCCCCACCCCTCCTTCTCATGGCCGATCATCAGTTGGATGGGGTGCTGGGCTTAGCGTGCGATGTCGCGCGCAAAGTCCGGCGCCCAGGCCAAAACTCCTCAGCTGGCCCACCGACTGGACCTTGTGTGCAGTCCAGCACCCGGGCCAACTAATCATTCACCGAGCCATGGCCGATTCGGTCAACAAATTGCCGTTGGGAATTTGTCCCTTATTTTGATCTTTTGTCTCCTATTTGGAAGTGAGAAAGTTGGTAACCCTGGTCTTGACCTGAAACGCCACCCATTCCTTCTCTACAGAGATGCTGCCTGTCCTGCTGAGTTATTCCAGCTTTTTTTGTGTCTCTCGTCCATTTAAACCAGCATCTGCAGTTCCTTTCTACACAGTTTCTGTATTTCTCAATTTACTCGTTATTAAACCATATAACTTAACCTACCCTTCTTCCTCATGCTGTGAAATCTTCACTGAAATGAATGACATTGCAGGTCCTGCATTGCACCTAATCTAGCAAGGGATCTAAGGACAGAATGGACGAGTGTAACTGCTGGATGAATGTAACTACCTCCAACTTTACCCTCTGCTCCCTGCTAAGCGCAGAATGGAAATGCCAAATGCTTACAAAGGTTCAAAGGTTAACAAAATTCTTCAGGCAGACGAGACAAGAACACGAGAGTTTCTTGCCTGTCGATTTTGTGATCACTATTACAGATAATGATTATTTTAAAATTTTAAATTCCATAGCTGTCGTGATTAAATTACTCTGAATCAATGGTCCAGGTTTCTGCTTCTCAGTGCAGTAGCTTAATTGTTTCTGCGACTAGTTACAAATGTTATGGTGACTTCACTGAAACATTTAAAAATACATTGCAGGGCTTGAGAGGATAGATGCAGGAATGACATTTCCCCTGGCTGAGATGTCCAGAAATAGGAGCCACAGGTTCAAAGTAAAGGGCGAGTTTTGACAGCGATCAATCCAGAGGGAAAGAAACTTTGGAATCCTCACACAAGGGTGAGTGGAGGCTTAGTCACTATTTAAAAAAAATGAATCAATATGCTTTTCTGTATTAAGTGAATCAACAAACAGGGCAGCATAGTAGCTCAGCTGGCAGAGCCTCTGCCTTATGGTGCCAAAGACCAGGTTCAATCCTGATCTTGGGTGCTGTCTGTGTGGAGTTTGCACATTCTCCATGTGAAAATATGGGGTTCTTCCAGGTGCTCCCGGTTTCCTCCCACATCCCTAAGATGTCTGGGTTTGTAGTCTAATTGGCCACTGTAAAATTGCCCGGAGTACATGGAGTGGATGGGAAAGTGGGACAACAGAGACTAATGTTAATGAGTGATCAATGATACACATGGACCTTGGGCTGAAGGGTCTGTTTCCATGCTGTATCTCTAAACTCTAGAACAAAATGAGGTTAGAAAAAGAAAGTGGTGTGGATATTTAAACAAATCAGCTATGATATTGAGTGCGGTGGAGCAGGCACAAGAGCCCAAGTGGTTTCCTCGGGCTTCTATTTGTTCTTATAAATGCATAAAAACAGTAATTTTTCAAAGAAGATGCCAAGCAAGAATTATGATTTTATGCACAATTAAAAGCTAATTTCCTCTTCTCGCAATGTACCCAAACATTATTTTTGGTATATTTTACATCAAGAATGATTCAAAAACAACTGAAATGTTTGTCAGCTCCCAGATTTCCCTTGATTATGCTGAAGGCAACAACAAACTGGTGGAGCACTGATTTACTGACAACAATTTACTGTGTTTAAACTACACACATTTGGCAATCCTGGGATTGTCAGTTTTACGATGCAATGATGGGGAATGCTGATAATTTCATTGTCATTACAACCATAGAATCAAAGGCTAGAGACGTGACGTGCATTTCATCATGGTCACAGTATGCATTGGTTACGGAATGAATGTTCCTGACCCTATGGATATCCTGACAATTATTTGCTGAGGATATCTAATACACCTTCAATTTTTTAACACACACACACACACACACACACACACACACACACACACACACACACACACACACACACACACACACACACACACACACACACACACACACACACACACACACTATATTAATGTTCTTGTCACTTCTATTAAAAGCTGCTCTTGGTTGAGATCATTTTGTAGTTGTGTCATAACAGATTCTCAAATTTATTTCTGACCCGAGACCCCTCCATTGAAAGAGTGAGGCAAACATGCAAACTTAAAGAACAACACCTCATATTCCGCTTGGGTAGCTTACAACGCAGTGGTATGAATATTGAACTCTCCAACTTTAGGTAACACCCCTCTTTTTTTCCTTCTCCTCTCTCTCCTGGTCCCCCTCCACCCTAGTTACTCCCACCATCCCCCTCCCTCCCCATTTCCATCCCTGTTCCCTTCGATCTATATCCCTCGTACTGGCTTTACGTTTCATATATGTTTCTTTCCTCTTCTTTATTTATGTGCATTGCTCTGCTGATCTTTTCTTCCCCCTTTGTCCCCTTTTCGTCTCTGGCCTTTGTTCACTCATCTGCCAATCAAAAGACCCCCTCACCTGTATCCACCTATCACTCGGCAGGCTAAGTCCTGTCTCCACCTCTTTTCCACCTTTCTCCCCCACCACCTCAATCAGTCTGAAGAAAGGTCCCAACCGGAAACGTTGCCTATCCATGTCTTCCAGAGATCATGCCTGATCCGTTGAATTACTCAAGCACTTTGTGTTCTATGCCAGCTTCCAGCATTTGCAATTCCTATTGTTTCTCAAATTTATTTAGATTTTTAATATATATCCTTATACCAGCAAAGATCCCCTCTGAAGACTAAATTACCTTCTGATAGCTATAATATAATGAAATAATTAAAGTACTTTAATATTAAAATTAGCACAACTTCAGTAGATTTAATACCTGAAGATTATGCACTGATCTCTCTGCTCTATCGGGGTTATATTCTTTAAATGAGGTTTAAATTCATGCATGCACGCACAATGCAAGATAATCTTTCTCTCGGCACGTAGCTTCCTCCCACTATGCATGTGTCTACTTTCATCTGGATGCTTCTTCATCAAGTAATTATGTTTTAGAGTGTTGAGCAATGAATTTTAATTAACCCTTTTAAGTTTACTGAGTTTTACCAAATTACCTGCACTTCAGTCCAGATGAGGAATCACTCAACGTTGTTTCAGTTTATTCACTTTCCCCAACAGTCTGATTTTCATATTGGAAAAGGCAAGACTAGCAATTGTGCGTAATACTTCATCAATTCAGATTCAGATTCAGATTCAGATTCAATTTTAATTGTCATTGTCAGTGTACAGTACAGAGACAACGAAATGCATTTAGCATCTCCCTGGAAGAGCGACACAGCAAATGATTTGAATAACTAACAATAAGTGTCCGGGGGGGGGGGGGTGATTGGCAGTCACCGAGGTACGTTGTTCAGTAGCGTGACAGCCGCCGGAAAGAAGCTGTTCCTGGACCTGCTGGTTCGGCAACGGAGAGACCTGTAGCGCCTCCCGGATGGTAGGAGGGTAAACAGTCCATGGTTGGGGTGAGAGAGGTCCTTGGCGATGCTGAGCGCCCTCCGCAGACAACGCTTGCTTTGGACAGACTCAATGGAGGGGAGCGAGGAACCGGTGATGCGTTGGGCAATTTTCACCACCCTCTGCAATGCCTTCCGGTCGGAGACAGAGCAGTTGCCATAACAAACTGTGATGCAGTTGGTAAGGATGCTCTCGATGGTGCAGCGGTAGAAGTTCACCAGGATCTGAGGAGACAGATGGACCTTCTTCAGTCTCCTCAGGAAGAAGAGACGCTGGTGAGCCTTCTTGATCAGAGTTGAGGTATTGTGGGTCCAAGAGAGGTCGTCGGAGAGGTTGACTCCCAGGAACCTGAAGCTAGAAACACGTTCCACCTCCGTACCGTTAATGTAGATGGGGGTGTGCATGCCGCCCCTGGACTTCCTGAAGTCTACAATGAGCTCCTTGGTCTTCTTGGAGTTAAGGGCCAGGTTGTTGTCAGCGCACCATGCTGCTAAGTGCTGGACCTCCTCCCTGTAGGCCGACTCATCGTTGTTGCTGATGAGGCCAATCACCGTTGTATCATCTGCATACTTGATGATGGTGTTAGTACCATGTACAGGTGTGCAGTCATAGGTGAAGAGGGAGTAGAGTGATCGAGTGTGGAAACAGGCCCTTTGGCCCAACATGCTCCTGCGACCAAAATGCTCCATCTACATTAGTCCCATCTGCCTGCGTTTGGTCCTTATCCTTCTAAATATATCCTCTCCATGTACGTATCGAAATGTTTTTTAAACATTGTAATAGAACCTGCCTCAACTACCTCCTCTGGCAGCTCGTTCCATATACCTACCACCCTCAGTACAAGAAAGTTGCCCTTCAGGTTCCTATTAAATCTTCCACCCTTGCCTGAAACCCATGTCTTCTCATTCTTTATTCTCCAACTCTGGGTAAAAGACTCTGTGGTTATACCCGACTTATTCTTCTCATGATTTGATACACCTATAAAAGATCACCCCTCATCCTCCTGCACTCCAAGAAATAAAGTCCTAGCCTACTCAACTTCTCTCTGTAGGTCCGGCCCTCAAGCCCTGGCAACATCGTCGTAAATCTTCTCTGCACTTTTTCCTGCTTATAAAACATCTTTCCAATAACAGGGTGACCAAAACTGAACACAATACTCTATATGTGTCCTCGCCAAAGTCTTGCACAACTGGAACATAACCTCCCAACTTCTATGCCCTGATGACATTCTTCAGACATTCATATGTCCTACCAAACTGCACAAATCAGGCACTTCTCTGAGCTTCATACATCCATCTGATAGGTTACTCAAATTATTAACCATAACAGCCCAGATCACTTGAACTAAGCACTCCATTCACTGACAAACTATTCTCTCTCTGTCTGCATACAGTAAGATCCAACCAGGCTAGAGAGATCTGACTTATGCCCCCAACCTATGGGGTGGATTGTACCACATACGGCTCGGATGTCCATTGCATAGGTTGTGCCCAACAGTGATCCATCAAAGATGCTTGATTCCTCATCCTCCTGTACTCATACCATTCCACTCAACACGTATTTCTTTGCAGATGGTTTGAGGATGCAGCTCTTTACCCCACTACCAAAGCATAGAACCAACAATGGTAACATGGCTAGTCAATACATGAGAAAAAATCTGTGGAATTCTTTGCCACAGAAGGCTGTGGAGGCCAAGTGGATATTTTTAAGGCAGAGATAGATAGATTCTTGATTAGTACATGTGTCAGAGGTTATGGGGAGAATGCAGGAGAATGGGGTTCGGAGGGAGAGATAGATTAGCCAAGATTAAACGGTGGAGTAGACCTGATAGGCCGAATGGCCTAATTCAACTCCCATTCCTTATGACCTTATGAGGATGAAGCTCGCATCAGCACTCAGTTTAACACACAGCCACCACCAGCTCAGACACACTAATTTAGAAAGGCCTTAGGGGTGTTGGATCATGAGGCACGTGTGACCCACAGCCAGGAAAAGGGGAAAGGATATTGCAACTGTTAGCTTGCCAGAGGGCAAGACCACACACAAGCTCTGCAGGGAGCACCTAAGGACTTTAATAGTGCAGGGTACAATAGGTATGCACAATAAAATGCCTGAAGGAGTGGAAATCTGCCAGAAAGCTTGCATTTGCCGTCAAAGTGGATGAGTATAACTACCAGCAGCATAAAACCCAATGTTTCCCCATATAAAAATGGAGATATATACGGTGCATTCTGAAAGTATTCAGACCCCTTCACCTTTTCCACATTTTGTTACGTGACAGCCTTATTCTAAAATGGATTATATTTTTTTTAATCATCAATCTACACACAATACACCATAATAAAAATGTGAAAACAGGTGTTTTGCTTGTACAATGTACTTGTTGTGATGGCATGGATCCCATCGCATGCATGCAACCTACAGCAGCTTTCAGCCACACTGTTGCAATGAATTGATGCAGCAAGCTGCCACACAAGGAAGGATGCATGACTGTTTTGACACCAGGCAATGAATTGCATGATTTCCCTCCTTTCATTGCACTGAAGCAGGTCAAGCAGGTAGAAGAATAAAATAACACAAAGTGCTGGGGTAATCAGTCTGTTGAAGGATTCCGACCCAAAATGTTATCTCTCCATGTTCTTCAGGGATGCGGCCTGATCGGATTAGTTACTCCAGCAATTTGAGTCATTTTTTGTTGGAGTAACTCCAAAGGTCAAAGTAGTAGATCTGGAGAACATGCATAGGTGGTGGTTTGGGTCTGGACCCTTCTTCAGACTGATTGTTGTGGGGGGGAGAGAAAGTTGGAAGAGATGTTGGGGCAGGACAAAGCCTTTCAAGTGATAGGTGGTTACAGGTGAGGGTTTTTTTTTATGATAGATGGTTCGACAAAATGAACTAAACAAAAAGTGTGAGATAAGGATAGATGAGGTGAGAATTGTGAAGCCATTTGTAGGTTTGTAGGTTACTTACCTGAAATTGGGCAATTCAATGTTCATACCCCATTAGGTTTCTAAGCAACCCAAGCGGATTATGAGGTGCTGTTCCTCCAGTTTGCGTATGAGCAACTCCACTTGGGTTCCATCTTAGCTAGTGTCCCCCCCCCCCCCCCCATAGCTTCACCCCCAACTCATCCCAACTTATCCCACTGTCCTCTCTTAGTCATGCAGACTCATTTCTCCCCTTTTGGGCAGGTAACTTGCCCAAAACTTCCTACATGTCCCTTATTTTCTACTACATAATACTCCCTCCCCCCGTCCTGACAAACAGCTCTAGTCCTTAGGTCGTAGCAATCATCACTTACATGGGAATAATAGGTAAATGATCTGGTTGTTCGCCCTCCATATCTGATAGGATGGTAGCATTTATCACAGTTATTAACATTTTTTTACAACGATTACATGCAGAGTAAGCAATACCACGACTGCTCCGTTCATACTGTTAGTCATACACTTATTTCTTACTAAAAGTTAACGCTAGTGGCTTACTCCCCGGCTTCACCATCCACTGTTCCTCTTTATCAGGGGTGGGTGGGTCAACGGGCCTTCTAACTCGGGTCGCGTTGGGCCACCCTTTTTCTTTTGTTCGTACTGCTGTCTCAGTTGTCAGTAATACTAGGTATGGGCTGGTCCACCGGCGCTGGAATTTCTCCTCCTTCCAATTCTTGACCAGTACCCAGTCGCCGGCCTTTACAGCATATATTGGAAAGTTGAGTGGTGGGCTTTGAGCCAATAATCCTTTAGCTTTTAATTCTGTAAGAGAACGAGATACTGCCAATAAATAGTTCCTTAAGAATACATCACTGCCATCTATGGTGGGTATTCCTTCTATCTTTCCCAACTAAGGTAACCCAAACAACATTTCATAGGGGGATACTGCTAACTTTACATGGGGTCTCCGTTGCTTTTCTTAAAGCCTTTCCGTTTCCCTACCGCTCCAAACATGTGCCAGACTCCATGTACATATGCTGCTCTTAAAGCCTTAATTTCTGCCAACTGGGCTAAGCAAGATTGCAGGCAAGCTTCCAATTTGATTACCTTAAAGTCTAATTCATCCTGATGCACCACTTCAAACCCTGCATACTTGCTATTATGATCCCTTTAACAAGAAACATCCACAAGCAAAACCTTTTTGTCCCCTTTATTCAAAGGCTCTGACTGTAAAACATTTCTCAGACTTGTGTGTCCTTCTTCCTTCATTATTTTCCTTAATGGCATCACAATTTAAACATACTTTCCAATCTAGTCTGAACTATATCCTGACATTCCCAGATCATCATCATCTGTCCTACTGTCTGAGGTTTGGGAACTTCAATTATCACTTCAATTTGATCCTGCACTTTAGCTTTTACTTCTTTAGATATTACTCGTCCAAAATATTCTACCTGCTGCTGACAAAACAACAACTTCTTCCTTGATACTTTATGACCTCCTGTGCCATCTTTTCCAAGATGATTACAATGTCTCTCTCACATTGCTTCTCACTTGTGGAACAAACCAACAAATCATCCACATACTATATCAACACCTTCCAAATCTGCCTTTAACATCTGATTAAAAACATGGGGCTAGTATTTAAAACCCTGCAGCATCCTAGCCTAGGTGTATTTAATACCTCTTCTTTATGTTCACCATTATCTTTATTATTATTATTATTATTTCCTGATGACCATACCTGTCCACATCCCCAACACATCTTATCCATTACCTGTCTCCTTACTAGCCTTTCTTGACCTCCTCTTTGAGATCCCTCCCTCCCTTGGGGACCCCAGTCTAGTCTGGGCTTATATCCAGATTTATTTCACTCGTGATAGGGCATTTGAGGAAACGCTCTCCCAAATACATTTATTATTGGCATGGAATTCTCTGGCCCCTGTTTGGCTCTGTCATAGGACTCACTGTGTGTCGGTGCATCACTTATTTCAGACTTTTCAACCAGGTCTGTTGTTACTGACAACATTGTCTTTCCTTTTTCACGCTCTTTCTTTTTGAGCTCTTCAAGTTACATTTGCGTCATTTTTCTCTGCACCTCTCCCTGCTCGTCTGCAAGTCTTTTTCCTATCTTTGCAGTATTTCTCAATCTCATTGGCCAAATGATCACTGAATCAGGGGTGGGAAATAGATGACAATCCCACCACCTCCTCCAATCTAGACTTGACTTTAGGAGGAATGACATCCACTACAGTGGTTCAGAATATAGTGTTCATTAACTGGTTGCCTTCTATTTCTTGTTCAGTTTCCAGTCTCCACCTTTTCAGCTTGTTCTCCAGATAGGCTGCTGGATTATTGTCTGAGGGCCTGCCATACCCCCTGCCTGACTGTATCAAACAGCATGCCATTGTTTATTGCATTGTTCACAGCATTTTTATATCAGCCATCTTCAGGAGTTCTGTCAGTTTAGTGGTTCCTATCACTTTCACCAACAGTGCCTTCAAATCTCCCATAGCCAATAATCGTCCCACGTTCTCCTCCTCCAAAGCCATAATCCATTTCCTGCCCCATCAGGAATATTGGGTAAAGTATTTTTTAGCCCTCTCAGTTTATGAGTGCCCCAAAGGATAATCTGTGTCTGGCCTGCTCTTATTGTTTTAAAGTACTCATCAATTTATCCCTCTGCTTCCCACTTTAATCCTTTCTGATATGCCTTCTTTCTCATTCTAAACTCAATTTCTTACTTCTCAGATAGTTTATCCTACTTTGCAAATGTATTCACCTTTCTTTTAAAATCTTCCACTGACTCCTGATTTATTACTTTCACACCTGTCGTTTCCTACTTCTGTTACCTCCTCACTGTCTCTCTCTCCTTTCTCTCTAAACTACCTAAGTACATCTAATTCCTTTGCTCTCCCCTTTTCCCACCTTTCCACCTTATCTGTGACATATAATTCATAATTAACGCTTCCATCTTGTCACACATTTATCTTGAAAGTGCCTTCCTTGGGCCACTTCCTCACAACTGTTTCTGAAAATCTCAGCAAACAATCATTACCCTTCTCCAACCAGAATGCTTATCTAAACAAACCACAAAAGCTGGTCATGTTTCAGCAATTAACTTATTTCCAATTATTTCAATCCATTCTTACCACTATTTAGTACTAGTAACAATTTTCCAAATTAACTTTACTGAAAAGAAATCTATGGAAACATCAGCAAAACCAAGCAACCTACATTTTCCAACTTTACCCTTTTAAGTTGCGATGATACAAAGCGTTGTTCGTTACCTTACAGCTGCTCGTAACCTCCCCCATTGCTTACAATTTCTTAAAGGAACACACACCTACCGTTACAGCATGTGGCCTACAACAAACAAACTTATCACATATATGAACTTCCTCATTCATTCAAAACCGGTTTTTACACACAAATCATATTCGTTCCATCCTTACTTCAATGAAATTGCATAATTTCCTACACAGACTAAAGTTTCAAAATTAACATTTATATAATTCTTATTGCCACTCTACCTTCTGCTATTCTATAATATGTTGCACTAACTCCTCATGTACCTGACCAATCTGTGTACGAGTTTCTTCTATAGATTGTGTGAAACAACTCAATATTTCTTTCATGTGCTTAAGATGAGCTTCTTCAATTTCCTGAAATTTCTTTGAAGTTTCTGTCAATTTTTGTTCAAAATCTGTTTTTCCACATATAATTTATAGGTTTCTGTAGCTTTTTTTTTAGATTTGACAGTTGCCTTTTCTATTTCTTTCTGTGTTGTCCTTCCTTTTTTAACTTTTCGTACTCAAAACATTTGGCACTGTGATTTTCCTTAGTTTTTTTGCAATGTTGAATTTTCTGTACATCATCCAAAGTGCTCAATCCTCATCGGAGCCCAGCTGTGGCCACCAGACTGAACTCCACCTTATTGGTTCCTTTGGTTAATCAAAAATAACATAACTTAATCATAGTCTCCTTATCTTTACCCCTGGGGCTTCCTTCTCCCCAAGATTGCCACATTCGCCCCAACGGACTATCAGGCAGAATGTGCGGCTCTTCACCATTGAGCCTTTTTCCCCGAGCCCTTACTTTGCCCGTTCCGGTTACCCATCCCTGTCAGACCTTTTCCCGTCCAACAGAACCCAATCGCCCGAGTAATACTTAATAGTCAATTTTCTTACCCGGGTCCTGAGCACAGGAATTGCTCGATTGATTGATCCCTTTCACCGGATTCCCTCTTGTTCCCAGAGTCTCTTGTCCGAATGTCGCTCGCTCAAACCGCTGACGGCAAGCAAGGAGATCAGAGACTGGTGAAATCAACAGGGTGCACCTTCTCTTCCTTTCGTGCCTCCGTCAAGCGGCTGGAGTGGCGATCGCGGACGAGCCCCCAACTTGTGAGATGTAGTTTTGTGCTCACAATCACTACTCAGAGACTAAATCATGGGAACAAGAAATGCTTTATTTGCGAGTCTGCAGAATTGGGTGCCTCTCCAAGTTGAGACACCCTGAGCAAAGGAAAAACGTCTATTTTTATACAATTCAGTATACAGTCTTTATTGATCAGACGCCTCCCCTTCTGACCCCTTCCAATCAGGGTACTAAGGTTCACAATCTTCCAACCCTCCCCTCTGTGCGTCATCAATCATTCCCTCTTCTCCCACATCATACATCGCATGTACATTTAAATTAGGTTCTTTGTCATGAGGGGCGTAAAGTTAATATTCATTTATTTCATTAAGCATGCTCAGTCGTTGTTGCCCTAACCTACTTAATTGCCTTTGACCTAAAGACTAGCGTGTGTTGTCAGCTACATTCCTTACCTCATCTTGTTATTCTACATTGTTATCAACAGCTCTGAAGGACAGTAACAGTTTGTTCGAATCACAAGGTTGGTGATTCCAACTACTCGGCCCATCACAAGGTCGGTGGCTACAACCACTCGGCCCCTCACAATGATGGTGGTTTAATCATCTTATCCCTCACACCACCTTTTGCCTCCTCTTCTTCCTGCCTTTTTCCAGCCCACATCTCTCTACCATCTTTCTCCCCCCCAGCTACCACACTCAGGCTGAAGAAGGGTCCCAAGTCAAAAATTCACCACATCATGTTCTCCAGAGATGCTGCCTGACTTGCCGAGTTATTCCAGCACTTTGTGTCTTATTTTATTTACCAACATCTGCAGTTCCATTTGTTCCCAACCAGGAGAAAGACTTCAGTTTGGGTCCAGTCTAAGGAAAGGGTTAAGAGTGTCTGAAAGGCGACAGTTAAGCAGTCACTAGTATTGTGCAGAATGCAGAACTTGCAACTCAAGTGTGGTCTCTGCATGCTGCTTTTTGGTCAGAGGGAATTAAATATAATTGATTCATTTTAAATAAACAACACTTGGAAAGTTCATACAACATACTGCAAAACGTTAAACTATCTCCAGGTACAGCAAAGAACAAGCTGATTGCTGTGGTCACCTTGACAACGATTGGCACAGAAATTGTTGCCCCGCAGCAGGTGTGAGATTTCAATTAGAGCATTCTTATGAAAATGCAAATGATAATTCTCTTAACTGAACATAAGGGGAAAAGATTATTTGGGTAGAAGAATGATTGTCTATGAACACAATACAGCTCTTGCTTAGGGACCTTCTCCCCTTCCTCCTCTGCTTTATCCCAATAGCTTGTTTCCTCTGCATGGTTTCTGCTTATTCTTCAGGTCGTATGCATTACATAGGAAATGTTTACAAATGCCCTCTAGAAATGTTTACGAATGCCCTCACGTATGGGAAAATTCAGTTGTGCAACAGCCTTGAGTCAGCAAATGCACTGCAACATTCATAATGGTTTCTTCAAAACCACCTCTGAAACCCTTGACCTCCATGCGCGAGAAGACGAAGAGCATTAAGCAAATGGGAGCACAACCAGCATTAAAAGATGGGAATACAAGTGCGGCACAGTGGCACAGCGCCAGAGACCCAATTTCGATATGACCTCGGGTGCTGCCTGTGTGGAGTTTGCACGTTCTCCATCTGAATGCATGGGTTTACTTCAGGTGCTACGGTTTCATCCCATATCCCAAAGATGTGCAGGTTTTTGGGTTAATTCGCCTCAGTAATTTGCCCCTAGTTTATATGAAGTGGATGAGAAAGTGGGATAAAGTAGAACGAGCGTGAACAGGTAATCAATGGTTTGCGAGGTCTTGGTGGGCCGATGAGCTGTATCTTTCAATGCAAAAAACTGTTCCATATCAAACAAACCCCTGCCTTGGTAAAACATTGCTGATTCTGGAATTCTGGAAATTCCTACCTTAGAGCATTAACGACGATCAACAACAATTTAATAAAATGTTAATCATCATCTTCTCAAGGCCAATTAGTGATTGACAGTAAATGTTAGTGTTGACAGTGTCAATTATATCACATGTACAGATCAATAAATCCCATGTCATTTAGTTACATTTGTATAATTCATACATGGAATATGATAAGCAGTCTGTAATAGATTTTTTTGCACCAAAATTTATTTAATTGACTAGTGGGATATACAAAGTGCTGACAAGACAAACATTTATTGTTCATTTCAAACTAGTTTTCAGCTGCCTTTTTGAACTATTGGTCCAGGTGAAGGTATTCCGACAGTTCTGTTCGGCTGGGAAATCCAGAGACCCAGCAATGTTGAAGTAAAAATGATGCATTTCCAAATCAGTACATAAAGTATACAGTAAATGCAGGACCATGAGGAGCACTGATGTACAAAGGGATCTTGTTTTGCAAGTCCACACAGCATGGTTGGCTTCATCACTCAGGGCATTGAGTATAAAGGTTTGCTTGTGATGTTACAGCTGTATAAAACTTTAGTCAGGCCAGATATAGAGTATGTGTGCAGGAAGAAACTGCAAATGCTGGTTTAAACCGAAGATAGACACAAAATGTTGGAGGAACTCAGCAGGACAGGCAGCATCTCGGGAGAGAAAGAATGGGTGACGTGTCAGGTCTAGACCCTTCTTCAGACTGAGTTACTTCCCACTGAGTTACTCCAGCATTTTGTGTCTATCTCAGATACCATGTGCAGTTCTGGTTGCCACACTATGGGAAGGATGTGATGTTAATCCTGGTTAAATTGGAGCAGCTAGGACTTCAAATTGGGGTTATGTTTCAGGGTTGCTGAGAGATTTGGTCAAATTGGAATTACTCTTGGAATTGGAACTAAGCTGCAAATGTTTCCAAGTTGACTTCCTCTTGAAGTCCATTGTGAATACAACGTATTGAACTGTTGTATCATTGAATTAGGAAAATGCCTGTTATGCATGGGGTTAATTGATATCTGTAATTGTGTTTTTGAGAGACCACCCCCATGTGGTTTGGCCCCAGGCATATAAAAGTCCACAATCACGAGGCTCAGCATCGATCTTCTGGGAGAACGCTCGGGACTGCGTGAACTTCTGAAGTGCCTCTGAGGGAGGCCTAGAGGGCTTGAACAAACAGATGTGAGGATCAAACCCACAGTGGGATAGGTACAGTGTGTGATCTGTGACGTGCTTTTGGTGAAATAAAATTTAGTTGTTTCAAATGCTTGATTCAGTGTTTTTACCGAAACTAAACTGTGGGGAACCTTAGAAACAAGCAATTATCATTGGGGGCTCGTCCGGGATCTCAAAAGACCCCCAAATTGGAACCTTGCGATCAAGGGTGTTGAGCTGTTTCAATCGCGAGTGCAGAAATTAGGCCTGTTGTGTGGTTTTTGCATTGAATTTCGGCACTTTGTGTGTCGGAGCGGATCGATAATTCGCAGGCTTGGGAAAGGGTCTAATCGAGATAATTAGAACAGAGTCTAACAAGCACGGGGGAGTGGTTAGCACGCCTTTGGGTTGGAGGCTCTGAAAACCAGGCTGGGGTTAGAGGCCCAGGCGTGATTGGGTTAGAGGCCCTTTCCTGGGTTAGAGGCCCAGAACTGGTCGTAGTTAGGCAGACTGCAGCTGCCTTTAACGAGAGCCAAACGCGCTTCATCGGGCGAGGAATGGCCCAGGGTTAGACTTGGTATCTGAATTGGTGGGGTATTAAAATACAGGTCTCGCCTTTGATCGGATCGCTGCCAGGAGCACGATTTCAAAAGGTGCACTTCAAAAAACAGCATCACATTCACAGCGCGAAGTGGCAAGGCGCTGGATCCTCGGTACTTAGCAGAGAGGTGTATCTGTGTGTAGGTAACTGAGTCTCTGCCTGAAGTGACGGACAAAGAGTCTCGAGAAGGTACCGAGCTTGGATGAACAGAGTACAGATTGGCCGGAATACTCCAGTCAGTTCAAGAATTTAATTGGGCAATTTTAACTAATTTCAGAGCTGGTGTAGTATGAAAGATATGCACTCAAAATTAGGAGATCGAGTTCGAGTCTGAGTCTATATTCGCAGGCTAAATTTTCAAATACTGGATTTCATATTGAAGTTCTGCTTAAGGTGGGATTCGAATTCTTGTATATAGAACTTCGAAGTTGGTGCTTGTCCGTGATCGATTCCAAATAGCGGCTGATCAACAGTGAATAGTAACACTCTGGTCGATTGTTGACTAGTATCTGATAGCGAAGAGTACCTGAGAGACTGGAGCCTCCCTATTTGATGAAAAGTAATCCGAATAGCGAAGGGTACCCCTAATTCAGTCAAACTTAGAGAGGAGGGATAGATGTCTCCCTATAGAAGTCCAGTCTTAAACCCCTGTCTCACGGTGCGAGTTGGCTCACGAATGACCCCGAGTTTTCACTCGTGGTGATCACGTACAGCCAACGTAGCGGGAACGTCGGAACTCGCGCGATCAACTTGTCCACTCGTGGCGCTAACGGCAGGTACCCGTGAAACTTGTGAACTCGTGAAAAAAGTCAAACATGTTTGACTTTTTCCACGAGTCAAATTTCGTGGTCAAGTTTAAAATTGAAACATTTAAACTCAGAGTTATATCGTAGTGGCCCGTGCGTTAACTTTAGTGATCCGTGCTTCTACCGTGGGAACTCTTTAATAGACACAAAATGCTGGAGTAACTCAGCGGACCAGGCAGCATCTCTGGAGAGAAGGAATGGAGTCGAGACCCTTCTTCAGACTTACCCAAAACGCCACCCATTCCTTCACTCCAGAGATGCTGCCAGTCCCACTGAGTTACTCCAGCATTTTGTGTCTATCTATACTTTAGTTTCGGATATGATCAAGTGTAAGAAACGCAAACCAGACTACCTTCACATCAGAGAATCCTAATGTTCCTAATTTGGCCGAGGCACTTCACTGTCGGTGTGTAGGAAGGAACTGCAGATGCTGGTTTACACCGACAATAGACACAAACATGCTGGAGTAACTCAGCGGGACAGGCATCGCATCTGGAGAGAAGGAATGGGTGATGTTTCGGGTCGGGACCCTTCTTCAGACTCCCCGCTCATTCTTCCCTCGTCGATGTGAACTTGTGGGGGTGCGAGGAATCGGGCGTCGCTGGGTAAGGGGAAGAGAGGTTTTACTGCTGAATTATGCACAACAGAAGCATGAAGTGGGGGTAAGGTCCGTTTAAACTATCTTGTCGTCCCCCCCCCCCCCCCCCCTAATGTTGGGAGAGAGAGGGGAGAGAGTTGTGCAAACAAACCACGGGAGACTGCATCTTTGGAGGGAAATCATAAAATGTATAGGGATGTTTCGGGCCGGGACCCTAACTACCCGTTTCGCAGATGCCGTTCCTAGCCCCCCTCTCACTCCTCCCCACCCATAGTCTTTGCCTTCTCCCAATTCCACCATCCCTCGCCCCCCCCCCACCCCCCCAAATCTGTCCTCGCCTGAACTGCTGAAGATAACCGAGTGCTTTAAATGCGAATCCCGGACTGCAGCAACAACACACGCCCTGAGCGGGAGAGGAACTTGGTAACTCAAGAGCAAACGGGAGGGGAACTTGGTAACTCTGGAGACGATCTCGGAACATCGCAGATTACCATACCCGTGGGAACTCGCCACAAACACTTGCACATCAACTTGGAATATCGTACACAACCACGAGTCTGTCACTCTGGGTCACTCGTGTGTCAACTCGCACCGTGAGACAGGGCCTTTAGCAGAGGGATAGTAACATTCGGGAGGAAAAGTAACCATTTAGGGAATAGTACCTCTCAGCAAAGAGTAAACTAGGAAGGGGAAAATCTTCGGTATCAGAGGATAAGGTTCACTGCGTGAGAACAGCGTGACGCGGCGTCGACATCGAGTGTTCGTGAATTGTGCGCTAGTGCATTAAATCATTTTGTAAATTGCAAAAAGTAGCTTTGTAAAGTAGTATTGGATTTTGTAAATATTCTCTGTATGTAAATAAATTTAGAGTAATTAATAGTTAAGATTTAGATCGTGTTAAGTCCGCGGACCGTCGTTTGTGTTGCTGCTTGTGCGAGTGTTTACAGATTTAAAACTTGAAGAGAGAGTGTGTTTAATTTAGATATTCATATTTGTTTAATGTCATTGTGTAACAATCTAAATCGGGGTGGTTTGATCAGGGGTTGTACTCCTTTGATCGCTGCGTTATCCTGCTGATTGATTGTGCCATGAGGAAGATTAATTAGAGTGAGATTTACTGGATGCCTATAATTTATATCGGGGTGTGTTTTGGGTTGTTGATAATTGGGGGACTATTTTCATTCTTAATTATAGTTTTGTTAGCGTGGTTTGGGTTCGTTTATGCCAATTTAAAGTTAATTAAGCGAGAGAAAGAGACTGCTGCATGAGAGAATGTGAGTGGGATTTAGACCCTTTGTTTGAAAGTTTGGAATTGAATGCAGTTATTGTGAGTTAGCTGATAACGAGAGTTGGGAGAGACTGAATAGGAGTGAGTGGTTTGAATAATCAAACAGGAATGATTGGGAGATAGTTGAAAGGAGGCGATTGCTGGAGTGGGTGTGAATCGGAAAGACCATTGTGTGGGAAAGATTCCATTGAACTTGGAATCTGGGAGGAGTAGTGAGAGAAAGAGGTGTTAGTGTCTGGAACCTTTATTTTGCAATTTGTGTTTTGTCCATTGTTCCAAGATGGGGACTGTCTGAGAATGATCGATCAAACAGATTGGAAAGCCTGATAAGGATAATTTGCGGGGAGCTTCCACGTGAGGCGGATAGACTGAGGGGATTGTTGGGGAAATCAAATGCACTTTTGAAAGACCAACTTTGGCCATTGGGGGAATAAAGTTTTTAATCGGGATAAACTATATAGATCGTTAAAAATGATGGGAATAGTGAAGAAGCAAACGAGTTAATTCAGATGTGGAAGGTATTCTACACTGAAAGAAAAATAACTAAAGACATTGTTTTACTGTCCACCCTAAGAATGGTGGTTTGTAAATTGGGAATTGGAGAAGACGATAGAACTGATCCTTCTCAGGACATTTCAGAGCAGGGACAAGGAGAATTAACAGGCCAACAGGAGCAGGAGCAAGAGAAAGGGCAGGAGGAGGAGGAGAGAGTGTCGTCTTTCGAAAGGGAGACTGCTGAAACGGCTCTTAAAGAGAAGGTGCCGACATAAATTAAATCGGATAAATTGGGTAAGAATGAGAAAGGGTCTGCACACCCTGAAGGGAATTATATGCCAGGGTGGGCAGAATTATTTGGAATAGATATAGAGCCACTGTGTCCCTCACAGAACTCTCATGTTCCTAATTCAGACGAACCGTGCGCAGCTTGCGAGCGGGGCACACGGGAGGAGTCAAGGTGTCACCTCCTGCAACATTGACGACTGCTTTGGTGTCACCTCCTGCAACATTGACGACTGCTTTGGTGTCACCTCCTGCATACATTGACGACTGCTTTGGTGTCACCTCCTGCACCCACGCAGAACTGACTGACTTTATCCATTTCACCACCAACTTCCATCCGGCACTCAAATATACTTGGACCATTTCCGACATTTCCCTACCATTCCTTGACCTCACCATCTCTATTGCAGGTGACACACTCCTGACTGACATCCACTACAAACCAACTGACTCCCACAGCTACCTGGACTACTCTTCCTCCCACCCTGCTTCCTGTAAGGACTCCATCCCCTATTCCCAATTCCTCCGACTACGCCGCATCTGCTCCCAGGATGACGTGTTCCACACCAGGTCATCGCAAATGTCCTCGTTCTTCAGAGAACGGGGTTTCCCCTCCCCCACTATCGATGAGGCTCGCACCAGGGTCTCCTCCATACCCCGCAACACTGCCCTCTCTCCCCATTCCCCCACTCACAACAAGGGCCGAGTCCCCCTGGTCCTCACCTTTCACCCCACCAGCCAGCGCATACAACAGATAGTCCTCCGCCAGTTTCGCCACCTCCAACGTGACCCCTCCACTCGCCACATCTTCCCATCTCCCCCCCTATCTGCCTTCCGCAAAGACCGCTCCCTCCGCAACTCCCTCGTCAATTCTTCCCTTCCCTCCTGCTCCACTCCTTCCCCGGGCACTTTCCCTTGCAACCGCAAGAGATGCTACACTTGTTCCTTCACCTCCCCCATCCACTCCTTTCAGGGACCCAAGCAGTCATTCCAAGTCCGACAGAGGTTCACCTGCACCTCCTCCAACCTCGTCTACTGCATCCGTTGCTCCAGATGCCAGCTAATCTACATCGGTGAGACCAAGCGGAGGCTAGGCGATCGTTTCGCCGAACACCTCCGCTCGGTCCGCAATAACCAACCCGACCTCCCGGTGGCTCAGCACTTCAACTCCCCCTCCCACTCCGTATCCGACCTCTCGGTCCTGGGCCTCCTCCATGGCCAGAGTGAACAACACCGCAAGTTTGAGGAACAACATCTCATATTCCGCTTGGGGAGTCTGCATCCTCTGGGCTTAAACATTGAATTTTCTCAATTCTGTTAACCCAGACTGCTCCTTTCCCCCCACCCCCCCACCTCTCCCTCAGCCCTCGGGCCCTGACATTCCTTCACCATCTCCCCCCCCCCCCCCCCAAGTCGCACTAGCTTCTCATTTTCACACCAGAAACAGCTTACAATGGCCTGTTTTTCTTATCACCAATACTTTTTTGCATATCTTTCACTCATTGTTCTTGCTTTATCTCTCCATATCACTGTTTATATCTCTCGTTTCCCTGATCCCTGACCAGTCTGAAGAAGGGTCTCGACCCGAAACGTCGCCTATCTCCTTCACTCCTTAGATGCTGCTGCACCCGCTGAGTTTCTCCAGCTTTTTGTGTAACCCAGGAGTCAATGTTAACTTCGGTTCCTCCCCATAATTTAAATTTAAATCTAACATAGAAACATCGGGAGGAGATCTTCTATCTCCTAGGATTGCCCCACAGGTGGAGGACAATAGGGGAAACCAACGAGCTAGCAAAAAGACTTTGTCGACATGGATGCAGAAATTAATTAGTGATCGAAAGAATTCAGTATCGAAAGAAACAAAGAATCCTTCTTGAAGTACCGGGATGAAACAAATAGCCTTTTAGGGGGTGAGATAAGGGGAGAATATGGATGGATTGGTTTGGACATAACTAATATTATGGTGTCAGAACAATTCACCACGGAAGAGAATTTAGTAAGAACTCCCCGTAGACAATGTGTTTGTAGGGAACTGCCCGCATCAGGTATAAATGTTCTCCAGACCGTCAGACATCAAGGCAGCCGGGTTCAATGGATTAGAGGTCTGACTAAAAGAAATAAGAACAAATGAGGATAAGGAGGAAGAAAACCTCCAGGCCTGGATAGACCTCCCATTTACACAACCAACCTTTACTAGGTTTGGCTGGCGAGGTTGTAGTGCAATCCGGCCCGATCAGTGTTTTAGTTGTGGGGGACTAGGACACTAGAGTCAGTTGTGTCCCATGAGAGAATATCATCAGGAAGGAAGGGGGCAGAGAAGGAGGCCATGGGGGACACAGAAACTGATGGATTCCAAGAGGGTTCCGAGGCTCTTGTGACCCTGAAGGTAGAGGACGGGGACGCTGGCAGGGGGATCAGGGGGAAGGGACATTCCAACAGTCCAACCCATTTATTTAGCCCCAACCTGCTAGTTAGCAGCAATACCATCTGATAAAATTAAAAGTTGTCCTCACCTAGCCTAAGAAATAACACTGTACATTAAACAGGAACACCACTCCTTCCAAATAGGAGAAGATACATCGAATCCGACTCTCAGAGAACCCTCACTAAAGGAAGAAGTATGACAGGGAAACATAGTAGCTAGTGTGAAAAGAGATAACAACTAAGGAATGGAAATGGCACCAGGGAGAGAAGAAACAAACTTACCGTGCAGGAAGAATGGGAGTGGGGAAAGAAGATATTGAACTGATGCATTGCTGAGTTTTGTGCCTGCAGGACAGTATATTCACAAGAGACTATCTGGGGAGTGAGGTAAAAGAATGCACACACCCCTAAGAACGGGAAGAAGACAACGAAAGGGAATGTAGCTCCCCAGAAAAAGGTGACCAGCAGGAAGAATTAATACTGTCCTGCCCCTTTAAGACATCTGGGAAAGCCAGCAGGCAGAGCGACATGCTCCTCTGTATCTCCACTCCCTAGTAACCAACACCATCAGTAGAAAGGAGGAAGAAAAGGACCTACCCTAGTGCCCAACTTTACTATCACCTAGCAACTGGAGGAATAAAAGGAATGAGGATAAAGGACACGTTAATCATCTGAAAGAAACAACACCGATGACTTATAATGACTTCTGGGATAAACCTCATTCTAAATAAAATATTTATCTGTGGTTTGGAGTAGAATACCTGAATTGCTTCTAAATTATGGGTTTTCGAAATAAATTTATATATTTTGGATTCGGTATTGAAAATGTACGATGATGAATTGGAGGGACATTTAAATTTTCAAGATTTGGAATAGACTTGTGGAATCTGACTTAGGACCAATTGGAGTTTGATTATTAACTGACATTGCTATAACATATAACAATTACAGCACGGAAACAGGCCCTCTCGGCCCTTCCAGTCCGTGCGGACCATTTATTTTCCCCTAGTCCCATCTACCTGCACTCAGACCATACCCCTCCATTCCCTTCCCGTTCATATACCTATCCACTTTACTTTTAAATGTTAAAATCGATCCTGCCTCCACCACTTCTGCTGGAAGATCATTCCACAGAGCCACCACTCTCTGAGTAAAGAAGTTCCCCCTCATGTTAGTCCTAAACTTCTGTCCCTTAATTCTCATGTCATGCCCTCTTGTTTGAATCTTCCCTACCCTCAATGGGAAAAGCTTCTCCACGTCAACTCTGTCTATCCTTTTCATCATTTTAAAGACCTCAATCAAGTCCCCCCTTAACCTTCTGCGCTCCAAAGAATAAAGACCTAACTTGTTCAACCTTTCTCTGTAACTTAGTTGCTGGAACCCAGGCAACATTCTAGTAAATCTCTTCTGTACTCTCTCTATTTTGTTGACTTGTAGAAAGGCGAACAAAGATAGAAAGGATTGTTCAAAGGGCATCAAGAATGATGGAACTTGGAAAGATCTGTTAACATGGAATTACTTAAGGAATATGAGATTTGGAATTAAAATCAGGATTGAAATTGGAATTAAACTTGAAAATTAAAATGGGAATTGAAATTGGAATTGGAATATAATTGGGAATGGTCAAAAGAGGAACTGTGAGCAGCAGGACATCCTTTTGAGAGACCGGACTAAGAAATTATTCAGTAGTTAAGAACTGTAAAAGCGAGAACCCCTAGATAAAGAACAAAGCTAATAGAATAAAAGCGAGAACCCCCAGACAGAGAATGAAGCGAACATAATAAAAAGCTAATATAATAAGAGCTAATCAAGTAAAGAACCAACATAGTGCAGAATCAGCATAGTAGCGAGTTACCATAGTGAGGAGTGCATACATACAGTGGCTTTTTTTACAAATTTTTTTTACAAATAAAAAACTGAAAAGTGTGGCAAGCAAAAGAATTCAGCCCCCATTACTCTGATACCCCTAAATAGGGATACTGAGGGATAAAGTTGTGGAGATGTTTAAAGCAGGGTTAGGTTATAAAAAATTATCCCAAGCTTTGAACATCTCACGGAGCATTGTTCAATCCATCATCCGAAAATGGAAAGTGTATGGCACAACTGCAAACCTACCAAGACATGGCCGTCCACCTAAACTGACAAGCCGGGCAAGGAGAGCATTGATCAGAGAAGCAGCCAAGAGGCCCATGGTAACTCTGGAGGAGCTACAGAGATCCACAGCTCAGGTGGGAGAATCTGTCCACAGGACAACTATTAGTCGTGCACTCCACAAGTCGGGCATTTATGGAAGAGTGGCAAGAAGAAAGCCAT
Organism: Raja brachyura; assembly: GCA_963514005.1. The sequence continues at coordinate 30,830,875 of OY740782.1, read as the reverse complement.
TGTTGAAACAAATCCATAAGAAGTCCCGTTTGCAGTTTGCCACAAGCCATGTGGGGGACACAGCAAACATGTGGAGGAAGGTGCTCTGGTTTGATGAGACCAAAATTTAAGTTTTTGGCCTAAATGCAAAACGCTATGGGTGGCGGAAAACTAACACTGCACATCACCCTGAACACACCATTCCCACTGTGAAACATGGTGGTGGCAGCAACATGCTGTGGGGATGCTTTTCTTCAGCAGGGACACAGAAGCTGGTCAGAGTTGATGGGAAGATGGATGGAGCCAAATACAGGGCAATCTTGGAAGAAAAGATTCTTGGAAGACCCCAGAACAAGGGGTCACAGTCTAAGGATAAGGGGGAATTCCTTTAGGACCGAGATGAGGAAAACATTCTTTACACAGAGAGTGGTGAGTCTCTGGAATTCTCTGCCACAGAAGGTAGTTGAGGCCAGTTCATTGGCTATATTTAAGAGGGCATTAGATGTGGCACTTGTGGCTAAAGGGATCAGGGGGTATGGAGAGAAGGCAGGTATGGGATACTGAGTTGGATGATCAGCCATGATCACATTGAATGGCGGTGCAGGCTCGAAGGGCCAAATGGCCTACTCCTGCACCTATTTTTCTATGTAAAATCTGTTAGAGTCTGCAAAAGACTTGAGACTGGTGTGGAGGTTCACCTTCCAGCAGGACAATGACCCTAAACATGCAGCCAGAGCTACAATGGAATGGTTTAGATCAAAGCATATTCATGTGTTAGAATGGCCCAGTCAAAGTCCAGAACTAAATCCAATTGAGAATCTCTGGCAAGACTTGAAAATAGTAAGATTAAATGAGAACTTACCTGTTCGAAATTTGTTCTTTATTTTATGAGGAGTTACGATGAGGGATTACGTGAAGAAGCCCTGCCTGACGCTGGATCGGCATACTTCAAAGCAGCGGCATGAAAAACACAGAACCAATAGCCGGAGTAAAATAGTAAGGCTCAAAATAGACTAGAACTACCAGATGATCATTTATATTATGAGGGTTGGGAGTGGAGGGCATGTAATCCCTCATCGTAACACCTCATAAAATAAAGATCAAACTTCGAACAGGTAAGTTTTCGTTTAATCTTACTATTTTACTTCGGAGTCACGTGAGTGACTACGTGAAGATTTTAAAGCTCTGTGTTTTTTATGTCGTAAATTCATTCCATACGACTCTGTTTAGTCAAAACAGTAGTAAGTAAATAGTATTTTAAGACATTGTTACAATTTATGTAATAAATCTTTTAACCATAAAAAAGAACAACTTTTTAAAAATAATAACCCCTCTATCCCAGGGGAAAATTACAAAAAGAAAAATTGATAAATGATGTCAATGATAACATAAATCGATAATATAAATCGATAATATAAAACAAAGCAAGCATTTAAAGAGAACCCAGTACTGTGTGTCCAAATCCTCGCACCGTGACAACAGGTTTATTGTAGAACTTTGAAAATGTTTCTTCTCTACACCACCCTGCGGCCTCTAAAATTTTATCGAGTGGTACATCCTGTACCTTCGCCGCGGACGTAGCTGCCGCCCTAGTGGAGTGAAATTTAAACACATCAGTGTCTATTCCTGCTAGACCCAAACCTGTTTTAACCATCTAGAAATGGTTTGAACTGAAACTTTTATGTGTGGCTTTTTGTGTGTTATCAATAACGCTTTCTCAGAACCTCTGAGATTTTTGGTTACCTCAATGTATTGAGTTAAATGCTTAACTACACACAATGTTTCATCAATAGGATACGCTTTAAACATTACCTTAATTCCAGTTCTCCCTGGTCTGCTTTGTTTGATCAGGTCATAAACATAAAACACAATGTTATCTGTAGTCACATGCATGCAATCCAACCGTAACAATTGCAAGAATTACACAAAAAGCTGGAGAAACTCAGCGGGTGCAGCAGCATCTAAGGAGCGAAGGAAATAGGCGACATTTTGGGTCGAGACCCTTCTTCTGAAGAAGGGTCTCGACCCAAAATGTCGCCTATTTCCTTCGCTCCTTAGATGCTGCTGCACCCGCTGAGTTTCTCCAGCTTTTTGTGTAACCCTCGATTCTCCAGCATCTGCAGTTCCTTCTTTAACACGTAACAATTGCAAAGTTTGTACTCTTTGAGCTGATACCAATGCCATTAACATAACCACCTTAAATGTTAATTTCTGCAAAGACATTGAAGTAATTGGAGCCCATTGCGTTAGCAAAATGAGAACAATGCTAACATCCCAAATTTCTGTATATCTGGGCTTGGGAGGATTTTTATTGAAAATTCCTTTCATGAATCGGGATACTAATGGGCGAGACCCTACTGAATCCCGATCAGAAATTTGTCCTAAATAGGATGACAATGCACTACAAGCACAATTAATGACACTATAACTCAAATGCTCATCAAGTGTAGCCCAGCAAGGAACTCCAATACATTTGAAATGTTTGCAGTATAATAAGATATCTTTGACTGTGTACAAAAAATTCCCATTTTGTTATATGCGACATATATTGTTTTTTAGTGCTATTCCTCCAAGCTACATCTATAACAACCATGGTCCTGTCCAACAGTTCAAACTCTTGCAATGGTCTGGTCAGAACCTGCAGATAAACAAATTCATATGATCATGCAATGGACGAATTTCTTTTGTTACTGGTTGTGTCAACAGATTGTCGCAACTGGGAATTGTCATACATGGTTCAACATTCATTTTAAGCACCAATTTGGCACCACCAAAATGCCTTTGGCAGCGTCTTGCGCTATTTTCTTGGGACATTGCCCAATCAGACAGAATGGGGAAAAGCATAAAAGAACGTATTCCCCCAGTGTAGCGAGAAAGCATCCACCGCTACTGCCCCTGGATCGTGTTCCCAAGACACGTATTTGGGCAATTGGTGATTCAATCTAGATGCAAACAGATCAATGTCCGGTACTCCATACCGACTGACAATATTTTTGAAAATTTGTGGATTTAACATCCATTCTGTATTGTCTTTAAATATTCGTGATCTTTTGTCTGCCACAACATTGTCTCTTCCTGGAAGATAAATAGCTGAAAACCAAATATTTTTACCAATACACCATTGCCACATCTGGTTACCAGATGATCACATGATCTGACACCACCCATGTGATTGATATATGCCACAGCTGTGGTATTGTCTATTTGTATATGGACATGTAAATCTTTAATGTAGAACAATAAGCTTTTAATCCATAAATGCTCCCAGTAGCTCCAAATAATTAATACCATATGTTTGGAGCAATAAATCCTCTTGGACAGCCCATCTGCCCCCACAGCTGGTCTCATTATCCGTAGCCCCCCCATCCGAGAGAACTTGCGTCAGTTTGCAAAAACACTACTGGCTGATGAACCAAAATGTTCTAAGCAGCTTGTGGAACATTCTCAACCCACCAATGTAATTCTGATAAATTTCCTTTGGCAATTGCATTGGCCTATCAAATGGCCTGCTCGCTGAATAAGCGCTTGAGTTTTTGCCCTTTGAAGATTTTGGTAATGTAGAGGACCAAATTCCACTTCTGGAAATGCTGCTACCAACTTCCCAATAACCTTGGCAACTACTCGGATGGAGGGATAAGGTTTGTTAATCAGGTACTGACACACATTTGTCAATCTATCACCTTATCCATTGGTAAAGTTACCAACATGGTAACTGAATTAATCACAAAGCCCAGATATTCCATGGTTTGGGATGGCTGTAACTTAGATTTTGTTGGATAAATCAGGAATCCCAACTTCTCAAACAAGCTTGTAGTTGCTGAGACTGATTTTTCAGCTGATCTCCTGATTAGCATTGACAATTAAATGTCATCTAGATAAGCCATAATGATGTGTTTTTGTGCCCTTAGCAGTGCAAGTGCTGGCTTCAACAATTTAGTGAACAATCTAGGTGCTGAATTAGCATCTAGTTGCCCAATTAACCCATTAGGTGATGCTTTGTATTGCCACAGCTGTCCCATCCATTTAAACTTTAAATACCTGCAAAAACTATGGTGAATTGGGACCGAAAAATATGCCTCCTTCAAATCTATTGTAGCCATATAACAACCTGTTGATACCAGCTGCATTGCAGTGTTAAATGTGTCCATTAAAATGTTTATACTGGACAAATGTATTCAATTGTGTGAGATCTAAAATGATTCTACAACCCCCATCTTTCTTTGGTCTGGGGAAAATATTTGATACAAATTGTTGTGGATCCTCTCCTGTTTTCTCAATAACTAATTTTTCACACAAATTCTTACCCTCTTTGTCAATTAGATTTTTTCCCAAAAGCTGAAAACATCAAAGAATGATTAGGCTTATTCTGTCCCAATGGATCCATACCTTCTACAAAATCAATGGTAGATCCTAACACAGTATCTAATACAACACGATCAGCTGATACTGTCCCATTCATTATAAAACATTCGGAGCCTACCACCAATCTGAGGTTCATCCAAACATTCTTCTTTAATAGGAAAAATTTATGTACCTCTCCAACTGGATGAAATGATCTCCTTTTCCCAATAAACGGGTGTACATTCGGCTGTGCTGGCTGGAAATTCTTTCTTATCATACTCCTGCCTCGGCTTATCCCAGCTCCAAAATCAAATCCCCTTTTATATGGCCAGCCCTTCTCTGGCCAAAAGTGAAGGGTTTCATAAGGCCAATAGTTTTTGCCTCTTCATCCATTTCTTTAATTTGTTTAGACAAATTCTCTCTGAAAAAAAACAGGAGTTTGAACATTGTTTGGCTTGCACAACCCTGCAAATCTTGAATGCCACCTAGGCCGAATGGCAATCTTCCTCACACAGTTTATCTCAAAATGAGTTGCAAAATAAAGCCAACATATGCTTCTAAACTTTGGTCATTCCACAACCTTCCACTTGTCTTCGAAAGGCAGAATGCCAGCTGGAATCAGCTTGAGGACTCTATGAAATCAAATCTCCTGCGCCCGCATCATCAATGACATTGGCGCCCAAACACCCGGATTCACCGTAGGTACCTTCAATGAGGCACAATAAATAGGTGTTTTATACAATTCTGCTGTCTCAACCATAACAGCTTTTTGAGGCGGGTGAGAGACCAAATAATTAATATTGGCCGCCAGGTTTTCTTCCATGGCCTCACCGCCTCCTCCAGGTGTAGCAAAACTTTGTGCCACATCAGGCACACCTGGATCAATATATTTGTATTGTGGTGTGTACTCCGGACCTCAATCACCACTTTCAGGGTCTGTCTCATACAGCCCTGGTACTCCTGAAACTTGTTCAAGGAGACTTCCTCCAGTCCAATCCCAGGCACTGGAGTTTCAATTCCCAATTCAAACTGGCACCATATTCTTGATATGGAACGCCCTCAGGGGCTGCCTGGGAATATTCTGGGTACTTAGACCCTTGGTTGATTATAGTTTGGAGCATTACTCCATTTGATCTATTCTGAGCCATAAGGCTTTTCTTTCTGGACCTTTAGAATCAGAGTCCTCAGAAACCTCAGGCCTTTCAGCTTTTCTTTACATTTTTTAGGCACTGGGTTTTCCTCCAAAGTTTCTGTTTGTGGAGCAATCAAAGCCTCACTAACGGGTATTTCAACGGCCACCGGTATCGGAACCGGCTCCGCAATAATCTCCTGTCCCGACTCTTCTCCCCGGGACGCACGTTTTACCCGCTGTTTTTTGGCTTACTCTATTTTCTTTCTAACTCCTCCTGGTTTACCCACCAGGCTACGGAGTTCTGAAACCCGCCCTAGAAACGAAAATCTCTCTTACCTGCGGGCCGGTTCCTTACCGCTGTGTGGAGCTGCGCTCTGCAGCTCTTTCCTCTGCCGACAGCGACGACGTAATGCCGATCCAGCGTCAGGCGGGGCTTCTTCACGTAGTCACTCACGTGACTCCGAAGTAAAATTGCTGTTCACAGACGCTCTCCATCCAATCTGACTGAGCTTGAGCTATTTTGCAAAGAAGAATTTCAGTCTCTAGATGTGCAAAGCTGGTAGAGACATACCCCAAAAGACTTGCAGCTGTAATTACAGCGAAAGGTGGTTCTACAAAGTATTGACTCAGGGGGGCTGAATACTTTTGCACGCCACATTTTTCAGTTTTTTATTTGTAATAAAATTTGGAAACCATGTATCATTTTCCTTCCACTTCACAATTATGCACCACTTTGTGTTTATCACATAAAATCCCAATAAAATACATTTACGTTTGTGGTTGTAACGTGACAAAATGTGGAAGAGTTCAAGGGGTATGAATACTTTTGCAAGCCACTGTAAATAAGAGAAACTCGAGGAAAGACTTGGTTAATTGTAGGGGGACACTTGAACTATATTCAGAATAGCAGAGCCAATTTTTGCCCGATGTATTGGAATTGTTTAACCCTTGATGGTAAAACGGCTTATATTATCAAGGTGGAAAGAAATTGCCCCTAGATTTAGCATTTTTGATTTAGAATTTAGGAGAAAATTAGTAGTAAAATAAATTGATTGTTTAAATTTGAACAGCTGGGAATTCCACAGGAATTGGAAGGCAAATGTATTATCGGCTACAATGCTGTAGAATGAGAGAGGAAATGGGCATTGAAATTTTAAAAAGTAAATTGAAGGCTGTGACTGAATTTGGTTAAATTGGAACATTATCATGGTTTGCTTCAAATTAAAGTCTCGCCTGTAGGGGAATCCGAACTAAACCCAGCTGAAAGTTATATGATTACCTGTCATCAGATATACATATTATAACATTGTGTGAGTATGAATAAGGATAATTAGTGTCAATCCTAGAATAATAAAGAATATATTAGGGAACGGAATAGGATTAGGGAACAGTACAGAGCACAATATAATATATTCGATAGATAATAGAATAGGGATGGGTTCAAGTGAAATATGAATAGCAAATGTGTGGGAAAGCATGCGTGCATGATGGTAACTTGCTTTGTCCCAAGCTTCTTAGGATTTTCTTGGGTTTAGGTTCGACTGTGGAAGGTGATGGAAGACTGGGCAGGAGCACAGATGAAGGGAATTCGTGCCCACGAAAACTCGGGAAGTGAAGACTCCTCAGACAGAACTTGTGAAGTTATGCCCACGCAAACTCGGGCGCTTGACAAGATTCTGAGAAGAAACATCATCATCTTGTGTTACTGATAGATGGGAAATGTAAAGCACACTTATGTATATCTGGTTAGCTGATTATTGAGCCACTTTGGTTATCATTAATGATGGGTTATCATTATGAGAAAAGGAAGGAATATTAATCCTGGCTAAATTGGAGCAGCTAGGACTTCAAAATGGGGTTGAGTTTCAGGGTTGCTGGGAGATTTGGTCAAATTGGGATTGCTCACTGCAGAGCTGGGCCAGGCTGCGAAGAGGTGCCAGAGTGTCTGGAGCTTAGGTACAATTTGCAAGCAAAGAATGGGAATATCTGTAAACCCTGTGAATCTGGTGCAAAATGCATAGAATGGATTGGATGGCTGCAAACCAGACATACACCTTGTAAATAATTGTAAATAATGTTGCAGAGTTTGACTTTGCCAAGTGCTGATTGGATGAGGTGTTGAGCTTTGTTTGGTTTTCTGTTAATCAGGATAAATGTTTCCAAGTTGACTTCCTCTCGAAGTCCATTGTGAATACGATGTATTGAACTGTTGTATCATTGAGTTAGGGAAATGCCTGTTATGCATGGGGTTAATCGATATCTGTAATTGGGTTATTGAGAGACCACCCCCATGTGGGGGTTCGGCCCCTCGAGGTCCCGGGACATATAAAAGTCTGTGATCATGAGGCTCAGCATCAATCTTCTTGAAGAGCGTTCAGGACTGCGTGAACTTCTGGAGTGCCTCTGTCTGAGCGAGGCCTAGAGGGCTTGAACAGGCAGACATGAGGATCGAACCCGCGGTGGGATAGGTACAGTGTGTAATCTGCGACGCACTTTTGGTAAGATAAAATTTAGTTGTTTCAAGTGCTTGATTCAGTGTTTTTACTGAAACTAGACTGGGGGGAAGCTTAGAAACGAGTAATTATCAGTGATGGCTATGGAGAGGGCGCATAGATTGGAGCGCACTAGCTATAAGGAGAAGCTGCATTGGGTTAAAACTTGGATTCGTTTGTCTGGAGCTTTGGAAGCTGCTGAAAGTATGTCAAATTATGAAAGGCATTGATTAGTTGGATAACCAGGGTGTGAATGTCAAATACTGGAGGGCATAGGTTTAAGGTGAGAGTTATAAAGTTTAAGAAAAATGTACGAGGCAAGTTTTTTTTTTAACACAGAGTGTGGTAGGTGCTGCAATGCACTGGCAGATGGGATAGTGGAATTTGATATTATTGCAAAATTTAAGATGCACTTAGACAGACACATGAACAGGCGGGGCAGAACAGATTTGCTTTATAGTTGGCACAAATATGGTAGGCCAAAGAGCCTGTTCCTGCGAAGTACATTTCTGTTCATTACATATTTTAATGTGACATTTGTAGTTTGTACACATTTGAAGGTTGTCTTCTAACCATAGCCACTTACAATACTTTTAACTTCATTGTGTCCCTGCATATGCTCTCCAATTCTTTCTGTGCTTACTAATGTACAAAATAAGAAAAAGAAACCACCATTTTACTCAATCATACTCCACAGTCTAAGCGAATAGTTGAATTTACTGCATCGAGCTTGAACTATTTATGATTTTTTAACATTTCATGCTAAAAATTCATGGTATTAGACTGTGGGCTTAGCTGCATCTAACCGAATATACAACAATATCTAAATCCCACTGGAGATTACTGTCATTTATCCCATGAGTACAGTTTTGATTCCATTATCTTTTTCTCTTTCAAAAGTATATTGATTACAATAAGTGGAACATTTCAATTGCAAATATATTTACTGAGATTATTCCTGCAAATAAAATGAAATAACTACAAGTGCTTTACAAATTGTGGGCATTTTGCTTTTCAGTTCTCTCCCCTATTGACTCGTGTTATGGTTAATGTTTGACAACTGCCAACAACACTGATAACATTATTATATCGTGGTTGAGATTCTTCTCTAACTTAGTTTTTACAAGGTCATCTGGGATCAGCACGAGTCCTCATGATCTTAACCAGCTTTTCTCCATAATCATGGAGTCAAGGGCAGGAGTCACTGGTTTACCGTCAGAAGGACTTCTGGTAAACATTTCTTTCTTTTCTAGAAAGTATAATGCTGACTGCTGCACATTGATTGGTGTTCTAGATGACATGATCACACTCGTCAGGACTTTTCCTTTCCATATGGTATAAAACATTTGCATGCAATGTAGTTACTGAGTAAGACATCAAAAAAGCTGAAGCATCACTTTGAATGAAACGGTGCTCAAAACATAAAAATTACATTTACACCATGGCCACCCTGCAGAACGATGATTTGTTATGATGCTCTTGGTCATCTAGTAGAAACACTCACAGGTATATAACTCTGAACTTTAAAAAAGACATCTGCTCGGGCTGCATTCCTGCACTCTCTATACACTGACGGATTCAATTGGACTCAATGTCCAAATTAAATTTTCATCCCATCTACAAGTTTGCAGCTGACACCACTGTGATGGGCCGGATCACGTACAATGATCAGATGAGATGGAGTACAGGAAGGAGACAGTAAATTGCTGTCAGGCCAACATCCTCTCCCTCTTGTCAGCAAGACGAAGGAGCTAGTTGTCGACTTCAGGAAGCATGGTGGAGCACATGCCCCAGTCAGCATCAATGGTGCTGAAGTGAAAATGGTTGAAGCCTCAGCGCAGTGTCAATATTACTAACAAACTGACGTAGACTAACCACATTAAAGTGACAGCCTTAAAAACACACCAATACCTCTACTTCGGAGGGACTGAGGAAATTCAGCATATCTCCAACATCTCTTACAATCTTCTACAGATGCACCATATAAAGCACAATGTCGGGTTGCATCACAGCTTGGTTTGGAAACAGCTCTGCCCAGGACTGCAAGAAATTGGCGGCTCAGGGGAATGTCGGTAGAGCTGCTGCCTTACAGCACCAGAGACGTGGGTTCATTCCTGACTGGGGATGTTGTCTGTATGGATTTTGCAAGTTCTCCATTTGACATGGGTTTTTACCGGGTGCTTTGGTGTCCTCCCACATTCCACAGACGTGCAGGTTTGTAGGTTAATTCGCTCTGTAAATTGTCCCTCATGTGTAGGATAGAATTAGCATGCGGGTAATCATGGTTGGCGCAGACCCGTGGGCCGAAGTATTTTTTGTACTTGAGTTTGATTTGATTGTACTCCTGTGCAGTGTTGTTTGATTGGATTGGGTAACATGCAACATAAAGCTTTTCACTCGACCTCGATACCTAAACATCAGTGAAGCCACACTGCTCCCATCCACCCACTCAAGAGCAGACATCATGGGCTGAGTTTGCATGTCAAGTTGTTGTTTGGGGGCATCTGCGGAGGGCAGGAATTCATGACCGGTTTCTGCCACAGAAACATGTGATGGGGAACGTAGAAGTTTGCACTAGTTTCCCACAACAGCAATGTGGTCAACAGCACTCTTATCTCTGAATATAAAGCTGCGACCACCACTTTAGTGCTGATCCCATCCCTGCGAACACCTCCTGAGCACTAAATGAGTTATGTGTTTATACTTTGGCAGAACCATCCTCTTCTAATCAGTATAATCCTGTTTCATTTGAGAATCTCAATACATACACGGATCATCACTTCATTTAAGAGCAGCTACAGAAACTAAATCCTATCTTAAATTATATATCTTCAGTATTTAAGCTTAATTACACTCATTGCAATGTAACACCTAGTTTCAACACTGAAAGTGAATTATCTTGTACATTCTCAGTGCGCACCTCAGATAGATACGAGCGTTTTCCTTCATTGTGAGAGACTACTTCATTGAGTATAGAAGCTGGGATGTAATGTTAAAATTGTACAAGGCATTGGTGAGACCAAATCTGGAGTATGGTGTACAATTTTGGTCGCCCAATTATAGGAAGGATGTCAACAAAAGAGAGAGGGTACAGAGGAGATTTACTAGAATGTTGCCTGGGTTTCAACAGCTAAGTTACAGAGATAGGTTGAATAAGTTAGGTCTTTATTCTCTGGAGCGCAGAAGGTTAAGGGGGGACTTGATAGAGGTCTTTAAAATGATGAGAGGGATAGACAGAGTTGATGTGGACAAGCTTTTCCCTTTGAGAATAGGGAAGATTCAAACAAGAGGACATGACTTTAGAATTAAGGGACAGAGGTTTAGAGGTAGCATGAGGGGGATCTTCTTTACTCAGAGAGTGGCAGCGGTGTGGAATGAGCTTCCAGTGGAAGTGGTGGCGGCAGGTTCGTTGGTATCATTTAAAAATAAATTGTATAGGCATATGGATGAGAAGGGTATGGAGGGTTATGGTATGAGTGCAGGCAGGTGGGACTAAGGGAAAAAAGTTGTTCGGCACGGACTTGAAGGGCCGGATGGCCTGTTTCCGTGCTGTAATTGTTATATGGTTATTGTTATATGGTTATTGTGATAGATTGCCACAAATTATATGACTCAAGTATTTTTCAAGTGTAATTGTAAATGTATTATTTAAAATTTAAATTATTAATTACAAAATAATACTGGTTGACGTTGAAAGTAACAAAGAAAAGGTCAATTTCTTCTTCGTTATTGCACATAATGTGTTTAAGAATCTAGCCAATTTCAGGACAAATACAACAATTCGTTGCTCATTACTGATCAATGTTAAAATCAATTGAGCTATAGAGTTATTAAGCACAGAAACAGACCCTTTGGCACACTATATCCGTGCTGACCATTGAGTATCCATCTGTACTGTTCCATTTTCTAACTCAATGCATTGGCGATTCAAGACACTTCCTAAATGTTATGGGAGTCTGTCTCTACCACTGCATTAGACAGAAAAATTTGCCCAGATAAAAGCCACCAAGGCAAGAATGTTTTCTCAGCCTGCTACTATACTGCCTGTGCACTCAGAACTGTTTTGTTAAATTCTGCTTTAACTCATTTTACACGTGTATAGATAACATCACAGTAATGGGCCTGACCTCGAACAATTATGAGTCACAATTATGAGTACAGGAAGGCGATAGAAACTTTAGTGACATGGTGTCAAGACAACAACCTGTCCTTCAATGTTAGCAAGTTGAAGGAGCTAGTTATTGACTTCAGGATGCATGGTAGAGTGCATGTCCCAATCAGCAGCAATGGTGCCAAAGTAGAGATGGTCTAATATCATCAAAGTTTGCCTTGCCCACTTGGAACTATAACTGGTGGACCAGCCCTGTGCTTAATCATAACTATTTAAAAATGAATAGACCTGTAGTCATTGGTATCAAAAGGCTCACCCACTGACACTTCAGTCACTTGCCATCCAAATTCCCTGAGATTAGGTCAAAGTTAGCCCTCTCTCCCTCATAAAGCTCCCAACATATTTCTCAAGGAAACTTTCCTAACCACATTTGACTAAATCCACCCTTTGGCACTATGACAATCCAGTCTACACTGGGAAAGATAAAATCCCTACTATGACAACCCTTTTAGTTGTGCTGCAACCTCCCTGAATATTTGCTCCTCCAATTCCCTGTAACTACCTGGGGCCCTGTAATAGAATCTCAACATGGTGATCATCCTTTTTTTATTAGTCAGTGGATGATCCATCATAATGTCATTGTGGACTACTGCTGCAATGCTTTCCTTAGTCAACAAAGTAACTCCTCTTCCTCATTTACCCCCACTTCCATCTTGAAGTTGATTTTGGAGACATTAGGCAGGAACTTGCTGAGGTCGATTGGGTGAGTCTGTTTGCAAATAAACGAGCAGTTGGCAATTGGAAGGCTTTCAAATGATAGATAGCAAGAATACAAGGGCAGCATGTTCTTGTTAGGGTGAAGGCAAGGCTAGCCGGTTTAGGAAAGTTTGGTTCACATGAGCCGTTTTGGCTTTGATCAGGACAAAGGAGCTAAATGTCAAATGTATATAGTTGTGACCACACAAATCCCTCTGCAAGAATAAGAAGTGTACACTTAAGGAGGCTAGATGTACTGGCAAAGAACTGCAGATACTGGTTTACAAAAAAAGACACAAAGTGCTGAAGCAACTCGGCAGGTCAGGCAGCACATCTGGCGAACATGGATAGGTAACATTTCGGGTCAGGACCATTCTTCAAACTGAATTGGGGGGGGGGGAGAGAAAGCTGGAAGTGAAGGGGAGCAGGACAAAGTTTGGCAAGTAATAAGTGGATACGGGTAAAGGGGTAGTGGTTTTGATAGGCAGATGGTTGGACAAATCCCAGATAATATAACAGAAGGTGTGAGAAGAAAGGATCCGCATGAGATGGAGGAGATATTAATTGAATATTTTTCATCTGTTTTTACTGAGATCATGGAAGCTACCGAATTGAGGAATATGAATTGTGATGTGTGAGATTATATACAAATAACCCCAAGGGAAACATTTTCATCAGAAAGTAATCGAATTCTGGAATGAGCTGCCAGAGAAAGCTATAGAAGCAGATACAATTATGAATTTGAAAAAGCATTTGGACAAATATATGGATATAGACAATAGACAATAGGTGCAGGAGTTGGCTATTCGGTCCTTCGAGCCAGCACCGCCATTCACTGTGATCATGGCTGATCATCCACAATCAATACCCCGTTCCTGCGTTCTCTCCATATCCCCTGACTCCGCTATCTTTAAGAGGTCTATCTGACTGACTTTTGAAAGCATCCAGAGAATAGGCCTCCACTGCCTCTGAGGCAGAGAATTCCACAGATTCACAACCCACAACGTGTGAAAACATTTTTCCTCATCTCTGTTCTAAATGGCTTACCCCTTATTCTTAAACTGCGGCCTCTGGTTCTGGACTTCCCCAACATTGGGAACTTGTTTCCTGCCTCTAGCGTGTCCAAACCCTTAATAATCTTCTGTGTTTCAATAAGATCCCCTCAATGCAGGAAAATGGAATTAGTCCAGAAGGCCGGCTCAGTTGGCATTAGCAAGTTGGGCCATAGAGCAGTTTCCGTGCTATATAGCTCTTTGAATCTAAAAAGCCATTAAAATATAATATATAATTTTATAATCTATATAATATATATTTATATATATATATATATATTCTAAACTGCAATTACTGTAAATCTGCAATCAAAAGAGAGAACAGTGGAATTTCTCAACAAGTCAGGCAACATTTGAGAAGCAAATAATAGAGTTTCTATCAGTGACCTTTTCTCATTCAAAGTGAAATCTCAACTATTTATTTTCTCACAGAGGCTGGTTGACCCAGTGTTCATTGCTATCATTAATATTTAAAATGCATCCTTTGGCACCAAAGGAAAAGTTATTTGTTAAGCAATTCTATGAGTGCAGATGTTTATGATTTAATTGTTATATGCCATTTATTATGCAATTTAAAAAAATACTAACTATGAATAAAATTCACAGATTATTATATTTGTAGTGCAAATGATTGAATACACAAATCTGGAATTAAAATGTGAAAGAGAGAAAATACAGAATCATGAAAGTGGTATTTAAGCTGCACATTAATAACAATTATTTCACAATCGCTTAGTTGACAGGTTGAATGGATTTGCTAGTATCCGATTTACTTTGGGAATATCAATAAATAAATCTGCAATCCTAACTTTCTGAATTTGACAGGAAATATTGTAAAATTGATGTCCTATCACAATCACAACCTGCATTTTTAAAGTGACTTTCACGCAGAAAAAAACCCATTTCATGACAGCATCACAAATAATATGATAAGGCAAACACTTATTAAAAGAGGTGACAGGGTATTTTTTAAGGAGTACTAAGAGTTGCAAAGGGTTGTGCGCTTTCATGGTATACAGCAGGTAACCCATCTAGGAGTTCCACAGACATGATTCACTCCTGAAGTGGCAAACCTGTGGGAAATATCCATGTACGGCTCCTTACGGATTGTGTTAGGGAACTTGGGCTGCGCCTGGACAACTTCAGGATTGTCCAGGAGATTGAGAGTTTTAGCGAAGTGGTCAAGCGCAAGGTATAGGAAGAGAGTAGAGGAGTGATCAGGTTTCCGTAACGGCTACCGCGCCGTCATATGTACCTATCCAAGCCCCGAGTTCATCCATCTTGCCCGTCAGGCCACTCGCATCCAAATATATCCAATTCAATCCAACAATGCTTCCTCACTCCCTGCTGTCTCCTGCCTATTCTGTCCACTGAAATTAATTTTATCACTTTCCATACCAATTTACCTGTCTTAGTCCTGCATTGGATCCCACCCCCTTGCCAATTTACTTTAAAGTGAGATTATTGCATTTCTTCCAGGAGGCTTTGAACAATGCTTGGCTCTTTTTCTTTATCCGCATGATAATCTCTTCTTGTTACAGAGCTGGGAATAAACTGTCTGTCCCGGGATTCTGCTAGCAGGTACGTGAATGACATGGTCTACCCAATATAGCTGACTAAGTGTATCTGGGTCTCAGTGCTGGAGATGATCAACAGTCCAGCAGTATTTTTTTCCAGTTACGAGATTTTGATCGAAGAATTTGGCTTTGATCTTCTTACTGTTAATGCTCATGAAAATACTGGCTGCAGTTACAGTGGTTAGGATCTTGTTGGTAAATGTTTTACTGTGTTAATAGAACCAAGCCGGTGACAATTGTAAAACATGGAAGTTCCAAAACTCCTGGTATTCACATTGGAAAATTGTCACAATGATGCAAAAGGGAAAGTATGCTTTTATAGAATTAATTTCTTATTTGTTTAATGTTTTCATCTGTTTCTAAGTATAAAAATCAATATGTATGTTTTTTTTTACTGTTTTTTTCAAGGGCAGCTTATTTCATTTATTTGGAAGAAAGGGCAAATTGAATGCAACGGATGTTTTATGTTTTCTGTGGGTTAACATAAAATCTAAGTTGCATCTTCAAGGCATTCCATGGCTAATTCATTCAATATTTTAAAAATAACGAACAAACAAAAGGGACCAAGCTCCTGAAGATAAATGGAACAATTCCAGACAAAGGAAGATACCAAGAGGAAAGGTCAAAGGAAATAAAAAGGAGTGCTGGAGGAACTCAGTGAGTCAGGCAGCATCTGTGGAGGGAAGGGGAAGTCAACGTTTCGGGTCGGGTTCGAGTAGGAAGGAGAAAGCGAGGAAAAGATAGATGGAGTATTGCAAATCCTGATGAGTGATTGGAGGATACAGGTTAAAAGGGAACAGTGGCAACAAGGAGAGGGAAGAGGTGAATGAGGGTTGGGAGATGAGCATACAGAAGAGAAGAAAGGGCAGGATAACAAGATGGTGGGAGAAATGTGTGTGCTTGGAGGAGGGGAGGTTAAAAAGGTGAGTGGGGTAGGAGATATTACTGGAAATTGGAGAATTCAGTGTTCATATCATTGGGTTGCAAACTATCCAAGTGGAATATGAGGTGCTGTTCTTCCAGCTTGCATTTGGCCTCACTCAGGCAGTGGAGGAGGCCAAGAACAGAAAGCTCAGCAAGTGAATGGGAAGCGGAACTTACCAGGAGCTCCAACAGGCCTCAGCGGACCCAGCGCAAGAGTTTGATGAAAAGATTGCCTAGTCTATGCTTGGTCTTGCTGATGCAGAGAAGGCCACATAGGAGCACTGAATGCAATTGATGAGGTTGGAAGAGGTGCCCTGAACATCTGCCTCACCTGGAAGGGCTCTGGAGTCTGCAGATGGAAATAAGAGAGGAGATGTAGAGGCAGGGATGTCATCTCCTGTGGCTTCAAGGTAAAGTGCCCAGAGAAGAGACAGGTTGGGTGAAAACAGAAGAGCTAACCAAGAAACTAAAGAGAAAGTGGTATCTGCAGAAAATTGTTGGGGGCTGATAATGGAAAGTTGTGACTGGTGGTGGCGGAAATGCCGCAAGGTGATGTGTTGGATATGGATGTCGGTGGGGTGAAAGGCAAGGACCTGCGGAATTGGTATGGGAAATGGGTAGCAACTGGAACCTCAAATGGGTCTTGGCTTAGTCTCAAGGATGGGATCTGAGCAGTGTCCTGAAAGAAAAGGAGAATTATGCAGCACTGCAGAACGGTGATGGCTCCAAATGTGTCTCTGCCTTTATTCCAAGAAACAGCATAATCAACTTAACCTGTCCACTCTGAAAGATTGGTCTATAAAAATTAAGGTCTCTTTGTTCCTTCCCTTTTCTTGTATTGGTATTAGTTTATTATTGAAACGAGTACCAAAATATTTTATTTTGCTTATTATCCAGTGAAATCGTGCCATTCATGAGTACAATCAAACCACACACAAAAATCTTTCTCTTGTCCATCTGTGCCTTCTGATAATTTTGTCCTCACGTGTTTCTACATTTGTAAGTTTTGGGACATTACAAAGCTTTAAAATTAAGATAAAGCTTCAAGCGTGTTATCAGAAATTCTCCTTGAGAATACATAAGATCCTCATGTAAGATCCTCTATCCTGGCTTAGTCTAGAGGATGAGACTAAGGGGGAATTTCCGGTCTATTACCATATTAAATTGAGAAGGGGAGTCCAGAAAGATACCTGAAACCTTAAGTCTTTATTGGGAGCAGACAGCAGCCCAGCAAAGATGGCAATATTTCCCCCATATTGTTCCCACATCCTCCCCATCAGGTACCATTTGCCCTGCCTGTGGCAGACACTGTTGTTGCATACTCACCTCATCAGCCACATCTGGACGAGGAGAACTGGAGTAAAAGCAAGTCATCCTTGGTTAGTGGGCCTGCCTGTTGTGATGAAGTGCCCAGGCTTACAAACTGTTTACCCAACTCCAAAGGTGAAAGACTGAAGTTATCCACAACCTTGAAATTCTTACCATTATAATTTACCTATTATATTGTAATTGAAATCATCGATGCAAAGCACTCGCCTTTCATTCTCCTATGAAAGTTTCTAAACTGCAAGGTATCAGTTAGCAATGAAGTAGAATGGGTTTTCTGGGAGGGAACACAAAGCTGAGACACACGGCCCGACTCATCACTCTTCATTCCTTTTAGGAGCACATAAAGCTACAATCCCGGCTATTATTGTGCCACTTTAGCTTCCAGGCCAAATCCATGATGGAGTTCCTTGGTTTCTTCATTGGCAAACCTCACATTTTAGAAGCTTCATTCCCTCAAGAGATGGACCAAGTGACCAAACCTTGCAAACACTGGTAGAGGTAAACTCTCCACAATAATCAAAGGGATCAGAGGGGATTCTCCCCCAAGAGTGGCCGCATGTGCGACCAATATTTCCAGCCTGAAGAAGGGTCCTGACCCGAAAAGTCGCCTATCCACATCCTCCACAAATGCTGCCTGACCCACTGATTCACTCCAGCATGAGATAACCACTGATGAGGTGTTTGCGCAGTAATTAACCAGTAATCAACCAGAGCACTTTGTTTTCTGCACAAGATTCCAGCATCTGCACTTCCTTATGTCTACATACGTATGACAAGTATTTATTTCCATTTACTGAGACCAGACTGGGGCAAAATATAGGCATCTCACAATAGGCATATTTATAATTTTAATGCTGCTCACAAAACACATTAGCAAACATTACAAAAGTAAAACACTGAAATTAATGAAGTAAGCCTTTTCCTTGTCAATTATTGTGCTGCTCATCATTAATTTCAATTTTAAAGATAAACAATGACACTGATGCCTTTCTCACTTTCTGGTACACAACAAACAAAATTAATTCCGTTGCAAGCACCATGCTAAGCATTTAGGTGTAACATACAGATGGAAATGTAAATACAGATTAAGAACAGAACTAAATTACATAAGGAGGAGGAAGATACATAGTCCTCCGCCAGTTTCGCCACCTACAACGTGACCCCACCACTCGCCACATCTTCCCATCTCCCCCCCTGTCTGCCTTCCGCAAAGACCGCTCCCTCCGCAACTCCCTTGTCAATTCTTCCCTTCCCTCCCGCTCCACCCCTTCCCCGGGCACTTTCCCTTGCAACCGCAAGAGATGCTACACTTGTCCCTTCACCTCCCCCCTCCACTCCTTTCAGGGACCCAAGCAGTCCTTCCAGGTCCGACAGAGGTTCACCTGCACCTCCTCCAACCTCATCTACTGCATCCGTTGCTCCAGATGCCAGCTGATCTATATTGGTGAGACCAAGTGGAGGCTTGGGGATCGTTTCGCCGAACACCTCCGCTCGGTCCGCAATAACCAACCCAACCTCCCGGTGGCTCAGCGCTTCAACTCCCCCTCCCATTCCGTATCCGACCTCTCGGTCCTGGGCCTCCTCCACGGCCAGAGTGTGCAACACCGCAAGTTGGAGGAACAGCACCTCATATTCTGCTTGGGGAGTCTGCATCCTCTGGGCTTAAACATTGAATTTTCTCAATTCTGTTAACCCTTGCTGCCTCCTCCCCTTCCCACCTCTCCCTCAGCTCTCGGGCCCTGGTATTCCCTCTCTCTCTATCTCTCCCCCACCCAAGTCGCACTAGCTTCTCATTTTCACACTACAAACAGCTTACAATGGCCTGTTTCCTTTATCATTGATACTTTTTTGCATATCTTTCATTCATTGTTCTTTATCTCTCCACATCACCGTCTATATCTCTCGTTTCCCTGATCCCTGACCAGTCTGAAGAAGGGTCTCGACCCGAAACGTCGCCTATCTCCTTTGCTCCTTAGATGCTGCTGCACCCGCTGAGTTTCTCCAGTCTTTTGTGTACACTAAATTACATAATATAGCAGATCACGTCATTAAAAAGCACCACTGAGCCTTCTTATCTTGGTGGCCATTATCCTTTGTGCTGGAAAGTTAATTCAAATAAGAGAGCTATTAATTTCATCTCTAATAACCAGAATTGTGGCTCTGAAGTAATTCACATATGGTGCTGCCATTAGTCAACTGGGCTTTTCTTAACAATGTCCTGGAATAGATTTAATATCAGGTCAATTTTCCACATGTCAATAGCGCTGCAAATTGACCCAAATTCTTACAACACCTGCCTGACTGATGCTGGCCCAAGCATTCCACCCAATGTAAATGGTATATCCATCATATTAAAGAGGGTGACAGATACTGTGATTTAAATGTATTTACTATTAAGGTTGAGGTTTGATGGTGTTATGCCAATAGCATAACATCATGAGGGGAATAGATAGGTGAATGCAGTATTTTACCCAAAATAAGGGAATCAAGAACCAAAGCACATAGGTTGAAAAGTGGAGGGGGGAAAAGATTTAATAGGAACTTAAGGGGCAACTTTTCCACACAGAGGATGGTGGGTATATGGAACGAGCTGCCAAAGGAAGTTGTTGTGGCAGATATTATAACAATATTTATATGATATAAATATGTCATGCCCCTACTCAGTCCTGAATCAATAGATACAAGATCTATAATACTCTCAGAAGCAACAGCTTCCATTGTACAGGAACTGCAGATGCTGGAGAATCGAGGGTTACACAAAAAGCTGGAGAAACTCAGCGGGTGCATCTGCAGTTCCTTCTTTAACACTTTGTCTACTCCACTGCGATATCTCCTCAAGGTATGCCTACTTTGAAGAAGTTCTCCTCCTCCCTACGAAGACAGTTTCACAACCTCCTCTCTAACTGCTCCCCCTCTGTGATACCCCCTTCCCTCCAACTCTCATTTTCACACCTCAAGGTCTTTCATTCATTGTTCTTTATCTCTCCACATCACTGTCTATATCTCTCGGTTCCCTAATCCCTGACCAGTCTGAAGAAGGGTCTCGACCCGAAACGTCGCCTATCTCCTTCGCTCCTTAGATGCTGCTGCACCCGCTGAGTTTCTCCAGCTTTTTGTGTAACCCTTTACCCCATGATGTTTGTCGCATATTTGAAGGTAAACTAATCTCCTCTGGCTGCATGTTAATTTGCTCAATGGTACTTCATTGTACGAATGTGAAATCCTTTTTTTGCATGCAGTTCAGTAGTGTTACTACACATAATCATAATCTTAGTTAAATGCAAGTGTTTATGAATAGTATACTGAGACAGTATACAAGAGTCACTATGTTTTGGAACCATTCCTCTGATTCAAGTCCCAGTTGTTATAAACTCCGTACAGACAGTACCCGTAATTGGGATCAAACCCGGGTCTCTGGCGCTGCATTCGCTGTAAGACTGCAATTCTACCGCTGCCCTACCGCGACTGCTTTTTTAACTCTGTGACACCGTTCTTAACTTTCCCACGATGATCTGGTGTCCTGGTGGCATTGCAGTGTTGGCATGGCCAAGCAAAGTTGTTGGTGTCCTCCACCACCGCTCTCTGCCACTGCAGGCAGCATCCTGATCCATCCCGATCCAATCAAGCACCAGGCTGCAGCAGGGTCTCCAGCAGCCCACTTCACTGACGCCTCGATCTGGATCCATACATTGACCCACACACTGTCATCCCTCACCTCATCCAGCCACTGTTCAGGCTTTGTGCCCCTCGGGCATCTACTGCTGCCGACCTCGTAGCATCTCCAGCGTTTTTGAGTGCGCGGGAGGTAAGACTTCAATCCAGTTAATGGCACTTTTGTTTCCCTGTGTCTGCCACCGCTGCCGCCATCTTGAATCTTAACACTTGACCTGACGCCGGCTACCGCTCTCTCTTCACCCTCCTCTCCGATACGAGCAGGGTTCGGCAGCTATCTTCTTTCAGGTTTCCTGGCTCTGTAGTGGTGGGTGAGTCAGGCCTACTGCCAGGTGGAAGGCACAGCACTACAGTGATCCATATCTCTCCATTCCTACATATCCATGCGCCTATCCAGAAGACTCTGCCATTATCGTAT
The DNA here is from genome assembly GCA_963514005.1 of Raja brachyura. The sequence continues at coordinate 30,809,092 of OY740782.1, read as the reverse complement.
CTATCTCCACCACCAGATCTGGCAGTGTGTATCAGATACCCACCAATCTCTGTGTAGAATACATGCCCTGCACATCTCCTTTCAACTTTGCCCATCTCACCTCGAAGCTATGTCCCCTAATCTTTGACATTTCCTCCCTTGGAAAAAATGCTGACTGTCTATTCTATCCATGCCTTCACGAGTATTTAAAAAAAAAAACAGCGAACGCCAGGTCCCTTAAGGAAATATTAGGGCAGACAACCAAAAATCTGATCATGGAATCAGTTTCACGAAATGTCCGATAGGAGGTGAAAAATAGTTTGTAGGCTGAGGTAGACACAAAATGCTGGAGTAACTCAGCTGGTGAGGCAGCATCTCTGAAGAGAAGGAATGGGTGACGTTTCCGGTCGAGACCCTTCTTCAGACTGATGTCAGGGGAGGGGGTGGGACAAAGATAGAATGTAGGCGGAGATAATAAGACCGGTAGGAGAACTAGGAAGGAGAGGGGATGGAGAGAGAGAGAAAGCAAGGTCTATCTGAAGTTAGAGAAGTCAATGTTCATACTGCTGGGGTACTACCCAAGCAAAATATGAGGTGCTGTTCCTCCCATGTGCGGAGGTGGCGTTGAAGGATGAGAAGCTGAAGCAAAGAAGTGGAAGTCAAATAACCGAATGGAAATAAAGAGTTGAAGTGCAGAGCCACCAGGAGATCAGGTAGGTTAACACGGACTGAGCGGAGGTGTTCACCGAAATGATTCCCGAGCCTGCAATTGGTCTCACCAATGTAGAGAACCTGGAAAGGCTGTTTGTGTCCATGGATGGAGTCGAGGAGTGAAGTAAAGGGACAGGTGTTGCATCTCCTGTGGTTGCAGGGGAATGTACCCAGGGAGTGGGTAGTTTGGGGAGGGAAGGGACGAGTTGATCAGGGAATTACGGAGGGAACATCTCTGTGGAAAGCAGAAAGGGGTAGAGATGAGAAGATGTGGCCAGTAGTGGGATCCCGTTGGAGGTGGCGAAAATGTTGGAGGATTATATGCTCTATGCGATGGCTGATGTAGTGGAAGGTGAGGACAAGGGGAACTCTGTCCTTGTTACGTATGGGGGGAAGGGGGAGTAAGAGCAGAGCTGTGGGATATTGAGGAGACCCTAGTGAGAGCCTTATCTATAATGGAAGAGGGAAACCCCCGTTTCCTAAAGAATGAGGACATCTCCGATGCCCTGGTATGGAATACCTCATCCTGGGCACAGATGCGGTGTAGACGGAGGAATTGGTAGCAGGGGAGAGAGTCTTTTCAGGAAGCATAGTGGGAAGAAGTGTAGTCAAGATAGCTATGGGAGTCTGTAGGTTTGTAGTAGATGTCGGTCAATAGTCTGTTTCCTGGTTTGGAGACTGTTAGATCGAGAAACGGTTGGGAGATGTTGGAGACAGTTCAAGTGAATCTGAGTGCCAGATGGAATTTAGTGGTGAAGTTGATGAAGCCAGTGAATTCTGCATGGGTGCAGGAGTTAGCACCAATGCAGTTGTCAACGTAGCGGAGGTAGAGTTCGGGGATAGGGCCAGTTTACGCCTGGAACAGGGGTGAGATATTTTGGGAGAGCTCCAAAGAGCCTTGATATCTGATGGCACAATTTCAGACCAAACTTACTCTCAAAGATTTCCAGAGTAAACTGGAAGGCATTTTGCTTGCACCCTTGTGTCCAATTTGCAGATGGCTTCAAGTAAGGTCTCTCCATCCAGTGAAAGAATAACCAATTCATGCTTGCTGCCTACCAGTAAATTAATGGTTCATATTCCATGGGGTCATTAGCTACACTTTATCAGATGTCTGGACCAAAATATTATGCCTCATATTTAATTCGATCCTCATGCCTCACGTCTCATTCAGGATGCAAAACCACCAGCCATGCTGAATGCAAATATAGCGGTAAGGTATTAAAGCTTGGGTAGACTGTTGGAATGAATTGTTGGACCTGGGTCAAAGCTACTCTGTTGAATGATAAGAATCAGTTGACACTAACTACAGTGTAAAGAAATATTTTTTATCTTTGGATTTTCCTATCGCCTCAATGGAACTATTCTCAAAATACAAACAACAAGCATTTCATGGAGCAGCATCAGTCTCAGTTTTCCAGAAAGAGTCAGTATTCCCAATCAGCTCTTCCAGCGAAGGAGCACAGCAATAGCTGGCAAATTATATTAAAATTACAGTTTATCCAAACTTAACTATAATTAATTCACTCATGCTTTTTTTTCTGTTATTTTAAGGTTTAGAATTAAGATGATTTATATCAAGAATATTAATCAAACCACTCAAAAAAAATCACTGAGCAAAGAAATTTACTTCATTTCATCTGGTCAGGATACAAAACTGGACCATTAAACTCATTCACCTTGTACTGCTTTTCAAAATCTATTGCCTCACTAATGGCAGCACATTTTAATCATAATTACTTTATGGTGAGTTCATTATTTCACCGAATGCTTAGAGAATAAGCATTTCAAATTGCAGTTAATTGAATAATAAATGGATAAGAAAACCTGAAACTGAAACCACTTGTAGTTGGTAAATTTTATAGTGTCTTTGAGCTTACTCACTGTGATTTTTTGTGTGATGGTAAAGGGCCTGTCCTACCAGCATCCGACTCCATGCGATGAGCGCGATCAAAGTAGAAGTGGGGGCCGCGCGGAGGTCGGGTGATCCCTGTACAGGGCCTTTCCCACCAGCATGCGCCTGCATGCGGCAAGCGCGACCAAACCGGCAGTGAGGGCCACGCGGAGGTCGGGTGCGTGGCGCAACCGGCGCAAAGTGAGGCAAAACTGGAGCGAAGTCTTAAAGGTAAGTTCGCCAGGACAGAGAGGGGCACACAAAGAGTGGCACAGAGGCACACACACAGAGGGCCACGGAGGCACCTACAGAGAGGGTCACGGAGGCACAACGTCGAGACGGTGTGTAATGCATCGAGGCGACTGCGAGCCGACAAGCCGTTGCCGCACGGAATTTTTTAACATAGTCAGTTTTTCAGAGCCCCGCGCAATGTCGGGACGAACTCCGCACAATCCCGCACGGCTCCGGCGATCGAAGTGGGACCGGCCCCGCGACGCCGGACGGCTCAAGCGACCACGTTAGGTCGCGCTCATCGCATAGAGTTGCATGCTAGTGGGACAGGCCCTTAAGTTTTATCCAGAGAGTGTAGTATTCTGATTCCATCATGGTGCAACCTCATGACTGACTAATGGGACAAAGTTTGCCCAATAAATAATAAGACCTACTGATACAATTTGAACAATTTATGCAATAATTGCACCCTCCTGTCAAGTTGGGGAAAGGTTTAAAAACATCTGTTACTCTTGCATCACAGGAATTAAAAAGAGATGGACCAAGTGACCAAACCTTGCAAACACTGGTAGAGGTAAACTCTCCACAATAATCAAAGGGATCAGAGGGGATTCTCTCCCAAGAGATGCCTCAGTGGCCGCATGTGCGACCAATATTCCCAACCCGAAACATCGCCAGCCTGAAGAAGGGTCCTGACCCGAAAAGTCGCCTATCCACATCCTCCACAAATGCTGCCTGACCCACTGATTCACTCCAGCACGAGATAACCACTGATGAGGTGTTTGCGCAGTAATTAACCAGTAATCAACCAGAGCACTTTGTGTTCTGCACAAGATTCCAGCATCTGCACTTCCTTATGTCTACATACGTATGACAAGTATTTATTTCCATTCACTGAGACCAGACTGGGGCAAAATATAGGCATCTCACAATAGGCATATTTATAATTTTAATGCTGCTCACAAAACACATTAGCAAACATTACAAAAGTAAAACACTGAAATTAATGAAGTAAGCCTTTTCCTTGTCAATTATTCTGCTGATCATTAATTTCAATTTTAAAGATAAACAATGACACTGATGCCTCTTCTCACTTTCTGGTACACAACAAACAAAATTAATTCCGTTGCATGCACCATGCTAAGCATTTAGGTGTAACATATAGATGGAAATGTAAATACAGATTAAGAACAGAACTAAATTACATAAGGAGGAGGAAGATACATAGTCCTCTGCCAGTTTCGCCACCTACAACATGACCCCACCACTCGCCACATCTTCCCATCTCCCCCCGTCTGCTTTCCGCAAAGACTGCTCCCTCCGCAACTTCCTTGTCAATTCTTCCCTTCCCTCCCACTCCACCCCTTCCCCGGGCACTTTCCCTTGCAACCGCAAGAGATGCTACACTTGTCCCTTCACCTCCCCCCTCCACTCCTTTCAGGGACCCAAGCAGTCCTTCCAGGTCCGACAGAGGTTTACCTGCACCTCCTCCAACCTCATCTACTGTATCCGTTGCTCCAGATGCCAGCTGATCTATATTGGTGAGACCAAGCGGAGGCTTGGCGATCGTTTCGCCGAACACCTCCGCTCGGTCCACAATAACCAACCCGTCCTCCCGTTGGCTCAGCGCTTCAACTCCCCCTCCCATTCCATATCCGACCTCTCGGTCCTGGGCCTCCTCCACGGCCAGAGTGAGCAACACTGCAAGTTGGAGGAACAGCACCTCATATTCCGCTTGGGGAGTCTGCATCCTCTGGGCTTAAACATTGAATTTTCTCAATTCTGTTAACCCTTGCTGCATTAAAAAAACATTAAAAATGTCAACCAGTCAGTGCAACAGAAGAAGGGTCTCGACCCAAAAGGTTGCCTATTTCCTTCACTCCATAGATGCTGCCTCACCCGCTGAGTTTCTCCAGCATTTTTGTCTACCTTCGAATTTCCAACATCTGCAGTTTGTTCTTAAACAGGACAAAATACCTGGTCATTGGTGAATCTAACATTAAATGAAAAAGATAATTTAGATGGAAAAATGACTCAAGGACTGTTATGGAGCACTTTGGCAGTTACATGAGTCAGAGCACAAAATAACTTACCAAAGACTTTGGAAAAGATAATTAAAAAATATAGAACAGGTGCATGCAGAGAAGGAACCTAAATACATGTCTGAAAACAATTGTGAGGGAATGAGAGTCTGCATGTCAGCAGGGGTAGGTCCTAAATCCCCCAGTATCCTTGCTTAACAGAACATTTATCATTCTCCGTTTTGAAATTTTCAATTCAAAACTACCTGTTTTGTGCAAAGAAAATTAAGCTTCTCAATTAAAGACATTCGTGTTCCAACAGGGATTAGTTGAGCATAAAGAATAGAATACATATTTTCAGAGCATATGGTTCTAATGTGCACAACTCTACACTGGAGGAAGATGATGTATTTGGTGGAAAACAGCAATAATCAGCAAGGGTTTTAGCCCAGCATGAAAGCTGAATAGAAAAAATGTACTTTCAAAAAAATTCTCCACAAGAAAAGAAAATCTCTTCTTATCATAACATTTCATCATGACCATAGCATTTGCATCCAAATACTGCACTACTGTTGCTATGGGAATTGTAAATCAAGCTGGAAGGACACAGTTCATCCACTGTAAGCATTCTCCCAACCATTCAGCTTCATATTAATGGCCAAAGTGTGTCCTTCACATATGTGCAGGAGGAGCATCTGATGCAGATTGAACATGAGACTTATTGACACACGAAAAAGCCTGCACCCCTGCTAACAAGCTGGGGAAAAGGTCATAACATTCATAATGCATATGTTTGGAACCGTATTAATAAAGATTTCAAGTGGTGTGCATAAAGAAAATTAGTCTCACTCCGCAAATTTGTGTTTAGAAAAGTTCTCTCTTTACGTAATATTGTTTAGAAGAAGAAAAAATATATAATTATTATTAATTTAGAATGTCAGTCAAAAATTCAGGAATTCATCAAATATTAAGTAACAATTGCTATTAAAGGCTATTATTAAAATTGTTTGTGACTGCACACTCCACTTACGACTTTATGCTAAGATCTTACGGCTAAGATCTTTTTGATTACCATGGGTTAAATAGACACATGGCTCCTGACATTATTTGATCAGATGGTACAGGAATACTTGAATTTTCCCTTTGAATTTTGGCTCACATTCAGAATTGTGTAGTTATATTACTAGAATGAGGTGAAACTCACTGGAAATTCCTTTATCACCTTTCACTCAGAAAAATACTTTTAAGTGCATAACTCTTAACTAACAACATTGAGCAACGGAATCCCAGTTGCATCTTAAGTAACAGTTTCTGCTTGTGCTTCAATTTGTTTCAATAATTTCTATGGAGGTGCCAAGGCCGTGGTGCCCACCTGGAAAACTGAAGGCATGGCAGACCAGAGAACCAGCGTGAAGGCTCGGTAGATCAAGGAACCAGGAACCAGTCCAGAGGACCCGAAGGATCAGAGAATTGCAGTACCAGAAGGGAGCCACTGGAGGCATCAGACACGAGAAGTAAGGACTGGGAGGAGTAAGGGTGAACCTGTGTAATGCCTCCAGCACCTTCAAGGTAGGTTGCAGGAGGCACCTCCTGAGTCACAAATATGGAACGAGCTAGGAGAGGGACGTCAGTTCGCGAGCCAATCCAATTGAAGGCGACGGAGGAAGGCCTTGCAGGAACCTGGGGCTTACCTGGATCGAGAACAACTCCAGTGGACTGAAAAGCCATGATCACAATGAATGGCGGTGCTGGCTCGAAGGGCCGAATGGCATCCTGGTTCCCTTCATTTCTTTTATTGATAAGTAGGTAGATAGATAGGTAGATAAGGACATCCTTGTGAATGAGGCATTGCAGCGTAGGTTTACGAGATTGATCCCTGGGATGGCGGGACTGTCATATGAGGAAAGATTGAAAAGACTACACTGGAATTTAGAAGGATGAGGGCGGATCTTATAGAAACATATAAAATTATAAAAGGACTGGACAAGCTAGATGCAGGAAAAATGTTCCCAATGTTGGGTGAGTCCAGAACCAGGGGCCACAGTCTTAGAATAAAGGGGAGGTCATTTAAGACTGAGGTGAGAAAACACTTTTTCACCCAGAGAGTTGTGAATTTATGGAATTCCCTGCCACAGAGGGAAATGGAGGCCAAGTCACTGGATGGATTTAAGAGAGAGTCAGATAGAGATCTAGGGGCTAGTGGAATCAAGGGATATGGGGAGAAGGCAGGCACGGGTTATTGATAGGGGACGATCAGCCATGATGACAATGAATGGCGGTGTTGGCTTGAAGGGCCAAATGGCATCCTCCTGCACCTATTTTCTATGTGTCTATGTTTCTAGGTAATATGTCTGAAGAAGGGCTTCGGCCCGAAACGTTGCCTATTTCCTTCGCTCCATAGATGCTGCCTCACCCGTTGAGTTTCTCCAGCATTTTTGTCTACCTTCGATTTTCCAGCATCTGCAAGTCCTTCTTAAACATGATAGTTTACATGTTATTCACCATTTCTGGTCTTGATTGGTGGCTTGTAATGGTTGGTACATGATGAATGTAATTTAAAAAACGATTTATTGCTTACTTCTGATCATCCAATGCTAGCTTTTTAATTTCAGGTATACACAGGATTTGTGATAAGTAGCCCGATAAGTATTATCATGGTGTATTGAATCTCACCCATTACTGATATATTTGTCAAGCTGCTGCTCCTTTTCCCTTTGAAGAACTATATATCCTAAACCCAGAAAGTTATTCCTCAACTGAATTCCAACAAGACTAACAAGGCTGATATTAATTGAAAACATTGATCAATGAAAGGTTAATTACCATTCAGGATGAAGATTAGAACACTCGTTTTTATTGATGGAAAGGTCCATGGTGGTATTTTCTTGGGAGCTTTCCTGGATACTGAAATGTAGTTTATTGTTTATCTTTTTAGAAACCATGATACAGAAACTTCCTTTAGACTATATGGCGCATCACAAATGTGAGGGCAGGAAGTAAAGGCAGGGGGAAGAGGGAAAATGTGAAGGGAGGAGAGACAGAATGAAGCATAGCAGGTATTAGATGGACGTAAGCAGGAGGGGGGTGGGGTGGTGGGAGGAGAGAAGACAAATAGGTGTGAGCCCAGTTCAGGCACAGGGGGGAGGGGGTGGAGGGTGGGTGAGGGAGAGAAAAGGGAGTGTGGGGGAGTAAGGGGGAGGGGGTATTATTTGCGGTTATCTAAAGTTAGCGAATTCAATGTTTACGCCATGGGATTGTAAGCTATCCAGCGGAATATGAGATGCTATTCCTCCAGTTTGCAAATGGCCCCTTTCTCATTCCCATACTGATCATTCTGTCCTGGGCCTCCTCCATTGCCACAGGCAAACTGGAGAACAGCATCTCCCCTTTGCAGTTGATTCACTCTTCCAGCATCTGTATCATCTGCCCGACAGGAGTGTGAAGAAGAAGGAATTACCAGGCTGGGACAAGAGTTCTTCCAGCAGTAGGGTTTTTGACAATATTCCTGCAAATTGAGTGAAATCCCATTTGTATGCAATCTTGTCGAAGAAATAAAACACCATTCTTTCCAGGATTTTAGAGAAATGTTTAAAACCCAATTAAGGAGGGAACAACCCAAGTCCATTTGATCTGGCACTTTTTACACAATTTCCCCCCAGCCTAGGCTATGGCCTCAGCAGCAGTCTCAAACCAAGAAACCGCTGCAGTTGTAGCACTAGAGGAGAAATATTTATGCATAAAGAGAATTGAATATCACTGCCATCTGGTTGTATCATATTATAATCAGGCTAAGCAATCTCATGTGGTCGGCACCATCAGGAAGGAACATCCTTAAGAGATTGCCAGTTCCCATTTGTATCTGCTGCAAGGAATTACTTATGATTGATGAGCTCTGGAGTGTGCCAATAGACAGTTGACTCAAAAATGTTAAAACTTCAACTTCGTCAAAAAGCAAACTCTTGCCCTAATGCTAGCAGATCAAAAATACAATATCGCATTCTTAGATTTAAATGCAAATAGATATGGGATACACTGATTAAGACTCTTGTTTCATTTTACCTTTCTACTCCACATGGGCCTTACAAACCTTGGTATGTTGTGCTGCTCCTACCATTTTTATTCACTCCAATCCCACAGTGCCCCATCTTAATCTACAAGCTGTTGCATGTGTCACAATCTCGCTCCCTCTTCGCTTGCTAAAATGTGCCTGCCATGCTTTCAACCATTTCTAAATGTCTCTCCATCGGAACACCATTTTGTTGTTCTACTTTTGACATCGATTGGCTGAAATACCATATTTACACGTGCCTAAAATCAAATCTTTGGGCAATTTAGCATTTTAGATTTGGATTACATGGGCGGCATTTCTGTGGTAGATCTACTGCCTCACAACGCCAGAGACCCAGGTTCTATCCTGACTACTGGCGTTTGTCTGAATGTAGTTCTCCCCTTGACCTGCGTGGGTTTTCTCCGAGATCTTCGGTTTCCTCCCACATTCAAAAGACGTACAGGTTTGTAGGATAAATGGTTTGGTATAAATGTAAAATTGTCCGGAGTGTGTGTAGGATAATGTTAGTGTGCAGGGATCGCTGGTCGGTACGCAACTCGGTGGGCCGAAGGGCCTGTTTCTGTGCTGTATCTCAAAACTAAACTAAATCTAAACTAAATGAAAACCATGGATAATGAAATTCTATCACAAAAGTGAAAACCAAATCAGTCTGCAACAGTTAATGGAACGTGTAAATGATCAATTTGAAACCACATTTCTGTGAACTTGGCTACAACTGCTATGAGCACCAGCTATCGCGCTAGAACAAAATTCTCAAAGGGCTCCATGGGTGAGATGAAGGGAAAATTATTCCCCAGCGAAGAGGCTGTGCCAAGGGATAGAAGGTATAAAATTATAGTGGAAGAGACTTAAGATCGTCATGTGACAAAAACCTTTCTTAAAAATTCAGCTTGTGGTTGGAATCTGGAAAGTACTGCCTTCAAATGTGATAGTGGTGTGTTTCATTATGGCTTTCAAGAGGGAAATGGATAAATATATGATGAGGAAACATTTACAAGGCTGCGGAGAAAGGGTAAGAACTAGTGAGTTGTTGTGGACATAATGGGGTGAATGGCTTCCTTCTGTGCTGTAGCCATTCAATTGAGAACCTTTGTAATTCTCTATCCCAGAAGGTTGTAGAGGCTCGGATATTGTATTCATTCTAAACCTACATTGACAGATGCCTGGAATATCATAGGATCATGGGCAAGTGATGAAAAATGGCACGTAGAATATCAGTCATGATCTTAATGAATGGTGGAGGAGGCTCAAAAAGTTAAATAGTCTCTTCCTGCCCTACCTCATGTTCTTACTCAAGAACTGTTACAAGTAGATGAAAATCTTGGAAAGTGTTTATTAAAACCCCTGTCTCACGGTGCGAGTCGACCGACGAGTGACCCCGAGCTTTCACCCGCGGTAATCATGTACAATTAACGTAGTGGGAACTTCGGAACTCGCGTGCAACTTAGCGACTCGTGGCGTTAACGGCAGGTACCCATGAAACTTGTTAACTCTTGAAAAAATTCAACCATGTTTGAGGTTTTCCACGAGTCAAATTTACTGTTCAAGTTAAAAATTGAAACATTTAAACTCGTTGTAAGAATGTAGTGGCCCGTAAGTTTACCTTAGTGACTCGTGAGTCTACCGTGAGCACTCTTTAACTCAGCGGGCAGGCACCATCTCTGGAGAGAAGGAATGGGTGATGGGATGACATTTCCAAATTTCTCCAGCACCATGTGTTCACTTTTTGTCAACCAGCATCTGCCCTTTCTTGTATATGACATTATTTGTATCCGTGGCAGTTGATTGTCGCTCCCTCCAGTTTCCCAGGGGGTCCGGACGGGACTGGAGTTGGGAGGGAAAGATGGGGGGATGGGGGGGATGGGGGGAGAGGAGGGAAGGGGGGGAGGAGGGAAGGGGGGGAGGAGGGAGGGGAGAGGGGGGCTGGGGTGACTTAGTATGGGAGACAAATGTACTGACTATGTGAGCAGACACTTTGGTAGTGATTGCCCATGGAGTTCACTGTCGAGGACTTCATAATGCAGAGAGCATTATAAACAATGGAGCGATTAACCTTGGAAAGGGGGGAGACTTCTCTCTGAGTTGGACCCAGGAAAATGAAGCAGGAATTTTCTTGAGGTTATTAACAAAAGATAAATGGATGGGAAGGGTTTAGAGGGCTATGGGTCACATGCAGGCAAATAGGACTACCCCAAGACACCAAATTGGACGGCACGGCCAAGCTGGGCCGAAGGACCTGTTTCCGTGTTTTGCAGCACCATGACTAAGGCCTATCCAGTGGGATTGACATATTTTGTATTTTTCCTTTCTAAAGATTCAGTGTATTTTGGTGACTATTGCACACTGCAGACAAGAAGCGTTATGGCGGGTGATTGTCACCTGCCCGCTGTTTCTGACGCTAAAGCCTTGGGTTCATTGCTCTTTGTGTTGGCGAGGAGGGGGAGGGGGGTATTGTGCTGTTTGATCGCCCCCTGCTATCCCAGGGATAGGGAGACACAGCGGCTTTCCAGCGGCAATCACTACCAAAGTGTCTGCCCACACAGTCAGTACACCTCTCCTACACTTGTCTCCCGCACTAAGATCATCCTGCAGAGAATGATCCCAGCCTAACCCAAGAGCCTTGTCACCCCAGACAGATTAATGATGTCCGCGCACCCCCCCGCACCCCCCCAACCTCCCTCCACCACAGCTCATGCCTGGCACCAAAGCAGCTCAGAAGGCGAACCCTGAGCTCCGTCTCCCAACAATCTGATGTGCAACTGATGTGAAAGAACAGCGGCTGGCACCCGGCATGGACTTCTCACACCCTCACACACGAAAATTGTGTGAGAATAAACAGAAACAAGGAATAAAACCAAAGCCTGGCTTGAAAGGCATCAAAATATATATTCTGCTTATAATGAGCAAGCGTGGAGACATCCGTCCACATTCAAAGATTTCATCTCCCATCTCCCCACGTCATGTGTGTTTCAAACAAATCATAAATATAACTGCTCTGGCACTGGAGGGTGTGCATTTTCCCTTTGTAGGTCATATCAATAGATGCGGCCGCGCTGAATTCTATCTTTAACTCAAAGCCGCAGGATAAAGATGTCTTCTTTAACACTGTTGCTTATTAAAACAGACCTTCATTCACAGTTGACTCAAGAGTAATGGGAGAGGAACTTGGTAACTCGGGAGAGGAACTTGGAACATCACAGAAATTACATACCTGTGGGAACTCGGTTAAACACTTGAACATAAACTTGGAATCTCGTACACAACCACGAGTCTGTTTTTTTTCTTTCACTTGGGGTCACTCGTGGGTGGACTCGCACCGTGAGACAGGGCTATAAGGAAGTCAACTCCTCAACCCAATTTGTAGTATTGGCTGTGGTTTTAGGTATAGGGTTTTTTTTACTGTCATGTGTACTGAGGTACAGTGAACATCTGTTTAACGTGCTATCCAATCAAATCAGATAATTCAGCTCATTCGTACTCCATGCATCTGCAACTGGTATAATGTGACCTTTTCTTCCCTCCAAAAAACTGCATGGAGTATAATCGTAGTGTCTGAAGTCTGAAGAAGGTTCTCGACCCAAAACGTCACCCATTCCTTATCTCCAGAGATGCTGCCTGCCCCGCTGAGTTACTCCAGCATTTTGTGTCAATAATCGTAGGGAATTAGTTTACAGTAGATGTCAGGTATTCTCAATTTGCTTCTGTCAACATTTTCTCTCATTTTGTTGCTGTTCTTCTTTGGAGCATCGATTTCTCAATGATGTATTGACGATTTGTTGCAGGATATGGATAATTGGATCAAGACCAGCATTTAATGCCCATTCATTGAGTGGCTGCAATGTAATTTCAAGGGTCAATTAAGACTGAATTTCTGGAGTGTACTTGGAGTACTCTGAAGGATATTACTGAACCAGGTGGGATTTTAGGATAAGAATGCAAGAGTTTGTCTGATAGATAAACTTATGGTAATGAAAGTAAATGCTTTTTTCTACATGTATGTCATTAACGTATTAATAGGATGGAATGGCTCACCACAAATGACTACTAAAGTCAATCACTAACTTAATAGCAGATACTAAACTAACAAAGAAAAAATATTGTTTTACCCAACCCGCTCCTTCCCAGGTACTTTCCCTTGCGACCACAGAAAATATAACAGCTGACCTATACCTCCTCTCTCACTTCTATTCAGGAAACTCAGAAGCAATTCCACGTGTGACAAAAAAATCATTCAAACATTTCCAACCTTGTCTATTGCATTTGATGATCCTGGTGTGATCCTCCGACACATCGGGCTTAACAGGCACAGACTTGAAAACCATTTTGCCGAACATTTGCACTCACTCCAGCTGTTGGAGCTATCAATTGCTGACCATTTCTCGTCCAATTTCCATACCAACCTTTCCGTCTTTGGCCTCATCCGATGCCAGAGTGGGGTCACGCAATCTGGAAAAAACAGCATATCAAATTCTCTTACCTCCCAATGGCATGAAAATTGAATTCACCAATTTAGATTACTATGTACGTTTTTGGTATCGCTGCTACAGGAATGATGTAATTGAATTGAAAAGGGTGCAACAAAGATTTACACTGATGTTACCAAGTTTGAAGGGTTGAGTTCTAAGTAATGGCTGGATAGGTTGGGTCTTTTTTCCCTGGAGCATTGGATTCTGAGAAATATATACAATAAGAGGGCCATATATAGAATGAAAAGCTGTAGTTTTCCCCATGATAGTGGATTCTAAAAACTAGAGGGCTTAGGTTTAAGGTGTGAGGAGAAAGATTTAAAAGTGACCTAAGAGACACATTTTTCATACAGAGGGTGGTATGTGCAAGGTATTAGGTGCCAGAAGAAATGATAGACTGGTACAATTATTACATTTAAAAGACACCTGGACAGAAAAATGGATTGGGAAGGTTTGGAGGGATTTGAGCCAGGCGTTGACCAGTTGGACAAGCTTGGTTGAGCAATTTGGTCAGCATGGATGTTGGGCCAAAGGGCCTGTTGTTGAGTTGTGTATCTTCATGACTCTATCAATTTATGAGACCATGGGAAGTTTAAAACAAGGGAGTGAAGTTCAACATCAAGGTCTGAACTACCTGCAAGCACAGTGATGAAGGCGGAAAAGGATGAGATGTACATGAAAAGGATGTTTTGGGCATGAGCAACAAAGTTTTCGGCAAAGATAAAAGCAACTGCAGATGTTGGTTTACACAAAAAGAACACAAGGTCCTGGATTAACTCAGCTGATCAGGCGGCATCTCTGGAGAGCTTGGATAGGTGATGTTTTGGGTCGGGACGCTTCTTCAAAGTTTTAGATGACGTTCTTTACGAGGATAACCGTAAGCAGCTGGCCAGAGGTGTTCTGGAGCAGTCAAGTGATAAAGGGGCTGTCCCATTGTGGCATCCTAATCCGCGAGATAAGAAGAGTGTCTTCGACCTTCAAGCTCGAGGGCACTCGCCTGGAAAACCTCGAGCTGGATCGACCGTCCACGTTGAAACCGCGAGCTGGATCGACTGACCGCACACACACACACACACTGACACACACACACAAACACACACACTGATACACTGACACACACACACACACACACACACACACACACACACACACACACACACACACACACACACACACACACACACACACACACACAAACACACACACACACAAACACACACAAACACACACACAAACACATCGCAAAAGCGGGGGCCAGGGAAAGCGGGTGAGCGCTGTCTGAAATTCACACCCGCGATGAAGAGGAAGGTAAAAGACGGCTGTCACAGTGTTCGGTAAGTCCTTTTAAGAGCACGAAGGGGAGTGTAGGGAGAGAAGGGGAGAGTGAAGGAGAGAGAAGGGGAGAGAAGGGGAGAGAAGGAGTGGAGACACTTTTAAGATGTATAATAAAGTTTAGCGGGCACTGGTCGGTTTTCCATGGTCCTGAAATGACCAATGGTCCTGAAACTCCAATGAGCCAATTAAAATGCCCGGTTGGCGAAGGAGATTGCCTACGGCTACCCTCAACTGCCTATAACTAAAGAGCGACCACACTCCACTGCACTACGAGTTAAAAAGAACCATGCCGACAAAATTCTACTCGCGGAAAATTTTTCAACATGCTGAAAAATTGTCCGCGACCTAGCTGAGGCCACAAGTATGCAGGAACTTCCCTCGGGCATGAAGGAGAGTTCCAGTGACCTCATAGGAACTCCTCGGACCACGTTCTGAACATGCTGCGAGTTTGAGTCGACGGCAAACTCTTCCAAACGGACAGATTAGGTCGCCGCAGTGGAACAGCCCCTTTACAAAGGATAATTGTGAGTTTCAGGTGAAGATGAGATTTTCCAGGAGAGAATTCAGGTAACATTACAAGTAAAGGGAGATATTCCTATTAATGGTCTGGGTAAATGGACCAAGATTCATCTGGAGTGGTCAAACATGACACCAAGGTTGCAAAAACATTTTTTTCAGCCTTAACCAAAATTCGTGGCTATTGACAAAGAATTCAGTTACAGAATTTAGACCAAGGCAATAATGATAATCATACTGATATATAGCTGAAGAAAAATCTGCTCATCCATTGTCAAACATTTTGACAATTTAGAAACCGTGTCAGCCTCAAGGGAAATGGCTGTGACGTTGAGCTCCATATCATCAGTGTAATCTGAAACTTGATGTTGCCTTTTCAGATGATATTCTTCGGGGACAATACGTAGATAATCGGAGGGTAAGGATGGATTTGTGAGGAACACAAGAGAATCTATCTAGATGCAGGAACAGAAGCAACTGATCTACATGATTGAACGATGAATAACCAATTTCTAAGAAATGCATAAAACTAAGCACAAACCTGCCTGAAAAGCACAGCGTCCCTCATATGTTGAAAAAGCACAGAAATTCCTCTTATGTTGCAAAACATACTTGGTTAATAAAGTATTATTGTATTGTATTATTGTATTGTATGCAGGCATGCAGGTGCAGCAGGCAGTGAAGAAAGCAAATGGTATGTTAGCATTCATAGCAAAAGGATTTGAGTAGGCCTGACGGCCTGAGTGCAGAATTTTATTAAAAATTTCAAGATCTGATCTCTCCAAGACTACATACAGTGTATAGACATGCATATGAACAAGGAAAATTACCAGATTCTTTAAATGAATCCACAATTACACTCATACCTAAGGTAGATAAAGATCTGGAAGATCCTGGTTCATATAGAGCGATTGCCCTTCTAAATACAGACCAAAAAATATTAGCTAAAGTTTTATCTAGGAGACTAAGTTTGGTGATTTCTAAATTAATACATTATGATCAAACAGGTTTTATTCCAAAACGCTATTCATCTCATAATCTAAGACGCCTGTTTAATATTATATATTCTAAAAGAATACGAGATACGGAATTAGCAGTCATATCGTTAGACGCAGAAAAAGCATTTGACCAGGTGGAATGGTTATATTTATTTAATATAATGGAAAAGTTCCAACTGGGGGATCAATTTTGTAAATGGGTAAGAATCCTATACTCGGATCCTACTGAAAGAATTCTAACTAATCAAATACTATCAGTTAAATTTAAACTCTTTAGGGGATGTAGACAAGGATGTCCGTTATCGCCTTTATTATTTGCCTTGGCGATAGAGCCTTTGGCGGAAAGAATTAGATCAGAACCTGAAATATACGGTTATAATACTGATACAACAACTAACAAAATATCCTTATATGCAGATGATGTTTTGATTTACATCACAAAACCTGAAATTAGTATTCCAATGTTGTTTGATGTTATAAATAAATTTAGTACATTTTCTGGATATAGGATTAATTGGAATAAAAGTGATATTATGCCAATAACTAATATAAATTTAAACATATTACAACAATATCCATTATCAATAGTTACTGACAAAATTAAATATTTAGGAATTAATGTATCTAAATCTCACAATTCATTAATTAGATCGAATTATCCTCAATTATTAGATAAACTTAAAAAAAATATTTTATATTGGAAAACACTGCCTATATCTTTGATTGGTAGAATAAATGCTATAAAGATGGTTTTTCTACCACAATTATTATATCTGTTTCAAGCTATCCCTTTTTTCCTTCCGAAAACCTTTTTTAAAAAAATTGATAATATTGTTAATAGTTTTATCTGGGATTATAAAAATCATAGAATAAGTAAAAAACATTTATGTAAGTCAAAGATAAATGGAGGATTAGCACTTCCAAATTTTCTATACTATTTCTGGGCAGTACAGATTAAGAATATGAATTTTTGGTGGGTAAATACGGACCTGGAACCAACGTGGCTAAAGATAGAAAAGGAAGATTGTTTGCCTTTCAACGTAGATTCAATTATTTTTGCCCCAAAGGAAGTTCAAAAAAAAATTTATAGGGACAATCCAATCATTTATAATAATAGACGTATTTGGAAACAAATAGTCAAGACTTTACAATTAGACAATCTTTCATTTAGATTACCAATTATGAATAACCCATTATTTAAGCCCTCCACATTGGATGGAGGGTTCAGACATTGGGATAATTTAGGAATTACAAGGGTAGAGCACCTCTATAGAAATGGAAAATTTCTTTCATTTCAGGAGTTACAAGATATCTACGGATTGTCTTCACAGCATTTGTTTAGGTATTTCCAAATTAGAGATTATATTAAATCTAATACACAGGATTTTAAAAATAAAGAACCAGGATTATTAGATGAATCGCTTAACTGGCATCCAACCACAGAAAAATTAATAGCTTATATATATAACATCATTATGGATAAGGAGAATCCAATAACTGAAACATATCGTCAAGCATGGGAAAATGAAATTGGATCACCTATAACCAAAGAAAATTGGGAAGAAAGTCTACAACGAATACACCGGTGCTCGTTAAATGCTAGACATATATTAATACAATTTAAAGTATTATACAGATTACATTATTCGAAAACCAAATTAAATAGTATATTTCCTAATCTCTCCTCTATTTGTGATAAATGTAAGAATTTAGAAGCAAATTTAACACACAGTTTTGTTACATGTCCTAAATTGAATTATTATTGGACAGAAATTTTTAAAGTTATTTCTGAAGTTCTTAAAGTTCAATTAGAACCTGACCCAAAGCTAATAATATTGGGAATTCCAGAGGCTAATTTGATATTTACACTAGATCAAAGAAATTTCCTTGATTATTGTTTGATATTAGGGAAAAAAATAATATTGAAATTTTGGAAGGGAACATTATCCCCAACAATTAAAATGTGGGCATCAGAGATGTTGGAGACGTTGCAGTTGGAAAGAATCAGATTTGTCCTTTTGGACGAGTATAATTCTTTTCAACAGATATGGTCTCCATATATACAGTATTTAGAGAAGTAGCTGTTCTTGGCATCACGGCTCGACTGACACCCTGCGGGATTTGATGAAAATAATGTATTGGTATACCAGGATATATGCATGTCTTTACTGATATTATTATTTGTAGTTGTTTCATTTACAATATATTGTGTGGCTTTTAATTGATATATATACATAATATGTCTTTTTTCTTTTTCTTCATTTTTTCTTTTTCTTTTATACCAAATAATTATTAAGGAATTATAATTTTATTGATTAATAATGGTATTTCTCTTTTCCCACTTTTATTTTCAAAAAAAAATAAGATAATAATCATTAGAGTACAAATATTGATTTAAGTTGATGTTCATAACTCAGTTTTAAACATTGAGAATTGTTTATTGCTAATAAAAAAATTATTCAAAAAAGGATTTGAGTATAGGAGCAGGGAGGTTCTACTGCAGTTGTACAGGGTCTTGGTGAGGCCACACCTGGAGTATTGCGTACAGTCTTGGTCTCCAAATCTGAGGAAAGACATTCTTGCCATAGAGGGGGCACGGAGAAGATTCACCAGACTGATTCCTGGGATGTCAGGACTTTCATATGAGGAAAGACTGGATAGACTCGGCTTATACTCGCTGGAATTTAGAAGATTGAGGGGGGATCTTATAGAAACTTACAAAATTCTTAAGGGGTTGCACAAGCTAGATGCTGGAAGATTGTTCCCGATGTTGGGGGAGACTAGAACAAGGGGTCACAGTCTAAGGATAAGGGGGAATTCCTTTAGGACCGAGATGAGGAAAACATTCTTTACACAGAGAGTGGTGAGTCTCTGGAATTTCATTTCGGAGTCACGTGAGTGACTTCGTGAAGAGCCCGCCGGCGCGCATGCTCGACATATCGTCGTACCGCGTTGCTGCGATGGCTGGCGGTGGAGCGCGCTCCTCGCCAGCCCTTCATAAGGGGCCACGGAGGTAAGTATTCTACCTTTAGTTGGTGGTCCTTGTTGTCTGATTATGTCTTGCAGCAAGGACATGGATGGGAGTTTCAAGGGCCGGAGGATGTCTGGACGAATTCGACGGCCAACAGTTCCGGGGCCATTACCATCGGCAGTACCTGCAGCGCAGGTCGGGACTCAGGCGGAGATGTGGGTAAGCCCTGTGTTTACAGGTCCAGATTCGCCAGCACACCACAGCTCGGAGGAGTTTGACGAGGAGGAGTGTGGTGTGCCGCCAGAGCAGGGGGACCCTGCCATGGCGGTCAGGTCGTCAGCGGGCTCGCTGGCGACCTCGAGCAGGGCACGTGCCGTTGCACGGCCTGTTCCACTCAGCCCTCCGAGAAGGGGGAGGGCAGGAGCCCAGAAGCCTAACCCTGTTAGGGCTAAGGCATTGCCTGCCGCGGAGGAGCGGTCAGGTTCCAGGGCGAGACCCGGGGCGGCTGTGAGGTGCAAACCACCGCCGCCGCCGCCGCCCCGTCAGCTCTTTGGTGAGGACCTCTCGAAGAGAGTCAAAGAGCTTGACGAACAAGCCAAAACGGTGGGGATAATGCGCTCTCAGAGTGCCCCCACACCGTCAGGCTCAAAAGCTCCATACATTCGCTCACGAGGGTCGGCCAGTGCCTCGACGAGGACTCACCCTCTAGCTCCACAACGACAACAGCACCAGAACCAGCACCAAGGGTCTTTTTTAGGACAGGGTCGGCAGAGACCTTGGTGGAAACCGAAGACGCCGCGCCCTCAAGCCAACCCAGCACCTCCACGGCCACCCACACGTGTCAAGGACCGCCGGTAACCACGGAGGTGAGGGAGTCTGGTTCTCTTTTTTCTCTCTGTTTAACTTCCCATGTTGGTGGTTGTTTACAGTTGTTTTTAGGTGCATGGGGTAACTTTACTGGTGATGAGTATGTGTTGCAGAATATTCAGGGGCATAAAATTGAGTTTATTAATGGCGACATTCCTCCATCCCAGCACATGCCTGGTCGTACGTTTAAATTGTCTGCTGCAGAACAGGCAGCAGGTTATAAGGAAATTTTGAGTCTGGAACAGAAGGGTGTGATTGAGAAAACGGTGCATGAGCCAATTGAATTTGTTTCGAACATATTTACTAGACCTAAGAAGGATGGAGGCTGTCGTGTCATTATTGATCTAACCCGTTTGAATACGTTTGTAACATATACTCATTTTAAAATGGATACGTTTGAAACAGCCAAATCATTGATTTCTCATGGTTGCTTTATGGCATGCATCGATTTGAGGGATGCATATTATTCAGTATCCATCCAGAAATATGATAGAAGGTTTTTGAAATTTATCTGGATGGGGCAACTTTGGCAGTATAAGGCTTTGCCTAATGGGCTCACTACAGCCCCTAGATTGTTCACTAAATTGGTGAAGCCAATCATGGCTTATTTGAGACAACGACATCATATAGTTATGGCCTATTTAGATGATGTCTTTATTGTGGGCCACACCCTGCAATTGGCTAAACAGGGTGTTGCAGCTGCTGTCAATATATTTCAACAATTAGGATTCATTGTCCATCCAGAGAAATCGAAGTTCTGCCCTGCCCAGGTAATTAATTACCTAGGGTTCACGGTGAACTCAATGAGCATGAGGATAACTATACCAATTAACAAAATTGAGGAAGTCACTCAGGTGTGCAGAGATTTAATTGGCACCAATATACCATCGATTCGGCATACAGCCACAGTAATTGGCAAGCTAGTGGCTTTGTTTCCGGCAGCACGATATGGACCTTTGCATTATCAGAATTTGCAAAGAGCTAAGATTACTGCGTTAAAACGGAACGCTGGTCATTATGATCGTTCAATGCAGCTGCCGTCCGAAGCGATAACTGAGTTGCAATGGTGGGTGTGTCACATTAGCAACTCATTCAAGCCTGTTAGGGAGGCTAATCTGGTGGTATATTTACAGACTGATGCAAGCTCCAATGGCTGGGGAGCTACTGATAATTGCTCTAGTTGTGGGGGCAGATGGGACACCCTTGAGTCATTGATGTTGTTGACTCAAGGGATTAACTATTTGGAGTTGCTGGCAGCATTCCACGGACTTCGTGCATATTGTTCCAAGCTTGTTGGAGCACACGTCCGTCTCCAAATAGACAACACCACAGCTGTGGCATATTTAAACCATATGGGTGGTACCAGGTCAGTTTCATGTGACAAATTGGCTAACTCAATTTGGCTCTGGTGTGTTCAAAGAGACATTTGGATTTCAGCTACCTATTTGCCAGGTGAGCTTAACACTGTGGCGGACACCAGGTCACGCAAATTTAATGACAATATTGAATGGATGTTGCATCCTGAGATTTTTTCTAAAGTCACAGCCAAATTTGGTAAACCGGACATTGACCTTTTTACGTCACGGTTAAACCATCAGGTACCAGCCTACGTTTCATGGGAACCAGATCCTGGGGCAATAGCGCTAGATGCATTCTCGCTGGACTGGGGAAATTGGTTTTTCTATGCCTTCCCCCCGTTTTGCCTCATCAGTCGGGTATTGCGAAAGATTCAGGCAGATGCTGCCAAGGGCATCCTTATTATACCCGACTGGCCCACACAGCCTTGGTATCCGGTGGTCTTTGACATGCTCAACGAACCTTGGGTCCTTTTGAAGGGTTGCCCACAATTGGTTACTCACCCTGTCTTAGGGGAGGCGCATCCCTGCCATGGCTATTTAAATTTGTTGGCTTGCAGGTTCTGAACAGGCCGTTAGTCCAATACGGCCTCTCGGCTCGGACCATGGATACCATTGGGGCGTCGTGTCGAGAGTCCACAAGGCGAAGATACCGCTCGCATATTAAGAAGTGGGAAGCCTACTGCAGCCGCTCTCGCATCACGTACGATGACGTGACAATAACCGACGTCCTGGAATTCCTCGCGGGGTTGCACCATGATGAACACTTAAGTTACAGTGCCATCAACAGCGCCAGAAGTGCGCTACCATTCTACCTCAACATTGGGGTAGGATCCAACAGGCTAGTGTCCAGACTCATGCGGGGTATATTCAATATGAATCCGCCTACACCACGCTATAATATCATCTGGGATGTCAGGGACGTATTAACCCTGCTCAGGACGTGGTCTCCCATGGAAGGGCTCCAACTGGACCAACTCACCATGAAGCTGGTGATGTTACTAGCGCTGACTTCAGCTCAGAGGGTACAGACACTACACAAACTTTGTGTCGACAGAATGACATCTACCCCTACAGAAGTAGTCTTTTTCATTGATGAGCTACTAAAGCAGCATAGACCTGGGTGCACAGGGCTGCAGCTGAAGTTCCCGGCATACCCCGCAGATGCTAGGCTATGTTTAGCCTCACATATCCGCCACTATGTCAAGGTGACGGCACGCATCAGAGGAATGGAGAGATACCTGCTTGTCACTCATAAGAGACCTCATCATCGAGTGACAGTCCAGACGATATCCAGGTGGCTTCGAGTCGTCTTGGGTAAGTCAGGTATCGACACTAATGTGTTCAAGTCTCATTCCACCAGGGCTGCATCGACGTCAGCGGCGAGGGTCATGGAGGTGCCCATGGACCAAATTCTCGCCACAGCAGGATGGGCTAATGAAGCTGTGTTCCAGCGTTTTTATAACAAGCCTGCTGCTGCTCCTCTGCAGTTCGCAGAAGTCGTGCTGAATGCAGGGTCAGAACGTGGAGATGTCCCCGCATGAGGGGTTTTTGATTTGTTATTAATAAATATGCTCTTGTTTTGCAGTATGAACTATTGAGCAAGTTTGTTCCTCCCATCCATCCCTGGTAGTGGTGTGTCAGCATGGACGTGGTCCAGGGCGTGTAATCACAGAAGCTTTGAAGTCTTCACGAAGTCACTCACGTGACTCCGAAATGAAATAGTAAGATTGAACGAGAACTTACCAGTTCGAAGGTTGATCTTTATTTTATGAGGAGTCGAAGTGAGGGATTTCGTGCCCTCCTCGCCCAACCCTCAATCACCTTCATCTGGTAATCTTAGTCACTTCAATCTTACTATGCGAAGTCATTTCTATTGTTGGGTTCTGTGATTCCACGCCGCTACTTTGAAGTATGTCGAGCATGCGCGCCGGGGGGCTCTTCACGAAATCCCTCACTTCGACTCCTCATAAAATAAAGATCAACCTTCGAACTGGTAAGTTCTCGTTCAATCTTACTATTCTCTGCCACAGAAGGTAGTTGAGGCCAGTTCATTGGCTACATTTAAGAGGGCGTTAGATGTGGCACTTGTGGCTAAAGGGATCAGAGGGTATGGAGAGAAGGCAGGTACGGGATACTGAGTTGGATGATCAGCCATGATCACATTGAATGGCGGTGCAGGCTCGAAGGGCCGAATGGCCTACTCCTGCACCTATTTTTCTATGTTTCTATTAAAATGGGATTTGTTTTACAGCTAATAGTCAACAGTTCAAGAACAAAGTAACAAACAAGAAATACTGATCCAATTGTTGCAGACTGTATTAATTTGTGATCTTTCATCTTTCAATCACTGATGGAGTTGTGTGGCTCAGGAAAGGGCAGTGAGTTGCAGCAGCAAAATATGAAAAAATAAAACATATGATACAGTATATCCAGTTTTTGGTTCCAAAAAAATGTGATGGGGCCTGTACAGGTCCTTGTTCATGGTTAAACAAAGCGATCCCACAAAACAAGGCAGCCTCAAAAAGGAGCTGGCTTTGTTTCATTGCTTTCTTGATGCTTTGTTCTTTTTCTGTCCCCAAACATCTCTTTACAGGAGAAAAGGCCAGAGGTCAGGCTGAAAACAAGTGTTTGAACTGCAGGGAAATGCCTAGTTAGAATTCACACTGTTTTCTGGGCAAAGCAACCGTCACACTATGAGGCTGTCGTCCGATCTTTGGTAATAATATCGTAAAGCATCGCATCCGAGAAATTACAGCAATTGTTGTTGTTATGAACATAATGAATTTATATTAACTTTAATGTAATGCTGATATAAATGCAAATCTTGAGAAGTAGATGACACACCTATTACATTGTTCTTCTAACCTATCAAATTAGCTTTATATTTGCTAAACAAGCAGGTTTTGTCATCCGTTTGTATATCTATATGTTCTCCATAACAAAACTTAGAAATTATCCAATTTCATTGTTCCCAAATATCTTGGAATAAATGATATAGTGCAGCGCAAAGAGTACATGAAAGAACTCGCACACATACTGCAAAGTGACCTATTTCTCCATCGTTCGCTCGTGTGTCAGACAACTTATAGCTCGCTGTTGGCATCTGTTATCGTCCAACATGTTGACAGAATTGGTCACCCGACACATCACAGAGTGCATCGTGTCTTTGTTTCCGGAGATCGCCACAAGGAGGCTTGATCCCCATTGTTATGATCCCTATTTCTCCATTATTGGCTTATATGGTCATACATCACGGAAACGCCCCTTTGGTCCATCTTATCGATGCCAACTAGGTTTTATACCACAGCTCATCTCATTTGCCTGCATTCTACCCATATCCCTCTAAACCTATAATTTCCGTGCACCTGTCCAAATATCTTTAAAACATTGCTGTTGTACCCAACTCTATAGCTTCCTCTGCCAGTTCATTCCATGTGTGCACCACTTTTTGCATGAAGAATTTGCCCCTCAAGTCTCTTATAAATCTTTCCCTTCTCACCTTAAACCTAGGCTCTCTAGTTCTATACAGTTCCACCCCGGGAAAAAGGCTTTTTACCTCATCTATGTCTCTCATGGTTTTGATTAGCTCTATATCACGCCTTAGCCTCCTCCGCTCCTGGAGAAAGTATCCTAGCCTATCTAGCCTCTCCTTATAACTCAGGCCCTTGAGTCCTCCTAACATACTTATCTTTTCTTATCCTACTTATCATACTTATCCCATCTTTTCCATTGTTATTTTGAAACTAATAGAATTATGGTCACTGTTCCCAAAGTGTTCCCCACTAATGCTTCAGTTCCTTGCCCTGCCTCACCCTTTAATAGGAGGTCCAGTGTTGTGCTCTCTCTATATTGTCTTAGGAAACTTTCCTGGACACACTGAAGAAATTCCATTGTGCCCATGCATTTTGCACTATGGGATAGAACATTGAACATAGAAAAGTATAACGCAGGAACAGGCCCTCTTACAACTATCGACAATCTTCCTACATATTTGTCCTTTAGTTCCCAATGACTATTGAGTGGGCCGATAAAACAAGCCCATCAAAGTGATCAATCCCATCTTGATTCTAAGTTCATAGGGAAGAACTGCAAATGCTGGTTTAAATTGAAGATAGACGTAAAATGCTGGAGTAACTCAGCGGGACAGGCAGCATCTGTGGCGGCCATCAAGTGTGGCAGCCTCGCCTGCAGCTGTTCGTACTTCCATCCTTTTTTTTACTTTTAGTCCGTCAAAAGTTTTGTTTTGGAGATTTTTAGTCTTTTATGTGGGGGAGGACGGGGAAACTGTTTTTCACAGAGACTACCTTGGTCGAGGATGCGTCTTTCCTCCGAGCCCCCACCTCGCGGCCTGCCATCTGGATTGACACAGCCTTTCCTGCCGGAGACCGGCCAGAGCTTCGACTTCAGTGGCAGCGCAGCACTGGGGTGCCATCGCGGAGCTGCCGATACCTTGCTGGGGTCGCCGTGTTGGAGGCTCCGGAGTGCTGGGACTGCCGACTTTGACACCGTGGAGCTGTGGTCTGCGGAGCTTTCAACCATGGGCGGCGCTGACTTTAATATCTCGGAGGCCAGGGATCTTTCGCCGAGGGCACCAGTAGTCCTTGGGGCCCTTGTGGCTAAGGGGATCAGAGGGTATGGAGAGAAGGCAGGTATGGGATACTGAGTTGGATGATCAGCCATGATCAGATTGAATGGCGGTGCAGGCTCGAAGTGCCGAATGGCCTACTCCTGCACCTAATTTCTATGTTTCTATGTTTCTAGTCCGCCCAGCTCGGCCGGTGGACTTCGGGAGCCGCGGTCTCCAGTAGGAAGCAGCCATTTCGGAACTACATGCCGCTAGAAGAGTGTTCTTCTGACACTGGAGCTCCATCATCCCGGCAAGAGGGCCTGAAACATCGGGCCGCCTGTAGCGGCGACTGCGGAGGCCTCAATAGGCACCGACCATGGGTGAACAAGGGGAAGATGACTGAACTTTTATTGCCTTCCCTCACAGTGGGAAAGTTGATTCCGCTGTAGCGGGATGTTTTTATGTTTTATGTTAAATTCTATAATGTTGTGTTTAACTTACTTGTGTGCTGCATGGTAACTCAAATTTCACTGCACCAATTGGTGTATGTGACAATAAATGTCCTTTGCCTTTTGTCCATCTCAGGAGAGGAATGGGTGATGTTTGGGGTCGAGACCATTCTTCAGTCTGCTCTAGCATTTTGTGTCTATCTATGATTCTAATTTCTACCCATATCGCCCCACCACATTTCTAAATTCTACACATGTAACCTAATTATATTCTACCACAGGCCAGTGGTGCAATGTACTCTGTAGAAGTATGATTGTACTGTTATAAACTTTCTATCTTTCTCAGACACATTAGCATTCTCTACAGTCCACTTGTTGTCTCCTTCTGCGGTAAGATTTATGTTGCAAAACAACACTTTCTTCATTCAAGACTCACAGAACTGTATGGAATTACAAAAGGTTTCCCCCTCCTCTCATCCATGACTAGCTTTAGCTTACAGAAGCAGCTGTTCTAATCCTTTTGCCTTCTGTGCTTACATATCATTTTAAGCACCTTTCCTCTCTCCACCCATTAACCAATTTTTAAATGATTCGACATTCAATCGCCAGACCAGCAGCACACCACACAGTCTTAGAGATAAGAAATGTTTCCTCAATTCTACGACAGATGTTTTCACACTGTTAACATGTGTATAGATAAAGTGAACCTACTTTCCTCAGGAGAAATGCCAAAAATAAATTATAAAACCTGTTTTCTTAAAAATGTACAAAATAGCATCCTATAGTGCCAATTTGGATAGGACTATTGTTATAGTACCAGTGAACGAACGCCAGTTAATGACCAATTCTGACTGGACGCAGAGACCAGTTCCTTAACTCAGATGGAGAAACAAGGAACTGCAGATGTTGGTTTACAAAACAAGCACAAAGTGCTGCAGTAACTGGGTCGGTCAGGCAGCATCTCCGATGGACGTGGATGGGATGTTTTGGGTCAGGATATTTCTTCATACTGATTGTAGAAGGGGGGAGAATGCTGGAAAGCTAGGTGAGTGATAGGTGGATACAGGTGAGTGGGGTTTGATTGGTAGATGGGCGGTCAAAGGCCTGAGTGAAAGGGAGTCAAAAGAGTGTCAGACAAGGATAGAAAGGAGTGAAATGCAAAGCTAGAGGAAGAAAGGGGTAGGTATGTGGGATAGTGGGATAAATGGGTGTACACTGTGGTGGGGCACATGAAGGAGAGGGAGGGGTGGGAAGGTGGGAGGGGACGTAATATTGGAGAATTCAATCTTCATACCATTGGGTTGTAAGCTACCCAAATGGAATGTGAAGTGCTGTTCCTCCAGTGTGTGTATTGCATTGGAGGAGGTCCCAGACAGAAAGGTTGATATGGGAATGGGAAGGGGAGCTAAAATAGTTAGCAACTGGGAGGCTCGTAAATATATCTTGAAAGTTTACTTTTTTGTATTCAGCCAAAATCTCCTAGTGACCAACCGGGTTTATCAAACTGGTTTTAGACTTCCAACTGAATTTAGTTTTAGAGAGAAACACCAGAATCCACAGGCCAGTGTGTTCCAGGCATCCACCACTCTCTGTGTAAAAATACTTGTTCCGCAACTTACCTTTAAACATTCCCCCTATGATCTTAAAGCTATTCCCTCTTGTCATTGATATTTCCACCCTGACTGTCCACCCTATTTATGTCTCTCATAATATTATCTCCTTCAATCATGTCTCTCATCAACCTCCAATACTCTAGAGTAGTGTTTCTCAACCTTTTTACTCTTGCGGAACCCTTGAAATAATTTCCATGTCTCAGGGAACCCCTACATAAAAATTATTATATATCTTTATTAATCTCTTTCTTTCTCTTTCATAAACCTATAGTTCATAAGGCAAACATAATATATTTTTCTGATAACTGGTTTACGCAAAAAATAACACGTTTTTCTCAAGTTTATTGACAATGCAAAAAAAAACTGAAATCAAACTGCTTGTTCAAAAACTGATGTAAATAAAGGCAAACAGAAGAACTAACCTTGGAGGAGAGAGAGAGAGAGAGAAAGAGAGCGAGAGAAAACACACATAAACTTTTCATAAACTAACAAAAACATACATAAATAAACTTTTGATAAACTAACGAAAATAAACATAAACCTACTTAGATTTTATTAATTCTTATAACATCGCTAAATGATGGGTAAAAATTACTAAACACCGTGGGTGAATGAAGGACTGTACCTGCACACCAGGAAGCACAGAGAGGACTGATGGAGACCGTGCATGCGTCTATGCTCGAGTGAGTCACTTGATGATACACAAATCTGTCACGTACAGCTCCTGTCCACTGACCACTAAAGGCCCTTTCACACTGGCGTTGTATAGACGTAGCTAAATATGACGTCGCTAAACATGTTAAATAGACGTCGCTAAATATGCCCTACGTGTATAATAAAATTACGAATATGAAATTAAACACGAAAATGACTCAAAAATGATTGAGTCATACGATTAGCCTATTTATCCCTATTTCTCTTGGAACCCCTAGCGACCTCTTGCGGAACCCTAGTGTTCCGGGGAAACCCGGTTGAGAAACGCTGCTCGAGAGAAAACAATCCAAGTCTGTCCGATCGCTCTTTATACTAATATCATCTAATCTAAAAATCTAACATTCTGGTGAACCTCTTTTGGACCCCCTCCAAAGCCTCTAAATTCTTCTATGCTTGCAAAGCTTCTGCGTGATCCTAATGGATTAAGGTTCCAATTACCACCCTGAATGATCTTTTTCCACTTCGAGAAATTTTCAAAGGTCATATTTCTTCAATGATTCTTTGAGCACATCCTTGAATTACTTTTTCTATTTGCCTGGTAACATTTTCCATCACAGAGTTTCGAATTCTGTCTTGGGAATACGGTGTTATGCATGCAAATAACAAGTCTGTAGAACATAGAACAGTGCTTTATACAGCACAGGAACAGGCCCTTTGACCCACAATGTCCGTGCCGAACATGATGCCAATGGAGCTGGCCAAGTGTAATTGGAAATGTATAAAGGCAAAAACTTCAAATTTTAGTATTGACATTTGTCACTACTGACCTGAATGACCTAATATTCAAAGCATGTCCATATTTTGCATAGTTTTAACTTTTTTTTCATAAAAGAGATTATTTTCTGAAAAAACAAAGGTTAACATACCTTTCAATGTCAAATATATTTTTAATCAATTACCTGAATTAACTTTCTGTCAAAGATGATTTATCTTAAGATAAATTATACCAACATTAATTGGTTTACCAATATTATTTGATTGACTTTCAATACCAGTAGAACATACACCACTTATATACAGCCTCAAAAGAAGAGTGAGAATAAGTTGCAGATTTGCAGCATATTGTATGAAAATTGAACATGCATGCATTTCATAAAATTAAACAGAATCACCATTTTCCACATATGTTTAGGATAATGTTTTAATGTAGATTATACAACCATACTGATCCTCTTTTCTTTTGTTTTAATTATTCTTCATTTTACAATGATTAATTGTGCATTTTTGTATTGCCATTAATACCACTTATAATGGGCCAACACCTTAGCATTTTCCTGCTCCCATTGTAAAACAATGATGCTGACCCAGAGATACAGAAATTGCACAGTAATATTATCTTAATTATCATTTGAGGATTTGGCATTAATGGTGCAAAGTGCTGTGAAAGCTGTCTGCTGCAAATATAAAGGTGGGTAACCATAACTATTTAATTGGAAGCAAGAGGAAAGAATTAGCATTTATACTTTCATTTGAGCAAGACATTCCAATGCACATCCAGTTAAGAATCTTTGTGTTGTCACATTTGTTATATTGCAGGGGAATATAATGCCTAAAGTGACAATGACATTCAATATATCGTCAGCCCTGCTCTCTTTCGGGTACTGCCAAGGGATTGTTTATATCTACAAGAAGGAAGGGTGGACAACAGTATAATATCTCATTCAATTGGGTGCAGCTCCAATGGTGCAGCTTTCCCTGGGAATGGCAGAAGAGCCAGCTGAGATTAGATCACCAAATTGTTCTGGTGATGCCCGAATACTCATCCTCAGGGAAAAGCATGCAACCAACTAGAACAAATCCTGGCAAAATTTGAAAGCAAATCATGTTGACATTATTCTACTTCTATCATTGTAATTTTTAAGAATAAGTACATTTCTATTTTTAAAATTATACATATTCTAAACTCTTTCTATGCTCATACCTTTCATTATCATTCTATTTTGTCGCACCTTAAAAACATCCACCACAAACTGAAAATGCCAAATGTAAACTCTTCCTGCCAATCTGTAGTTACATAAACCTTATTCCTGCCTCAGCTGGTTTGTGGAGCCTCAGCCCTGCTCAAATTTTAATAGATCCCTATCTTGCTTAACAAATGTACCTCTTGCTGTAGACCACTAGTTTGGAAATAGGCTAGATCGTAATACAGATGAAACCTTCATTCATAGCCTCTAGCCATAGTTTAATAAACTAACAGAAGCTTATCTAAACCATAAGAAAACCTATTTTGGATACATATTCAAATTACTAAAGCGGATACATTTACGACTTTTAAAATTCATTGGCACGATATTTGGATAGGAATGATTTAAAGGCCTATGGGCCAAATGCAGGCAAATGGGTGTAGATCAATACACAGGCAAGGTGGACTGAAAGGCCTATTACAATGCTGTCTGACTATGATTATGACTCTATGGCAATGGGATTCTCACTTTCATTCATCTGTGTGTAATCACTTAGTTTAGTTTAAATACAGCAAGGAACAGGCCCTTCAGCCCACTGAGTCCACGCTGACCAGTGATCCCCGCACACTAAAACTATCCTACACACGTTAGGGACAATTTTAGCCAAGCCTACAAACCTGTATGTCTTTGGAGTGTCGCAGGAAACTTAAGCTCCTGGAGAAAACCCACACAGATCATGGGGAGAATGTACAAACTCCGTACAGACAGCACCCGTAATCAGGGTCTCGGGCACTGGAAGACTGCAACTCTACTGCTGTGCCACCATGCCGCCACCAATTTAATCTCAACTAAACTTTGATGAAGCTTTTGAAAGTATTCTCTTATTTTTCAAAATTCTCTCAACACCAACAAAGAAAATATTTAAAAAGCATGGATAAATATGAGTGAAATAGAAAGAGGGGAAGAAAGGACATGAAGAGAGAATTCAAAGCTGGTTTTGGGGTTGATAGTTGAAGATTCCATAGTTCGACATTAAAACAGAGTCTAATGCCCCTGTCCCACTTAGGAAACCTGAACGGAAACCCCTGGAGACTTTGCGCTCCACCCAAGGTTTCCGTGCGGTTCCCGGAGGTTTTTGCCAGTCTGGAGTAACTCAGGGGGACAGGCAGCATCTCTGGAGAGAAGGAATGGGTGACAGTTTAGGTCAAGGCCCTTCTTCAGACTGGTTAGGGATAAGGGTAACAAGAGATTACTGACTGTGATGTGGAGAGATAAAGAACAATAAATGAAAGATATGCAAAAAAGTATCGATGATAAAAGAAACTGGCCATTGTAAGCTGTTTGTCGGGTGAAAATGAGAAGCTAGTGCAACTTGTGTGGGGGAGGGATAGGGAGAGAGGGAATGCCGGGGCTATCTGAAGTGAGAAATCAAATTTCATACCTAATGTTATCCATTTTTTAAGAAAGGCTGGAGAGAGAAAATGGGGATTTATAGACCAGTTAGCCTGACATCGGTGGTGATGAAGATGCTGGAGTCAATTATAAAAGATGAGATAGCCGCACATTTGGATAGCAGTAACAGGATTGGTCCTAGTCAGCATGGATTTACGAAGGGGAAATCATGCTTGACTAATCTTCTGGAATTTTTTGAAGATGTAACTAGGAAAATGGACAAGGGAGAGCCAGTGGATGTAGTGTACCTGGACTTTCAGAAAGCATTTGATAAGGTCCCACATAGGAGATTAATGGGAAAAATTAGGGCACATGGTATTGGGGGTAGAGTGCTGACATGGCTAGAGAAGTGGTTGGCAGACAGGAAACAAAGAGTAGGGATTAACGGGTCCCATTCAAACTGGCAGGCAGTGACTAGTGGTGTACTGCAAGGCTCGGTGCTGGGACCGCAGCTATTTACAATATACATCAACGATTTGGATGAAGGGATTCAAAGTAACATTAGCAAATTTGCACATGACACAAAGCTGGGTGGCAGTGTGAACTGTGAGGAGGATAGGAGGATACTATGAGAATGCAGGGTGACTTCGATAGGTTGGGGGAATGGGCAGATGCATGGCAGATAAAGTTTAATGTGGATAAATGTGAGGTTATCCACTTTGGTAGCAAAACCAGGAAGGCATATTACAATCTAAATGGCGTCAAGATGGGAAAAGGGGAAGTACAATGGGATCAGGATCAGAATGCCTTTTATTGTCACTATACACATGTACAATGAGATTAAAAGCTGCTCCTACTCAGTGCAAAACAAAAAAAAGGGGGGGGGGAGGATAAGGTGCACAGTTTCTGCGGCGCTATATACATATCTATAAGAAGACAATGGATAAATAGAATGGATAAATAGGATTCCTATATCCAGTATGGGTTATTGCACATATTGGAAATTACAGTTACAGTACAAACTACAGTAGGTGGATAGATGAAAGTCCGGGGGTTAGGCTGTGAAGTCAGTGCATGTGTGAGTTCAGGGAGATAATGGATTTTGGAAAGACACTGTTCTTGAGTCTATTTGTCCTTGTGCTGATGCACCTATAGCGCCTCCCTGAGGGTAGCAGGTTGAACAGGCCAAATGCAGGATGGGAGCTGTCCTTGATAATATTCTTCGCCGTGCTGAGGCAGCAGAAGGTGTAAATGTCCATCAGAGAGGGAAGAGGGCAGCCGATGATCTTCTGTGCTGCCCTAACTACCCTCTGAAGCCTCTCCCTGTCTGCCATGGTGCAGCTGCCATACCATGCTGTAATGCAGTATGTCAACAGGCTCTCAATGGACAAGCGGTAGAAGGTCAGCAGCAGGTTGGAGTACAGGTTGTGCTTCCTGAGGACCCTCAGGAAGTGCAGCCGCTGCTGAGCCTTCTTGATGACCGCTGTGATGTTGTCTGTCCAGGCGATGTCAGCGGAGATGAGGACGCCGAGAAACCGGAAGGTGTGGACCCTCTCCACACACTCGCCATTGATGTATAAGGGGGCTAAGTCGGTGCTGTGCCTCCTGAAGTCGACAATGAGCTCTGGTTTTCTTGGTGTTCAGAGCCAGGTTGTTTTCTGAGCACCAGGCTGTCAACTTCAGGACTTCCTCTCTGTAGGCTGCCTCGTCTCCCCTTGAGATGAGTCCTTGATCTGGGGGTCCTTGTACATCAGTCTATGAAAGTAAGCATGCAGGTACAGCAGGCAGTGAAGAAAGCGAATGGCATGTTGGCCTTTATAACAGAGGAGTCAAGTATAGGAGCAAAGAAGTCCTTCTGCAGTTGTACAGAGCCCTAGTGAGACCACACCTGGAGTATTGTGTGCAGTTTTGGTTCCTTAATTTGAGGAAGGACATCCTTGTGATTGAGGCAGTGCAGCGTAGGTTCACGAGATTGATCCCTGGGATGGCGGGAATATGAGGAAAGATTGAAAAGACTAGGCTTGTATTCACTGGAGTTTAGAAGGATGAGGGGGATCTTATAGAAACATATAAAATTATAAAAGGACTGGGCAAGCTAGATGCAGGAAAAATGTTCCCAGTGTTGGGTGAGTCCAAGACCAGGGGCCAAAAGCTTAGTATAAAGGGGAGGTCTGTGTAGGAATGTGTGATGTTTGGTGGACTGTGTGGGGTGGGAGGACCCGTTGCTCCTATCGCGCAGCTCCTATTATAAAGATTTATATTCTTCCAAAACGACTGAAAATCAGATAGGAATTAATACATTCTTAAATGACTGTAATCTAATAGGATTGGGTGTAGATGATACAAAACTATTAAATGCTGAACTAACAGTTAAAGAAATTGAGGATTCTATTATATCATTAAAAAACGGGAAAACTCCAGGGCCAGATGGTATTGGTTCGGAATTTTATAAATCATACACGGATCTGATAACACCTTATTTGAAGACACTTTATGAATATATATATGCGCAACAGAGGTTACCAGAAACACTAAACTAATCCATTATAACACTCATACCAAAAATGGATAAAGACCTAGATGATCCGGGTTCATATAGAGCTATTGCTCTCTTAAATACGGATCAAAAGATATTAACTAAAATATTAGCTAAAAGATTAAGTGTAGTGATTAATAAAATAATACACCCGGATCAAACAGGATTTATACCTAAACGATACTCATCATATAACTTGAGACGATTGTTTAATATTATATACTCGAAAAGGAGTTATAATAAAGACTTAGTAATAATATCGTTAGATGCAGAGAAAGCTTTTGACCAAGTTGAATGGCCATATTTATTTGCGGTTATGGAAAAGTTAAATTTGGGAGACAAGTTTATAAAATGGATCAAATTACTATATACAAATCCAACTGCTAAAATCTTAACCAACCAAATGATATCTACCAAATTTAATTTATTTCGAGGATGCAGACAAGGTTGTCCCCTATCACCATTATTATTTGCGATGGCTATAGAACCATTAGCCATTCGGGTAAGATTACACCCCGAAATTTTTGGATATGAAACTAACGAAACAAGAAATAAAATTTCTCTATATGCAGATGACGTATTATTATATATTAAAAAACCTGAAATTAGCATACCTAATTTATTGAATTTAATAACTCAATTCGGCTTGTTTTCTGGATACAGAATCAATTGGAATAAAAGTGAACTTATGCCATTAACACAAGATAATTTAACTACATTAAAACAATTTCCTTTTAAGATTGTTAATGAACAGATTAAGTATTTAGGAATTCACGTTACAAAAAAATATGATTCTTTATTTAAATATAATTTTTTACCTATACTAAATAAATTATCTAAGAATATTCTATATTGGAGAACACTACCTATCTCAATGATAGGTAGAATTAATGCGATAAAAATGATTTTTCTCCCACAATTATTATATTTATTTCAAATGATCCCGATATATCTTTCTAAGAATTTTTTAAAAAAAGGTTGACTCTATAGTCACTAATTTTGTTTGGGACTATAAAAGCCATAGAATAAATAAAAAATATTTATGTAAATCGAAAATTAATGGAGGTTTAACATTACCTAATTTTATATATTATTACTGGTCAGTTAGTATTAAGAATATGAACTTTTGGTGGGTTGAACTGGATGAAAATCCAAACTGGTTACTTATGGAAAAGGAAGACTGCTTACCGTATGAAATCAGTTCCATATTATTTTCTAAAATTAAAATATTTAAGAAAATTTATCGTGAAAACCCAATAATTAATAGTGAAATTAATATTTGGAGACAGTTAAAAAGAACGTTAAAACTAGAAGATATCCCATTAGTTCTTCCCATTGTTAATAATGTAAGTTTTAAACCATCCCTGAAAAATTTAGGATTCTTACAATGGAAAAATAAAGGGATTAATAAGATCAGTGACCTTTACAGGGACAATCTGTATCTTTCATTTAAAGAAATACAGGAAATATATGGACTACACTCTAAACACTACTTCAGATATCTACAAATAACTGACTACATTAAAACAACTGCACAGGAATATAAAAAGAGAAAGACGGGAATTCTAGATGAATGCTTAAATAAACACCCAAACACGGAAAAATTAATATCATACATTTATAATATTTTATTAGAAAATTATATACCCAATACGGAAAAGTACAGACAACTATGGGAAAATGAAATAGGTGAAACAATCGAACCCGATATCTGGGATGAAAGTTTACGATATATACATAATTGTTCATTAAATTCTAGACACTCTCTGATACAATTCAAAGTTTTACATAGATTGCATTTTTCAAAATCTAAATTACATAGAATGTTTTCTAATGTATCTCCTATATGTGACAAATGCCAATACCCAGAAGCTAATTTAACACATTCTTTTACAACTCGTATAAAAATTACGAAGTTTTGGTTGGAAATATTTAAGGTAATCTCGAATGTTGTAAATAAGAATCTAGTTCCAGACTCAAAATTAATATTATTGGGAATATTAGAAAGGGATCAATTACTCACGACAGCACAAAGAACTTTCATAGATTATAGTTTAATAATTGGTAAAAAATTAATTTTACAATTTTGGAAAGGCCCCATACCCCCTACAATCAAATTGTGGATTTCAGGAATGGCTGAGACTTTACACTTGGAAAGAATAAGACTTGCACTTTTAGGCAAGTTAGACCAATTTAATCTGATTTGGTCTCCATTCCTTGAATATCTTAAGGGACCAATATGACTCGGTTTGTGGACCTGATCGAGACCTGAACGAAGGATTGAGCGAAGAATAATACATTATTGATCACGGATATATTATTATATAAATACTGTTTGTATAATATACCACTGTTATTTTATTTACTTTTTCTCTTTTGGTTATTTTATAACTATTTTTATGTTAACCATTTTTCACACTTTCCTACTTTTCACTAAAAAAAAACTACAATAAAATGTTTAGAAGTATATATAAGAAAATATGGTAATTATTACCTATCTCTTTATCAAGAACGTTGTTTTTATATGTACTTATATTTGTACTTACACCTGTACTTATACTTCTAATAAAAATTATCCAACTAGAAAAGCTGCTCCTACTCAGTGCAAAACAAAAAAAAGGGGGGGGGAGGATAAGGTGCACAGTTTCTGCGGCGCTATATACATATCTATAAAAAGAGAATGGATAAATAGAATGGATAATAGGATTCCTATATCCAGTATGGGTTACAGTTACAGTACAAACTACAGTAGGTGGATAGATGAAAGTCCGGGCTTGTGAAGACAGTGCATGTGTGAGTTCAGGGAGATAATGGATTTTGGAAAGAAACTGTTCTTGAGTCTATTTGTCCTTGTGCTGATGCACCTATAGCGCCTCCCTGAGGGTAGCAGGTTGAACAGGCCAAATGCAGGATGGGAGCTGTCCTTGATAATATTCTTCGCCGTGCTGAGGCAGCGGAAGGTGTAAATGTCCATCAGAGAGGGAAGAGGGCAGCCGATGATCTTCTGTGCTGCCCTAACTACCCTCTGAAGCCTCTCCCTGTCTGCCATGGTGCAGCTGCCATACCATGCTGTAATGCAGTATGTCAACAGGCTCTCAATGGACAAGCGGTAGAAGGTCAGCAGCAGGTTGGAGTACAGGTTGTGCTTCCTGAGGACCCTCAGGAAGTGCAGCCGCTGCTGAGCCTTCTTGATGACCGCTGTGATGTTGTCTGTCCAGGCGATGTCAGCGGAGATGAGGACGCCGAGAAACCGGAAGGTGTGGACCCTCTCCACACACTCGCCGTTGATGTATAAGGGGGCTAAGTCGGTGCTGTGCCTCCTGAAGTCGACAATGAGCTCTGGTTTTCTTGGTGTTCAGAGCCAGGTTGTTTTCTGAGCACCAGGCTGTCAACTTCAGGACTTCCTCTCTGTAGGCTGCCTCGTCTCCCCTTGAGATGAGTCCTTGATCTGGGGGTCCTTGTACATCAGTCTATGAAAGTAAGCATGCAGGTACAGCAGGCAGTGAAGAAAGCGAATGGCATGTTGGCCTTTATAACAGAGGAGTCAAGTATAGGAGCAAAGAAGTCCTTCTGCAGTTGTACAGAGCCCTAGTGAGACCACACCTGGAGTATTGTGTGCAGTTTTGGTTCCTTAATTTGAGGAAGGACATCCTTGTGATTGAGGCAGTGCAGCGTAGGTTCACGAGATTGATCCCTGGGATGGCGGGAATATGAGGAAAGATTGAAAAGACTAGGCTTGTATTCACTGGAGTTTAGAAGGATGAGGGGGATCTTATAGAAACATATAAAATTATAAAAGGACTGGGCAAGCTAGATGCAGGAAAAATGTTCCCAGTGTTGGGTGAGTCCAAGACCAGGGGCCAAAAGCTTAGTATAAAGGGGAGGTCTGTGTAGGAATGTGTGATGTTTGGTGGACTGTGTGGGGTGGGAGGACCCGTTGCTCCTATCGTGCAGCAGGTGGTACTGCACAGGACAAAGGGAGATGTCTTGTATGTAGTTTATTCTCTGTGTGCAGCCATTTTGAGTTGTCTTGCTGTCAGCATTGAAGTAATGTAATAAAGATTTCTGGTGTACCTTGAAGACGCTCAAGTGCTTGTGCAGACCTAGAAGACGAACACGAAAGAATGTGAAGGAGAATTAAAGTGTCCTGCAACCGGTTCACGTGGGCTGGGCAAAGGTGTTCTGCGGACTCTTATACATCGGCGAGACTCAACGCAGACTGGGCGATCATTTTGCGGAACACCTTCCCTCACCCCACATGAACCTACCTGATCTCCCGGTTGCTGGACATTTTAATTCTCCTTCCCATTCATACACAGACCTTTCTGTCCTCGGGTCTCTACCATTGTCAGGGTGAAGTTAAACGCAAATTGGAGGAACAGCATCTCATATTTCGCTTGGGCAGCTTGCAGCCCAGTGGTATGAATAAACATATGCCGGGCAGAGGACACAAATTGGAAGAACAGCATCTCATATTTCGCTTGGGCAGCTTACAGCCCAGTGGTATGAGTCAGCTTATGCAGGGCAGATGACACATCACAGATAGTCAAAATGACAGTTGTCTAAGAATGTTCAAACTTCATGTGAACAAAAGTAAATCAAGAATATTCAAAAGCCTTTTGATTTAATTTACAAATGTACGTACAACCAGCCCCCTTCCAGCACTTGGAGCCTCTCAAAACAGGCTGTCTCCAGTTTGCAGATATTATTGTTATTTTTCCATCTGAGATCATTACTGAACATTCTTTATCCTATTTTCCTTGTGGATTCTCTTTTTTGTCTCGCTGATGCTGATTTCAAGTCTCCCTGCAAACAACTGAAGGATCCAACAGCAGTATTATTACATAAAATATACTGCTTAAACGAGAAAAGATGCCAGCTTATACAATCGATTTTCCCCTCCAGATCTATCCATGAAATTCCAATTTTTCCAATATGTATTTAATTGTCCTCTTTCTAAAATGTTCATATAATCACAAATGATCAAAAGAAAGACACAGTGCTGGGGTCATTCAGTGGCTCTGGCAGCATCTCTGGAGGACATGAATAGACAACATTTCGAGTTGGGATCCTAATGGGCCTGTCCCACTTAAGCGATTTTTCAGCGGACTGCCGGCGACTGTCAAGTTCTCCATGGCGGCTTCATTCTAGTCACCGCTAACTTTTCAACATGTTGAAAAATTCACGGAGACCATATTGAGGCCGCGACTAGTTCCCAGAATGCAGGTAGTCCTCACAACCATGAAGGTGACTCCCAGGCAACCACCCGCGAATAACCGGCAAGTGGAACGGCGACTGTCAGAGTGGAACACACACACACAAACACATCGCTTCCTTCACCAGCCCGTTATGCAGGCGGGGGATGGGGCAAGCGGGGGAAGTGTTGTTCAAAAAATTCACACGGTGCAAAGCCAAGGTGAAACAGAAACACATGCCGACCAATCCCAAGCCGCTTCTCCCTCTTCATTTGGCAGCCCGGCTCCTCCTCCCCTCCCCCTCCAACTACGCACCCGCCGCCCGCAGCTGGACTCGCCCGCGCGCTCCAAACTCACCCCCATTTCTCAAAATGCTCTGCCGATCGGGAGGAGAGATAAGGCGTCAGTTCCGCTGAACTCACAGCTGGTGCAGCTCGCACAGCCCCGCCCTCCTGCGAGCCCCTCCCGTACTCTGTGCATTCCAGAGAGTCACAAGCAGGAACTTTGGTCACAAGCCCACAGCTCCACTCTCACGCCGGCATGCTCTGCAGATCGGGAGAGGGTACAAGACGATAGGCGGGCGACGTAAGGCCCGATCCTGGAGAGGTGAACAGGGGGAGTCAGGGGACTGAGGGCGAGGAGGGAATAGGGAGGGAGGGGGGAATGCGGGAGGTGAGGAGGGAGAGTGTGGGGAGTATGGAGGGAGGCTGCCCCTCCCCTCTCCCCCTCCCTCCACACTCTTCCCCCTCTCTCCCCTCCCCCATTCCCCCCCTCTGCCTCATGCCCTTCTCTCTGCCCCTTTCTCTTTGTTTCTCCCCATTCTCTCTCTGCTCTCACTCTTTCCCTCCCTCCCCTCCTTCTTCCCCCCATTCTCTCCCCTTCCCCCCCTCTACCCCCTTCCCCCCCTCTCCCCCTCTCTCTCCCCATCTCTCTCCCCATCTCTCTCTCTCCTCTCTCTCGCTCTCTCTCTCTCTCGTCCCTCTCTAGCTATCTCCCTCCCTCTCTCTCTCACTCCCCCCTCTCTCCCCTTTCCTCCTCCCCACCCCCGCCTTCCCCCACCCTCCCTCCCCTAAACCCCCTTCCCCCTCTCCTCCACCCCTCCCCTACCTCCTTCCCTCCACCCCACCCCCTCCCCACCCTCCCTCCCCCCTCCCCACCCTCCCTTCCCCCACCTTTCCCCCTCCCTTTCCCTCCCTCTCCCCCTTCCCTCCACCCCACCTACGGCAGGGGAATTCTCGCTAGTCTCCATGGCGGCTTCAGCCCTTCAAGCCAGCACCGCCATTCATTGTGATTATGGCTGATCATCCCCAATCAGTAATGCGTACCTACCTTCTCCCATATCCCTTGATTCCACTAGCCCCTAGAGCTCTATCTAACTCTCTCTTAAATCCATCCAGTGATTTGGTCTTCTCTGCCCTCTGTGGCAGGGAATTCCACAAATTCATAACTATCTGGGTGAAAAAGTTTTTTCTCACCTCAGTTTAAATGGCCTCCCCTTTATTCTAAGACTGTGGCCCCTGGTTCTTGACTCGCCCCACATTGGGAAAATGTTTCCTGCATCTAGCTTGTCCAGCCCTTTTATAATTTTATATGTTTCTATAAGATCCCCTCTCATCCTTCTAAACTCCAGTGAATACAAGCCTAGTCTTTTCAATCATTCCTCATATGACCGTCCCGCCATCTCAGCGATCAATCTTGTGAACCTACACTCCTGTAGTTGCCTAAAAAGTCGTCTAAGTGGGACACGCCCGTTATTCAAACTGATTGTACAAGGGATGATAAAGCTGGAAGAGAGATGGGGGCAGGACAACGTCAGGCAAATCTTCAACATCGGTAAAGCCTCGCATGGGTGCACTGGATATGTAGATGAAGCATTCCCCACAAAGTGCATGCAGAGCAGTAAATGAATGATACATCCTTGCCTCCTCCAATGATCCCCATGGTTAGGGAAACCAGCCTGAGGTCAGTTAGCATCACTTTATGATAGCAAGATAAGGATGAGAGCATTGGGTACAGCAAAAGCTAAGGGATCAAATAATACTAAAGACCTGCACTCCAGGACTAGCTTGGAGACATTTAGACAGATTAATGAATCAATAAAGTTTAAAACAATGTGGGCTAAACACAGGTAAATGGGAGTAGCTTAGATGGCACGTCCTGATCTGCAAGGACAAGTGAGGCTGCAGGCCTATTTCGTGCTCTATCACTCTCTGATTCTACAATATAGAAGACTTATCAGGCTGTCAAGTCTGTGCCAACTCACAGCACAATCCTATTTTCCCACTCATTTACTTGAAACTTGTTTTCTCTCTCAAATGCCCAGCAACTCCCCTCTGATTCTCCCAAAAACCGCCTGCACAAGAGACAAAAGGACACAAAGTGCTGACCAAGTGCTTGCAAGACCAAACATAAACTTGGCGACAGTTTGACGACTTGCTGACCTTTTTTGTCCTTGGCCTCCTCCGTTGCCAGTGAGGTGACTTGCAAACTGGAGGAACAGTACCACATAATCTGCTTGAGTAGCTTACACTGGTATGAACATGGAATTCTCCAATTTTAGGGAACCTTTCACACCCCCCCCCCCCCCCCCCCCATCCCCTTCATTTTCTTCCTCACACCCCCCCCCCCTTTTCTTCCCCCTCTACTCCCTCCCCTGTGCTCCAGCTGGACACCCATCTATTTCTCCCCTCCCCCTCCCCGTATATTAGTTCCCCGGGCTTCAAATTTCACAACCCTTCAATCCTTTTAAGTCACACCTTCGGCTTTTATCTCCGACCTTTGTGCAACCATTTCCCCATGAAAATTCCCCGCACCTGCATCCGCCTATTACATGTCATGCTTTGTCCTGCCCCTCTTCTCATCCAGCTTTCTGCTCTCCGTCCCTCCTGTAATCAGTCTGAAGAAGTATCCCAACTCAAAACGCCACCTATCCATGTTCTCCAGAGATGCTACCGGACCTACTGAGTTACTCCAGCACCTTGTGTTCTTTTGTGTATACCTGCACTACCTGCCGTACCAACAGTTTACATTCCACAGCATTTAAGACAATGTTGGATCGGCACATGGATATGCAGGGAATGGAGGAATCAGGATTATGTGCAAGAAGATAAGAGTTGGTTTTGGCATCATGTTCGTCATCGACATTGTGGACAGAATAGCTATTGTACTATGTTCTATGCTCTAATACCTGTGATTGAATGGGGTTATCACTGGACAGCTAACAAGCATAAACAGCAGAGCTTCTTCAGCAATTATATCATCCGGTGAGTCACAGGCTGCTCCCGGTAACCTGAAAGAGGTTAACCTTCCACATAATTTAAATTGGCTCTTTGAGTATGCATGCTGCCATTGCTGTGGACAGCAGCATCGGAATTAAAAAAGTGTACTTAATTGGATTCCAGAAAACTCTTGACAGCTTTTGTGATAATGAATGCTGATGACAGGATTATTAAACCTCCAGTATTTCCCTGCATCATTCATTGGCAGTGGCTAATGTCAAAGCATCTGAATTTAATGTGTAGGATGGAACTGCAGATGTTGGTTTAAACCGAAGATAGACGCAAAATGCTGGAGTAACTCGGCGGGACAAGCAGCATCTCTGGATAGAAGGAATGGGTGACATTTCGGGTCAAGACCCTCATCTGAATTTAATGTTTGCCGTGGACAGTTATGGAAATGTTAACTACATTGGAAACTATGTACTGAATTGGAGGCATTCACAGAATCCCAGGAATATCTTGCAGAAAAAATAAATCACTGGAAGAACTTAACGGGTCAAGCAGCATCTGTGGAGACAAATGTAAGGACAATGTTTCACATCTAAACCATTGTACCAAGACTGAGAGTGTAGAAGGAAGATAGCCAGCACAGAAAAATGAGAGGGGAAGTGTGACTGAAGCTGGTAGGTAAACAGTGGAATAACTCAATGGGTCAGGCAGCATCTGTGGAGGACATGGATAGGCAATGTTTCAGGTTAAGACAGTTCCCCAGATACAAGGTGAGGTGTGGGATGATAGGCAGATGAAACTAGGCGAGGGAGAGGATAGGAAGGGTAAACAAAAGGAGAAAAAAAACAGGTAGATAGGTGTATGGGTGATGAACAGATGGGACCATGTGATAGATTATGGTGGGTGCCTAGAATGCGCTGTCAGTGGTGGTGATGGAAGCAGGATACAATAGGTGCATTTAAGAAGATTTTAGATGGCTGCATGAATATGCAGAGGATGGAGAGATATGGATCATGTGCAGGCAGAAGGGATTAGTTTGATTTGGCATTATGTTTGTGGGGCCAAGGGCCTGTTCATGTGTTGTGCTGATCTATGTTTTATGTTGTAACACATCATCCCAACCAAAAAGATGGCTTA
This sequence comes from Raja brachyura, assembly GCA_963514005.1. Next base: position 30,764,942 of record OY740782.1, on the reverse strand, counting down.
TTTATGCCTGCCTCATGATTTCTGCCAGCCAGCCACATCAGAAAATTTTCTCTGCACATGCATAAATGCTGCAATGGGAAAATATAAAGTGGTATATTGGAAGATTAAGAACAGAATGGCTTATGACATACAAATTTATGTTATAGACTGTATAGATTGACGATACTGAAAAAAAGCTGTATTATACATATTTTAATAAGCAGCTACTGTCTGCATAAGGGTATTTAACTTGAATGGGTTATAACTGCTTAGTGGCTAAATTTAACATAAAACCAACTGATAAATTGATGTTCATGTCAGAAGTTAATAGGTCAGGATAGGAAAAAATAATTTGCATTTATATAGCACATTTCACACCCTCAAGGTATCTCCAAGCAATTTATAACCAAAGCAATTGAAAAGTATTCATTGTTCCAAACGTAACAAGCAATATGCATAGAACTGCATTAAATTAAAAAAAAGAATAAAACGTATGGTTACAATGAGCTGGAAGAGATAATATGTTAAATAAATCCATCCATCACCCATCAGTCAAATTTATCTGTTTAATGTCAACAGGATTAATTTATACATTTTGGTTTCTACTTGTAATATTGGCTTGCTATATATATATATATGATTGTGTATATATATAATTAATACTTTATCTCCACTCAACATTTTGCCATTTTATGTAATAATTTATTGCCTCCTTGATTCCATTTATACCACTATATAATGTTCCTCCAAATGATATTTTTAAAAATACTTATGTGCTTCGAGTGTACACCACCACAGGAAGAAACAAAACCTCTGCCTTTCAAAGATCATGGTACTCCCAAGGCCTCTCATAAATGTTTTGAAGCCCGTCATTCATGCCTTATATTTTTAACGATGAAGAGACTGTGGTTCATCATGTAGCAGAGTTAATTGGAGCACAGAGAGCTTTAATATTGTGGCATGGTAATATTAACAGGAGAATCTATTGGTCCAAGTGACTTCCTTGCAAAATTACAGAATTGCTTCTTTCCCACAACAAATTGCTCTGTTCTTAGTCGGAATCTATTTAATTCTGCGACAATTTCTTGATGTACCAGCCGGTTTCTTTCCATCAATTAAAATTAAAATTGGACAATTAGCCCCCCTTGCTGCTATTGTCATTAAGTTGATACCTCTAGACTTCAAACCCCAGGACCAACGGAGAGCTTTTGCAGAACTAAATTTTTATCTCTATTAAAATCCTAAAGGTCGCTCATCAAATCCTCTTAATCCTCCCCTTCTCAAGAAATGTAATTCTAGTTGCTGCTTCATGAGGGCAGCAGAGTGGCACAGCCCATACAGCTGTTGCCTCACTGTGGCAGAAACCCAGTTTCAATCCTGACCATAGGTGGTCTGGTTTCTTCCCAGATTCCATAGATGTGAAAGTTGGTAGGTTAATTATCCATTGTAAAATTATTATATTTTTAAAGGGTTTAATGTAAGATTAGTGTAAATGAGAGGTTGGTGTGGATGGTTTGATTCCAGTCAATGTCTCTGTATATCAATATACAACCAGAGAGAAACATCCTAAAACGCTATTCACATTTGTCAGCCTTATGGACATTTAATTAAGTTTTGAACAACTTAACCTCCAAAGAGACAGGTATTAGTCCTATCATTACCTCACAGGGTTGATAAAAATAACACAGTGTCATTTATTGTAAGACACACATTTGTGCTACTTTTACCAAATAATCACATACTATTTTTCAATGTTTAAATCACTTTGAAACTGTACTTCCCATTGAATTGGCCCATTCTGATACCTTTCAATTAGTGCACACTATTTAGTTTGTACCATTCACCCAAAATGAGGTTATCCACAGGTGCCCAAAGCTTAGATGACATTTTAGTAATTTCTAATCAACTGTCATCAAACTCCAAGGGTCTAATCAGGGACTCATCCATCTATCATCTTATTTTTTGCAGTATAACAAGATCATTTATTATCCATCTTCCAGTTACATATTAACCTAATAGAATAATAGATCATTTAACCCACAATCATGCAGAGTAATTTATTTCTTGGAATACGTATCACCACAAAGCTAATCACCAGATTCATCACCTTCTGAGAATAATCCAATTACTTGTAAACCACAATTTTCAGAGTCTCTCTGAGGATCCTTCAGTGCTTCTACTCAGGGGCTGTAGAAAGCATCTTGTTCGGCAACATCACATTCTGATTTTGGAAATGCTCTGCCCATGACAAGAAAGCTCTGCAGAGAGCAGTGCATTCAGCCGAATGCACTATGGGAACTACACTCACCCCCCTGCAGGAACTATACATCAGAAGGTGCAGATCCAGAGCCAGCAACATTATGGGGGACCGTACCATCCCAGCAACGGACTGTTCCAGCTGCTGCGGTCAGGCAAACGCCTCCACTATCATGCAGTGAAAACAGCTAGGAAGAGACGGAGTTTCTACCCACAGGCCAATAGGACTGTAAACTCTTATCTCACCAGGGACTAATTTACAGCACCAATTTATTGTTGTGTTGTGTCTTTTTAAAAAAAGAAAATTTCTAATATGTAAATACTGATTCTGTTCTATTCTGTTTTGTAGTTTTTTGCACATTCCGCAGGCATTGCCACTTTCATTTCACTGCACATCTTGTATGTGTATGTGACAAATAAACTTGACTTGACTTGACTTTTGAATGCATTCTATTCAATTCAGACTCTTTCCTTCCAGACAAACAAAGTTTCAGAACATCTAAATCGATAAAACCAATCTTGAACAAAGACACAAGAAAATAAATCAAAGTACACCTTTTTTTACACAAACGATTACAACATTTAAAACAAATTTGGGCAGGTACATGGATAGAATAAGTTTAGAAGGATATGGGCTGGTGGGACTAGTGTAGATGGGGCATGTTGGTCAGCATGGTCAAGTGGGCCAAAGGATCGGTTTCCATGCTATATCACTCTATGACTTTGGTTAATAAAGGCCAATTATAAGACTATAAGATCATGGCTGATCTATTTTTCTCTCTCAACCCCATTCTCCTACCTTCCACCTGTAACCTTTGACACACTTTGAGTTATTTCCACTACTAATACATGCATTTTAACTTTGGGAGCAAATTACCTTGTATGCAAATGTCAAACTCTCATTGCGGTGAGTATATACCAATTGGATTCATAATGTCCACCAATGACTAATGGAGGAAGTATGGTAACGTATTTCAGATGAAACAGAGCTGAAAAACAATAATGTATTTATTAACAACAAATAATTAACCTATAACTTCGGGAAGTTAAGAAACAGAACTTAAAATAGTGTCTGCAAAAGTTGCGGGTGTGGTCACAGGTTTGTTATAAAACCGTTGAAAGGTAGCCTCATTAGACCAACCCACTGTTGTGAGGATGTGGTCGATGGGAACTTCCATCATCCTCGCCACTGATGTAGACGCAGCCCTGGTAGAATGAGATTTGAAAACATCAGTGTTACCATATCGAGGACTACCGGGAACCATGGCTGTGTAGGCCAGTCGGGTACTATCAGCACCCGACTGATAGTACCCGACTGCTTAGATACTATCCTGATGCTGAGTCTAATTGAATTTTCTGCAATACCCGACTGATGAGGCAGAAAGGGGGAAATGCATAGTAAAACAAATTCCCCCAATTTTGCGAGAATCTGTCCATCACTACTGTCCCAGGGTCTGGTTCCCATGCGACATATGTTGGTATCTGATAGTTAAGTCTAGATGCAAAAAGTCGATATCTGGCGTTCCATACCGAGCTATAATGTCAGTAAATGCCTGGTGGTTCAACATCCATCCGGTGTTGTCATTCAATATGCGTGACCTGGTGTCCGCCACTGTATTTAGTTCACCCGGAAGGTAGGTAGCTGAAATCCAAATGTTTCTTTCTATACACCAGCGCCAGATTGTGTTTGCCAATTCATCACAAGATATCGACTTGATACCACCCATATGATTAATATATGCCACCACTATGGCGTTGTCTATTTATAGGTGAACATGCAGATCTGTACAGTGGGCCTGTAGCCCATGAAATGCTCCCAACATTTCTAAATAGTTAATACCTTGTGTCTGAAGTAAGGTAGATTCGTGCATATTCCATCTACCACCACAACTGGAGGTGGTATCGGTAGCTCCCCAACCTTGAGCGCTGGCGTCCGTTTGTAACACAAACGAAGGGTTTGTAATTGTGATGGGATTAAAGCAATGTCGAATATTGCTAATCCACCATCGTAGTTCGATTGTTGCATTAGCCAGTAGCGGCATAGGCATGTCAAAATGACCAGCATGAGATTTGAGTGCTGACATTTTGGCTCTTTGAAAATTTTGGTAATGTAATGGTCCATGTTGTGTAGCTGGAAATGTAGCCACAAGTTTCCCGATTACCCTGGCAGCATGCCGAATAGTCGGTTTACTGGCGCAAACAAGGCTATTGCATGCCTCTTTTAAGCCTGTCGCCTTGTTCTTTGGCAAGCTGACAGTCATGTGAACTGTGTCAATCGTGAACCCTAGATAATCCATTATTACAGAGGGCATTAACTTGGATTTGACTTGGTGGATGATAAATCCCAGTTTTTGAAATAGAAGCTTGGTGGCTCTCACAGCAAATTTAGCCAATTCCAAGGTTTTCCCCACAATTAGGATGTCATCAAGATGAGCCATGACAATATGCTTTTGTTTCCGTAAAGACGTCAATGCTGGTTTCAACATTTTGGTAAATAGTCTGGGAGCTGTTGTTAGCCCATAAGGCAGCGCTTTATACTGCCATAGCTGCCCCATCCAGATAAATTTCAATTATCTGTGGTGGTCTTTGTGTATGGGTACTCAATAGTATGCATCCTTTAGATCAATGCAAGCCATGAAGTACCCTTTGGAAATAAGTTGTTCAGCAGTTACAAATATTTCTATTTTGAAGTGGGTATATTGCACAAAAGTATTCAGCTGTGTTAAGTCAATGATAATGCAGCATCCACCATCCTTTTTGGTTTTGGTGAAGATGTTTGATACAAACTCAAGAGGTTCACGTTTAGTTTTCTCTATTACTCCCTTAGAATATAATCGAAGTAGTTCCGCATGTCCTTCCACGTTCTCTTTTTGAGAAAGCACAAATTGCCGGCTAGGTACATGTTGAACTGGTAGGAGGAGTTCGTTAATAAATTCAATTTTATATCCCTGAATACTGTGCAATATAAAGAGATCAGAAGTTACAGAACTCCATGCATCCCTAAACAGGTATAACTTACCCCCTTTTTGTGAAATTATACATGCGGTACTCCCAAGGCAACCAGACCCACCTACCTCCATGGTTACCGGTGGCGTTTGGTCAGATTCTTCCATCCTTGGCTCTTGGGAGGTGGAGGCGCTGTGGTGTGGGGTTGACGCATCTTCCACGAAGGCCGCTCTGGGGCATGGTCTAAAAAAGACCTTTGTGTGAATGGTGCGGCCTTCGGTGTTTCACCCGCTATCCTGACGGTATTGTGGGGCCTGTTGGTGGTTGCATAGGGGTGCTACCGCCGGTTTACTGTTGACCTGATAGTAGACGGTGGCTTAATCATGTCCACCGATTTTGCTTCCTCACCCAGGTCTTTAACCTGCTTCGGCAGGTTGTCTCCAAACAGCAAAGTAGGCGGTGGTGTACTGCTAGTCTTGCACAACCCTGCAAATTTCGGGTTGAGTTTTGAACGGATCCGCTTTTTCTGAAACAGTTGATTTCAAACTGCACGTTGCAAAGCAGTGCTAACGCATCCTGTTGTTCACCCGTCATATCAGTGCCGGCCACAGATCTAGCAAATGCAGTGATTCCTGCGGCTGGCAGTCTAAATATTTTCTGCATCTTAATTTCTTGAGCCCTGATGCTGGGGCTAATGTTCCCTCAGATGGGGTTATTGACTGCCGGTACGTTTAGAGACACACAGTTCTCCGGAGCAAGGTATTTGCCTGTGGTATCCGTCATAACCTGCTCCTGCAGCTGGTGCGTTGTAAGGTGGTTGATACTCGCTGCCAGCTGCAGTTGTAATGGCTGTCCTTTCTGGGATGGTATTGCAAACTTCGATACCATACCCAGCAGCTCCTCTTCTTGCACCCCCAGCAAGGTGGGTTCTTCAGCCAATCCCTCTTCGGAGTCAGCCCAGCCCTGACTCCTAATTCAATTCAATTCAATCTTTATTCAATTCAATCTTTATTGTCATTGTGCAGTGTACAATACAGAGACAACGAAATGCATTTGGTATCTCCGAAGGGCGAACTTACGAATGAACAGGTAATGGCGCAGTAGTATGAGTTAATACACATCTATACATATACAGTGTCCGGGGGGGGTGGGGGGGGGGGGGCAGCGGTGAAGACAGGCAGTCATTGAGGTGCAGCGTTGAGAAGTGTGACAGCCGCAGGGAAGAAGCTGTTCTTGAGCCTGCTGGTATGGCAGCGGAGGGACCTGTAGCGTCTCCCGGATGGGAGGAGGGTAAACAGTCTATGGTTGGGGTGTGAGCTGTCCCTGGTGATGCTGTGCGCCCTGCGCAGGCATCGTTTACTATGGACAGACTGAATAGAGGGGAGTGAGGAGCCTGTGATGCGTTGGGCGATCTTCACCACCCTCTGCAGAGCCTTCCGGTCGGCAACAGAGCAGTTACCATACCATAATGTGATGCAGTCGGTAAGGATGCTCTCGATGGTGCAGCGGTAGAAGTTCACCGGAATCTGGGGAGACAAGTGAACCTTCTTAAGTTTCCTCAGGAAGAAGAGACACTAGTGAGCCTTCTTGATCAGCGAGGATGTGTTGTGGGTCCAGGAGAGGTCATCGGAGATGTTGACCCCCAGGAACCTGAAGCTGGAGACACGTTCCACCTCCGTCCCATTGATATGGATGGGGGTGTGCGTGCAGCCTCTTGATCTCCTGAAGTCCACAATGAGTTCCTTGGTCTTCTTGGAGTTGAGGGCCAGGTTATTGTCGGCACACAATGCTGTTAGGAGCTGAGGGGGTGAGACATTGGGCAGCCCTGAATAGGGTACTGCCGTGGGTCTGCGAAGAGACCCATGGTGACCAGACTCCTGCTGGAGTAGGTCGTGTTTGAGCAATTGCTCCACCATCCGCTCCATGCGGGATAAACGACCGCCGTCGTTGTCTGCGAACAGCAGGTCGTCAGGCCCGGACTCAGCCGAGTCAACGGGGCTGCCCGACTTTCGGGTGGCCTTACCGCCAGTCCGCGGTGGTCTTCTGGACTGTATCAGTAGGAAGTCGGGGCCTGCCGATTCAACGGGGCTGCCCGGCTTCCGCGCGGCTTTACCGCCAGCCTGCGGTTGTCTTCCGGACTCTAGCGGTGGGGGGTCGGGGTCTACCGAATTAACGGGGCTGGCCGGCTTCCGCGCGACCTTGCCGCCAGTCCGCGGTGGTCCTCCGGACTGTAGCGGTGAAGTCGGGGACTGCCGTATGACAACACCAGCTCCAGCTTTGTTTGCCGCTATCCTGCCCGCGGTCCCGCGGTCCTCCGTGGTTTGCCGGGACGCGGTCCTTTTCTTCCCTCGAGCTTTATCCATGCTCGGTAGTAGGTACTCTGAAACAACAAATTTGGTAGTTAGAGTGCCCTAAACACTCTAGGTTAGCTGTACCTACCTGAGGGTTCCTTTTGTAAGCTTGCTGGTAGAGGAGCTGCGCTCCTCCCAGCCTGTCGGTGTGCAATGCGTACGATGCTATGTCATGCATGCGTGCTGGCAAGGTCTTCACGAAGTCACTCACGTGACTCCGAAGTAAAATAAATTGTTAGCAATGTACGCAATCCAAGAAAACAAATTTACAACAAAAAAATAATTCCTATGCATTTTCCCTCAAATAATACAACTGAGATTCTTATATTCTGCAAAAAAATCACCAAAGCAAAGTGGACACTGCATCATAAAATTTGTTTTCCCAAGTTTACAGATATTTGCATAAAACCTACAATTGGAGGGAAATTCTGTTATTTTTATGACTAATGTATTTCCAATCTCATCCCTCCTGAAAAGTCAACAACCCCAATGGAAATGAACCAAGTAAATGCTAGCCATATGAAAATAAGATAGAAAATGCTTAATATATTCAGGTCAGACTTTGAGCAGTGAATATCTGTTATGAATAAAACAGAACAAGTGGATTTCTACAAAGTACTTTTAAAATCAAAGGTTAATAAATACTCATGGTTTGGGAGTAACATATTAATTGATTGAAACATACAGCATGGAACTATGCTCTTTGGCCCAATGAGTCCATGCCAACCAGCAATCACTCGTGTACACTGGTTCTAATTTATCCAACTTACGCATCCACTCTTGCTTAAAAGAGGCCAATTGACAAACAAACCCGCACATCTTTGCAATGGGGAGGAAACCAGTACACCCAGGAACATGCAAACTCCACTCACAGGCAGTACCTGAAATCAGGATTGAAATCGGGTCTCTGGCGCTGTGAGACAACAGCTCAACCAGCTACACCATTGCGCAGATTAGCTGGCTAAAAGGAAACCAAAGGGAGATATAAATGTACTATGCATAGGAAGGCACTACAGGTGCTGGCTTACACTGAAGATAGACACAAATTGCTGGAGTAACTCAGCGGGACAGTCAGCATCTCTGGAGAGAAGGAATGGGTGAATATACTATGTTATGAATGGCAAGAGATGTGCCACCGAGATCGCAACTTTAAACAATTTATACAAAAGACTTAGATGATTTCCTGGGATGACTGCATGACAAAGTCCTGGCTATGTTTTTCAGTGCTATGCAATTAAGTCCCAAAATATTAAGAAAACAAAAGAAACTAGGCTGCATTCTCAAGCATTGAAAATAATCTTCTTCTGCTGACAAAATGCTGAAGGTTCCTGACCTCTTGACAAGAGTTTCATGCTCCTTTGTGCTCTTCACAAGCATAAAGGAAGAAGTTTCCCTTAAGAACATCTGCAAACCGCACACGATGAGTCATTCGGACATGGTTCTGAAGTTGTGCTGTGACATTTGCGTTGCTATGAAATTGAAAACATTTTGCAGGATAACTGCACCTTAAAGGTCTCTGAAGTGACATGACATTTTAAATGTTCACTATAGTTATCATTATAGGCATTCTGAGTCAGGGAATCAGTATTGAATCTGAAAAAAGCATACTGCTGGAGAAGCTCAGTGGGTTAGGCAGCATCTGTGGAGGGAAATGGACGGGCAAAGTGGGGACCTCCTTCAGAGTTAGATTTAGCTCTTAGGGCTGAGGGAATCAACATGAGGAAAAAGCCAGAACGGGGTACCGATTTTGGATGATCAGCCATGATTATGTTGAATGGCAATGCAGGCTCGAAGAGGCGAATGGCCTACTCCTGCACCTATTTTCTATGTTTCTAACACTGGAGTAGAGGGGAGAAAAGCTGACTCAGTAAGCTCCTCTATCAGTTTGCTTTCTGCTGAAGACTCCAGCATCTGAAGTCTTCAGCAGGAATGGAGAGGAGTCTCCATTCCTTGAATACTGAAAATACCAAAACTCTTCCCATTCCCTAATTTGTCCTGGGTGAGACTCGCCACCAGCATAATCAAGGACGAGTCTCATCCCAGTTACTCCCTCTCCCATCAGGCAAGAGGTATATATGTGTGAAAATGCATACCTCCAGGTTCAGGGACAGTTTCTGCAAACCTGTTATCAGGCAACTAAACCATCCTAGCGCCGACTTGAGAGCGATTTCCACCTATCATCTCTCACCTCATTGGAGACCCTCAGACTATCTTTCATCAGATTTTTACTGGACTTTATCTTGCACTAACCGTTATTCGCTTTATCCTGTATCCGTACACTGTGGATAGTTTGATTGTAATCATGTGGAGCCTTTCCGCTGACTGGAGAGCAGGCAACAAAAAAGCTTTTCACTGTACCTCAGAACACGTGACAGTAAACTATACTAAACTAATCATACTGGAATCATATTTTGCATTCTCCTCACACTCAGTCAATCCAGTCTTCCCAGTAGCCTTGACCCACTGTATTCGTGAACCACCACAACAGGTCATCGCCCTAGGCCTACACTCATCCCGGGAATACCTGTAGAAGAGACACACCCAAGTCAGACTCCTATTCATAAACTACAGCTCTGCCTTTACCGCCATTTTACCATCCACGCTCATCACCAGACTTGGAGTCAGCACTCATCTCTGCAACTGGATCCTCGACTTCTTGACCAACAGACACCAATCAGTGAGGATTGGGGACTGAATATCCTCCACGATAATCCTCAACACTGGTGCTCTGCAAGGATGCATTTTCAGCCCCCTTCTTTACTCCTTGTACACCCACCACTGTGCAGCCATTTACAAATCTAATTCAATTTACAAATTTGCAGACAACACTACCATTTTGGGCCTGAAATCAAAAATGATGAGTCAGAGTACAGGAAGGAGATTGAGAACCTCATGTCCTGGTGTTGAGACAACAAACTTTCTCTTTTCCTCTTCCGTTCTTCTTCCCCCCCCCACCCCCCCCCCCCCCCCCCCACCCCCACAGCAGTCTGAAGAAGGGTCTCGACCTGAAACATTACCTATTCCTTCGCTCCATAGATGCTGCCTCACCCGCTGAGTTTCTCCAGCATTTTTGCCTACCATTGATTTTTCCAGCATCTGCAGTTCTTTCTTAAACCTTTCTCTCAATGTCAGCAAGACATTTCAGTAAGGCCTTTGACAAGGTTCCCCATGGATGGTTGGTTCAATCTTTGGGTGTTAATGGCGGAGTAGCAAGATGGATTCAACAGTGGCTGAATGGGAGATGCCAGAGAGTAATGGTGGATGGCTGTTTGTCAGGTTGGAAGCCGGTGACCAGTGGGGTGCCTCAGGGATCGTTGTTGGGTCCACTGTTGTTTGTCATGTACATCAATGATCTAGATGATGGGGTGGAAAATTGGATAAGTAAGTATGCAGATGATACTAAGATAGGGAGTGCTGTGGATAATGAAGTAGATTTTCAAAGTCTACAGAGAGATTTGGGCCATTTGGAAGAGTGGGCTGAAAGATGGCAGATGGAGTTTAATGCTGATAAGTGCTGAGGTGCTACATCTTGGCAGGACAAATCAAAATAGGACGTACATGGTAAATGGTAGGGAATTGAGGAATGCTGTGGAACAGAGGGATCTAGAAATAACTGTGCATAGTTCCCTGAAGGTGGAATCGCATGTAGATAGGGTGGTAAAGAAAGCTTTTGGTGTGGTGGCCTTTATAAATCAGAGCATTGAATATAGGAGTAGGGAAGTAATGTTAAAATTGTACAAGGCATTGGTAAGATCAATTCTGGAGTATGGTTATTGTCTATCCACTGTCTATTGTCTATTATTGTATGGTTATGGAGTATGGTGTACAATTTTGGTCGCCTAATTATAGGAAGGATGTCAACAAAATAGAGAGAGTACAGAGGAGATTTACTAGAATGTTGCCTGGGTTCCAGCAACTAAGTTACAGAGAAAGGTTGAACAAGTTAGGTCTTTATTCTTTGGAGCGCAGAAGGTTAAGGGGGGACTTGATTGAGGTCTTTAAAATGATGAAAGGGATTGACAGAGTTGACGTGGATAAGCTTTTCCCATTGAGGGTAGGGAAGATTCAAACAAGAGGGCATGACATGAGAATTAATGGACAGAAGTTTAGGGGTAACATGAGGGGGAACTTCTTTACTCAGAGAGTGGTGGCTGTGTGGAATGATCTTCCAGCAGAAGTGGTGGAGGCAGGATCGATTTTAACATTTAAAAGTAAAGTGGATAGGTATATGGACGGGAAGGAAATGGAGGGGTATGGTCTGAGTGCAGGTAGATGGGACTAGACGAAAATAAATGGTCGGCACGGACTGGAAGGGCCGAGAAGGCCTGTTTCCGTGCTGTAATTGTTATATGGTTATATGGTTTATATAAAGGAGATAGTGATCAACTTCAGGAAGCGAAGCAGTACACATACCCCAAACGGTGCCGGTCTAGATGGTTGAAAACATCAAATTCCTAGGAGTCAACATCACCAACAACTTCTCCTGGACCACCCATTTTGAAGCAACAACCAAGAAAGCACACCAATGCCTCTACTTCTTTAGAAGGCTTATCCACAACTTTTCCTCCAACAACCCTCACCAACTTCTACAGATGCGCCATAGAAAGCAATTTATCAGGATGCATCACCACTTGGTTTGGGAACTGCTCCATACAAGACCACAAGAAATTGCAGTGAATTGTGGATGCAGCCCAGCCTGTCCCACTGAGTTAAAGGTTCTAATAGAGAACAGAATCTGGCTAAAGTAGACTGCAGTGTCAGTTACGCACGTTCAGTTTCAACCTTCTTTAAAGCACAGAATTAGTATAATACATGAAGAGGACTTTAGGCATTTTTCAGGCATTTTACCTATCCCTATCCCTTGCTGTCTTCTTGAAGCTTTGCAATTTATCTTCAACAAAGCCCACAGCTGTGCTATTTAATTGTACCAAAATCACTGCACAAATCAATAATAATGAAATAAGTGAATCACTTGTCACTGACCAAACATTAGGTGTTGCAAAGGCACTTCCAGTCTAGTCAAATGTAAAAAGCTTTCCTGAGCTCTCTAGGGATGTACCAGAATTGAGAATGGTGTGCCATGCTCTTGCATGCCAACACCCTGGCATTTCATTGTAAGTGCAGATCATACCTCTCAACTATCTCTCCTGACTTCTTCATACTCACTCCAGGAAGTTAATGGAATGGTTATTTGCAGATGTTACTGTGAACTAATTATTTGTTTCTCTGATTCTTGGAGATCAATGAAAATATAGGATATCTCATTATTAGTTTTGAGAATGTAACAAAAAAGCAAAGAGAAAAAATGTAATCGAGGACAGTCCGAAGTCGGAAAACCGGTAAGGGGGGAACAATGGAGAGAGAGGGAAAGCAAGGGTTTCTCGAAGTTAGAGAAGTAAATATTCATACTGCTGAGGTGTAACCTGTCCAAGCGAAAATGAGATGTTGTTCCTCCAATTTTCGCTGGGCCTCACTCTGATAATGGAGGATCACCTTACATTCTTATGTTACATGATGCACTTCATTATTTAACAGATTCACATTGTCTGAAGGCAAACATTTTATGTAGAATACAGACGTGGGACACATTTCGTTCCAAGATTAAACCCATTAACCTGCTGTTTTTCAGGAAAAAACATGCAGAAATGATAAAAACACTCAATTGTCAATCAATTTTATTCCACAATGATCAATTATTTCTGACAATTCAAGAGTGTAGATGGCATGAAGAACAACAATATTCATTACACAAGATAATCTAGAATTTCATTTTAATCCAACATTTTTAATTTCACTTTATGATTGTTAAGTTTCACTTAGTAATTGTTTTTCATGTGTTTGAATGTATTCAGATAACTTTAGATTGTAGATCATTTGAGGATAGATTGCATTGAAACCATCGTGCTAAACAGCTCAAGGATTATAGTGATTTGGGGGACTAGGATATTTGTCTAATTTGCTAATTTTAATGAAGAAATATTGGCCTACAAGCAATTGGAGTCAGGGGATACAATTAATGACCATGAAGGCTGTTATGTCATAACAGAATGTAATTAAAGGGTGTGAGATGTGAGTGGTAAAGTACATTGGCTCAGTACATACACTCTTGTGTAGTAAAGCACTGCAGATGCTGGTTTAAATTGAAGGCGGACACAAAATGCTGGAGTAGCTCAGCGGGACAGGTAACATCTCTGGAGTGACGGAATGGGTGACGTTTTGGATCGAGACCCGTCCTCAGACTCTGTACACTCTCCCCTAATTACTCTTGAGAAAATGGTAGTGACTGCTTTGAACCACAACATTTGTTTTGGCATTTCAGGATTTAGACGTAGCAACAATGAAGGAGGAATTTACAGGTCAGGATAGTGAGTGTGGAGAACATTCATCTGACAGCTGCTGTCTATGTCAGAGGTAGTTGAGGCTGGTACTATCATAACGTTTGAAAAACATTTGGACGGGTACATGGATAGGATAGATTTAGAGGGATATGGACCAAACGCAGGCAGGTGGAACTAATGTAGATGGGGCAGGTTGGTTGATGTGAGCAGGTTGGGCCGAAGGACCTGTTGCCACACACGATTAATCTATGACTCTATAAGATTGGCGGAGAGAATTAATGTTTAGTTTGGTGAATGGAATGCAAACAATCATTGCTTTGTCATGGATAGTGTTGAGCTTTTTGAGTTGTTGGTTTTGTGCTCAAATAAGCAAATAGAGAACATCCTAACACATCCCTGGTTTATGGCTTATACCTTTTCAATGTTGGAATAGCTTTGGGCTGTCAGATAATAATTAATCACAGCATTATATTTGCTTTTAAATGAGCACATTGACTGAGCTTCCACACATGTGTGGGGCAGAGAATTTGAAAGGTTCATCTTCGTTGAGTGAAGAAATTTCTCACCTCAGTCCTAAATGGCCTACCCGTTATTCCAAAACTGCTGCTCATATTCTGGACTCTTTAGCCATGGCAAAATCTATGGCGTAATCATTCCTCACACCACCCTGATTGGGAAGCATGTCACCATTCTTTTATCATTGCTGAGTTCAAATTCTGCAATCCCTTGCCAATGCCAATAACAACAGCAACGTGCATACACTTTCACCAGTGTTTTTAATTAGTACAAGTGTCATAGGTTATGGGGAGAAGGTAGGAAAATGGGGTTAGGAGGGAGAGATAGATCAGCAATGATTGAATGGCAGAGTAGACTTGATGGGCAGATTGGCCTAATTCTCCTCCTATTCCTGTTGACCTTATGACCAAAAGGACTGCGGTGGTTTATGAAATGGGCTGATCATTACCCGTTCAATAGCAATGGTCAGATGCTGAAAAATGAATATCAAAAAAAGCTGCTGTAATATTCATGGATTATTGAAAAACATTGGCTGTGCTATTCTAAAGTTCTCTTTTAAAAATAGTACATCAAAGTAATCCATTCAAACACTGTGGTGCACTGGAGACAAGATCATAGAATCACCCCAAGAGTCTTTAAATTTGAAATTATGTTCAAATGATATTTTGCAGTCATCCTGCTAATACTTTATGGTAATTTGACATTTGTACAAGAGCATCGCTAAAAATGGATGCGTATTGGTTTTATGTTTTCATCCAGAACTTCATCACGGTTTGTTCAGCCCTACATTTTTTTTGCTAGCTGCAGGAATCGAGGAATGTCAGCCCTTAAATCTGTACAAGGTAAATGAGATTTCAGAAAGGAAGATCAATATGTCTTAAGGACTGCTGTCAGGGACCATTAGCACATAAACTCAAGCTGTGGCATATGATGTGAATTCATGCACCAGCAGATCCCAAGTTGACAGCTGAATAGCAATATTTCTGAAGGAATATGCTTCCTAGCAATGCCACACATGTTTCTTTAAAATATTTTTTTATAATTACAAAATATTTACAACAAAGAAACAGATAACATTTTATTTTGGACCCATGCCAATGCCTCTAGTTTAATCAGTCTGCCTCTCACCAATCTTCATCTGATCTATTTCCTCGTCTTCAGCCTTTTTCTAGCTTCCCCTTAAACACATCTGTGTTATTTGCTTCAACTTGCACCTTTGATAGCGAGCTCAACAATCTAATCACTTTTTGCCGTCAGTAGTTTCTCTTAGATTTTTTGTGGCATTCTCATATCAAACATTCCCTAGTTCTGGTCTCACCATCTCCTCCACCCTTATCCCTTCAAACATTTGTTTATATTGTGATCTCTAACAAATCAGCCCTAAGTCTTACAATTTCTGGAGAACGAAAAAGCCATTAGTTCATTGAATACTTTCAGTTCTACAGTTAATCTAGCAATTTCTATTTTTGTACACCTTCATCTTGATGTATGATTTGCTGTGGCAGTGTTGTTTTTGAGTTAAGTTTTCAAAGTGACCTGAGAACATGGTTATTCAGTGAGCATTGCACAGCTATTCCTATTTAACAATTAAACCAAATCATTTAAACAATTTCTGAACAAACATACTGCCAATTGTTTCAATTTACAGGTGAGTTTATACAGAACAACTTTGTGGGAGAGAGTTACATTGAGCATCTTTCAAGGAATTTATTCTTCAATTGTTCTGAGAGAAGGGATGGCATAGTGGCACAGTGATAGAGTTGCTGCCTTACAGCGCCCGAGACCTGACTACAGATGCTGTTTGTATGGGGTTGTACGTTCTCCCTGTGAGCACATAGATTTTCTCTGGGTGCTCCAGTTTCCTCCCACATTCCAAAAATGGACAGGTTCATAGGTTAATTAGCTTCTATAAATTACAAATTGTCCCAAGTGTAAGATAGTGATAGTGTTCGGGGTGATTGCTGGTCGACCCGAACTCGGTGGGCCGAAGGGCCTGTTTTTATGCTGTATCTCTAAAGTCTGAAGTCTAAAGATTTTTAAAGTAAACTGCTTCTTTTACTTAATGAAATTCTTTTGACAATGGATCAGTGAAATTTAAATCAAGGATACCATATTTAGAGAAATATGTTGTCAAGCTGGAAAGGGTACAATGAAGGTTTACGAGGATGTTACAAGGACGAGAGGGTCTGAGCTATAGGGAGATATGAGTAGACTGTGACTCTATTCTTTGAAGTGCAGGAGGATAGGGGTGATCTTATAGAGGTGTATAAAATCATGAGAGGAATAGATTGGCACAGAAATTCTTGCCCAAAGTAGGTGAAGTGAGGACCAGAGGACAAAGGTTTAAGATGAAGGGGAAACAATTTAATTGGAATCTGATGGGTAACGTTTTCACACAAAGAATGGTGGGTGTATGGAACGAGTTGCCAGAGGAGGTAGTTGAGGTTGGGATTATCCTGACATTTAAGAAACTGTTAGACAGGCACATGGATAGGACAGGTTGGAGGGATATGGACCAAATGTGGGCAGGTGCAAACAGTGTAGCTGGGACATGTTGGCCAGTGTGGGCAAATTGGATTAAAGAGCCTGTTTCCACAGTATATCACTCTATTTCTATGATTCTGTGATACATCTGTACAATGTTTGAATAACCTGTGTGGGTGAGTTGGACACATTGGAAGTGGAACTAGAGGACATAAACATTCCTATCTGTTCCCCGATTTGATGTCCATAAAGCAGGCTTTGAACTGTACCATTGCCATTACTAGGGCCCCCTATTGGTGAGAAATAGTTTTATCGCAGCAGATCGTGAGGTCCAATTGAGCTATCAAATATTTTTATGCCAGCAACATTTAATATGCTTGTGGTTAAGAAGGAACTGCAGAAGGTGGAAAATCGAAGGTAGACAAAAGTGCTGGAGAAACTCAGCGGGTGCAGCAGCATCTATGGAACGAAGGAAATAGGCACAATTTCGGCCCGAAACGTTGCCTATTTCCTTCGCTCCATAGATGTAGCTGCACCCGCTGAGTTTCTCCAGCACTTTTGTCTACCTTTAAGATGCTTGTGATGATGACTGTTATCCCAAAGTGCTTGGAAATTTCTAATTTTGTTTTAAATATATCAATTTTGTAGTTCAAATTCATTTTCATAGAGTTTGGCTTTAAGGAGTTTAATACCAAAACATTTAGGTTGATATTTTTATTTTTTATTTTTGTGTGAGCAAGAACAACATCAGCACAGTTAAAGATTTGGGCTAGTTACAAAAATAACAAAGTGCTGGATTAACGCCGAAACCGGCCCGAAAAGTTGTCTATTTCCTTCGCTCCATAGAACTCACCCGCTGAGTTTCTCCAGCATTTCTGTCTACCTTCAATTTTCCAGCATCTGCAGTTCTTTCCCTCCCCTCCCTAGTCATCCTACGAGTTGCCCTGCTCACATCCATTTATCTCTTCGTAATCACCTCTTCCCCAGCCAACAATGGGCCATTATGGGCTCCACCCTTCCTTGATCATCTATTGTCAGCCCTGCTTTGTTCTGACCTTTTCTCACCTCCAGGTCCCTCCCCTCTACTTTTAGTCTGAAGAAAGGTCCAAACTCGAACGTCACCCATCCTTTTTCAAAGATGCTGCCTGACCCGCTGAGTTACTCCGACACTTTGTGTCTATCTTTGGTATATACCATCATCTGCATTTCCTTTCCACACATCTTGGAGAACATGGATAGGTTACATTTTGGGTCAGGACCCTTCTTCTGAAACTGGAAAACTGATTGGCCTGACCACAATGTCATTTTCATAGAATTGGTCTTCAAGGACTTTTATCCCAAAATGTTTGGAAAAATTGGTATTTATTATTTTAAATCTCAATTATTAATTTACAATTTATAGAAAATCAACTACTTTTTAATTAATGTTCTTTCTTAATTGTTCACTTTCTTGAGATTTCATCATTCTGCAATTAAATGCCTATTTTTTTCTATTGATGGTAATTAGTATTGAATTTTAATTGCGTGAGGCTGCTGAAAATCAATTTCTACTCTCACACCCTGCATTTTGATTCTTCTGCTCTGTGCTATTTATAAAGCAAGGCAGTGGAAACACAATGAAAATCCCTGGCACATTACACCCTGAAGAGAAGACAAGCTATTTATTTGCAAATGTTGTTCTGCGTAAGTTGACTGCAAAGCTGACTGAATAGACAAATAATTTGCCTGAAAGCAGTATGTTCAGTTGAAGACAGCGGAGAAGTATAAATCAAAGGAAGCAATAAAGAAATAGACTGGGGAACTGAAATTATGAAGAACATTTTTGGTGGATTTTAGGTTTTGATTCAGGGCTCATATTCAGCATTGTGCTGCAGCATTGCTCTGACCTGGAATTATATTACGTTTCCTGTGTCTCTACTTCTGAAGAAAAATGGAAAAAACAAATTAAACTGCAGATGTTGGAATCTGAAACAGTCTGTCAAGAGGCACGCATGGAAAAGAAACCTGTTAAATTTGCATTTTGCATATGCTGCTTAACTGGCTGAGTTATTCCAGCTTTTCTTTGAAATTCTGTGTAGATCAAATTCTCAAACCTGACCTTTCCTTAGAATAGTTACTGCATGGAAACAGGCCCCTCGGCCCAACTTAACAGGCCTATGCCCCGTCTATGCCAGTCACAACTGCCTGCATTTGGCCCATATCTCTCTTAACCTTTCCCATCCATGTATGTAAGAAAATGTAAAAATCAAAACTTCATACAGCATAGACGAATGAATACCAGAAGAATGAAGGACTGAACCACCTCACTTTTTCATCTGAGCAGACCTAAGCATCTGTCTGCAGTTTAATATTTAATCTTTTGTTTCTGGAGCTTTGGAGCTTCAGTCCATTTAAATCTCAAAGATTGTTTTGTTCTCCACTTTTGATTATTAGCATTAACTTCATTGCCATGGTACATCCAGCACAATGCAACTTCTTTATGATAACTTTCTTTGAAAGTTTCAATGGTAAGGAGCATTTGGATAGCAGTAAAAGGATTGGTCCAAGTCAGCATGGATTTATGAAAGGAAAATCCTGCTTGATTAATCTTCTGGATTTTGTTGAGGATGTGACAGGTAAAATGGATGAAGGAGAGCCAGTGGATGTAGTGTATTTGGGCTTTCAGAAAGCCTTTGATAAAGTCCCACACAGGAGATTAGTGGTCAAAATGAGAGCACATGGTATTGGGGGTAGGGTATTGACATGGATAGAAAATTGGTTGGCAGACAGAAAATAAAAAGTAGGGATTAACGGGTCCCTTTCAGAATGGCAGGCAGTGACTAGTGGGGTACCACAAGGCTCGCTGCTGGGACCATAGCTATTTACAATATATATTAATGATTTAGATGAAGGCGTTCAAAACAACCTTAGCAAATTTGCAGATGACCCAAAGCTGGGTGGCAGTGTGAGTTATGAGGACGATGCTATGAGAATACAAAGTGATTTGCACAGGTTGGGTGAGTGGGATGATGCATGGCAGATGCAGTTTAATGTGGATAATTATGAGGTTATCCACTATAGTGGCAAAAACAGGAAGGCAAATTTTTATCTGAATGCTGTCAAATTGAGAAAAGGGGAAGTACAACAAGATCTGGGGGTCCTTGTTCATCAGTCACTGAAAGTAAGCATGCAGGTACAACAGGCAGTGAAGAAAGCGAATGGCATGTTGGCCATCATAACAAGAGGAGTTGAGTATAGGAGCAAAGAGGTCCTTCTGCAGTTGTACAGGGCCCTAGTGAGACCACACCTGGAGTATTGTGTGCAGGTTTGGTCTCTAAATATGAGGAAGGACATTCTTGCTATTGAGGGAGTGCAGCGTAGGTTCACAAGGTTAATTCCCGGGATGGCAGGACTGTCATATACTGAGAGCATGGAGTGGCTGGGCTTGCATACTCTGGAATGTAGAAGGATGAGAGGGAATCTTATTGAAACATGTAAGATAATTAAGGGTATGGACACGCTGGATGTAGGAAACAAATTTTCCACCATAAAGCAGCTGAAGTGAATTGAAATTGTGAGATATAGTTTGTGCTCACAATCACTGCTCGGAGACTAAATCATCGAAACAAGAAATGCTTTTTATTTGCGAATCTTCAGAATCGGGTGCCTCTCCAAATTGAGACACACCAAAGTCAGAAAAGTAAAGCCCCTTTATACACACAATTCTGCTGGCATAACCTCCCCTTCTGGCTCTTCCCAATCAGAGCACTGAGGTGCACAGTCTATGGGTACATCCCCCAGTACCACCCTCATCATACATAGCACGTTCATACATGTTCATGGTAATGAGCAGTTTCCCGACCAGGGGCGTGTCAGTAATATTCATTTATTTCATTAAGCATGCCCAGTTGCAATTGACCTGGCCTAGTTTTCTCACCTCCAACTGACCTATCTCAGTTTTTTATATCTGAACTAAAGCTAGTCTCTACTGACAAGGGTCCCCTTTCATCCCTAGTCCCTACTGACAAGGGTCCCATCTATCACCCTCCTTCTACGCTATACTATGCCATCCATCCTCACTCAAGGACAGTTGTGATAACTTAATCCACAGCTGTGCCAGCATCCTCTCCCTGGCTCTATCGGCTAGAATCCTGTTTACAAGTTAGAATCCTCTCCTGAATCCTTACAATAGTGGGGTTTAATCACTTTATCCCTCACAATCCTCCCTTTTTCTTTTGCTACGCATCTATTGATTAAACCTCAATTTCAAGCTCCTTCAGTTCGAATTGAAGTAACATTCTCCTAATCTCCTCTTCCTATGGATCCTGGACCTTCCCTGGTCGCATTATCATTATTTTCGGTATTGCCGCTCTCTCTCCCATAGGCACTACTACAGAATGCATCTGAAAGATCAGCCCAGCCAATGCACATAGAAACACGAGTCCCGCTGTTCTCCACCATGTTCCTCCAAGGATGGAATCCCACCATCGGGTTCCCATAATCGAATTCTACTTTTGGATTGGAACATGTGCCAATTTCCGGATTCCTTCTGATATGTCCATTACAGCCTGTCCATTATCATCGATGTTTAGACAGCAATTAGAGAGGTTGAATGTCCCGCATACCCCTATTTCTTCTGCCAGGATGTAATCTAGGGCCAACCGGTTCTGGTATATTGCTGCTCTCATCTGTGTCTGCTGCTTTGCCAGCATATCCAGTGCCACCGCAGTTTGGTTAGTAATTACTTCCAATACTGCCTGAAGTCTTATGATCTGGTTTAACATGTATACCGGGGTTCGGTAGCCCCAGGATCCATCCTGTGCCCAAGTGGCTGGTCCATAGTATGAGATGATGGCCATTAATCATCTTCCCATTCTCCAATGTCTATTTTCCTCTTCTTCCGATATCGGTCGTCAAATACAGGTGTTCCTAGCGACTGCCCTTCTTCAGTGTTTAACAGGAAAAATCCCGGTTGTACCAGTCCAATGAAGCAAATCCCGCTCCAATTTGTTGGCAACACCGAGTATGCCTTGTGTCCGCATATCCATAACAGTCCTTCAGGGGCCGGTCCACAAACAAGTTTTTCCCTCCTTCAGGTATCTCAATCTGCTTCTTTATTTCTTCATACATTGTCTGGTGCAATTGAGGCTGAGTAGGTAGGGGAGGGGGAGGCTTGGTGACTACTACTTCCGTTAACCTTTGTATTACTTCCTCCTTCACTTTGTCTAATGTCCATCTTAAGGCATGAAAAGGGAGACCTAACTGTCCTATCCTAGTCATACAAACCCATCTCTTCCCCTTTTGGCAGGTAACGTGCCCAAACCTCCCTACATATCCCCTATTCTCTACCATATAATACTTCTTTCCCCCGTCCTCACAAATAGTTCTACTCCTCAGGCTATAGCAAGCATCGTTCACATGGGAATGATAGGTAAATGATCTGGTTGTCTGCCCTCCGTATCTGATAGGATGATAACATTTATCACAGTTATTAATACTTTTTACCATGATTACATGCAGAGCAAACAATACAACGACTGCTCCTTTCATACTGCTAGTTATACATTTATTTTTTCTAAAAGTTAATGTTAGGGACTTATCCCCCGGCTTCACCATCCACTGTTCCTCTTTATCAGGAGCGGGTGGGTCAACGGGCCCTCTAACTCGGGTCGCGTGGGTCCACCCTTTTTCTTTTGTTCGTACTGCTGTCTCGGTTGTCAGTAATACTAGGTATTGGCCGGTCCACCTGGTCTGGAGTTTCTCCTCCTTTCAATTCTTGACCAGTACCCAGTCGCCGGCCTTTACAGCATGTATTGGAAAGTAGAGTGGTGGGCTTTGAGCCAATAATCCTTTAGCTTTTAATTCCGTAAGAGAACGAGATACTGCCAGTAAATAGTTCCTTAAGAATACATCACTGCCCTCTATGGTGGGTATTCTTTCTATCTTTCCCAAATAAGGTAACCCAAACAACATTTCATAGGGGGATACTGCTAACTTTGCATGGAGTCTCCGTTGTTTCTTTCAAATCCTTTCTGTTTCCCTACTGCTCCAAACATGTGCCAGACTCCATATACATATGCTGCTCTTAAAACCTTAATTTCTGCCAACTGAACTAAGCAAGATTGCAGGCA
Organism: Raja brachyura; assembly: GCA_963514005.1. Next base: position 30,741,962 of record OY740782.1, on the reverse strand, counting down.
AGCTTCCAATTTGATTACCTTAAAGTCTAATTCATCCTGATGCACCACTTCAAACCCTACATACTTGCTATTATGATCCCTTTAACAAGAAACATCCACAAGCAAAACCTTTTTGTCCCCTTCATTCAAAGGCTCTGACTGTAAAACATTTCTCAGACTTGTGTGTCCTTCTTCCTTCATTATTTTCCTTAATGGCATCACAATTTAAACATACTTTCCAATCTAGTCTGAACTATATTCTGCCATTCCCAACATCATCATCATCTGTTCTACTGTCTGAGGTTTGGGAACTTCAATTATCCCTTCAATTTGATCCTGCGCTTTAGCTTTTACTTCTTTATATATTACTCGTCCAAAATATTCTACCTGCTGCTGACAAAACAACAACTTCTTCCTTGATACTTTATGACCTCCTGTGCCATCTTTTCCAAGATAATTACAATGTCTCTCTCACATTGCTTCTCACTTGTGGAACAAACCAACAAATCATCCACAAACTATATCAACACCTTCCAAATCTGACTTTAACATCTGATTAAAAACACGGGGCTAGTATTTAAAACCCTGCAGCATCCTAGTCTAGGTGTATTTAATACCTCTTCTTTATGTTCACCATTATCTTTATTATTATTATTATTATTTCCTGATGACCATACCTGTCCACATCCCCAACACATCTTATCCATTACCTGTTTCCTTACTAACCTTTCTTGACCTCTTCCCTGAGATCCCTCCCTCCCTTGGGGACCCCAGTCCTGTCTGGGCTTATATCCAGATTTATGTCACTCGTGATGGGGCATTTGAGGAAACACTCTTAGAAATACATTTATTATTGGCATGGAATTCTCTGGCCCCTGTTTGGCTAATTCATAGAACTCACTGTGTGTCGGTGCATCCCTTATTTCAGACTTTTCAACCAGGTCTGTTGTTACTGACAATATTGTCTTTCCCTTTTTCATGCTCTTTCTTTTCGAGCTCTTCAAGTTACATTTGCATCATTTTTCTCTGCACCTCTTCCTGCTGGGCTGCAAGTCTTTTTCATATATTTTGCGATATTTCTCAACCTCATTGACCAAATGATCACTGAATCATGTTAAGTTTCCAGTCTCCACCTTTTCAGCTCGTTCTCCAGATAGGCTGCTGGATTATTGTCTGAGAGCCTGCCATACCCTCTGCCTGCCTGTGCCAAACAGCATGCCACTGTTTAATGCATTGTTCACAGCATTTTTATACCAGCCATCTTCAGGAGTTCTGTCAGTTTAGTGGTTCCTATCACTTTCACCAACAGTGCCTTCAAATCTCCCATAGCCAATAATCGTCCCACGTTCTCCTCCTCCAAAGCCATAATCCATTTCCTGCCCCATCAAGGAATATTGGGTAAGGTATTTTTTAGCCCTCTCAATTTATGAGTGCCCCAAAGGATAGTCTGTGTCTGGTCTGCTGTTATCGTTTTAAAACAGTCTCATCAATTTATCCCTCTGCTTCCCACTTTAATCCTTTCTGATATGCCTTCTTTCTCATTCTAACCTCAATTTGTTCACATACACCATTTGCCTCCACAAAAGCTGTTTGACCCATATAATCATATAACCATATAACAATTACACCACGGAAACAGGCCCTCTCGGCCCTTCCAGTCTATGCCGAACATTCACTTCCTAGTCCCATCTACCTACACTCAGACCATACCCCTCTATTCCTATCCCGTTCATATACCTATCCAATTTATTTTTAAATGTTAAAATCGATCCTGCCTCCACCACTTCCACTGGAAGCTCATTCCACACAGCCACCACTCTCTGAGTAAAGAAGTTCCTCCTCATGTTACCCCTAAACTTCTGTCCCTTAATTCTCAAATCATGTCCTCGTGTTTGAATCTTCCCTACTCTCAATGGGAAAAGTTTATCCATGTCAACTCTATCCCTCTCATAATTTTAAAGACCTCTATCAAGTCCCCCTTAACCTTCTGCGCTCCAAAGAATAAAGACCTAACTTGTTCAACCTTTCTCTGTAACTTAGTTGCTTTAACCCAGGCAACATTCTAGTAAATCTCCTCTGTACACTCTCTATGTTGTTGACATCTTTCCTATAATTTGGCGACCAAAATTGTACACCATACTCCAGAATTGGAGTACAAAATTTCTTACTTCTCAAATAGTTTATCCTACTTTGCAAATGTATTCACCTTTCTTTTAAAATCTTCCACTGACTCCTCCTGATTTATTACTTTCACACCCGTCGTTACCTCCTCACTGCCTCTCTCCTTTCTCTCTCTAAACTGCCTAAGTACATCTAATTCCTTTGCTCTCCCCTTTCTCACTTTTCCACCTTATCTGTGACATATAATTCATAATTAGCACTTCCATCTTGTCACACATTTATCTTGAAAGTGCCTTCCTTAGGCCACTTCCTCACAACTGTTTCTGAAAATCTCAGCAAGCAATCATTACCCGTCTCCAACCTGAATGCTTGTCTAAACAAACCACAAAAGGCTGGTCATGTTTCAGCAATTAACTTATTTGCAATTATTTCAACCCATTCTCACCACTATTTAGTAATAGTAACAATTTTCCAAATTAACTTTACTGAAAAGAAATCTATAAAAACATCAGCAAAACCAAGCCACCTACATTTTCCAACTTTCCCCTTTTAAATTGCGATGATACAAAGCGTTGTTTGTTAGCTTACAGCTGCTCGTAACCTCCCCCATTGCTTAGAATTTCTTAAAGGAACACACACCTACCCTTACAGCATGTGGCCTACAACAAACAAACTTATCACATTTGTGAACTTCCTCATTCATTCAAAACCGGTTTTTACACACAAATCATATTCGTTCCATTCTTACTTCAATGAAATTATGCAATTTCCTGCACAGATTAAAGTTTCAAAATTAACATTTATATAATTCTTATTGCTACTCTACATTCTGCTTTCTATAATATTTTTGCACTAACTCCTCATGTAGCTGACCAATCTGTATATGAGTTTCTTCAATTTCCTGAAATTTCTTTGAGGTTTCTGTCAATTTTTGTTCAAAATCTGTTTTTCCACATATAATTTATAGGTTTCTGTAGCTTTTTTTAAAAAAAGATTTGACAGTTGCCTCTTCTATGTCTTTCTGTGTTGCCCCTTCCTTTTTTAACTTTACCCCCGGGGCTTCCTTCTCCCCAAGATTGCCACATTCGCCCCAACGGACTATCAGGCAGAATGTGTGGCTCTTCACCATTGAGCCTTTTTAATTTCCCCCCGGACTCTTACTTTTCCCGTTCCGGTTATTTGTTGTCTTATCAGACTATTCCTGTCCGACAGACCCTCGGTCGCCCGAGCAATACTTAATAGTCAGTTTTCTTACCCGGGTCCTGTGCACTAGAATTGCTCGACCATCCCTTGTTTATTTTTCCAACACTCCCTCTTGTTTCCCGAGTCTCTTGTCCGGATATCACTGGCTCAAACCGCTGATGGCAAGCAAGGAGATCGGAGACCGCTGAAATCAGCAGGGGTGCACCATCCCTTCCTTCCATGCTTCTGCCGAGCGGCCGGAGTGGCAATCGCGGACGAGCCCCCACTTTGTGAGATATAGTTTGTGCTCACAATCACTGCTCAGAGACTAAATCATCGAAACAAGAAATGCTTTTTATTTGCGAATCTGCAGAATCGGGTGCCTCTCCAAATTGAGACACACCAAAGTCAGAAAAGTAAAGCCCCTTTATACACACATTTCTGCTGGCATAACCTCCCCTTCTGGCTCTTCCCAATCAGAGCACTGAGGTGCACAGTCTATGGGTACATCCCCCAGTACCACCCTCATCATACATAGCACGTTCATACATGTTCATGGTAATGAGCAGTTTCCCGACCAGGGGCGTGTCAGTAATATTCATTTATTTCATTAAGCATGCCCAGTTGCAATTGACCTGGCCTAGTTTTCTCACCTCCAACTGACCTATCTCAGTTTTTTATATCTGAACTAAAGCTAGTCTCTTCTGACAAGGGTCCCCTTTCATCCCTAGTCCCTACTGACAAGGTCCCATCTATCACCCTCCTTCTACGCTATACTATGCCATCCATCCTCACTCAAGGACAGTTGTGATAACTTAATCCACAGCTGTGTCAGCATCCTCTCCCTGGCTCTATCGGCTAGAATCTTTTTTACAAGTTAGAATCCTCTCCTGAATCCTTACAATAGTGGGGTTTAATCACTTTACCCCTCACAAAATGTAACGTTAAAATAATGAAAACTTAGTGGCATTAATTAAAACTTTGGGGAATTACAGTGAAATTCATTAAAATATAACTGAAAATGGGGAGCGCAGGTAAAAAGTGTGCAGGTGTACCAGAGATAGGAAGACGGACAAACTCTGTGGAAGGCAGCAAAGGGAATTGGTAGAAAATATTACAGATGGGTGAGGGAACGCAATAAATAGCAGTTATTATTTCTAGAATTCTAACTTTCCTATTTCAAGAATCTACTGTTACTTGTTTCTGCATTCCTACTTAAAATCTGTTTCTGACTCCTTATATCAAAACAAGAGTATTTTAACGTAGTATTTTAATATTAGAAGGCTGGATTTTAATCTTGAACCTGAACTTCAAGGCATCACATCCCAAAGATGTGGAGGTTTGTAGGTTAATTGGCCTCTGTAAATTGCCTCTAGTGTGTAGGGAGTTGATGCAAAAGTGGGATAACATAGAACTAGTGTAAATTGGTTGGCGTAGACTCGCTGTTCCCATGGGCCATTTTCCATGCTGTATCTTTAAACTAAACTAAACTAAACGAAATGAAACTAAACTAAACTAAGTCAACTAAACTAAACCATCTCCAGTCTTGTCGAACACAAAGTGGGGATGAGTAAATAGTAGGTAATCACATGTCCTTGGAGTTAAGTTAATTATTAAAATCACTTTTGGGTGGAGTTGCTGTTTAAATCAAAAAATATTCATAAGTTAACATGATGGGATATTTTACCTCTGAACACTCCTCCACTACACTGGCTCATAAATCCTACACCACTTATTTGTGTGTTTCAGGGGTCCAAATCAAGAAATATAAATTAGAATATTAAATTAAATGTCAAGTCATACAGAAAACGATGTCTCTTGAGAAAATGAAGATGGAAAGGAAAGGGAAAACATTTTGCATTGTATTTCATTTCTGAACAAATACTCTGCACCCCTTTAAAAGTAAATTTTCAAATACCAAAAAAGTAACTTGGTATTGAATACATAATATGTTGTAAATTATTTACTTTCTCTGAAATTACCAATGCCAATTTCCTATGCATGTTACTGGGTAAATAGCACAATTTGGTGTAACTTTGTTTTGTAATAACACTATGCGAGATATTGATTTAGCACATCTAATGGAGTAGCAGGGCAAATCAAACAGTGTGTTTGAGATTTCAGCATTTAACTAGCCATGTGTGATACCATAGTGTCATATCTGATTTACTCCAAGATAAAGGTGAGCACTCTACACTCATTAATCTTGATAAATACCTGTGACAGTATATTAATTAAAGATGGGATGTCCTGCAGTATCGTAAAGAGTTGCCTTTGATGCCTAAGTTTGTGGTTGTTTTGATCAGAGTAGTTAATTGTCTCATTGCATCAATTAGGAAAATACCATTCCAGATGTACATACTTTCTTTGGAAAGACTGTGGTAAAATGTACTAACTTTGTGCTAAATCTTTCTTTCTGGCTCTGCCATTCAAAACGAATCAAACCATCCCTAATGAATAGTGAAGAGGATCATATTTCAAGTATCAGTGGGGAGCACTCAGATAATGAGCGCAAGCATTGTTAGTATTACACTATGAGATTTCTGCACTGTGGAAACAATTATTGTTAAACATATTAAACTGTCAACGGCCGGCAATTTTGATCATTTGCAGTTTAGTGCTGTGTTTGTAGCAATTCATAAGGAATCATACAGTGATTGGTTAGAGGTGTAAAAAGTTGTAGGGAAAGAGTTTTCATTGTTTAGCTTTGTTTTGGAAACTCAATTTTACCATGGTATTTAATAGCAGGCATTCAGGTGTATTTCATTTACGGTTAAATGTTGTAAATCCTCTGCTATTTTTTGCCTGGAGTGTTTGAAAACACTTATATAGACAGTGGAGGATATAAAAGTCAGCATTATTTAACCCTCCAGCAATTTCTGGCCTATATGCATTCCTAATTTTGACCAGATCACTTTATTTTACCAATTGTTACTTTTGTTTCCTGTAATTTTTGGAAATTAGGAGGAGGAAATGTGTCACTAAAAAAAGGTTGAAAGTATTTCTAATCATTATGTTTGTGAATAGTCTTGGATTTATTTCATAGGATGATTATGACTGGTTCCTCCGCCTTTAAATCACTTCACTCCGGATCTCACCAAGGACTCACCTGATGTGAGATGTTCCTTGGACCAAAAAGTGTTCTTTGAAGCGAGGAAACTGATGTCTAGAAAAAGGAAGAAATTAAAGTTAGAAGACGAGTTAGAGAGAAATCAGACATTATGCTTATGGTAAATTATGCTATAGCTGTACAAGGTGCTGGTGAGGCTGCATTTGGAGCACTATCTTTAGTTTTGGTCATCCTATTATAGGAAAGATGTTGTTAAGCTGGAAAGAGTGCAGAAAAGATTTATGAGGATATTGCCAGGACTTGAGGGCTTGAGCTGTAGGGAGAGGTTGGGCAGGCAGGGACTTTATTCCTTTGGAGTGCAAGAGGATGAGGGGTGATCCTACACCAATGTAAACAAATAATGAGGGAAATCAATAAGGTAGATGCACAGTCTTTTACCCAGAGTCGGCCAATTATAGGAAGGATGTCAACAAAATAGAGAGGGTACAGAGGAGATTTACTAGAATGTTGCCTGGGTTTCAACAGCTAAGTTACAGAGATAGGTTGAATAAGTTAGGTCTTTATTCTTTGGAGCGCAGAAGGTTAAGGGGGGACTTGATAGAGGTCTTTAAAATGATGAGAGGGATAGACAGAGTTAATGTGGACAAGCTTTTCCCTTTGAGAATAGGGAAGATTCAAACAAGAGGACATGACTTTAGAATTAAGGGACAGAAGTTTATGGGTAACATGAGGGGAAACTTCTTTACTCAGAGAGTGGTAGCGGTGTGGAATGAGCTTCCAGTGGAAGTGGTAGCGGCAGGTTCATTGGTATAATTTAAAAATAAATTGGATAGACATATGGATGAGAAGGGTATGAAGGGTTATGGTATGAGTGCAGGCAGGTGGAACTAAGGGAAAAAAGTTGTTCGTCACGGACTTGAAGGGCCGAGATGGCCTGTTTCCGTGCTGTAATTGTTATATGGTTATATTGTCAAAGGACAAATGGCAATCGTAAAACAATAAAATCGGGTCAAAAGGGTAACAGGGCATTAGCTTATCTGTAATGGTGTGGAATTGGACTGTGTTTACTATGCTATGTCCTTCAGAGGTGCACAACCTATATTTGTTATAAGACCATTTGGAAGAAAGAAAATTAAAATGTATTTTGCAATCAACAAAATATCTAAGGAAAATTCTGTATAGAAGATGAATTTTTGTTCATTGAGCAATCTCTTCGATTGTTCCCAGTGATCACTGTATTTAGTGCTCTTGAATAAAGTCTTAATTGTCTTACCCAATCTTTGTGTTGTGTTTTAAAGTTTTCTTAACAGCTTAGCATTAGATTTAGGCTGTATCAGTGAAGGATATCAGATTTACTTCCCTTGAAGATATTTGATAAACCAGATAGGATTTTATAGCAATCCAGTTTCATGGTAACCACTGTTGATACCTTGTATTTTATCCCAGATTTATTTAAGGAACTCAATTTAAAATTCTCCAGGATGTCATGATTGTTTGCAGTTCATTAGCCCAAGCCTTTAGATTACATGTTCAGAAACATAACTGCAGCTGAGGTCAGGTTACATTTTGAGATGGCTGTAACCCACTCAGCTTACTTTCATAATATAATCTGCATAATATTATCTCACAAACATTAAAGGTACATTATGATCCATTCATGTCAACAGTGCACTTCTGTTACACAGTTTATTGGTTTACCCGATGAGCAAGTCAATGAGCAACACCATAGATAGGCTCATGCACACTAGATTTTACTGCAGATTCGTACTGAATTAGCCACTGATATACTGGTCAGTTGCAGGTGAACTCAGGTTGCCTTCAATACCCTGCTCTGTCCAAATATAGAAGCATTTTTACTCATTATCTAGTGAATTGTCCCATGCAAAATGCACAACTGAAATATCAAAAGAAAATAAAGTTCTCACTCATAGCCCCACAAGAACCGGGAAATGACTGGCTCCATCCTAACATGAGACCATATCATACACATTCAGTCAAACTCAACACAGGAAACTGAGTTTGATCTAACCAGTGTTGGAAAGTAGACAGGAGTTCAATTTTGCTTGAATATAATCCCGAGAAATATTTGAAGAATAGTCAGAGGGTGGCGAATCTGTGGAATTCATTGTCACAGAAGACTGAAGAGGCCAAGTCAATGGATATTTTTAAGCCGGGGATTGACAGATTAGTGATTAGTAGGGTGTCAGGGGTTATGGGGAGAAAAACTGGAAAATGGGGTTGAGAAGGAAAGATAAGATCAAGCCAGAGTAGGCTTGATGGGTCGAATGGCCTAATTCTGCTCCTATAATTTATGAACTTATGAGTCATTGCACCCAAGTCATCTATTGCACAATTATTTGTGAGCCGCTAATTATCAATCAGCCTTAAAGAACAATGAGTTATTAAAAGAAACCAATAGAACTTACAATAATAATTCTCAGAAATTCCCCATTTACAAACATTTTGTACGCATTCCCCCGGAAGTCTGACAGTATCCACACTGAATCAATGCCATTTCACCAAGGTCAAAACTCAACAGCAGAGAATTAAATAACATCAGTTGCCCTGTTACAGACAAAACAGCACTTGCGGTATTTCAGTTGAGGAATGGACCAAGAATGACAACGTTACTTAATAATGGAGCTACAAGACTGAATCTCCCACCCTATCGATGGGAATTGAGTGCTGAATTTCTTAGCTGCAAAGGTTATCACAGGCCATTTGTCAGTATTCATTCAAGCCCATTATAGCCCAATAAGTGCTTTATATTTTAGCAAACTATTGAGAACTACGATTCTATAACATCTTTTTATCATTCCCACAGTTGTTGTTAGATGTTCACCTGGCTGCTTCTGAGTGAATGTATCATCCATCTGAATTTTCTGGTACAACTTGCATGGCCAAAGATGTAAATGAATACTCTTGTTGCATATGCTAATCTTCAATCAAATGCTCATTCCAAGTGAAATGTATCTACTTAATTAATCGCATAGGATGTAAATATGTTGAGAAATTTTAGAAGAGCAGGAAACATTATAAAAGTCAAAACAAAAGAGAGACAAAAAATTATAAACATATTCAAGAGATAATAATTCAAAATCACCAATAAAACTGTAGTTGCTGGAAATCTATATAATTAAAAGTCTCATCTTGACCACTTCCTGTCTGCGCCGTATATTGATTTTAGAAAAAACGCTACCATATATCGCTATGAATTTTGGCCATCTTACTCACAGTCCTCTTCCGCTGAGCAGGCCCTGAGGATTTTTCCCATAGATGAAAAATTAAAAAGTCTTTTATTTAAACCTTGAGATCCTCTCGCCTGTCAATCACAGCGATTAAGGTAACACCCCTTCTGGGTGGGAAGGTTGTAGGACTATAAAATCCCGGATGCCTGGACGTGACTCAGTCACTCTGCAAGATCGTGAGGGAGAGGCCACAACTCTCATTCTAAGCTGTGATTCAACATAACTGTGAGCCAGTTGAATGTACTTGCAATAAATGATTTGTTAGCCCTCAATGACAATGCCATGAGTTGTTTGGCCTGCTGCCCTGCCTGTGCTTGAAATTGCAATGCTTTATTAGGTCCAACTGTGTTTGGAAGGAATACATGCTTTATTAGGTCCGACTGTGTTTGGTTCAAAAGTCCCGCTCATTTCGTGACTTCCGCTTAATGGACAGGTTGCGCTGATTGCGTAATTTTCGGTGAGCGCAGAGGTCACGATGATTGCGTAATTTCCGGTAAGTGCAGAGATCACGCTGATTGCGGAAGTGCCGCTGACTGCGGAGGCCCCAAAGTGGAGAGGCTGCGCTCAGCTGCGTGAGTATTCGAGATAGTTTACTGCCGTACATATGGTGTGTGAGTCAGTGAGTGTGTGTGTATGTCTTTGTGAGTGTGTATGTGTGTTTAAGTGTTTGTGAATGTGTGTGTGTGTGTGTGTTTGTGTGTGTGTGTGAGCGTCTGTGTGAGTGTCTGTGTGTGTGTCTGTGTGTGTATGCGTGTGAGTGTATGTGAGTGTGTGTGTGTTTGTGCGTGTATGTGTGTGTGAGTGTGCGAGTGAGTGGGAGTGTGTATGTGAGAGAGAGTGAGTGAGTGAGTGGTCTCAGTAACTGAGCTGCCAGCCCAAGAATCCATTTGGCCCACGTCCATACTAGCCCTCTGGAAACCAGTCCCTTCGGCCCACAACACCATGCTAGCGCTCTAGAAAGCCCCCACTGGCCAGCAATGTTGGAATTGGTGGAGAGGTGGAATATTGCATTGGGGGACCAGCCCTAGTCCCACTTAGTCTAGTATGAAATAAAAATGTAATGGGCCTGCTCCACTTAGGCGATTTTTTAGGCCACTGCAGGAGACTATGCGATTGCCACATGGTCGCCACATGCCGCGGCCTCATTTTGGTCACCGCAGAATTTCCAGAATGAGGCCGCCATGGAGAGTAGCGAGAATTCTCGTGATGTAGGTGGGTCGCCAGGAGGTCCTAGTGCATTGTCAGGAGGTCGAAGGTTCTTGTAGGTTGTAGCCAGTGCTGACTGGGGAATTTCATTGGCTCATTGGGAAAAAAAACGTAAGCAGCAGTTTTCAGAATCCAGGATAACCGACCGGTAATTTTAAATGTCCACCGAGCTTCACAGCCGTGTATCTCTGGCTTCTTAAAAGATGTCTCCACTCCTTCTCCCCCTTCTATCCCCTTCTCCCCCCCTCTTGTAAAGGACTTACATGACCCTTCCCATATAACGTGCTTTCACCGTCTTAATTACAGCTTCCTGCTCATCACGGTGTGTGTCTGTCGCACATTGGCTTTGTACCGTGTGAATTTCACTCAGACAGTGCTCCCCCCGCTTGCCCTGTCCTCCGTCTGCATAACAGGCTGGTGAAGGAAGAGATGTGTGTTCCACTCTGATAGTCACCATTCCAGTCGCCTGTTTTTCAGGCTTCTTGCGGCGACTTTTAAGTGGGACAGGCCCATAACCTGCTGGAAATACTCAGTTGGCTAGGCAGCAGCTATTTAAAGAGAAATAGAGTTAATGTTTTGTATTGAAGATCTTTCATCAGTTTCAGCATTTTCTGTTTTTTTTTATTTTAGTAGATAGTAAAATGAAGGGAAGGAAGTGACACCACAGATAAAAGTACAGAAAAAAGTTACATTTAAAATGGATTTCAATTCAAGATAAAGTGAGGACATAGCATTCCAACATTAATATTGCAACATTGTTTCAGTGACATTGAAGAACCAACTGAAAAATGGGAGACACAAGGAACTACAGGAACTACAGTTGATGGTTTAGAAAAAAAACTGCTGGAGTAACTGAACCGGTCAGGAAGCATCTCCAGAATACATGGATAGGTAATGTGTCTGATATGGGTCCTTGCCGAAACGTTGCCTATCCATGTTCTCCAATGAATTACTCCAGCACTTTATCTTTACTGAAAGAAGAGCCTTGGCTCAAGAAACAAAATTTCCAAATGTTTTATTTTAGGTTGAGCTTGGCTCCACTAATAGCTACTTCCATTCCCGAGTCCAAAGCTGTGGGTACAAGTCCAATTACACGTGCAGAAACAGGATTTGGACTGATACATTAGTGCCAACATCTTAGTGACTTGCTGGACCCTTAGTTCAAATGCCATGTAATTGTAAAATTTTCCAATAGATGCAGGAAGTTCTTGACTTAAAAGATCTAAAACATTACCTCATTATTCATTCATTTGCTGTCCGTTGTTTTTGCAAATCAGCAAAATTGCTTGGTACATAAACCTGCTTATTTGCAGACTGGGGCACTCTGCAGATTTCTAAGGGAAGTTCAGTTTCACAATAAATCTGTTTTCTTCTTGTGCGTCTGAGACATTTAATGCAGATTGACAGAATTTATTACTTCTCCAAAGGGAGAAAAAAAAATTACTAAGCTCGTCAACATTTGCACATTAAATAGAGTAAATGGTTTTGAATTTCGAGTAGATTCAATTAACTTTTTCATTTCATTTTAAATAAAAATGTAATAGTTCATTTTCTGCTAAAGCTGCATCATATGGAGTGGGCGGCAGAGTGGTACAGCTCTCAGGGTAGTGGCCAGTAGACAGGGTTCCAATGACCCAGGTTCAATCCTGACATCCGCCGCTGTCAATCAGGAGTTTGCATGTGTTCCATATGACTGCATCAGTTGTCCAATTCCTTGCATTCCTCCTACATTTAAAGATATTTTGGTAGATTATGTGGCTGTTGTAAATTGCCCATAGCATAGGTGGGTGATAGGGGAATCGGGGAAGAGTTGCTGGGCGCATGAGAGAGAATAACTTAAAGGGGGAAATCAGCTGGGGAATGGGGTTGATCGAATTGCTCTGAGATCCAACATAGGCAATGGTCTCCCACTATGTTATAATAAAATACAAAAGTGAAATGATTAGTATGAATCTATCTCTGTTGATGCTAGATGACATTTCGGAAAGCTGGTCAATAAATAATTACACCAGCTCTATGAAACGAGGACCATAACGCTTGAAGGACATCAGATCTGTCAGTGTGCAAGCAAACTCCAAAGGTGCTCTCCGCTTTTGAACTCAAATTTAACATTATGTTACCAGTGCACTAAATACCCACACAAAGAAAGGATGCAAGGGCAATCAATCAAAATCCAATCAAAAACTTGCCACCTTTGAGCAATATGTAACAAAGGCAGTTTTGTGTTGCGCTTTTAAATAGTTTTGTTTTTAGGTTTTAGTTTTATATGTACAAATTTACAAAGACACAAATAAATTCTAAAAAAAATTGATTAGGTAAAGTCCATCAGGTGTGGGAAGATCCAAATCTACTATGTCTAGTTTAGAAATAAAGCGTGGAAACAGGCCTTTCGGCATGCCGAGTGTGCTAACTAGTTATCATCTGTACATTAGTTCTATCTTTCACACTAGGGACAATTTATAGAACCTGCAAACCTACACATTTTTGGAATGTGGGAGGAAACCGGAGCATCTTGAGAAAACGTATGCAGACACAGGGAGAATGTAGAAACTCCGTACAGACAGCATCTGTGGGGCGGCACGGTGGGACAGCAGTAGAGTTGGTGCCTTACAGCACCAGACCCGAGTTCCATCCTGACTAGACCATGAGGTAAATCTCTATCGGAATATGTAAGTATGTCACCGTTAGCGCGCCGTGTTTTTGTGGAGATGTGAATCACAGACAAACAAATAAACACACACACAAATACATTAACGGACCTGTACGGACTTTGTACGTTCTCCCCATGACCTACATGGGTTTCTTTCTGAGATCTTCGGTTTCCTCCTACACTCCAAAGACGTACAGGTTTGTAGGTTAATTGGCTTGGTATAAATGCATATTGTCCCTAGTGTGTGTGGGATAGTGTTATTGTGCGGAGATCGCTGGTCGATGCGGACTCGGTGGGCCTAAGGGCCTGTTTCAACACTGTATCTCTAAACTAAACTAAAATTAGTCAGGATTGAACCCGGGGCTCTGCCTGTAAGGTGCTGCTGTATATCTCTACAGATTCTAAATGTTATAGGAAGGAGCTGCAGATGCTGGTTTAATCCGAAGAGAGACACAAAATGCTGGAGAAACTCGGCGGGTCCGGCAGCATCATTGGCGAACATGGATAGGTTTCGGATCAGGACTCTTCTTCAAACAAAATTGTTTGATTATGAATTGTGATTGTTTGCTACATTTGAGATTAAAAAATATATATTTTTGTTAGAATTATTTGGTTGTGAAAAAATTGTGAAGTGAACATGAATATAAACAGACCCATAATTTGGTCGCATCCAAAACTTGAGATATTTCAGGGGCAAGGGGAAAGCAGTCCTCCAGCCATCTTTTCTTATCTTAATATAACTACTAAAACTCTGATCTTGGATGTTAATGTATTTGTGTGTGGATTTGTGTGTGTGTTTATTTGTTTGTCTGTGATTCACATCTCCACAAAAACACGGCGTGCTAACGGTGACATATTTACATATTCTGATAGAGATTTACCTCATGGTCTCAAAAATCGCCTCATCTGAAAACTTGATTCATTATTACTTAAGTTATATATTAAAATCTTTTTTAAAGCTAACAAGCTAATGACGTCACAGTGGGTCTGCTTCTCGCGGATGCTGCACAGTTTTACATGCGTAGCCTGCTGTTTTTGCATGCGCTGCGATTTACATCACCTCCCCCCCTCCCCCGACACGCAGTCGACTCGCACTCGGACGGCTGTCCATCCCGCCCCTCCCGCCACCCTGCCACCCTCCCCCCAGGGCTCCGGATTGAAGCCACTGAACATGCAGTAATTTGGTTGGGCTTCCAAGGGCTTTAGAGGTCCCATGAGGTCCCATGAGGTCCTGAGAACTGCCGAGGACAGCTGCCCGCTCGCAATTGGCCCCGCCCGCTCAGAGTCCACGCCACCCGCGCGCCGAGTTCAAGTCCGCCCTCTCCTTCTCTCTCCCCCCTCCCCCTCCCCCTCCTCCCCTTATCCCCTTGCACTCTCCCCTCCCCCTCCTCTCCCCCACTCACCCCTCTCCCCCCTCTCTCGCCCCACTCCCCTTCCCTCCCCCCTCCCCCTCCTCTCCCTCTACTTTCCCCCCTCTCCCCATCCACCCTTCCCCCCTCTCCCTTCCCTCCCCCCCCCCCCCCCCCCCCCCCGCCCGCAACCGCGTGTCGAGGGCACGGGACCCAACGGGTCCCACTTGGTCTAGTGACATATAAAATCCATGCAAACTAAGTATTCTCCTCTGCCCCAATTGCCCATAATCAATTTAAACTTCCATAAAACAATTTCTCTCTATTGAGCTTGTCTGCAGTTTATAGCCATTTGAAAACATATCTCAAATTAAGGGCAACAGAAGTCACTTTTTCCATTTCCCATCATCTACCAAGCTTCAGGCTCAAGTCCTCTTGAATCTCAATGCTTTCATCACTCAAGAACTACGGATTAGAGAACCATAAATGAGTTTCAATGTTCTTGTACGTGCCTTGAATTAAACTCTTATCACTGACAAGCTTCTATGCTATCTTTCTCATTCAATTAAACTTATTTTAGCAAGGTACTGCCAGTTTTTTTTTAAGTGTTTTAAGTATTAAGGAGTTTTATTCAGAAATAAAGAAGACCATCCATATAATTAAGTGATGAGAACTCTGGGACATCATTACAAGAGCTACATTAAAATTAAAGGGTTTAAGCCATAACAGTCATCAGTGCAACAAATATATATTAATTTCATATCAATTTTATTGCAGCCTTAAAACATTAATAACTGAAAAACCTTCAACAGCATTACCAAGCTAAAACCTAAAATAGACCGTTTGTAACTTCACAATTAAAGTCTGATTTTATGCTGACCATCAGCTGTCAAGAAGCCTTGGCAAATTATGTTTAAAATTGTTTAACAATAGTTGAAATATAATTAAAGGGCAGCAGCATAGTGGTGCAGAGCCACCTCCTCACAGTACCAGAGACCCAGGTTCAATCCTGACCGCAGGTCCTATCTGTGTGGAGTTTGCACGTTTTCCCTGTGCCTGCATGGGTTTCCTCCAACATTCCAAAGATCTGTGGGTTTGTTGTTTAATTGGCCTCTGTAAATTTCCCCGGGTGTGTACGGAGTGGATGTGAAACCTAGAACCAGCATGAACAGGTGATCACTGGTTGCCTTGACTGCCAAAAGATCAGTTTCCAGGCTGCTTCTTTCAATCAATCAATATATTAATATTGCTAAAAGGAAAGACATTTGTCTCATCATTATAGCACGGATGTTTGAGTCAAATAAATCAAAAACTAAAAAGAAAACATGCATATTTTCAGACTCACAAATTTATGCTTGCTTCTGCTGGGATATTTTAAATTTCCTTCTGCACAGTGTAGCATGAAAATTTCAGAGCAGTGCACAGCAGGTCCAGCAGAGATATTTTGACAATTAAATGATGGACCAGTGATGGAAGAACATCTGTGGAATACAATTCAGCAGCTGCAAATAAGCTGCCAACCAGCCTCCAATACGCAGTAAATTAATCTCCAAAACTATTCAAACAGAGGAGCTAAGTAAGTTTGAAGAAGGGTCCCATCCTTTTTCTCCAGAGATGCTTCCTGACCCGCAGAGTTACTCCAGCAGGTTGTGTCTATCTTTGGTATACACCAGCATCTGCAGTTTCTTTCTACACAGCCTAACGATTAATGCTGTTAAAATCAAGGCTTTAGGATAGCCTTCCTTTTTCTCTGCTTCCTTGAGCCTATTGAACATAGTCGGGTGCAAGACTGGGCGATGACATATGGAAGACAGGTTGTTGCCCATGCAGCACGTCTCCCCTCTCCACGTTTCTGATCGAACCAAAGGAACAGCAGGGCCGTTACAGTTTGGCACCAGCGCCATCGCAGGAGTTGCCAGAACTGCCTTAGGGGGCTCCAACTCCGGATTTTCTTGAGGTTTATTCCTGGAGCCTTTTCCAGGACTGGATATGGCCACAAGGCAGTGGAGGATTTAAATCAGAGTTTTCCCTTTCCTAGGTGGACTGCCTTCCCAGGCTGACGAGCCCCATCTGCCCGAGAAAGTGGGGTAATAAAATTAATTAGAATATTCTGAAAACCAGGGAAACAGGCTAATTCTGTGTTGTAAGGTGGCATGAAAAATATGTGGGGATCTGACCAGAAGCATGTCACAATATGAAGAATCAATGAAGAGGGAGAAGCACGGAGATTTGGGGAGACATATTTGCTTGAGGCATATTGAGAGTCATACAGCATGTAAACAACCTTCCTTCAGCCCAACTCACCCATGACGACCAAGATGCCCCATCTCAGCTAGTCCCATTTGCCCATTTTTTGGCCCATTTCCCTCTAAATGTTTCCTATCCATGTCTCTGTCCATGGGAACGTGGGGGAGAGGAAAGAGGGAGAGAGAGGGGGGGGGGGAGAGAGAGAGAGAGTGAGGGGGGGAGAGAGAGCGAGAGAGAGAGGGGAGAGAGAGAGATGGGGAGAGAGAGAGATGGGGAGAGACAGAGAGAGCGAAATATAACCGCGTTCAGAATGTTCTGGAAATGAAGCGTGCGCGTCTCATGCACGAAAGCTGTCGGCAGCTCTATGGAATTCAGGGGAGCAGCCTGCTGTGTCACACACACACTAACCACCCCCCCTCTCCACCCCCCCCCCCCCCCCCCCTCCCCATTCACACACACACAGCGAGTCCGATCTAAGCTGTCAATAAATACAGCAATTATTTTTTTTAATTGTCTTTGAAATTGAAAGTTAATGTTAAGAATTAGTGATGTTAAGTGACAAATAATGTAATTCAATTCAATTAAAACCAATGGAATCTACAGCTGTGGGACGGGACCAGCAGACAGTTTGGGGGGGCAGGGCCGGGCGGGGCCAGTTGGGCCAGGTGCAAAGGCATTGTGAATGGGAGGGAGGGAGGGGGAGAGATCTCCCACCCCTGTCCCATTGCGATTAGACATCTGTGAGATGGCGCTGTGACTCATGCAGATGTTTGATTTTAGTGGGACCAGGTGAAGGTTCCAATCACCCTCATCTGTCCCATTGTGATGGCATATGTAAATGAGATCCATTGTGATTGGACATTGGTGAGGTGGCTCTTTGGCTCATGCAGCAGTTTGATTTTGATTTTTTTATGTTTTGTGAACAATTTTATTCAAAATCTGAGGAAATAATTGACAAAACCTAGAGAGGAGTGGATCTCTGAATTCATGTTAAATGCCTACCAAAATTGTAAAAATCTCAGCATTTTTGCGTGTGGTTTTGGCGGACCAACGAATCAAAGGCCAAAAATCTAATCTGAAAATCTAATCTGACACACCAATAAACACACACACACACACACACACACACACACACACACACACACACACACACACACACACACACACACACACACACAGAGTTTTAAAAAGTATACTAGACCAAATGAGTCTGTTCCCCCAACGAGCATTTGCGTGGGGGGGGGGGGGGGGGGGGGGGGGGGGGGCATGAGGCATCACACACACTAACCACCCCCTTTGATATTATATTAATATTATTCATTAGATCCTTTTACCCCATTACCGCCCTATCCTGGAGCTGGCGGGCAGGTGTGGAGACAACGATGCACAGAGAAGGACATGGAGGCACAGAGAAGGACAGAGAGGGACACGGAGGCACACAGAAAGGGACACGGAGGCACACAGAGAGGGACACGGAGGCACACAGAGAGGGACACACAGAGAGGGACACACATAGAGGGACACGGAGGCACACAGAGAGGGACACACATAGAGGGACACGGAGGCACACAGAGAGGGACACACATAGAGGGACACGGAGGCACACAGAGAGGGACACGGAGGCACATAGAGAGGGATACTGAGGCCCACAGAGAGGGACAGGAAGGCACACAGAGAGGGACACGGAGGCACACAGAGAGGGACACTGAGGCCCACAGAGAGGGACACACAGAGAGGGACACGGAGGCACACAGGAAGAGGCACAGAGGCAGGGGAGATTCCTGGGGTTCGGATTTGCGGCGTGTTTCTGAGTGGGCGACCCTGCTGGTGCGAGCGGAGCGGATGATCAAAAGCAGCAGAGGGTCGGCCAATCGAGAGGGGGGGAGAGAGGGGAAGGGGAGAGAGGGGAGGGGGGGGAGAAGGGAGTGGGGGGAGAAGGGAGGGGGAAGAAGGGAGGAAGGAGAGGGGCCCAGCAGCCGTCGGCCTTGCATTCTCGGCACTTCAGACCCCGAGTACGGGGAGGGGGGGGAGGGTGGAGTGGGCGGGCGGGCGTGATCCCGAGTGAGCCTGCGGGCCGGCAGCGAGGACGGCGAAAATAGCAGCGGGGGGAGCAGCCGATCTGTGTCTTTCGCCAGCGTGACAGAGGCAAGCCGGGCAGCAGCAGGCATTACTTTTGCGCGGGGCGCGTGCGGGCGGGTGAGTCCAGCTGCGGGGGACGCGGCGCGAGCGTAGTTGGAGGGGAGCGAAGGGTGAGGAGAGTCCGGCCGCCAAATGAAGGGAGAGAGAGAAGCCGCTTGGATTGGTCGGCATGTGGGATTGTGACATCAGCAGCTCGTGAGTCCCGTTTAGATTTTAAAATAAGTGAGTGGGGGGGGGGGGGGGGGGAAGGATTTTATTTTAAAATGTGTACATAAAAAAAGCCTAATTGTAATGAGGAGTGGATTTGCTAATGCAAAAGTGAAATGCGTGTGGTTTTGGCGGACCAACGAATCAAAGGCCAAGAATCACCCACAAATAAACACACAAACATACACAGAGTTTTAAAAGTATATAGATAGATAGAACCTTCCTAAACTACCTCCTCTGACAGCTCATTCCATACACACAGTTATTGCATTTGTGTTTAAGAAGGAACTGCAGATGCTGGAAAATCGAAGGTACACAAAAATGATGGAGAAACTCAGCGGGTGCAGCAGCATCTATGGAGCGAAGGAAATAGGTAAATTTTCAGGCCGAAACCCTTCTTCAGACAGTTATTGCATATACTTTAAGGTTGAGATAGATTTGTAATCATTAGGCTAACTCATTGGGATGAGACATGGATCACTTTCAGCCAGTTTTCATGAACAGTGTTCAGACCAAACTCCTACCATTATGAGTCAAAAGGAACTGCAGATTCTGGTTTAAACTGAAGATAGACGCAAAATGCTGGAGTAACTCAACGGGGCAGGCACCATCTCTGGAAAGAAGGAATGGGTGATGTTTCGGGTCGAGACCCTTCTTCATGACGCAGGAACTGGACAGAGTTGGTGGGTGAGTAAAATTCACACGGTGCAAACCTAATGTGATACAGACACACACCACGATGAACAGGAATGTTGGCACTGTATATAAGATGTTGAAAGCACGGTGTACGGGAAGGGTCACTTAAGTCCTTTAAAAGAAGGGGGGGGGGAGGACGGGGGGGAGAGGGGGAGGTAGAGGGGGGAGAAAAGGGGGTGAAGGTGGGAGAAGGGGGGAGAAGGGGGAGACAGGGTGGGGAGAAGCAGTGGAGGCAACTTTTAAGAAGCCAGAGATACACGGCTGTGAAGCTCGGCGGGCATAAACATTACCGGTCGGTTATCCTTGGTTCTGAAAACTACTGTTTACATTTTTTTTCCCAATGGCCCAATGAAATTCACCGGTGAGCACCTGCTACAACCTACGAGAACCTATGGCCGTCTGGCGACCAACTACCACTGCACCTAAGGCACGAAAATCCTCGCTACTCTCCATGGCGGCTTCATTCTGGTTGCCGCTAATTTTTCAACATGTTCCGAGAATGCGGGAACTACTCACGACCATGAAGGCGACTCCCCGCCAACCATCTGCGAACATGTATTGACTGCATAGTCTCCTGTAGTCGCCTAAAATATCGCCTGTGGGACAGGCCCATAAGGACCAAGGCTTCATTACCGACCCACTGGAAAATTGGGTAAAAACATTTCAAAATAAGCATCTAGTTGCTCTCTTTTGTGTTTTGTACACAACTTCTGAGTTTTGTACACCTGTCAGTTAAATTTACAATGGGTCAACATAAGTGATGCCCAAGCCGGCAGGTGTGTAGCATAAAGAATGGTGTCTGAGCACCCAGAAAAACTCACGTGCTCATAGGGAGAACGTACAAACTCCGTATGGACAGCACCTATAGACAGAAGGCAGGCACGTGTTATTGATTTGGGACGATCAGCCATAATTACAATGAATGGCGGTGGTGTCTCGAAGGGCTGAATGACCTCCTCCTGCACCTATTTTCTAGGTTTCTATGTTTCTATGTTTATAGTCAGTATCAAACCCAGGTCTCTGACAACTCTACCGTTGGCCTACTGTGCCGTCCTTGTGGATGATGAGATAAGCTCACATTTAGTGGTTGACACTAGTAGCCCTGAGAATGTGGTGATATGACTTCTCCTTTAGCTGAAGCCTTGCTGGGGCTCCCATAGAAACATAGAAACATAGAAACATAGAAAATAGGTGCAGGAGTAGGCCATTCGGCCCTTCGAGCCTGCACCGCCATTCAATGTGATCATGGCTGATCATCCAACTCAGTATCCCGTACCTGCCTTCTCTCCATACCCCCTGATCCCTTTAGCCACAAGTGCCACATCTAACGCCCTCTTAAATATAGCCAATGAACTGGCCTCAACTACCTTCTGTGGCAGAGAATTCCAGAGACTCACCACTCTCTGTGTAAAGAATGTTTTCCTCATTTCGGTCCTAAAGGAATTCCCCCTTATCCTTAGACTGTGACCCCTTGTTCTGGACTCCCCCAACATCGGGAACAATCTCCCAGCATCTAGCTTGTCCAACCCCTTAAGAATTTTGTAGGTTTCTATAAGATCCCCCCTCAATCTTCTAAATTCCATCGAGTACAAACCGAGTCTATCCAATCTTTCCTCATATGAAAGTCCTGACATCCCAGGAATCAGTCTGGTGAATCTTCTCTGTACCCCCTCTATGGCAAGGATGTCTTTCCTCAGATTTGGAGACCAAAACTGTACGCAGTACTCCAGGTGTGGCCTCACCAAAACCCTGTACAACTGCAGTAGAACCTCCCTGCTCCTAAACTCAAATCCTTTCGCTATGAATGCTAACATACCATTTGCTTTCTTCACTGCCTGCTGCACCTGCATGCCTACTTTCAATGACTGGTGTACCATGACACCCAGGTCTCGTTGCATCTCCCCCTTACCTAATCTGCCACCATTCAGATAATAGTCTACCCTCATGTTTTTGCCACCAAAGTGGATAACCTCACATTTATCCACATTGTACTGCATCTGCCATGCATCTGCCCATTCACTCAGCCTATCCAAATCACCCTGCAGCCTCCAAGCATCCTCCTCACACCTAACTATACCCCCCAGCTTGGTATCATCTGCAAATTTGGAGATGTTGCATTGAATTCCCTCGTCCAAATCATTAATATATATTGTAAATAGCTGGGGTCCCAGCACTGAGCCTTGCGGCACCCCACTAGTCACTGCCTGCCATTCTGAAAAGGACCCGTTTACTCCTACCCTTTGCCTCCTGTCTGCTAGCCAGTTCTCTATCCACATCAATACTGAACCCGCAATACCGTGTGCTTTAAGTTTGTATGCTAATCTCTTATGCGGGACCTTGTCGAAAGCCTTCTGAAAGTCTAGATATAACACATCCACTGGTTCTCCCTTATCCACTCTACTAGTTACATCCTCGAAAAATTCTATCAGATTTGTCAGACATGATTTACCTTTCGTAAATCCATGCTGACTTTGTCCAATGATTTCACCACTTTCCAAATGCGCTGCTATCCCATCTTTAATAACTGACTCTAGCAGTTTCCCCACTACCGATGTTAGACTAACTGGTCTGTAATTCCCCGCTTTCTCTCTCCCTCCTTTTTTAAAAAGTGGGGTTACATTAGCTACCCTCCAATCCTCAGGAACTACTCCAGAATCTAAGGAATTTTGAAAAATTATCACTAATGCATCCACTATTTCTGTGGCTACCTCCTTGAGTACTCTGGGATGCAGACTATCTGGCCCTGGGGATTTATCGGCCTTCAATCCGTTCAATTTACCCAACACCACCTCCCGGCTAACCTGGATTTCACTCAGTTCCTCCATCTTATTTGACCCCCGTTCCACTGCTATTTCCGGCAGATTATTTATGTCTTCCTTAGTGAAGACAGAACCAAAGTAGTTATTCAATTGGTCTGCCATGTCCTTGTTCCCCATGATCAATTCACCTGTTTCTGACTGCAAGGGACCAACATTTGTTTTAACTAGTCTCTTTCTCTTTACATATCTATAAAAACTTTTGCAGTCAGTTTTTATGTTCCCTGCCAGTTTCCTTTCATAATCTATTTTCCCTTTCCTAATTAAGCCCTTTGTCCTCCTCTGCTGGATTCTGAATTTCTCCCAGTCCTCCGGTAGGCTGCTTTTTCTGGCAAATTTGTATGCCTCATCTTTTGTTTTTATACTATCCCTGATTTCCCTTGTTATCCATGGATGCACCACCTTCCCCGATTTATTCTTTTGCCAAACTGGTATGAACAACTTTTGAACTTCATCCATGCAGTCTTTAAATACCTTCCATTGCACATCCACTGTCAACCCTTTAAGAATCACCTGCCAGTCTATCTTGGCCAATTCACATCTCATACCTTCAAAGTTACCTTTGTTCAAGTTCAGAACCCTTGTTTCTGACTTAATTTTGTCACTCTCCATCCTAATGAAGAACTCAACCATATTATGGTCACTCTTGCCCAAGGGGCCACGCACAACAAGACTGCTAACTAACCCTTCCTCATTACTCAATACCCAGTCTAGAATAGCCTGCTCTCTCGTTGGTTCCTCCACATGTTGGTTGAGAAAACTATCCCGCATACATTCCAGGAAATCCTCTTCCTCAGCACCCCTGCCAATTTGATTCACCCAATCTACATGCAGATTGAAGTCACCCATTATAACCGTGTTACCCTTGTTGCACGCATTTCTAATTTCCTGTTTGATGCCATCCCCAACTCCAATACTACTGTTAGGTGGCCTGTACACAGTTCCCACTAGCGTTTTCTGCCCCTTAGAGTTTCGCAGCTCTACCCATATCGATTCCACATCCTCCACGCTAATGTCCTTCCTTTCTATTGCATTAATCTCCTCTCTCACCAGCAACGCTACCCCACCTCCTTTTCCTTTTCGTCTATCTCTCCTGAATATTGAATATCCCTGGATGTTCAGCTCCCAGCCTTGGTCATCCTGGAGCCAAGTCTCCGTGATTCCAACTATAGCATAGTCATTAATCGCTATCTGCACCTTCAACTCATCCACCTTATTACGAATGCTCCTCGCATTGAGACACAAAGCCTTCAGGCTTGTTTTTACAACACTCTTACTCCTTATACAATTATGTTGACAAGTAATAGGCATACTATTACTCTATTACTGTAACTGTGTAGGAAAATCAAGAGTTTGGATTTTGGTAACTCAGAAAACTTTGCATTCCCACATCATTGGTGCCAATGTCTTTCTTAGTGCTCTAGTGCTGCACAAAGAAAATTGTCAAAGTAGCCTTGTTCAGTCAAGCTTACAAGCAATTTGGCAGCATGTTGACATGATCCATTCATTTAGATAATATGTACAGCGGGCACCTGTTGTATTCAGTGATATGAATAATGATCACCCCATCTCAGGTCTCAGGTACTGTCAACTGTTTTTTTCTTAGTTTAGAGGCACAGCGCAGAAACTACCTTTTGGCCCACCGAGGCCGCACCGACCAGCGATCCCTGCACACTAACATTACCCTACACACACTAGGGACAATTTACAATTATACCAAGCTAATTAGCCTGCAAACCTGTACATGTTTTGAGTGTAGGAGGAAACCGGTACCGCAAGGCTCCGTGCTGGGACCGCAGCTATTTACAATATACATCAATGATTTGGATGGAGATTCAAAGTAACATTAGCAAATTTGCAGATGACACAAAGCTGGGTGGCAGTGTGAACAGTGTGGAGGATGCAATGAGAATGCAGGATGACTTGGACAGGTTGGGAGAGTGGACAGATGCATGACAGATTAAGTTTGATATGGATAAATGGAGGTTATCCACTTTGGTAGCAAAAACAGGAAGGCAGATTACTATCTAAATGGCATCAAGTTGGGAAAAGGTGAAGTACAACAGGATCTGGGGGTCCTTGTACATCAGTCTATGAAAGTAAGGAAAGCGAATGGCATGCTGGCCTTTATAACAAGAGGAGTCGAGTATAGGAGCGAAGAGGTCCTTCTGCAGTTGTACAGGGCCCTAGTGAGACCACACCTGGAGTATTGTGTGCAGTTTTGGTCCCCTAATTTGAGGAAGGACATTTTTGCTATTGAGTGAAACCTTGGTATTGCAGCGTAGGTTTACAAGGGATGGCAGGACTGTCATATGCTGAGAGAATGGAGCAGCTGGGCTTGTACACTCTGGAGTTTGGAAGGATGAGAGGGGATCTTATTGAAACATATAAGATTGTTAAGGGATTGGACACATTAGAGGCAGGAAACATGTTCCCGATGTCGAGGGCACCGAGAACCAGGGGCCATAGTTTAAGAATAAGGGGTAAGCCTTAGAGACGAGGAAACACTTTCTCTCACAGAGAGTTGTGAGTCTGTGAAATTCTCTGCCTCAGAGGGCAGTGGAGGATGGAGCTCTGGATACTTTCAAGAGAGAGCTAGATAGGGCTCTTAAAAATAGTGTAGTCCGGGGATATGTAGAGAAGGCAGGAACGGGGTACTGATTGGGGATGATCAGCCATGATCACATTGAATGGCGGTGTTGGCTCGAAGGGCGAAATGGCCTACTCCTGCACCTATTGTCTATTGTCTATTGTCTATTGAAACTGAAGCTCCCGGAGAAAACCCACGCAGGTCACAGGGAGAACGCAAAAAACTCCGTACAGACTTCCGGTTGGCGTCATGCTGTGAGTGGAGCCGCGCCATTACAGCTCCGCAAAAAACTGAATTTAAAACGGGGGTAAAAGGGTCAAACAAACAAACTCACCACAGGAGATTGATTGCACACTGCTCCGGCAGCGTTTGAAAAAGAAGAAATGTCGACCCAGCGCTCCCCTCCCCCCACTTCAAAAAAACCGCAGAGAAGGGAACCAGGCCTGAGTGCTGCTGCTGCAGCTGCGGCTGCCACTGCTTCTTCCTCTCAAGAAGAAATTTCACAGAGGAGAGCTGAAATGGAAGATATCAAGACTTCTATCCTAGGTGAGATAAAGATCCTTAGGAAGGAGTATGAGGCTGATTTAAAAAGTTTAAAATCAGACATGCAGTCACTTCATGAGAAATTTGATGTCGACTTAAAGGAAGTTGTATCCTCGGTGAGAAGTATGGTGGAGGAGTGGAAAGATAAGGCTGACGCTGCGTTGCGAGCCCAAATCTTGGAGGTAAAGGATATAGCTGCTGGGGTGGAAAGAAAGTTGGATGACAAGATAGATCCTATTCTAATTTCGATAGACCAACAAGGCGAAGCAATTAAAGAGCTTACTAAGATTGCTGAATATAATACTAAGGAGAATGAAAATCTCCGAGCCGAGAACAAACGCCTCTCAGAATTAATACATAAAATAAATGAGAAATGTATTGATCTGGAGGGTCGCCAACGTCGTAAAAATTTGAGAATAGTTGGTCTGAAAGAAGGTCGTGAGGGGAATCAGGATCCCCGAAAATTTGTTGCTAAACTTTTAAAGGATGTTCTGAATCTGGATGAAGAACCTATACTGGGCCGTGCGCATAGGGCTCTAAGACGAGTTCCTAGGAGCGGTTTGCCCCCCAGACAAATGATTGTCAAAGTGGCCTTTGATCATGTCTTTGAAGAAATGATGAAGATAATAATAAAAAAGAGAAATCTGAAATTTGATGGAGACAACATCAGTATTTTCAGAGATTACCCAGCAGAAGTGGCTAAGAGAAGAGCACAATTTACAGAAACAAGAAGTATCCTGAGGAGTCTAAAGGATACTAAGGATCTGAGATATGGTTTGATGTACCCAGCAACACTGAGAGTAACCTATGATGGTAAAGAACAACGTTTTGTTAAGCATACTGAAGCATTGAAATTCGCCCGAGGCATACAGCAGAAGTTGGAAGACGACGAGAGAGAAGACGGGGAGGAAGAAACCGGAAACGACTGAGAGGACTGAACTTTTATCACCGACCTGTGAATATGGAAATATTCATTCAGAAGGATGTGGAATAATGAGCATATAGTTGTAATTCTGTATTAATTAGTAGAAAAATATTAATTATTCCATGATAATGGTATTACATATTACAGTATTAAATATAATCGATATTAGTAATTAGTTATTAATAATATGTAATAATAGAAATAATTGATAAGTATATAAAGTTAGTACCCTATACCAACTTATATAGTATTGGGATAGGAGCTGATATTATTAACATCTTTAAGTACGGAAGTCGTTAGATTAATGGCCATGTTAGTGTGGCTTTCACCTTCACATACTACACACTATACAAGTGTAGTTTCTTTTTTTTCCGAGCACCCTTCTAACACCCTTTACTTTTTTTTCATTGATATTCTTTATTGTTTTTGTTTTTCTCTGACCTTATATTACATATTATTTGAATATAGATTTGTATGCTATAGTATATTCAGTTTAAAAAGACATCGATACGGATCAATGTGGATAGAAATTCTCATTGGATTGAAGCTCGGGTGCAACGGGGAGCTGAGGGAGCCAAGAAGGCTACTCCAAAAAAAGCCCCCTTAATAGTAAAATGCAGGATATGAAGGTGAAGATTGGGGGTGATGGAGTAACCTTCTGCAGTTGGAATGTAAAAGGAATTAAAGAACCAATTAAAAGGGGAAAAGTCTTAGCTCAATTGAACAAATTGAAGGCAGATGTCATTTTTCTCCAAGAGACGCATCTTAGAAAAGATGCTCAACACAGATTAACAGCTAAATGGATTTCTAAGGTGTATCATTCTACATTTATACATAAATCTAGAGGAGTTGCAATAATTATTCGCAAAGGCACACCCTTTATACAAAGTTCTATTATAGAGGATAAAGAAGGTAGATATGTAATAATTACAGGTGAATTACACTCAAAAAAGGTAATTTTAATGAATATATACGCTCCTAATTTTGATAACCCATTATTTTTTAAGAAAATATTTAATAATATTCCCATATGTACTCAACATAATTTAATAATTGGATGTGATTTAAATTGTACCCTAGATAATTATCTAGACGAGTTCATCAACAAAAAGGAAAGCCGTCTCGAAATCAAGTAATCTTATAAATACTTTCATTAACACATCTAATATTAAAGATATTTGGAGGATAGATAATCCATCCAGACGAGAATATTCTTTTTTCTCGCCCGTACATGGAACCTATTCGAGGATAGATTATTTTCTAATAGATTCTAAATTACTTCCTTTTGCGTATGATGCAAAATATCATAACATTATTATTTCAGATCACGCGCCATTAACATTTAAGATAAAATTAAAAGATATTTCTAACAAAACTACTTCTTGGAGATTTAATCCTCAGATATTAAAGGACAATGATTGTTGCAATCATGTATTGGATCAGATTAAATTATTTTTTGATACTAATGATAATTCTGAAACCTCCCCATCATTGCTATGGGACACATTTAAGGCATACACGCGTGGCGCAATAATATCTGCACAAGCTCATTTTAATAAAGAAAATCGAAAGATAGAACAAAATTTAGAAAATGAGATAAAACGTTTAGATAGTGAAAATATAAAACATCCTTCCAAAGAGTTAAGTAATAAAATTGCATCAGTAAAATATAAATTAAATAAAATATATTCTAACCAAGTTATTAAACTTTTTCAACAAACAAAACAAGTGCATTTTGAATTTGGAGACAAACCACAAAAACTATTAGCACGACAGCTTAGAAGATTAGAAGAGGAAAAGACGATACATGGAATTAGATCTGAGTATGGTAATATATTGACTACTCCGAAAGATATTAATGATAGATTTCTACAATACTATAAAAATCTTTATTCGTCAAAATTAACAGGACAAACAGACAGTATGGAAATATTTTTAAAAGAATGTCAAATTAATAGTTTAGACCAGGAAGGTAGAGAATTGTTAAATGCTGAAATAACAGTAAAGGATATTGTAGAGTCGATTAGTTCATTGAAGAATGGAAAAGCAGCGGGTCCTGATGGCTTAAGTGCTGAATTTTATAAAAAATTTCAGGATTTGATCTCACCAAGACTACAGACAATGTATAGATATGCTTATGATCAAGGTAAATTACCAGAATCATTAAATGAATCTACAATTACACTTATCCCTAAAGCAGATAAGGATTTGGAAGATCCAGGATCATATAGAGCGATTGCCCTTTTAAATACAGACCAAAAAATATTAACTAAGATTTTATCTAGGAGATTAAGTATAGTGATTTCTAGATTAATACATTATGACCAAACAGGTTTTATCTCAAAGCGTTACTCATCCCATAATCTCAGACGCCTATTTAATATTATATATTCAAAAAGAATACGAGATATGGAATTAGCGGTTATATCACTAGATGCAGAAAAAGCGTTTGATCAGGTGGAATGGTTGTATTTATTTAATATAATGGAAAAATTTCAATTGGGTGATATTTTTTGTAAATGGGTAAGAATTTTATACTCGAATCCTACCGCTAGAATTTTGACTAATCAAATTCTATCATCTAAATTCAAACTCTCTAGGGGATGTAGACAAGGATGTCCGTTGTCGCCCTTACTGTTCGCATTGGTAATAGAACCTATGGCGGAAAAAATAAGATCTGAACCTGAAATATATGGTTACACTACTGACACAACAATTAACAAAATCTCTCTATACGCAGATGACGTTTTGATTTATATTACAAAACCGGAAATTAGTATTCCTAATTTGCTAAATGTTATAACTAAGTTTGGTGCATTTTCCGGATACAGGATCAATTGGAATAAAAGTGAGATTATGCCAATAACAGGTATAAATTTAAATACATTACGACAATACCCATTAAAGATAGTTACAGATAAATTTAAATATTTAGGGATTAATGTAACACTAACTCATAACTCATTAATAAAATCCAACTATCCTCAACTATTAGATAAACTTAGAAAGAATATTTCATATTGGAAAACACTTCCTATATCTATGATTGGTAGAATAAGTGCTATAAAGATGGTGTTTTTACCACAATTGTTATATTTGTTCCAGGCTATCCCTTTTTTCTTACCAAAAACTTTTTTTTTAAAAATTGATAATATTGTTAATAGTTTTATTTGGGATTATAAAAACCATAGAATAAGTAAAAAACATCTATGTAAATCTAAGATAAACGGAGGTCTAGCACTCCCAAATTTTCTATATTATTTTTGGGCTGTTCAGATTAAAAATATGAATTACTGGTGGGTAAATACGGACCATGCACCAACATGGTTAAATATAGAAAAGGAAGATTGCCTTCCTTTTAACATAGGTTCGATAATTTTCGCACCAATAGAAGTACAAAAAAAAATCTATAAGGACAACATAATAATATATAATAATAGACGTATTTGGAAACAAATTGTTAAGACTTTACATTTAGATAATCTCTCATTTAGATTACCAATTAGGAATAACCCATCGTTTAGGCCTCCCATGTTGGATGGGGGGTTTAGACAATGGGATGATTCAGGAATTACAAGAATAGAACACCTTTATAGAAAAGGAAAATTTATTTTATTCCAAGAGGTACAAGACATTTATGGACTATCTCAACAACATTTGTTTAGATATCTACAAATTAGAGATTATATTAAATCAAATACACAAGATTATAAAAATAAAGAAGCAGGATTGTTAGACGATTTATTTAATTTACACCCAAATACAGAAAAATTAATAGCTTATATATATAACATCATTTTGGATAAGGAGAATCCAACAACGGAAACATATCGTCAAGCATGGGAAAATGACATAGGATTAGCTATAACAAAAGAAAACTGGGAAGAAAGTTTACAACGTATACACCGATGTTCATTAAACGCCAGACATATATTGATTCAATTTAAAGTATTATATAGGTTACATTATTCAAAAGTTAAATTAAATAGTATCTTTCCGAAGCTTTCTGCTATCTGTGACAAATGTAAGAAAACAGAGGCAAATTTAATACATAGTTTTGTCACATGTCCTAAATTGAATCATTATTGGACAGAAATTTTTAAAGTTATTTCTGAAGTTATAAAAGTTAAATTGGACCCCAACCCAAAGTCAATAATATTTGGAATTCCGGACTTACAGTTATCACTTACAGTAAATCAAAGAAATTTCTTTGATTATTGTTTGATAATTGGGAAAAAAATTATATTGAAATTTTGGAAGGGAACACTATCCCCCACAACTAAAATGTGGGCAGCAGAGATGATGGAGACGCTACATCTGGAAAGAATTAGATTTGTCCTATTGGACAGGTATAATTCTTTTGAACAGATATGGTCTCCATATATATTGTATCTAGATAAGTAGCTGTTCTTGGCAACATGGCTCGACGTGCCCCCCCGCGGGATCTGATGAGAATAATGTATTTTTAAAATGGAAGTAACATGTCTTTACTGATACCATCATTTGTAGTAGAGTTATTAATAATACATATTGTGATATTTTATTTATATATATAATATAGGCAGAGGTTAAATTTTTTTTTTTTTTTTTTTTTTAATTTTTTTTTAGTTCTTTTCTCTTCTTTTCTTTTTTACAATTATCAAATTATTAGTTAACTATACCCTCATTGATTTATAAGCTACTTTTTCTTTATCTTTATTTCTAAAAAAATAATAGATAAGTATTATTAATGTTTTACATGTATGATAAAATGAATTATCTGATATCTGTAAACTTGTTTAAGGTATCGTAATTGATTATCTTTAATAAAAAAAATATTATATAAAAAACTCCGTACAGACAGCACCCGTACTCAAAGTCGAACCTGGGTGTCTGACTCTGGCAGCAATTCTAACGCTGCACCACCATGCCACCTGTGTTGCAGGTTGTTGCAGATGCACTAATTTAAGAATCTGGTGTTTCACACTTGATGTAATCATTACATACCACAAACATCAACCAATCATTACATTATAATCTGACTGCTTTTGCAGGTTTATTGATATGGTGTCCTTGTCAGTGATGAAGATCCTATTGAGATTGGTGGTGCTGAAGTTCTGTGGCAGATCGTTTTCATTCGACACAAACATTACTCAGCTTTGGATGGCAATCTTGTCTTGTTCTCAAATAGAAAATTCCGATCTGGGTCCTTACATTCTTCCATCATTTAGCCACATCATTTTGTAAACCAGCACCTGCAATTTCTTGTCTCTTCTTTTCTTCAACAACTCCATATTTAAAATCTTGCTCACAAAACATCAAATGTATCTAACAGTTCCTTTGTGCATCTCTTACACCATTTCTACAAACATTGATGACCATGCATCAAGCTTCCTGGCTACATCATACATTTCTCAGTGAACCCTGATGCCTTTCCACTCCCTCTTCTTCAAGTTTTCTTAAAGACCACCTATTCAACTAAACATTTGCTCACCACCTGTACATTCTCTTTTGCTATGGGATTTGATTTTCCTTGCATTTGCAGTAGATTTGTTTCTGCATTGGAAGTAGTAAATATAATGGTTAGTTATTATATATTAATGATATATAAGGACTGTGTATTAGGTGACATTGTAGAGAAAAAACTGGCAAGAGCTTGAGGATCCTCTGCTGACCCTCTTTAAATCACTAGCGCAGGTTTCAAATTAGCCTTTCAAAAATAACAATGAGTGAGGTGATTTATGATTGTTGATTAAATTTGAAGCACTTTGTATTGGTTCATTGTCACGTGTACAGAGCGTGTTTCGAGTACTATCCAGTCAAATCATACCTTGCATGAATGCACTCAAGCATAACCTGAGTTCAGAATATAGTGCTGAAGTGTTACAGCTAGAGAAAATGCAAAGAAAAGAAAATGCAAAGGCCACAATGAGATGGGTTGGAAAATTGCAACTCTACCCCAGCATATGTGAGCTCCAGTCTGATATGAGCAGGGCAGAAGCAGTTTCTGAATCTGGTGATGCGTACTTTCAAGCTTTTATATTTCTCATATTTGACTGAACGTTTAATTACTCTCTTAACAACTATATTTGTTCTTTATAGTACTATCTTTCATTCCAGTCCAGAGGAGGTATGAGAAATTATGACTTTGAATATGTTGCCAGGGATAGAATTTCTTGTATGAATTCACTCCAAATAATAGTCTAAATAAATTCTGAAAACACAAGCATATGAAAAATATGTATACAATATAATACAATACAATACAATACAATACAATACCGTTTATTGTCATTTGAACTTCATTGCGGTTCATTAATATATCATTGAGGTTCAAACAAAATTTAGTTTCTGCAGTCATACAAACAAGAAAAGAACCAAGACACAAAAAACTTTACACAAACATCCATCACAGAGAATCTCCTCCTCACTGTGATGGAAGGCAAAGTCTTATCTCTCCCCTGCACTCCCCATTCTCCTCCCGATGTCAGAGTCAAAGCCCCCAGCGGGCGATGGTAAATAAGTCCCGCAGCCATTCAGGACGCGCCGGACGATGCAAGGCCGCTCTCCGGGTCTTGATGTTAGAGCCCCCGGTGGGCGCTAGCAAGTCCCACAGCCATTAAAGCCGCGCCGTTCGATGTAAGGCCCCGCTCCAGGTCATCTTCAACCCCGCAACCCACGAGCTCCCGATGTCACCATCCACCGGCCTGCAGCTAGAGCCTCCGAATCTCCGGGATCGGGCAGCAGCAGCGTGCCACCACAGCTCCTCCAATTCCTAACTCGGCCAGCTCCACGATGCTGAGTAGTCCGCAGGCTCCGTGACTGGAGCCCCAGGTCCGGTTGGAGGCCGCTTCATGGTGCTAGGCCCCAACGGCAACGGAGACCCGACAGAGGAAAGGTCGGGTCCTCCGTACAGAGAAAAGATTTTAAAAGTTTTGCGTCGCCCACCGGAATAACATTAATAATAATATATTTTATTGTCATTACACATAAGTGCAACGAGATTTACATTCCCACAACTACAACTATAATATAATATGAAAAGTAAAGTAACCAATATTTCAAATACTTTCAAATTCGAGATTATTTGAAAAAACATATACAAGGATATCAAACTCTAACCTCAGATTTATTAGATGAAGGAATGAACAGAAAGGCAGAATCAAGCAATTTAATATCATATTTATATAATATAATTTTAAATATAGAAACACCAACGACAGAGGCAATTAGAAGGGACTGGGAACAAGAGTTATTGATAAAAATCCCAAAAGACAGATGGGAAAAAAACTTATTGTATGTACATAAATGTTCAATTAATGTAAGGCATAACTTAATTCAATTAAAAAAATTACATAGATTATATTACTCGAAATCTAGATTGAATAAAATATTTCCAAACTTTTCCCCCATTTGTGACAAATGTCTAACTCAAAATGCCACTATAGCACATTCCTTTGTCTCCTGTACAAAACTTCATAAATTTTGGAATGAAATCTTTGGAACTTTTACAAAACTATTTAACACAAAATTGAACCCCAATGCAGAATTTATTATTTTCGGATCAATGGAAGAGGGACGTAAGCTAACTACGTTCCAAGAAGCTCTCTTTAATTATGGTTTAATGACAGCAAAAAAACAGATACTTAAATTTTGGAAAAACACATCCACGCCAACGTTTGAAATGTGGATTTCAAATATGTCGGAAAAGCTACATCTTGAAGAAATGAGATTCCTCCTACTAGACAAAGTAGACCAATTCTTAAAGATTTGGTCTCCTTTTATCGGCTTCTTACAAGCATATGGTGCAACATAACATAACCTTAGAAATTAAGACATTCTTCCGATAGAGGGAGTACAGAGAAGGTTCACCAGACTGATTCCTGGGAAGTCAGGACTTTCATATGAAAAAAGACTGGATAGACTCGGCTTGTACTCGCTAGAATTTAGAAGATTGAGGGGGGATCTTATAGAAACTTACAAAATCCTTAAGGGGTTGGACAGG
Source organism: Raja brachyura (assembly GCA_963514005.1). The sequence continues at coordinate 30,707,010 of OY740782.1, read as the reverse complement.
CTAGATGCAGGAAGATTGTTCTCGATGTTGGGGAAGTCCAGGACAAGGGGACACAGTTTAAGGATAAGGGGGAAATATTTTAGGACCGAGATGAGAAAAACATTTTTCACACAGAGTGGTGAATCTCTGGAATTCTCTGCCACAGAAGGTAGTTGAGGCCAGTTAGTTGGCTATATTTAAGAGGGAGGTAGATGTGGTCCTTGTGGCTAAAGGGATCAGGGGGTATGGAGGGAAAGCAGGTACAGGATACTGAGTTGGATGATCAGCCATGATCATATTGAATGGCGGTGCAGGCTCGAAGGGCCGAAGGGCCAAATGGCCTATTCCTGCACCTATTTTCTATGTTTCGATGTTTCTAAATGGTTCAGAACCGGGTGACAGATGGGTAAAGATATTAAATAGGTATATCTCTCCTAATTTCTTTTGCTTTTTTTTCCATTTTTTTTTCAATCTCTTTAGCTTCTTATCTCGTCTTTCTGTCTCTCTCGCTATTCATTTCTACTCTCTTGTCTATCTATCTCAACACTCTCTATTTTCTTCTTTCTATCTCTGCTCTTTTATTATTAAATTAAAAATAAGAAGTTGTACAAGAATTGTAACGTGTCTGTATGCATCAGGTACTTAGGTATATTGTACTTCTAACAAAAAAATTAAAAATTAATTAATTGAAGTGCAACGAGATTTGGTTTGCAACTTCCATCCGATGTCACAACTTAAACGACTGATAAAATTTAGGTTTAGATAACCCGAGAACAAGGTTTGTAAAAAGAACATTAGAACAGTAAAACATTCAAAACAGACTAAAGTGCAGATGTGTCTGTGCGATGTGACCATCCGAGGGAGACAGTCCATGGGGGTGGGGGGGCACTCAGCAGGGCCAGTTCAGAGCCGCTATAGCTCTGGGAATGAAGCTGTTCCTGAGTCTGGAGGTGCGGGCATAGAAGGCCTTGTAACGTCTGCCGGAAGGGAGTAGTTCGAACAGTCCATTACAAGGGTGAGAGGAGTCTTTATGGATGCTGACGGCCTTCCTGAGGCACCGTGTGTGGTAGATGCCCTCCAAGGCTGGTAGCCGTGTCCCAATAATCTTTTGCGCTCTGTTGACGACGCGCTGAAGAGCTCTCTTCTCCGCCTCTGTGCAGCTGAGATACCACACAGAGATGCCATACGTTAGTATGCTCTCTGTCGTGCAGCGGTAGAAGGTCGTCAGCAGCTGTTGGAGGAGACCAGTCCGTTTCAATGTTCTTAGGAAGAACAGTCGTTGCTGTGCCTTTTTGACCAGCGCAGTGGTGTTCGTGGACCATGTGAGGTCCTCTGAGATGTGAATGCCCAGAAACTTAAAGCTGGACACTCTCCACACTGTCCCGGAAGATGGAGATTGGGGCATATTCCCCATTCTGTGACCTCCTACACACTATTATTTATGACATTCTATTGTAAAAGCACAATATAATAATTGAATCGGGTGGCACGGTGGCGCAGTGGTAGAGTTGCTCCCTTGCAGTACCAGAGACCCGGGTTTGATCCTGACAACAGGTGCTGTCAGTATGAAGGTTGTATGTTCTCCTTGTGTCTGTGTGGGCTTTCTCCAGGTGCTCCAGTTTCCTCCCACACTCAAAAGACGTACAGGTTTGTAGGTTAATAGGCTTTGACAACTTGTTCCTAGTGTGTGTGGGATAGTGTTAGTGTATGGGGATCACTGATCGAGTGCACGTACATTGTTCCATGTAGGTGGCAACATAAAACGAACACAGACAATATTTTGAAAGAATAATTAGGTAATGATTTCAGCCTGGCAACTTTCAAACGTATGGTACTTGAGGAACTGGCAGATATTTAATGCTGATAGTTTTGTCAGAAAAACCGTAACTCCTTACATAAAACTAACTACTTTTTCTACTGAAACAAGATTTTAGCGATAAACTGATTTTTTCCATTGCAGGAAACATAATTTAAACTGAAAATAAATGTAATCATAGTCATACAACACAGAAATAGGCCATTTGCCCCATCTTGCCTATGCTGACCAGGTTTTATAACTGAGCTAGAAAACTTTGCCTGTGTTTGTCCATTTCCCTTTAAACCTCTCCTATTCATGTGCCTGCCACAACAGTTTATTCTGGCAGCTCGATCCATATACGTACCACTCTCTGCATGAAGAAATTGCCCCTCAGTTGCCTTTTAAATCTTTCCTCTTTCATTTTAAATCTATGTTCTCCAGATCTTGATGACTCTACCCTGGGAGAAAAAAGTGACCATTCACTTGATCTCTGCCTTTCATGTATTAGTATATCTCTTTCAGATCACCCTTTACCCTCCTTGGCGCCATGGTAAAACATCTCAATCTATCCAGCTTCTCCTTAATACTCAATCCCTTGAATCCTGGTAACATCCTGGTGAATCTTTTCTTCATCCTTCACAACTTAATATCATATTTCCTATGGCAGGGAAACCAGAACAGGACTCATAAAATGATACAGTGCAGAAACAGGGCCTGCATTTGGCCCATATCCCTCTAAACCCATCCTATCCATGAACCTGTCTAAATGTTTCTTAAACGTTGAGATATTACCTGCCCCAACAACTGCCCCAGCAGCTCGCTCCATATACTCCACCACCCTTTGTGTAAAAAAGTGATTCCTCTGGTTCCTATTAAATCGTTTCCCCCTTACCTTAAACCTATGTCCTCTGGTTCTTGATTCCCCTACTCAGGGCAAGAGACTCAGAGTGTTTACCCAATCCATTCCTCTCGTAATTTTATACACCTCTATAAGATCACCCCTCATCCTCCTGAGCTCCAAGGAATAGGCATAGCCTGTTCAAGCTCTCCCTATAGCTCAGCCCCTCCCCCTCCTCCCCACCACCACCCCCAACAAGTCCTGTCAACATCCTCGTAAATCTTTTCTGCACTCTTTCCAGCTTGACAACTTATTAGCTATGACATGGTGCCCAGACCTGAACACGTTACTCTAAATGCGGCCTCATGTTGCAGTTATATCTTATATAACTGCAACATGACCTTCCAACTTCTATACTCAAATCACTGACTGATAAAGGCCAATGTGCCAAAAGCCTTTTGACCACCCTAACTACCTGTGACTCTAATACTCCAAATGTTGTCTCATCAGCATCTTGTACACCTGCCATCCTAACTCCTGTACTCAATATTATCCTCTGGTAACAGAAGTCTTGATGAGCAATCCACCATGGTGGATGTTTATATTAAGTTTTACGTTGTTGTGTGTCTTGTTTCTTTTTTTTAGAATGACTGTATGATAATTCGAATTTCACTGTACCTTAATTGGTCCATGTGACAATAAACTGACCATGAAACTTTGAAACCTTTGAAAACGGCATCCTTGGTTCTTGGTTCTTGGTTACTTAGTCCTCCAAAATATTCCAACTGGAATTTAAACTGGAGGTGGTGAAGGGAGGGGTTTAGCCAGAGAGGGTTATTTTCATTTTCCTTCATTTTCTTCAGAATAAATCCCATTTACTCGTGATTATTTTTGCTTATACAAGCACCCTCTGCAACTTCCAATAGATTTTTGTTAGGGACTTTTCATCTGTAAAATAAATGTAGCTTTTTGGAGTACTTTCAAGTTAAAGGAAGATTTTTTTAAATATTGGAAGTATCAGTTAAAAGTAAGAATCTCCAATTCACAACAAGACTTCGCAATACATCTATTAATTTCATTAAATATTGTTCAATGTGAGTGTTGGAAACAAAAAATATTCAACTTTCTGTTTGATCAATAACAGTAATAAATCTAAGGTTAATACAATCAAACCTAAACTGGGTTTGTGAGCAGCTTACTGCAAATCTAATTTGATTTTAACAAATCCCAACATTAAATCCACAATTTCATCATTATTCCCAGATTCAACAGGGTGTGATGTCTTGGTGCCCAGAATGTCCAGCTCATATGAATGCAACCTTTTATGACAGTTGAACAGATTATTTTTAATCAAACATTGGTAAGAATTCTCAACAGTAAGTAAATCCCAGAAAAGATACACATGAAAACTCCTTGATCATTATTAAGGAATTACAAAATCCTTCATGAAACTAAACCTTGTGATTGATGGTGCATAAGAAGATTTACAGTGTTTGGGTGTCAGAAGACCAGTTGTAAATTTCTTCTGGCCACTCACATGCTTCAGCAAATTTTATTCATTGGATAGTTACAGTGAACAACAAATCGAAAGTCATTTCACAAGCATTTAACAACAGTTAAATTCAATTCCCCGGATAGTAGTTAGGATAAGACAGATCCTAATTTACTGGCAATAGCTATTCATATTTCACTGATTTTTATTTTTGAAACTGAAATTTATCAACCAATCAACACCTTCATCAGCAATGCAAGACAGCCCACGGACATAACCAGAAAGACATGATCAGAACTACAACACTGACCCAGATTTTGCCGTAACATGACAATAACCGTGAGGGCCATTAATCTTATCAGGTCTCCACCAAGCAGCTACTTACACTGAATGTGCAGTTAAAATTTCAACAGCAGAATCTTATTATCAGAACAGCACTACATATTCCGCCTGATGGCCTACAACCCAATGGCACAAACATTGAATTTGCTGATTTCAAACAAACACTTGAATCCTCCTTTTCATTGCAGCCAACACTGTCACTTTGTTCCTTTCCTCTCCTCCTTCTGCTCATCTCACACTCCAAGTGCCCCACTTTCCTTTTATTCTCCCCTTCTTTACCCTCTCCCCAATATCCCCCCTCCCTTTGGCTTTATATTTCACTCTTCCTCTTCCTTCCTTATCTGACAGACTTTTGTCTCCAGTTGAACAAAGGGGACTATGAAGGCATGGGGGAGGAGCTACCAAAGGTAGACTGGAAAGGGATCCTAGCAGGAATGACAGTGGAACAGCAATGGCAGGAATTTCTGCGCATAATCCGGAAGACGCAGGATTATTTCATTCCAAAAAGGAAGAAAGATTCTAAGGGGAGTAGGAGGAAACAGGATAAGTCAGGGATAGAATAAAACTAAAAGAAAAGATGTATAACACAGCAAAGAGTAGCCGGAAGCCAGAGGATTGGGAAACTTTCATAGGACAAGAGAAGGAAATAAAACGGGCAATACAGGCTGAAAAGATGAAGTTTGAGGGGAAGCTGGCCAGGGATATAAAGAAGGACAGTAAAAGCTTATTTAGATAAGTTAAAGGAACAATAATAGCTAAGTCAAATGTGGGTCCCTTGAAGGCAGACAGGGGTGAAATTATTATGGGTAACAAGGAAATGGCAGAAGAGCCCAACAGGTACTTTGGATCTGTCTTCACTAAGGAAGACACAAACAATCTCCCAGATATATTGGAGGACAGAGGATCAAAGGGGTAGAGGAACTGAAATAAATGTTAATTAGGCGAGGAATAGTATTGGGTATGGACTGAAGGATGATAAATCCCCTGGGCCTGATGGTCTGCATCCCAGGGTCCTCAGGGAGGTGGCTCTGGAAATAATGGACACATTGGTGATCATTTTCCAATGTTCAATAGATTCAAGATCAGTTCCTGTGGATTGGATGAAAGCTAGAGTTATCCCACTTTTCAAGAAAGGAACGAGATAGAAAACTGTGAATTACAGACCAGTTAGCCTGACTACGGTGGTGGGAAAGATGCTGGAGTCAATTATTAAAGAGGTAATAATGGGGCATTTGGATAGCAGTATAAGGATTAGTCCAAGTCAGCATGGATTTATGAAAGGAAAATCATGCTTGACTAATCTTCAGGTATTTTTTGAGGATGTGACAAGTAAAATGGATGGTGGAGCCAGTGGATGTAGTGTATCTAGAATTTCAGAATGTCTTTCATAAGGTCCCGGACGGGAGACTGGTGACTAAAATTAGAGCACATGGTATTGGGGGTAGGGTGTTGACGTGGATAGAAAATTAGTTGTCAGACAGGAAGCAAAGAGTAGGAGTGAATGGGTCCTTTTCGGAATGGCAGGCAGTGGTGAGTGAAGTGCCGCAAGGCTCTGTGTTTACCATATATATTAATGATTTGGAAGAGGGAATTAGGAGCAACACTAGCAAGTTTGCGGATGACACAAAGCTGGGTGGCAGTATGAACTGTGAAGAGGATGTTAGGAGGTTGCAGGGGGACCTGGACAGGTTGAGTGAGTGGGTAGATGTGTAGCAGATGTGTGGCAGATGCAGTATAATATAGATAATTGTGAGGTTATCCACTTTGGCGGCAAAAACAAAGGGCCAGTTTATTATCTCGATGGGGTTCGGTTAGGAAAGGGGGAGGTACAGAGAGACCTCGGTGTCCTTGTACACCGGTCACTGAAAGTTGGCGTGCAGGTACAGCAGGCAGTGAAGAAAGCTAATGGAATGTTGGCCTTCATAACAAGAGGATTTCAGTATAGGAGTAAAGAGGTTCTTCTGCAGTTGTATAGGGTTCTGGTTAGACCACATCTGGAGTATTATGTACAGTTTTGGTCTCCTAATTTGAGGAAGGACATCCTTGTGATTGATGCAGTGCAGCGTACATTCACGAGATTGATCCCTGGGATGGCGGGACTGTCATATGAGGAAAGATTGAAAATACTTGGCTTGTATTCACTGAAGTTTAGAAGGATGAGGGGATCGTATAGAAACATATAAAATTATAAATGGACTGGACAAGCTAGATGCAGGAAAATGTTTCCAATGTTGGGCGAGTCCAGAACCAGGGGCCACAGTCTTAGAAAAAAGGGGAGGCCATTTAAGACTGAGGTGAGAAAAAACGTTTTCACCCCGAAAGTTGTGAAATTGCGGAATTCCCTGCCACAGAGAGAAGTGGAAACCAACTCACTGGATGGATTTAAGAGAGTTAGATAGAGCTCTAGGGGCCAGTGGTATCAAGGGATATAGGGGGAAAGCAGGCACGGGTTATTGATTGGAGACGATCAGCCATGATCACAATGAATAATGGTGCTGGCACGAAGAGCCGAATGGCCTCCTCCTGCACATATTTTCTATGTTTCTATGTTTCTATCTTACCTCTAAGAGTTGTCGCTTACTCCAGCCATTTGAAAATCACCCCTCATCACCTGTACGCACCTATCAGGGGGGCTTTGCACCTTGCTTACCTCTCTTTACCAGCTTTCCACCCTCCCCCACGCCTCAGACTATTACAATCAGAGCTGTCCTACCTCTCCAGATGTTTTGCTATCCAATTAAACACTGCATGGAAGTACCCCATAATCTTCCAATCAACTTTGGATCTGGGGCTCGAACAGTGGAAAAGTGCATAGGTTACACTCACATTTAAAAAAACCCAGTAAACACAGACTTTTACTTACTTTAATTACTTAGGCCACCTTCGGTCATGGCTGACCATGGGTATTTCCTATATGGAGGACGCCTGTGCGTGACTTTGTTTAACGTGGGGACACTGGTGCACAGACAGCCACCCCACCGTCCTAGATTTGGGTCAGGATCCAGTGGCATAGAGTCCAAGACGACCGGAGATCCTTCTCTGCTGCAGCCTTCATCCGCCTTTCCAGCCGTTGTGATGCACCACTAAGGTCAGCCATCGTTCTCCGCATGCTCCACCGTTGAGGTCTTGGTTGGATTGCTCTTTGTCAGTGACATCCCCCTCGACCTTACCACCATGGGTGGCCCTACCAGGAGCATAGCTCCAGATGGCATCACTCTCAGGATCTCAGGACCACACAAGCTTCTCCACCATGACGAGGTGGCAATCCACGGAGATGAAACACAGACTAGTCAGTCACGTTACCTCAGTGTAGAATGTGGATTTTGGGGAGGGGTGGTAAAGTTCTTCTAAAAATGACCTAGGATAGTTTTAACAAGCATCTGGATATGTGTGGACTCTTCAAAGAAAGTCAGCACAAATATTTTTTTTAAAAAGCAAATCACACCAAACTAATTTGATTTACGTTGGAGATGTCCTCATTCTTTAGAAAATGGGGATTCTCCTCTTCCATTATAGATGAGGCTCTTGCTAGGGTCTCTTCGATATCCCGCAACTTCGCTCTTACTCCCCCTCCCCAATTTGTAACAATGATAGAGTCCCCCTTGTCCTCACCATCCACCCCATCAGCCATCACATACAGCATATAATCCTCCAATATTTTCACCACCTCCAACAGGATCCCACTACTGGCCACATCTTCCCACCTCCACCCCTTTCTGCTTTCCACAGAGACTGTTTCCTCCGAAACTCCCTGGTCAACTTGTCCCTTCCCACCCAAACCACCCCCTCCCCAGGTACTTTCCCCAACACCTGTCCCTTTACCTCCTCCTTGACTCCGTCCAAGGACCCAAACAGTCTTTCCAGGTGAAGCAGAGGTTCACTTGCACGTCCTCCAACCTCATCTACTGCATCCGCTGTTCCAGGTGTCAACTTCTCTACATCGGCGAGACCAAGAGCAGGCTAGGCGATCGTTTCACTGAACACCTCCGCTCAGTCCGTCTTAACCTACCTGATCTCCCGGTGGCCCAGCACTTCAACTCCCCGCCCCATTCCCAAACTGACAATTCTGTCCTGGGCCTCCTCCATTGTCAGAGTGAGGCCCAGCGCAAATTGGAGGAACAGCAGCTCATATTTTGCCTGGGTAGTTTACAACCCAGTGGTATAAACATTGACTTCTCCAACTTCAGATAGTCCTTGCTTTCTCTCTCCATCTCCTTCCCATTCCCAGTTCTCCCACTAGTCTTACTGTCTCTGACTACATTCTATCTTTATCCCACCCCCCTCCCCTGACATCAGTCTGAAGAAGGGTCTTGACCTGAAACGTCGTCCATTCCTTCTCTCTAGAGATGCTGCCTCACCCACTGAGTTACTCCAGGGTTTGTGTCTGCCTTCGATTTAAACCAGCATCTGCAGTTCTTTCTTACATAATTTGATTTGATGTTTTTTAAATATAGTAACAAGGAGGATGAGGACGTTGAGGTCATACATGAATTTCAAATGGCATTTGATAAGGAAATACATAATAGGCCTGTCCTCATGATTGAAGGCTATTGCAGAAAAATGACTGCTCCTGACAGTAAATTGGCTGAATGATAGAATGGATGTGAGACTGTTTCTTGGACAGGAGAGAAGTATACAGGGGAATTTCCTTGAGGTCAGTAACAGGGCCATTGCTTTTCTTAACAGATATTAATAGTTTGGACTTGGGCACAGAGGTCACAATCCCCAATTTTGCAGACAACACAAAACTTAGTGGACTAGTGTGAGGAGAATAATAATACTTTTCAGGGTGATATGGATGGGCCGGTAGAAGGTGGCTGATGAAATTGAATGCTGACAAATATGAAGTTCTACATTTTGGTTTGCAAAAATAGTAAAATAACATAGAGGGCACAATTCTGTAATGGTCTGAGAAAATAAAAAACAATCTCAAGATAAATGTGTACCGTTCACTGTAAATGAAAGGACAGGTTGAGGAAAAGTGACCTTGGAATTTGTGATTAGTGCCATAGAATACAAGCGAAAGCATCACAATGAACTCTTTAACGAAACACTACTTCAGCCACAAATTAAGCCTCGTGATCAGTCCTGGATGCTACAAGATATGAAAGATTTGGATCAGGTACAGAGAGATTATAAGACAAAGCCAGAGAGAAGGAGTTACAGTCAACAAAAGCCAGTGGGAGTGACAGAACAGGTGAGGGAGCAGCAGAGGACCATTAGGTTTTATTACATTCACTTTTGTGCAAGGAGCTTCATGGGGAAGATGGATGATCTGAGAGCTTATCCATCTTCTTCAGAGCTACTACAGACTAAAAGGTAGAGATGGGAGGGTGTGGGGGGGACAGGAGGCGAGAAAAGGCCAAAGCAAATTAATGCCAGCAACAGATGAGCTCAAGAAAGGTGGTCCATAATGACCCATTATTAACAAATCAGGGCTGCAACAGATGCAAACTGCAGTACCAATGGGCCATTGTAGACTCACATTTCTTCTTGAGGTCCTCTGTTGCCAGTCTATTTTAGCCTCCAGTCCCCCCTTCCCCCCAACCTCTATCATTCAGTCTGAAAAAAGGGGTCCGCCCCAAAACATCACCTATTCATTTTTTCTAGAGATGCTGGCTGAACCGCTGAATTACTCCAGCATTTTGTGTCTATCTACATAGTAATGTTTACAAATACACAGGACTAGATGTTAAAAGTCTAAAGTGCCAAATTTCAATTTACTCCCGATGGTGATGGGCACCTTCTGCATTCACCTATGCACCTCCGATGTTGAGAAAGGCTAGGCAGACACGTCATTGGGGTTATCAAGTGGGCATCTACTTTCATCGACGTTTCGCTGATTGAACCCACGACGTCTCCAGTAGGCTCACGGTGCATTCTGGCGTCCCAGAACCACCCCCCTCTGCATCTGTCTAGTCGGCTATTTGAGAGACCAAATGGGGTCTTTCCTCTTCAGCCAGAGCCACTGGCTACTCCGCTCTGCCACCCGTGATGTTTCTTTGATGGCCTGGCGTAGGGGTTGTCCGCTGATCCCCAGGCCCTTCATCAGTCTTAAGGTAGATGTTGCCACGAATCCTCGACATTCAACTTCTACCTGGCAGATCTTAGCTCTCCAGCCCCGCTGTTCTGCCTCCGCTGCAAGCTCTGTATATCGCAGTTTCTTTCTTTCGAAGGCTTCCTGCACAGCATCCTCCCAAGGGACTGTGAGCTCCACAGAATATACCATGCACTGAGAGTTCGACCAGAGCACAAGATCAGGCCTCAAGTTGGTGATGGCTATCTCTGATGGAACTGTAAGCCGTTGGTCCACATCCACCAGCATCTGCCAGATGAAAGTGTTTGATATTCTTGTCTTCACAGGATGAGGCAGCATGTATAACAGTGGGCTGCAGTTGTACTGCAGTTTTATAATACTTTGGTTTGGCCATATTTCAAGTATTGTGCACAATTCCGGCCACCACACTGCAGGAAGGATAGTGACAGAGAGAGTGCAGAAGAGAGCCATTGGAATGTTTGCTGAAATGGAGGTCTATTGTTATAAGGAACAATTGAATAGGTTTGGTGTATTCTAACCTCTATAACATTATAGAGGTTTACAAAATTATGAGGGGCATTGATAAAGTGGATAGTTTGTCTTTGCTTCATGGTTCGGAAATTTTGAATTACAGGCCACAACTTTAAGGTGTGAAGGAAGAAATGTATAAAGATCTTTAGAGGCTTTTTAAGAAGGCCGCTAGCATCATCAATGATCCACAACATCTTGGCCACGCTCTCATTTCACTCCAGCCGTTGGGAAGAAGGAGACTGAAAATCGTGACCTCCAGGTTCAAGAACAGCTTCTTCTGAACAATCATCAGGCTCGTGAACATTATAATATATACCACCGCAAATTGGAGGAGCAGCACCTCATATTTTTCGCTTGGGTAGTTTACACCCCAGCGGTATGAACATAGACTTCTCCAATTTCAGGAAGTCCTTGCTTTCTCCCTCCTTCCCCTCCCCTTCCTAGCTCTCCCACATCCTACTGTCTCTGCCCCTTCCTTCCTTCTACCCCCCCCACTCCCACATCAGTCTGAAGATGAGTCTCAACCCAAAACATCACCTATCCCTTCATTCCATAGATGCTGCCTCACCTGCTGAGTTTCTCCAGCATTTTTGTCTACCTGCTATAAACAACAAGTAATTTATGAACAATGAACTGTCTTGATTGCACTAGGACATTGTTTTTTTTTTTAACACACTAATATTATTTTTAAATTTATTGAACTTATTTTTATTATGATGTTATCCACGAGTACTGTGTTTACAGAGTGTGTTATGCTACTGCAAGTAAGAATTTCACTATTCAGTTTACAGTACACTTGATAATTAAAAACTCTTGACCCACGACTCTTCTTCGAATCTGGCAGCAGAGGCAGATACAATAAACGATACAACATTTAAAAGGAATTTGGAGAAGTACTTGGTTAGAAAAGATGGAAAAGGATACATGCCCAGTGTGGACAAACAGGAACAGTGTAGTTTGGCATCATTGTCGATGAGATGGGCGATAGGACTACCGATTACTGCGTTGTATGATTTTATAAAAATTATTCTGTGGAATTCTCTGCCTCAGAGGTGGAGGCCGGTTCTCTGGATGCTTTCAAGAGAGAGCTAGATAGGTCTCTTAAAAATAGCGGAGTCAGGGGATATGGGGAGAAGGCAGAAACGGGGTACAGATTGGGTATAATCAGTCATGATCACATTGAATGGCGGTGCTGGCTCAAAGGGTCGATTGGCCTAATCCTGCACCTATTGTCCATTGTTTATTGTTTATTCTAGGGATAAGGAGCTTCAATGACGTGGAAGAATGGAGAAACTAGCAAAAATCATGAAGGATGCATGCAGAGTACAGAGGATGCAGCACAGAGAGAAACTATGCCCGATGTAGAAGATTCAAGAACTATGACTAGATTCTTTTTTATTATTTCCTTATGTTCTCATTTGAAATTGGAAGCGCAAGGTGGACACAACAATAAAGTAGAAAGGATACTGGGTTTTTAAAAATAAAGACAGAGTACAAAAAACAGGAAATTAATTGAATCTAAAATAAGGAAATTAGTTCCTCCCCAGATGGAAGACTATGACCACTTCTGAGCATCACATTTCTGGAATTACATGAAGCCGTTGGAAAGGATACAGAAAAGTTGTTATATATCCAGTGCTTGCTCTGTTATTGAGAAGGGTTCTAACTATATGCAATGTCTTTTCTTATCAACTTGGCATTGCCCAGCAACTCCTCAACTTGGCCAAAATGAGTAGCAAGTTCCAAATTGTGCACACATTTTCAAATAGGAACAGGCAGACTGTTTCAAATATTTTGTACTTTTATCAACTTGTTAAATCTGTTGTGATCGTCGTATATTATTTGGACTAAGATGTCTTAGTATATTATTTGGACTAATGTCATTTTCACTGTGGCTGTCAAATTGCACAAGTCTTCCCTCTTCTGAGATACGGTAGACTGACTCCCCTTCCCCCTCCTCCTACCTCCCACACCCCAATCTTTGAACATCCCCCAATCCTGGACTTTCCACTCATCACTTTAATTTCATGATTCATGTATCTTGTTGTGTTTGATGACTGTTGGCAGGCCAATTTCCCTCCTGGGATAAATAAAGTTCTATCGTATCGTATGACAAAAACGTAACTAATTTTGTTAAGCCTCAGGACAACTATGTTGAGTTATTCAACATTCTTCCATGATTGTTTGTCTAGGCTGTACCAAATTGAACACAAATTGTTTTTTTGCTTATAATAAAAGTTCAGGGTCAAGCATTCCATGACGGTACACATGTATGGTATGATTTGACTGGATAGCACGCACACATATTTTTCATTGCATCTCGGTACACTTGACAATAATAATAATGGAGTGGAGGTAACAAAAACTGGAGATCAGGTTAGGTGGTATCTATGAAGAGTGAAACAATGATTTTTCACCAGAATTGATAAACTGGTCACTACTAGTTTTATTGAGGTCATTCAATTGTCAACACTTTCTTGCTCCACAGGTTCTCAACATGTTCTGTCTTCATTTTAGATTTGCAGCATGGGTAATGTCCCCCCCCCCCACCCCCCACCCCAAAGCTTTCAATCAGCTGGGGATCGCTGGTTGGCGCAGAATCGGTGGGCTGAAGGGCCTGATTCTACGCTGTATCTCTAAACTAAATTTAGTGTTTTCTTCAGAATTTCAGTATGTTTATCTTGTATAATTTTATCTATTTAGTTACATTGTTATTTCATTGTATTTACTTCACTTTGTTAAAGAAAATCAGAATTATAGGAGACAAATAAAACTGTTAAAACTCCTTTACATCTTTGACAGGTGTGGTAAGCAGATGTCAAAGTCCTGATTAGTCTATATTAAAAACCATAGGTCTTAACTCTTTAGAATCCAGTTTGCTTCAATATGAAGAAACACGGTAATATCCCAGTTGACATTGATGGTGCTGAAGTATAGATTGATGTTACAAGTTCCGAGGAATAAATATCAACAGCAATTTGTCCTGGACCAGCCACATCAAAGTAATGGCCAAGCACTCCAATACCTCCAGTAGGATGAGGAAGTTCGGCATGTGTCCAACAATCCCACCAACCTTTACTGATGTGCCGTATAAAGCACCATGTCGAGATGCATCACAGCCTGTTTGGGACCAGCTCCATCCGAGAGCGCAAGAAATTGCAGAGAGGTTTGGACGTAGGCCAGACCATCACGCTAACCAACCTCCCTTACATTGACACCATTTATACCTCACGATGCCACGGGAAGTCCGCCAGTGTAATCAAGGACCTGAATCACGCCGGTCACTCCCTCTTCCCCCCTCTCCCATCAGGCAAGAGGTGCAGATGTTTAAAAACGCATATCTCCAGATTCAGGAACAGTTTCTTTCCAGTTGTTATCAGGCAACTGAACTGTCCTTTCATCAGACCTCTGATCTATCTTTAATCAGACTTTAATGTCATATCTTTGGACTAATTGTCGTACCTTTTATCTTTTATCCTTGCACTGTGGATGGCTTGATTGTATTCATGCATTGTCTTTTCTGCGCCGGATGAGAAGAGCTCACCTCCCCCGTCCCATCCTCACCACTTTCTACAGGGGCACCATAGAGAGTATTCTGACCAGCTGTATCTCTGTCTGGTTTGGGGACTGTAGAGCTTCCGACTGGAAGTCTGTGCAGAGAGTGGTGAGGACAGCGGAAAAAATCATCAGGACCTCTCTCCCCTCAATCGGGGATATTGCGACCAAACATTGCGTGTCTAAGGCCAGCAGTATTATAAAAGACCCCACACATCTCCATCACGGACTGTTCACTCTGCTGCCCTCGGGAAAAAGATATCGCAGCATAAGGAGCAGAACATCAAGGTTCTGCAACAGCTTCTTCCCACAAGCCATCAGACTCCTGAATGGGCTGCCACCGTTGTCTATTTATCCTTTTATCCTTTTCATCCATGCCTATCCTTCTGTTAATTTATTGTGTTGCACAGGGAGCCAAATGCAACGTAATTTCGTTTGGAACTGCATATATCAATGTATTTCTAAATGACAATAAAGTTTGTTTGACTTGACTTGACTTGACTTGACTTTTCCCTGACTCGGTATAGCACAAGCAAAGGCTTTTCACTGAACTCTGCTACACATGACAATAATGAATTAAGGTAAACTAAACTATATCCGCTGATTACATGAGGATTGTGTCGTATTAGTCTTTACCAATAGTTAATCATTTTAGTGGCTTTTTAGAGGTGAGACTTTTCAACGGCATCACATTCACCTCTCAGATACAATGCCCCTGGAAATGGGGAGTTTCAGGCCAGCAAGACAAGTTCTCCACACCTGGAACAGGATGGAACGGTGCTGCCGACACAAAAAGCACCAGTGACCTGGGTTTGATCCTAGCCTCTGGTTCTGAGCATACAGAACCTGTATGTTCTGTGACTAAATCCCTCAGGTTTCATCAGGTTAAAGGGCTAAATGTGTAGGTAAGAAAAATTGAAAGGGGAGTTGGTGGGCATGTGTGGGAGAGAGTATGGTGCAGGAATTCAAAGGAATATGCACAGGAGAATGGAACAGATGAGATTGCTTCTGACAGCCAGCATGGACTAACATGCCAAATGGCCTTCTTCTATGTTGTTATGAGATAAGATTGCTGCAAGTGTGAGGTGAGAATAGTTGGAGAATCCAGTCAATAAAACCAAGCCAGCACATTTTGACTAAATATTTCCATTAGTTCACATGGTTAACACCTTAAAATCATTCTAACCAATCTCTACCCCCAATAATATTATTTTGATAATAAAGATGTCAAAACTTAGATTGACCAAAGACCTCCAATTTCAGCATACTCCTAAAAATAAAATGGAGGGGGGGGGGGAACAGATTGTAATAGATAAAATATTCTACTCCCACTTTAGCACTTCATTTTTTCCAACTTATGCAAAATAATCATTTTATTTTCACTTGAGAACTTAAAAGAAAATCAAAATACTGAAATCAAGTGAAAATGCTTTGCAAAGACAATCTAAAGTCTTTGTTCTATTCCATTACCTTTCTGTTTCTTTCCCGCTCCTACATCCACCAGTCTACCCAGCGTCTCTTTCCCATTGTTCATCTTTTCCATCCATCCCCATCCCTCCGCCCACATTACCAAATCAACCTCCCTAGTTCCACCTGACCATCACTCACATACCTTTCTGCCTGAATTCCTTCTCCCTTGATTTACCTTTCCTGTCCCTTCCCCATTCTGATGACATCTCCCCATCATCCATCCTTCCCTTATCTGGTTTCACCTTTCACCCGCCAGCCTCTATCCGATTCCTCTCTTTCACTTCTATATACTGGCTATCTTTGCTCAATACTCTCAGTCCTGATGCTGGATTTCAACCCAAAACACCATCTATCCTTTTGCCTCCACAAATGCTGCTTGACTCCATTTTTTTTGCTCCAAATACCAGCATCTGCTGTCGCTTTGTCCAAAATAACAGACGTATTAATTTAGTCCACTGAACAGTCAATGTTGTCATTCAGAGCTGCCTGCATGATGTCGTAAAGAGTCTAAATTCATAATACCTTCTTCCAATTCAACTACGTTGAAGTAACACTGCAAGTATATTGTACAGCAGTGGTTGTATAACATTTCTACCATGCAATCATATTTAATACGAAGAGAAAAGTATCCCACTCAGCTGAAAGCTTTAATTTGCAATTCATCTAAATTATATCTTAGTTGATGCTGATTTCATTTTGATTATAGTTAGATCCCAAAGCGGTTAAATTTGCATTTATTTCACGGCTTCTGTGAATAGTTGACATGATTTTTCACACAGCATATTATATTCTCATCCCGGATCGCTAAAGCCAGAGCTTTTTATTTAAGACCTGTTTACTTGTTTTTATATTTGTATTACTATGGACCTGTAATATTTGACTATTTGTTGCTGCATAATTGATCTGTGCAATAAATGTACAGACTGCAGTGATTTTGTTTCATTACTATTCATAGAGTGGTTGATGCTCAAAAGGTCCTTAACTACTATCACAAATTGGCTATTTGATTTCAGTTATTGCTTTATTAAACTATCACACTATCCTGCATATGAAGGAGAATTAAAAATGGTTTGCTGAAAACTACACATCAGGAAAGTGTGTTGAGTTAATACACATAATACCAGAGGTCTATAATGCATCGTCATGACTTTAATCTAGCTCCTTATCTTATGTGAAGATTGTTATTGACAATTATAAGGATATCTTGACCAATTGGGCCAAAGGACTGAGGAATGGCAGATGGAGTTTACTTCAGACACATGTGCGGTGTTACACTTTGGATAGATAAACCAGGGTGGGAAATGCACAGTAAATCTTAGGGCCTTGGGTAGTGTTGTAGAACAGAAAAATCTTGAGGTAGATACATATTTATATGAAAGTGGTGACACAATTAGCTCAGGGTGGTGTTTGGAGCGCCTGCTTTAATCTGTTAAGGTGTGAGTGCAGGAGGTGGGACATCACATACAGGATATTGGCAATGCCATGTTTGAAATACTGTGTACAACTCTGGTTTTCCTGTTCTAGGAAGAATGTCATTAAACGGAAAAGAGTGCAAAAAAATACTTACAAAGATGTTACTGGGTCTGAAAGGTTTGGATAATAAAGAGAGGCTGCATATCTAGGTCTATTTTTCTGAGGAGTCCAGAGGTTGAGGAATGATCTCAGTTTAGTTTAGTTTATTATTGTCACGAGGTACAGTGAAAAGCTTTTGTTTGCGTGATAGCCAGTCAAACAAGACTACATATGAATACAATCAAGACGTCCACAGTGCACAGATAAAGGATACAACATTTAGTGCACGATATGTATTGAATTATCTTTAATCAAACTTTACAAAACATCAAAGGTCTCCAAAGAGGCAAATGGGAGGTCAGGACTGCATGGCAGCTGAAGAGGGGACTGTTCAGTTGCTTGATAGCAGCTGGGGGGGAAACTGCTTCTGAATAGTTCACAGAGTTCCTGAAAACCTCACAGAGGTTTATAAAATCATGAGGGGCATAGGTAGGGTGAATGCACAGTCTTTGCCTTGGTGGGGGTGTCTAAAACTCTTTAAGTCTAAATAGGGCATAGATTTAAGGGGAAAGATTTAAATAAGACCCGGAAGGGCCACATTCACATGAATGGGTGTTGTTTATATGGAACGAGCTGTCTAGAGAGTGGTAGAAGCGGCTACTTTTTAAAAAGGACACTTGTCCAGGTACTTGAATAGAAACTGATTGGAGGGATATGGGTCAGCAAGAAATATGGAGATGGACAGTGGAAATGTTGGAGACATTACAATTGGAGAGAATAGTAAGATTGAACGAGAACTTACCAGTTCGAAGGTTGATCTTTATTTTATGAGGAGTCGAAGTGAGGGATTTCGTGAAGAGCCTGCCGGCACGCATGCTCGACATACTTCAAAGTAGCGGCGTGGAATCACAGAACCAACAATAGAAATGACTTCGCATAGTATGATTGAATTGACTAAGATTACCAGATGAAGGTGATTGAGGGTTGGGCGAGGAGGGCACGAAATCCCTCACTTCGACTCCTCATAAAATAAAGATCAACCTTCGAACTGGTAAGTTCTCGTTCAATCTTACTATTTCATTTCGGAGTCACGTGAGTGACTTCGTGAAGACTTCAAAGCTTCTGTGATTACACGCCCTGGACCACGTCCATGCTGACACACCACTACCAGGGATGGATGGGAGGAACAAACTTGCTCAATAGTTCATACTGCAAAACAAGAGCATATTTATTAATAACAAATCAAAAACCCCTCATGCGGGGACATCTCCACGTTCTTGACCTGCATTCAGCACGGCTTCTGCGAACTGTAGAGGAGCAGCAACAGGCTTGTTATAAAAACGCTGGAACACAGCTTCATTCGCCCATCCTGCTGTGGCGAGAATTTGGTCCATGGGCACCTCCATGACCCTCGCCGCTGACGTCGATGCAGCCCTGGTGGAATGAGACTTGAACACATTAGTGTCGATACCTGACTTACCCAAGACGACTCGAAGCCACCTGGATATCGTCTGGACTGTCACTCGATGATGAGGTCTCTTATGAGTGACAAACAGGTATCTCTCCATTCCTCTGATGCGTGCCGTCACCTTGACATAGTGGCGGATATGTGAGGCTAAACATAGCCTAGCATCTGCGGGGTATGCCGGGAACTTCAGCTGCAGCCCTGTGCACCCAGGTCTATGCTGCTTTAGTAGCTCGTCAATGAAAAAGACTACTTCTGTAGGGGTAGATGTCATTCTGTCGACACAAAGTTTGTGTAGTGTCTGTACCCTCTGAGCTGAAGTCAGCGCTAGTAACATCACCAGCTTCATGGTGAGTTGGTCCAGTTGGAGCCCTTCCATGGGAGACCACATCCTGAGCAGGGTTAATACGTCCCTGACATCCCAGGTGATATTATAGCGTGGTGTAGGCGGATTCATATTGAATATACCCCGCATGAGTCTGGACACTAGCCTGTTGGATCCTACCCCAATGTTGAGGTAGAATGATAGCGCACTTCTGGCGCTGTTGATGGCACTGTAACTTAAGTGTTCATCATGGTGCAACCCCGCGAGGAATTCCAGGACGTCGGTTATTGTCACGTCATCGTACGTGATGCGAGAGCGGCTGCAGTAGGCTTCCCACTTCTTAATATGCGAGCAGTATCTTCGCCTTGTGGACTCTCGACACGACGCCCCGATGGTATCCATGGTCCGAGCCGAGAGGCCGTATTGGACTAACGGCCTGTTCAGAACCTGCAAGCCAACAAATTTAAATAGCCATGGCAGGGATGTGGCTCCCCTGAGACAGGGTGAGTAACCAATTGTGGGCAACCCTTCAAAAGGACCCAAGGTTCGTTGAGCATGTCAAAGACCACCGGATACCAAGGCTGTGTGGGCCAGTCGGGTATAATAAGGATGCCCTTGGCAGCATCTGCCTGAATCTTTCGCAATACCCGACTGATGAGGCAAAACGGAGGGAAGGCATAGAAAAACCAATTCCCCCAGTCCAGCGAGAATGCATCTAGCGCTATTGCCCCAGGATCTGGTTCCCATGAAACGTAGGCTGGTACCTGATGGTTCAACCGTGACGCAAAAAGGTCAATGTCCGGTTTACCAAATTTGGCTGTGACTTTAGAAAAAATCTCAGGATGCAACATCCATTCAATGTTGTCATTAAATTTGCGTGACCTGGTGTCCGCCACAGTATTAAGCTCACCTGGCAAATAGGTAGCTGAAATCCAAATGTCTCATTGAACACACCAGAGCCAAATTGAGTTAGCCAATTTGTCACACGAAACTGACCTGGTACCACCCATATGGTTTAAATATGCCACAGCTGTGGTGTTGTCTATTTGGAGACGGACGTGTGCTCCAACAAGCTTGGAACAATATGCACGAAGTCCGTGGAATGCTGCCAGCAACTCCAAATAGTTAATCCCTTGAGTCAACAACATCGATGCTTCAAGGGTGTCCCATCTGCCCCCACAACTAGAGCAATTATCAGTAGCTCCCCAGCCATTGGAGCTTGCATCAGTCTGTAAATATACCACCGGATTAGCCTCCCTAACAGGCTTAAATGAGTTGCTAATGTGACACACCCACCATTGCAACTCAGTTATCGCTTCGGACGGCAGCTGCATTGATCGATCGTAATGACCAGCGTTCCGTTTTAACGCAGTAATTTTAGCTCTTTGCAAATTCTGATAATGCAAAGGTCCATATCGTGCTGCCGGAAACAAAGCCACTAGCTTGCCAATTACTGTGGCTGTATGCCGAATCGATGGTATATTGGTGCCAATTAAATCTCTGCACACCTGAGTGACTTCCTCAATTTTGTTAATTGGTATTGTTATCCTCATGCTCATTGAGTTCACCGTGAACCCTAGGTAATTAATTACCTGGGCAGGGCAGAACTTCGATTTCTCTGGATGGACAATGAATCCTAATTGTTGAAATATATTGACAGCAGCTGCAACACCCTGTTCAGCCAATTGCAGGGTGTGGCCCACAATAAAGACATCATCTAAATAGGCCATAACTATATGATGTCGTTGTCTCAAATAAGCCATGATTGGCTTCACCAATTTAGTGAACAATCTAGGGGCTGTAGTGAGCCCATTAGGCAAAGCCTTATACTGCCAAAGTTGCCCCATCCAGATAAATTTCAAAAACCTTCTATCATATTTCTGGATGGATACTGAATAATATGCATCCCTCAAATCAATGCATGCCATAAAGCAGCCATGAGAAATCAATGATTTGGCTGTTTCAAACGTATCCATTTTAAAATGAGTATATGTTACAAACGTATTCAAACGGGTTAGATCAATAATGACACGACAGCCTCCATCATTCTTAGGGCTAGTAAATATGTTCGAAACAAATTCAATTGGCTCATGCACCGTTTTCTCAATCACACCCTTCTGTTCCAGACTCAAAATTTACTTATAACCTGCTGCCTGTTCTGCAGCAGACAATTTAAACGTACGACCAGGCATGTGCTGGGATGGAGGAATGTCGCCATTAATAAACTCAATTTTATGCCCCTGAATATTCCGCAACACATACTCATCACCAGTAAAATTACCCCATGCACCCAAAAACAACCGTAAACGACCACCAACATGGGAAGTTAAACAGAGAGAAAAGAGAGAACCAGACCCCCTCACCTCCGTGGTTACCGGCGGTCCTTGACACGTGTGGGTGGCCGTGGAGGTGCTGGGTTGGCTTGAGGGCGCGGCGTCTTCGATTTCCACAAAGGTCTCTGCCGACCCTGTCCTAAAAAAGACCCTTGGTGCTGGTTCTGGTGCTGTTGTCGTTGTGGAGCTAGAGGGTGAGTCCTCGTCGAGGCACTGGCCGACCCTCGTGAGCGAATGTATGGAGCTTTTGAGCCTGACGGTGTGGGGGCACTCTGAGAGCGCATGATCCCCACCGTTTTGGCTTGTTCGTCAAGCTCTTTGACTCTCTTCGAGAGGTCCTCACCAAAGAGCTGACGGGGCGGCGGCGGCGGCGGTGGTTTGCACAATCCTGCAAACTTCGGGTTGAGTGCTGGGCGGATGCTGTTTTTGCGAAACCCGTTGATTTCGTGCTGGGTCGCGCACAATAAGGCCAGAGCATCTTCCTGGTCCAAATTCAGTTCGTCCCCGTCCACCGACCGCGCAAAGGCGGTAATACCGGCCGTGAGGAGTTTCAGGATCCGCTGCAATTTTAGCTCCTGTTGACGGATAGCCGCACTGATGTTGCCCCATATTGGCGTATTGACCACAGGCACATTGAGGGAGTTGCAGTTTGATGGAGCCTTGTGACGGCTCATAGCCTGGATGAGGACTTCTTCCTGCAGCACCTGATTATTAAGAAAGTTCACTGTGGCTGCCAGCTTTGTATTTAGAGGAAGACCAGCCGTATGTGGGGCCGCGAATTTGGTCGCCACATCCAAGAGTTCCTCCGCTGGCACCTCCAACGGAGGTGGTACAGGCTCCACCAGAACCTCCTCCTCCTGCTGCTCCAGGCTGATAGTAGATGTTGGTGAAGACGCCCTGTGCCTGTTGCTGCCCTGCTGATGTTGACGTTGAAGCAGGAGCTCCAGCAGCCGCTCCATACGGTCAATACGCCCTTCACCCTGAACACTCAGGTGGTCGGAGTCCTCCGGCTCTGAAAAGAAAACCGGGCTCCTGTCATCGGCCCGCACCTCGTCGAGGCCCTGCCGGTGCCGGTAGTTGTCGCTAACAGCCGCCGAGGCGAAACTGCGCGATTCCTGCGCGGGCGTGTTCAACCGCCTCCGTTTAGCGGGAGCTGAAGCCGCTGCCACTAAGGGCACTTGCGGCGAGGTGTCGGCACCAGCCAAAGCATGGCTGCCTGGGGCCCGCGCAGTCTTGCCGGCCGCCCACATCGTGGACGTTGCCGACGCATGGTCTCGCCCACCCATCCATGGGGGGCTCGGCGACCGTGACGAGACCCGACTCGACCGCCCCGTCCCGGCGTCGAGAGTCGGGGTGTGCCGGCTGGACCTCAATGCCTTAGCCCTGACAGGGTTAGGCTTCTGGGCTCCTGCCCTCCCCCTTCTCGGAGGGCTGAGTGGAACAGGCCGTGCAACGGCACGTGCCCTGCTCGAGGCCGCCAGCGAGCCCGCTGACGACCTGACTGCCATGGCAGGGTCCCCCTGCTCTGGCGGCACACCACACTCCTCCTCGTCGAACTCCTCCGAGCTGTGGTGTGCTGGCAGATCTGGACCTGTGAACACAGGGCTTACCCACATCTCCGCCTGAGTCCCGGCCTGCGCTGCAGGTACTGCCGATGGTAACGGCCCCGGAACTCGTCCTGACGTCCTCCGGCCCTTCGAACTCCCATCCATGTCCTTGCTGCAAGACATAATCAGACAACAAGGACCACCAACTAAAGGTAGAATACTTACCTCCGTGGCCCCTTATGAAGGGCTGGCGAGGAGCGCGCTCCACCGCCAGCCGTCGCAGCAACGCGGTACGACGATATGTCGAGCATGCGCGCCGGCGGGCTCTTCACGAAGTCACTCACGTGACTCCGAAATGAAATTAGATTTATCCTAATGGATAAACCTGAGATTTTTGAACAAATATGGTCTCCATTCACTGATTATATGAAGGGGTAGCTGGGCTCAGCATCGAAACTCAATGAGTACCCGGTGGAAAGATCAAACAAAAATGTTTAAGATCAGATTTATATACTTGTCTCTATATATTATAATTAGAAATTTTTCCACTCATTGATAAGTTGTATACCGTTTTCTTTTCCACAAGTATTTTTTTTTTTGTTTTTGTTTATTTTATTTATTTATTTTTTTTTTTCTTCTCTCTCTTCTTTATATTAATCAACTATAATCATACTCTTATAATTATTCACTATTTTTTCTTTATACTTTTTTCACTCTATAAAAAAAAGTGAGGCCAATATATATATTTTGTTAACATTTATATAATTTTGGAAAGATGTGTCAACTATATTTGGGAAAAAATGCTATATTATTTGTTATATGTATGGCCTCTAATAAAAATATATTCAAAAAAAGAAATATGGAGATGGAAGATAAAGGAGAGGATTGCCGGCTGTGAGCGGTCCATGAGCTCACCTCTTGCGCCCTCGAAGGCTCCCTCTTGTTCCACAGCTGACGCAGCAGGCATGACATATGATACGATACAATAGAACTTTATTGATAACTTTATTATATAAGACATCACCTTCAGTGCATGGAAGAGGGGGGGGGGCAGCTGGTAGAGACGTCGGACGATGTGTTCAACATGATCTAGAGTTGTGGTGCTGGCAAAGATGGTGGCAGGAGGCTGGAACGGCAACTGTCAGAGTGGAACATACACACAAATATACACATCGCTTCCTTCACTAGCCAGTTTTGCAGGCGGGGGACAGGGCAAGCAGGGGGAGCGCTGTGAGTGAAATTCATACGGTGCAAAGCCAACGTGATAGATACTCACCACGATGAACAGGAAGGTTGGCGCTGTAATTAAGATGGTGAAAGCAGTGTACGGGAAGGGTCACTTAAGTCCTTTAAAAGAGGGGAGGAGAGGGGCGAGAAGGCGGGAGAAGGGGGAGACGGGGTGGGGAGAAGGAGTGGAGAGAACTTTTAAGAAGCCAGAGATACATGGCGGTAAAGCTCAGCGGACATTACCGGTTGGCTATCCTTGGTTCTGAAAACTATTGTTGACATTTATTTTCCCCAATGAGCCAATGAAATTCAACGGTCAGCACCTGCTACAACTTACGAGAACCCACTACAACCTACGATCGCCTGTCGATCCACTACCACTGCACGTACGTCACGAGAATTCTCGCTACTCTCTATGGCGTCAAAATTCTGGTCACCGCTAATTTTTCAACATATGTGAAATGGGAACTACACACCACCATGCAGGCGACACCCCAGCAACCTCCGGTGAACATGTGGCAAACTCGTATGTCTCCTGTAGTCGCCTAAAATGTTGCTTAAGTGGGACAGGCACATTAGGTCTAGATTGGACGTGACAGGGACTTGGTAGTTGCAAGATGAAGCCAGAACATTACTGTGCTATTTTGGAAGAGGATCTATTATACCAATGTGTTTATAATAGTAAGCAGAACAAGCATTTCACTTTATCTCGGTGCACATGACAATAAAAGGACTTTTATTGGAAAGACAAACTGGAAATAGAAGGATGGAGTTAAAGGGAAAGAGAGTATAGGAAAAGTTAAGAAAGACACCAGAATTAATTGGACAGAAAGCTCACGAAGGGATAGGAAAGTATGGCCAAGTGAAATAGGAATCGATGTGAAAGGTGAGATGAGTAATGGATTAAAAGTATTATACATGAATGCACGAAGTATAAGAAGTAAAGTGGATGAGCTTGAAGCTCAGTTAGTGATTGGTAGATATGGCATTGTGGAGATTACAGAGACATGGCTGCAGGAGGATCGGGACTGGGAACTGAATATTCAGAATCAGAATGCCTTTTATTGTCACTATACACATGTACAATGAGATTAAAAACTGCTCCTATTCAGTGCAAAAACAAAACAAAAAGGGGGGGGGGGGGGGATAAGGTGCACAGTTTCTGCAGCGCTATATACATATCTATAAAAAGACAATGGATAAATAGAATGGATAATAGGATTCCTATATCCAGTATGGGTTATTGCACATATTGGAAATTACAGTTACAGTACAAATTACAGTAGGTGGATAGATGAAAGTCCGGGGGTTAGGCTGTGAAGTCAATGCATGTGTGAGTTCAGGGAGATAATGGATTCAGGGTTATACGTCCTATAGAAAGGACAGGCAGATGGGCAGCGGAGGTTGGTGAGGGATGAAATTCAGTTCCTTGCGAGGGGTGACATAGGGACTGACGATATAGAGTCACTGTGGATAGAATTGAGGAATTGTAAAGGTAAGAAGACACTAATGGGTCTGAACTAATGGTTCTTCTGTCCTGGGCCTCCTCCATGGCCAGAGTGAGTCCCACCACAAATTGGAGGAGCAGCACTTTATATTTCACTTGGGTAGTTTACACATCAGTGGTATGAACATTGACTTCTCCAGTTTCAGGTAGTCCTTGCTTTCTCCCTCCTTCCGCTGCCCTTCTCAGCTCTCCCACAGTCCGCTGTCTCCGCCTCTTCCTTTCTTCTCCACTCCCCCACCACATCAGTCTGAAGAAGGGTCTCGACCTGAAACGTCACCTATTCCTTCGCTCCATAGATGCTGCCTCACCTGCTGAGCTTCTCCAGCATTTTTGTCTACCTAAGACAAAATGGGAGTTATCTACATGCCCCCAAACAGTAGCCTGGATATAGGATGCAAGTTGCAGCAGGAGTTAAAATAGGCATGTAACACAGGTAATGCCACTGTGGTTATGGGAGATTTCAATATGCAGGTAGACTGGGAAAATCAGGTTGGTTCTGGACCCTAAGAAAGGACGTTTGTACAGTGCCTTCGAGATGGAGCCTACCAGAGAGAAGGCAATTCTGGATTTAGTGTTGTCGAATGAACCAGATTTAATAAAGAGAACGCAAGGTAAAGGAACCGCTAGGAGATAGTGACCATAATATGATACGTTTTAATCTGCAATTTGAGGGAGAAGGTTAAAGCAGAAGTGTCAGTGTTGCAATTGAACAAAGGGGACTATGAAGGCATGAGAGAGGAGCTGGCCAAGATCGACTGGAAAAGGATCCTAGCAGGAATGACTGTGGAACAGCAATGGCAGGAATTTCTGGGCTTAATCCAGAAGGTGCAGGATCATTTCATTCCAAAGGGGAAGACAGATTCTAAGGGGAGTAGGAGGAAACAAGAGAAGTTAGGGATAGAATAAAACTGAAAGAAAAGACTTATAACACAGCAAATGGTGTCAGATTAGGAAAAAGGGAAGTGCAGCGACACCTGGGTGTTGTTGTACACCAGTCTCTGAAAGTAAAAATGCAGGTGCAGCAGGCAGTGAAGAAAGCTAAAGGCATGTTGGCCTTCATAATTAGAGGTTTTGAGTATAGGAGTAAAGAGGTCCATCTGCAGTTGGAAAGGGCCCTGGTGAGACCACATCTTAGATTAGATTGGATTAGATTAGATTTTATTACTTGTCATTCGAACCTCAGAGAGGCTCAAACGAAACTCCGTTTACACAGCCATACAAACAAAACAATTCCTACATGACACACAAACAATTCAATTTACAGAAAACATCCATCACAGTGAATCTCCTCCTCACTGTTATGGAAGGCAAAGTATTTTCTCTCCCCTGCACCATTTATCTCCCGATGTTGAAGCCCCAGGCGGGTGATGTTAAGTCCCACGGCCGTTGAGGCCGCGCCGGGCGATGTACGGCTCCGCTCCAGGCCCAAACGTCACAAGTTGGAGCCCCCGGCAGGCGCAGGAATGTCCCGCAGCCATTAAAGCCGTGCCGAGCAATGTACAGGCCCTGCTCCGGGTCGTTCCAACCCTGCAACAAGGGTGAGAGAAGTTGCGTTGCGGGAGAAGTTGCATTGCGGGAGCTCCGGAAAGCGGTATCTCACCTCGACCCGCGAGCTCCCGATATCCCGACAGTCCACCGGTCTGCAGCTGCAGCTGGAGCTCCGGAGTCGGGCCGCAGCAGCAAGCCACCACCGCTCCCCCCCCCGGCCAGCCAACCGGGGGGGAGCGGCCGGCCAGCCCCACGAGGCCGGCCAGCCCCACGATGGTGAGTAGTCCGCAGCTCCGCAGACTCCGTGACCGGAGCCCCCCAGGTCACCCCGGTCGGAGGCTGCTCCACGGTACTAGGCCCCAATGACAACGGACACCCGACAGGGAAAAGGTCGGGTCTCCTGTGCAGGGAAGAGATTTTAAAAGTTTCCTCCTCCCCCCCCCCCCCCCCAACCCCCCCACCCCCCACATATACACAGCTAGAAACAGTACCAAAAAAAACATGAACTACATTTAATTAGACAAAAAATAAAAATCTGGCGTATTGTGTGCTGTTTTGGTCTCCTAATTTGAGGAAGGACATCCTTGCTATTGAGGCAGTGCAGCGTAGGTTAATCCCCAGGATGGTGGGATTGTCATATGAGGAAAGATTGGAAAGACTGGGCTTGTATTCACTGGAATTTAGAAGGATGAGGGGGATCTTATAGAAACCCTGTGACTCTTTCCAACTTGTTTTGCTATTAAAACTGTTAATGTCTTCAGTTGTAAAATTAAAATAAAAGCTTGCACAGCCATTCACCTTTACTCAGGTGTGCTACATAGACACAAAGCAGCAGCATCCATGCTACATCTTTGATTTAAAAATTGATAGTGAAGATGTATCAAATGGAACCAAACATTTCAAGTAATCACAATTCTATCAAAAGGATCACAAACCTAAAAATGAAAGCAATTTGAAAGAAGAGCTATTAAACTTGGCAAAACCATGGTATATTTATGCCAGCCCTAATTAGCACTTATTTTTATTTGCAACAATGTTGTATTTAAGCATTGAATGTGGTAATTAGGGCACTTCCAGCAATCATAATAAATATGAAGCCAGTGGAACTATCTCATTAATTTCAAAATGTCTTTCGATAAGAAATGAGTGAAAAAATATTTCCGGGAAACAGGTCAGATATTCAATCTGGGAATTAAGTTGTTTACTTGAGCTTGGGTACTCATTTACTGATTGTTCAAGCAGTAGCATTTTGTGTGATGATGTTGGATCAATTTGTTAATTCTGTAAGCACAAAATATTTTTGATAAAATTGCAGACTATATTTGCTTCATTGAATTCCTCTGGTTCTATTTGCACTCACAGAAATTAATCATCTGTGTGCTGGAAAATAGAGATACATAGGGCTAATAAAATATGATTGGAGCTGGATTATAAAAATAATAACTGTTCTACCTGAGATACAGGCAATGGAAATAACAAACTAGGAGACACAAGGAACTGCCGATGCTGGAATCCTGATCAACCCACAAGATGCAGAAGGAACCCCATGGGTCAGGCAGCATTTGTGGAGGAATAGATGACCAATGGCTTCATCAGAAATAGGTTTTAAGGCAAGTTGTACAGGCAGTGCAAGGCAGAGAGAGGTTCAAATAGGTAATTCCAGAACCTATGGGCCCAGCAGTTTCAAGTAAGTTCATTTAAAGAGTAGCAATTAAAGGTGGAAGGCTAGAATTGGAAGAAAGCACATAACTTGGATTATTACAGGGCGAGAGAAAATAAATATTGAAAGAACTATGTGAAGAAGGGTCCCGACCGGAAATGTCACCTATCCATGTTCTCCAGAGATGCTCTCTCAGCTACTTGAGATCTAACTATTCCTTTGGTTTATGTTTCATTCGCAAGAAGAAGAAGAAGACCTACTTAAGATTCCAGCATCTACAGTTTCTTGTGTCCAATACAGGAAAGTCACAGCCTTGGGGAAATTTGTAAACTATTTTTGAAATATTAAATATTGACATATTGCTTCGCCAGAGGCTACAATAGATCAGCAAGCATGTGATTGATGAAGACAATTGTTGATAATTATGGCACACAAGGCACCTTTTTCCGTCACAAAATATGAAAGTAGAACTGGGGCTGCATTGGAGCAATTAAGTTTAAAGTAACAAATGTGAAGGCGTGTTTGCCTTGGAGCAAAAGGAGTGGAGAGGCAACATGATAGAGGGATATATAATTATAAAAGAGGCATAGATAGGGTAGATAGACAGAATTGTTTTCTCATGGTAGGGATATCAGAAACAAAGGGCTCAGATTTAAGCTGAAAATAAAGAAATGTAAAGGTGATTTAAGAGGAAAGTAACTGATATCCAGAACTTGCTGCCAATAGAGGTTGTGAAATAAGGCATAATCAATATATTTTTAAGATACTTAGACAGGCATTCATATAGGGAAGGCATAGAAGCTTATTAAAGTAATGTAGGTAAATTGGATTTGTGCAGATAGGCAAGAAGGTTGGCATGAACATGGTAGCCTAAAGAGCCCGTTTCTGTGCCATTAAAGTAAGACCATCTTCTACGGAACCTGTGTGTACTATATGGTATTAATGTAAAGTTTATTTCACATTCTCAAGATCCAGTAAAATGATCAATGGTAACATCAAACTTACTAAGCCAAGACATCCCAGGAAATGCCAGCAGCGCCACACAGAACTAAACAGGATTTCTTCAAGTTATTTTCATCAAGTTTGGGTCCCCCATAGTGATGAAGAACCCCCAAATTGGCTGGACACTCTCAACCAGGGATTATCCAACTGCACTCCCATTGATTTCAGTTATTCTGAGGGCAGGATTGTTCTGACCCTCCTGCGTAATGGCTTTACATCACACCACTGTGAAAATCTCAACTGAGGATCAGAACAGTTTTGGAAAGCAAATGCGCAACAATGAATCCAAAAAGGCAAGCTGATTAATTCATGTAGGTCAATAGTAAACTGGATGGCTTACTGTTGGCAGCAAGTCCATTAGTCCAGCATTTATGAATCAGAATTCAAAATATAAATCAACTGTGTGAGATGAAAAGTAATAATAACAAGAGGCCGCCAGGTTAACACATTTTACCGTGGGGCTGTTAAAAGGAGAGACATTATTGCAGGCAATGAATATTATGCACACAGAATCAACATACATAATGTCAAACTCTTTTGCAACAGGGCATATAATGTGAAATTGCCTTGTTTTCTGCCCAACATCACAATTTAATTAATTCCTCCGAAGTTACTGCAACAAACTTCACATATTCTAGACTGGTATTTAAGTGATTTTGCGTAGTTCAGATTTAAGCAGACAAAATAAGGGTTTACATGCTGTTCTAATTTATTTCACACAGCAAGGTCTCCTCATGAAAATATAACCTTAATTTTTGCATTTTCAATATTTTTTATTAAGCCAGATACAATACATCATAAATTGTGTTCCACAAAGTAGCAAACTAAGGAATGGAATAGAAACAAGTGAAGCAGATCCTTTATGTTAATTAAGAATCATGAACTAATCAAAAAAGATACATAGCAGTACAGGGCATGTTTTATTTTAATTCTGCAACTCCTATGCTCAATAAGCACGAGCTGACAATAAAGTTGTGGCAGTGAAACTTGGACAGCTTAAATAACAAATTCAATGACCCCTATAATCAGGAAAGCAATCAGACTTTTATTATGCTAATAAATTAACATGCTGTTTCCAGTATTTACATATGCAGATTATATTTCTGTCATTATTCAGACACCATTGCTTGCAGTGTAATTTACTTGCAAGTTAGGCAGTATTCCTTGAGTTGCCCAATATATGTATATTTTTATGGAACATAGAAGAGTACTGCATAAGAACAGGCCCTTCGGCCCACATTATCAGTGCCGAACACAATGCCAAGATAAACATATCTCATCACCCGTACGTGATCCATACTGCTTCATTCCCTGCACATCCATGTGCCTATTTAAAAGCCTAATATACACCATATAATTGTTCATTGGCTGGAATGTATTTGCATTCGAAATGAAAGATAAGCAACACTGAAAACGTTTTACATTTCCAGCATATTAAATCCAAAAGTTACTTGAAACATTTGTTACACAAGTGTACAAACTCAGCACCAAACAATAACATTAACAAACGCTGCTCTTGCTCACCTTCTCAGAGAAATTAAATTCATATACGCAAATTGATCTAGAAATAGTATCCTCTAAATTTTATAAAATCTGTATCTGAAGTTTCTTAATGCACAAATCTAAGGAAATAATCTTGACAAATTAATGGAATGGCAGTTAGATATGGCTGCCCATACACACTGCCCACCCTGGTTATGAAGCAACCATTAAGATTTACCTTTTTTTTTAAATTAAATGGTTAATTACAAATCCCCAAATGCTTTCAACTAAAGTAGAAATACAAAGTTACCACATCTGGTTTCAGATTGAGAATTCCAAGAATTCCATGGCTAGAAAGATATAGTTTCTAGACTAAGTGCAGACCTGTTGGGTCTGCTCCCCAACGCAATATTCCACCACTCACCCGTTCTCCCAATGCAATACTCCACCACTCACGCATAGCCCCCACAGCTCATTTCCCCTCATCCCCAGCACTCTCTCCCCCTCCTCGTCAACTTCCCTCTTCTTTCCCTTCTCCTCCTTCCCTCCCCAATCCCTCCAGCCCCTCTCCCTTCATCTCCTTCCCCCTACCCTCAGTCACTCCCTCTCTCAATACCTCTTCCTGGGGCGCTTGTAGCACAGGGCAACGATGAGTAAGGTGGTGAAAATTGATATTGCAATCGGGTTGCATATTGCAACCCTGGACCTAGGGTTGAGATTTTTGATTGGAGAAAGGCTAACTTTGAGGGAATGCGTAATGATTTAAAAGGAGTGAATTGGGACATTTTGTTTTATGGGAAGAATGTAGAAGAGAAAAGGAGGACATTTAAAGGGGAAATTGTAGGAGTACAGAATCTTTATGTCCCTGTTCGGTTGAAAGGAAATAGTAAAAATCGGAAAGAGCCATGGTTTTCAAGGGAAATTGGACTCTTGGTTCGAAAAAAGAGAGATAGCTACAATAATTATAGGAGGCATGGAGTAAATGAGGTGCTAGATGAGTATAAAGAATGTAAAAGAATCTTAAGAAACAACTAAGAAAAGCTAAAAGATATGAGGTTGCTTTGGCAAGAAAGGTGAAAGTAAATCCAAAGGGTTTCTACAGCGATATTATTAGCAAAAGGATAACGAGGGATAAAATTGGACCATTATAAGGCCAGAATGGACAGCTATCTGCAAAGCCAAAAGAGCTCGGGGAGATATTGAACAATTTATTTTCTTCAGTATTCACCAAGGAGAAGGATATTGAACTCTGTGAGGTAAGGGAAAAAAGTAGAGTAGCTATGGAAACTATGAGATTCAAAGAGGAGGAAGTACTGACACTTTTGAAAAATATAAAAGTGGATAAGTCTCCAGGTCCTGTCAGGATATTCCCTAGGACATTGAGGGAAGTTAGTGTAGAAATAGCAGGGGCTATGACAGAAATATTTAAAATGTCATTAGAAACGGTAATAGTGCCGGAGGATTGGCGTACTGCGCATGTTGTTCCATTGTTAAAAACGGGTTCAAAGAATAAACTTAGCAATTATAGACCTGTTAGTTTGACGTCAGTGGTGGGCAAATTAATGGAAAGGATACTTACAGATAATATATATAAGCATCTGGATAAACAGGGTCTGATCAAGAAGAGTCAACATGGATTTGGCCTGGAAGGTCATGTTTGACAAACCTTCTTGAATTTTTTGAAGAGGTTACTAGGGAAATTGATGAGGGTAAAGCAGTGGGTGTTGTCTATATGGATTTCAGTAAGGCCTTTGACAAGGTTCCCCATGGAAGGTTGATTAAGAAGGTTAAATCTTTGGGTGTTAATGGCAGAGTAGCACGATGGATTCAACAGTGGCTGAATGGGAGATGCCAGAGAGTAATGGTGGATGGCTGTTTGTCAGGTTGGAAGCCGGTGACCAGTGGGGTGCCTCAGGGATCTGTGTTGGGTCCACTGTGGGTTGTCATGTACATCAATGATCTAGATGATGGGGTGGAAAATTGGATAAGTAAGTATGCAGATGATACTAAGATAGGTGGTGCTATGGATAATGAAGTAGATTTTCAAAGTCTACAGAGAGATTTGGGCCATTTGGAAGAGTGGGCTGAAAGATGGTAGATGGAGTTTAATGCTGATAAG
This sequence comes from Raja brachyura, assembly GCA_963514005.1. Next base: position 30,673,301 of record OY740782.1, on the reverse strand, counting down.
TGTGAGGTGTTACATCTTGGCAGGACAAATCAAAATAGGACGTACATGGTAAATGGTAGGGTTTGAGGAATGCTGTGGAACAGAGGGATCTAGGAATAACTGTGCATAGTTCCCTGAAGGTGGAATCACATGTAGATAGGGTGGTAAAGAAAACTTTTGGTGTGGTGGCCTTTATAAATCAGAGCATTGAATATAGGAGTAGGGAAGTGATGTTAAAATTGTACAAGGCATTGGTGAGACCAATTCTGGAGTATGGTGTACAATTTTGGTCGCCTAATTATAGGAAGGATGTCAACAGAATAGAGAGAGTACAGAGGAGATTTACTAGAATGTTGCCTGGGTTCCAGCAACTAAGTTACAGAGAAAGGTTGAACAAGTTAAGTCTTTATTCTTTGGAGCGCAGAAGGTTAAGGGGGGACTTGATTGAGGTCTTTAAAATGATGAAAGGGATAGACAGAGTTGGTGGATAAGCTTTTCCCATTGAGGGTAAGGAGGATTCAAGCAAGAGGGCATGACTTGAGAATTAAGGGACATAGGTTTAGGGGTAACATGAGGGGGAACTTCTTTACTCAGAGAGTGGTGGCTGTGTGGAATGATCTTCCAGCAGAAGTGGTGGAGGCAGGATCGATTTTAACATTTAAAAGTAAAGTGGATAGGTATATGGACGGGAAGGGAATGGAGGGGTATGGTCTGAGTGCAGCTAGATGGGACTAGGGGAAAATAAATGGTCGGCACGGACTGGAAGGGCCGAGAAGGCCTGTTTCCGTGCTGTAATTGTTATATGGTTATATGGGTACCGTTTTTGCACAATTGAAAATACAAATCAAACCGGACAAGATAAGAGTTTTAGTTAAGTACAAGGTTAAGTGGGACCCGTTGGGTCCCAGTCACACGGGAGGCCTGGTCCCCCAAAGAAACCCATTCTCCAATGCAATATTCCACCATTCACACATTGTGGGGGCAGGGGAGTTGTGATGGAGGGGTTGTTGTGGAGGATGTGTGGTTGTGGGGGAGGGGGGTTGTGGGGGAGGGGGGTTGTGGGGCAGGGGACGTTGTAGGGGAAGCGGGGTTGTGGGGGAGGGGGGTTTGTGTGGGAGGGGGTTGTGCGGGATGGGGGGTTGTGGAGGCGGGGGGTGTGTGGGGTAGGTTTGTGGGTGGGTGTGTGAGAGGGTGTATGGGGGGAGGGAGGTTGTTTGGGGGGGTGGGTGTGTGAGGGTGTGTGGGCTGAGGGAGGGGGCTGTGTTGGTGGGGGTGTGTGTGGGCAGGGGTTGGGGGTGGGCTGGTGTGTGTGTGGGCGGGCGGTGGTATGGGCAGGGGGGCTTGAGGGGGGAGGGGTGTATGGATGGATGGGGTGTATGGATGGATGTTACAATATTGTAACATTGCTCGATAGACTAGACCAAGTGGGACCCATTGCATCCTGGCCCCTCAACGCACGTTTGCGGAGGCGTCCTGCAGCGTCACACACACTAACCACCCCCCACACACACACGCATACTAAACCCCCCCTCCCCACGATATTATATTAATATGATTAATTTGCACCTTTTCCCCCATCACCCACCCTATCCACTCACGCATAGCCCCCAACTGCGCAGGCACGATTAGAGAGGGAGAGGGAGGGGGTAGAGAAGGAGGGGGAAGGGGTAGAGAGGGTGGGTGAGGGGGTAGAGAGGGAGGGTAGTGGGAGGGGGAGGGGGGTAGAGATTGAGGTGTGGGGGGCACGCAGCATCACAGGGGAGGACTGGAGATTAAAAGAAAGCCAACACAACCCTGCATGCACAAGGAAATTTAGAATGTTGAGAATGTTGAGAACAAAGGGAAGAGTTTGAGTATTATACATAGATATAGAATAAAAATTTATACATTTTGATTGCTTGTGTTTGCTACCAATACTTAACTCCAAATATTCATATTCAAGGTTATATAGCTGTACACATTTTTGAAATGTACAGATTTGTGAGTTCCACAAATGTATTTAAAATCAAATATATGAATTATAAAACCAGATTGTATAATAAAATGAAGCATACTAAAAAAAAGGCTATTAAAAATAGCTATCAGGTAACTTACTCTTTCTAGGTGCAGTCATATTGGTCTCTTCTGGACAATTTTGTACCATAGTTCCAATCCCTCCCTTTCCCTCATGTAAAGACTACAAATCGTTTTATCCCGGCGTTATTCAGACAAAATGCAGAAATCTAATCTCTACATATTTTAGTATATTTTTTAAATTATTCAACATTCGCTTTAAAATTTTGGCTCACCAATGATTTTTTTCTGCGCAAAAAAAATAAACTAGATCAAGGATAATGGAACCAACAAAAATGCTGTGTGTATGTGCATGTGTGTGTTTGTTAAAGGTTAAATCAGTTCCAAAATCTAATTACATTGAAAAGTCACTGCAGAATTTGCCCATTTGGTATTTTTGCATTTAATCCAACAAAGTGAGAAGGTCGCAATGTTTAAATAATTCCACCTGCACTGCAAGTAAATCACACAAAATGTTTCAAAAAGCATTTCACATTTTCTCAGTGAACACAAGATGTTTCTATCTGCAGGGGATTCAGTGAGCAATTAAATAGATTAAGGGATAAACAAGAATGCAAGATTTGAGAAGAAATAAGAACATTATGACAATTTTTTAAATTTTAATTTCTGCCTCAATGTTAAGTGATAATTGGTGTACATCATTGCCAAGGCAGCAACATCGCAAAGGCCCAGAGTGCATTAAAGCCTTGAAACATGTAACCTTCTTTAAGAGGTGATCTACCAGACTTTGATTCTGTATGAGTGCAGGATAAATCCAGCTCAGGAACCTGTGATGAAGATTTTTTTTCAAGGAGATGGTTAACACATTAAATATTTAACTCAAGATATAAGATAAATGTAGGGCATTGTTTCAAATTAAGGAATAACAGCCGTACTTGAAGAAATCAATTTCAACTGGTTAAAAGTAAATTTAAAATGACTTCCGGTGGCGCCATGTTCTAGGGGAGAACAGCGCCAGATCAGCTCCGTAAAAATCTGTAAAAAAAACGGGGCTAAAGGAGGGTGCTAACGCTACTTACCGCAGGAGATCGATTAAAAACGGCTCCGGTGCGATTGAAGGCTGCGTGACGTCATCAGGCGCGCGACTTCGGTAAGAAATTTAAAATGCAGCCCTCCTCCCCTCCCCCGAAGAAAACGGGCCTAAGAAGAGAGGCTGGCACCACCAAAGCCTCGGGCTCGAGTCTGACTGCCTCCCAGGAAGAGATCTCACAGAGAAAAGTGGAAATGGAAGAGTTCAAAAATTCCATGATAGGTGAGATGAAGAAACTGGTGAAAGAAATAAAAGATCTGAAGAAGGAATATAAAGATGAATTTAAAGACATGAAGAAAGAATATAAAGATGAAATAAAAAATCTAAAAGCGGAGATTCTGGTGTCTCAGGAGAGAATTAAAGTGGAATTAACAAAAGAAGTTACCGAGACGGTAAAGATTATGATGAGCGAATGGAAAAGTAAGACGGAGGCTGAATTTCAAAACCGATTCTCTGAGATAAACGCCAAGGTTGCTGGGTTGGAACAAATGCTGAATGATAAGATAGATCCTATTACCATTACAATTGACCAACACAATGATACACTTAAAGATTTGGCTGATTTTGCTGTAAAAAAGTGCCAAGGAAACTGAGAAGTTACTTGCCGAGAATAAACGCCTCTCAGAACTACTTCGCAAAATAAATGAGAAATGTATTGATTTGGAGGGCCGACAAAGACGTAAGAATTTGCGAATTGTAGGATTGACCGAAGGTTGTGAAGGAAATCAAGATCCACGAAAATTTGTTGCAAAACTCCTAAAAGACATTTTGGAATTGGATGAAGAACCACTGTTGGGCCGTGCCCACAGGGCTTTAAGACGGGTCCCTGGGAGAGGTGCACCACCCAGACAAATGATTGTAAAGGTGGTGTATGATCACGTCTTTGAAGATATGATGAAGATAATAATGAGAAAGAGAAATTTGAAATACGAAGGAAATAACATTAGTATCTTCAGAGATTACCCAGCGGAAGTTGCTAAGAGAAGATCCTTATTCACTGAAACAAGAGGCATTCTACGGAATTTAAAGAATACAGTGGATCTCAGATATGGCTTGATGTACCCAGCAACACTGAGAGTGACCTATGACAACGAGGAACACCGCTTCGTTAAGCATACTGATGCATTGAAGTTCGCTCAAGGCATACAGAAGAAGGCAGAAGAGGAGGAAGCAGACGATGAACCACGGGAGGAAGAAGACGACGACTGAACATTTTGGACTTTTATCATTAACCTGCGGTTATGAATTATTCATTGAGAAAGAGGGAAAATAATGGGAATGTAGTAGTGGTTTGGTATCAATTTGTAGAATTTCAATAATTCCCCTAACATAGTATTATTTATTATAATACTAATTACAATAGAATAGTAATTAATAAATAGTTTCATGAATAATAGAAATAATTACTAAATCCTTAAAGTTAGTACCCCACCCCAATATACACAGTATTCTAGTTGGGAGCTGGAATATTTAACATCTTTTTTAAACACGGAAGTCATTAGATTAATCGCCACGTTAGTGTGGCGTTCACTAACACACACTACACAATCTATCAGTGTAGTCTTTTTTTTCTTTGGGCACCCTTTTAACACTCTTTTTTCTTTTTTCACTTATATTTTCTATTTTTTTTTATATATTAAGTATTTGAATTTATGTTATATATTATATGAATGTAATTATGAACAATACCGTATAACTATTTTAGATAGACATGGATATGGATTATTGAGATTGGTAATTTTCGTCGGATTGGCGTTTGGGTGCCTTGTTGAGCTGGAGGGGCCGAGAGGGCTACTCCAAAAAAAACCACCCTAATACTAAAATGCAAGATATGAATTTGAAGACTGGGGATGATGGAATCACTTTCTGTAGTTGGAATGTTAAGGGAATTAATGAACCAATTAAAAGGGGTAAGGTGTTAGTGCAGCTGAATAGATTGAAATCAGACGTTATTTTCCTCCAAGAGACGCATCTCAAAAAAGATGATCAATATAGATTAACAGCTAAATGGATTTCAAAGGTATATCATTCTTCATTTATACATAAATCTAGGGGAGTTGCAATAATTATTCGTAAAGGTATACCTTTTAAACAAAGTTCTATAATAGAAGATAAAGAGGGCAGATATGTAATAATTACAGGGGAATTATACTCAAAAAAAGTAATTCTTATGAATATATATGCTCCTAATTTCGATAACCCATTATTTTTCAAGAAAATATTCAATAATATTCCTATATCCACTCAACATAATTTAATAATTGGGGGCGATTTAAATTGCACTTTGGATAACTACTTAGACAGATCCTCAACAAAAAGGAAAGCTATTTCTAATTCAAGTAAACTTATAAATTCTTTCATTAATTCAACTAACGTTAAGGATATTTGGAGATTAGAGAACCCATCCGGACGAGAATATTCTTTTTTCTCGCCCGTATTCGGAACCTACTCGAGGATAGATTACTTTTTAATAGACTCAAAACTGCTTCCCTTTACGTACAATGCAAAATATCACAATATTATTATTTCAGATCATGCACCATTAACATTTAAGATAAAACTAAAAGATATATCTAATAAAACTATGACTTGGAGATTTAATCCTCAGATACTGAAGGACAAGGATTGTTGTAATCATGTGACAGAACAGATTAAATTATTCTTTGAGACAAACGACACACCTGAAATTTCACCATTGTTACTTTGGGACACATTTAAGGCATTCATGCGTGGTGCAATAATATCGGCACAAGCATATTTTAATAAAGAAAACCGAAAGAGGGAACAGAAGTTAGAAATGGAGATAAAACAACTAGACAATGAGAATATAAAACACCCTTCTAAGGAGTTAAGTAATAAAATTGCAATAGCAAAGTATAGACTAAATAAAATATACTCTAATCAAGTCATCAAACTTTTTCAACAAACCAAACAAGTGCATTTTGAATTTGGAGATAAACCGCATAAATAGCTAGCACGACAATTAAGAAAATTAGACGATGAAAAAACGATACATGGAATCAGATCAATGCAAGGAAATATACTGACCATACCAAAAGATATTAATGATAGATTTTTACAATATTACCAAAATCTTTACTCATCAAAATTAACAGGACAAACAGATGGAATGGAAACATTTCTACAAGAATGTCAAATTAAGAGTTTAGATCAGGAAGGGAGACACTTGTTAAATGCTGAAATATCAGTGAAAGATATCGCAGAATCAATTGGTTCATTAAAGAATGGAAAAGCTGCGGGGCCTGACGGCCTGAGTGCAGAATTTTATAAAAAATTTCAAGATCTGATCTCTCCAAGACTACATACAGTGTATAGACATGCATATGAACAAGGAAAATTACCAGACTCTTTAAATGAATCCACAATTACACTCATACCTAAGGTAGATAAAGATCTGGAAGATCCTGGTTCATATAGAGCGATTGCCCTTCTAAATACAGACCAAAAAATATTAGCTAAAGTTTTATCTAGGAGACTAAGTTTGGTGATTTCTAAATTAATACATTATGATCAAACAGGTTTTATTCCAAAACGCTATTCATCTCATAATTTAAGACGCCTGTTTAATATTATATATTCTAAAAGAATACGAGATACGGAATTAGCAGTCATATCGTTAGACGCAGAAAAAGCATTTGACCAGGTGGAATGGTTATATCTATTTAATATAATGGAAAAGTTTCAATTGGGGGATCAATTTTGTAAATGGGTAAGAATCCTATACTCAGATCCTACTGCAAGAATTCTAACTAATCAAATACTATCAGTTAAATTTAAACTCTTTAGGGGATGTAGACAAGGATGTCCGTTATCGCCTTTATTATTTGCCTTGGCGATAGAGCCTTTGGCGGAAAGAATTAGATCAGAACCTGAAATATACGGTTATAATACTGACACAACAACTAATAAAATATCCTTATATGCAGATGATGTTTTGATTTACATCACAAAACCTGAAATTAGTATTCCAATGTTGTTTGATATTATAAATAAATTTAGTACATTTTCTGGATATAGGATTAATTGGAATAAAAGTGATATTATGCCAATAACTAATATAAATTTAAACATATTACAACAATATCCATTATCAATAGTTACTGACAAAATTAAATATTTAGGAATTAATGTATCTAAATCTCATAACTCATTAATTAGATCGAATTATCCTCAATTATTAGATAAACTTAAAAAAAATATTTTATATTGGAAAACACTGCCTATATCTTTGATTGGTAGAATAAATGCTATAAAGATGGTTTTTCTACCACAATTATTATATCTGTTTCAAGCTATCCCTTTTTTCCTTCCGAAAACATTTTTAAAAAAAATTGATAATATTGTTAATAGTTTTATCTGGGATTATAAAAATCATAGAATAAGTAAAAAACATTTATGTAAGTCAAAGATAAACGGAGGATTAGCACTTCCAAATTTTCTATACTACTTCTGGGCAGTACAGATTAAGAATATGAATTTTTGGTGGGTAAATACGGACCTGGAACCAACGTGGCTAAAGATAGAAAAGGAAGATTGTTTGCCTTTCAACGTAGATTCAATTATTTTTGCCCCAAAGGAAGTTCAAAAAAAAATTTATAGGGACAATCCAATCATTTATAATAATAGACGTATTTGGAAACAAATAGTCAGGACTTTACAATTAGACAATCTTTCATTTAGATTACCAATTATGAATAACCCATTATTTAAGCCCTCCACATTGGATGGAGGGTTCAGACATTGGGATAATTTAGGAATTACAAGGGTAGAGCACCTCTATAGAAATGGAAAATTTCTTTCATTTCAGGAATTACAAGATATCTACGGATTGTCTTCACAGCATTTGTTTAGGTATTTCCAAATTAGAGATTATATTAAATCTAATACACAGGATTTTAAAAATAAGGAACCAGGATTATTAGATGAATCGTTTAACTGGCATCCAACCACAGAAAAATTAATAGCTTATATATATAACATCATTATGGATAAGGAGAATCCAATAACTGAAACATATCGTCAAGCATGGGAAAATGAAATTGGATCACCTATAACCAAAGAAAATTGGGAAGAAAGTCTACAACGAATACACCGGTGCTCGTTAAATGCTAGACATATATTAATACAATTTAAAGTATTATACAGATTACATTATTCGAAAACCAAATTAAATAGTATATTTCCTAATCTCTCCTCTATTTGTGATAAATGTAAGAATTTAGAAGCAAATTTAACACACAGTTTTGTTACATGTCCTAAATTGAATTATTATTGGACAGAAATTTTTAAAGTTATTTCTGAAGTTCTTAAGGTTAAATTAGAACCTGACCCAAAGCTAATAATACTGGGAATTCCAGAGGCTAATTTGATATTTACACTAGATCAAAGAAATTTCCTTGATTATTGTTTGATATTAGGGAAAAAAATAATATTGAAATTTTGGAAGGGAACATTATCCCCAACAATTAAAATGTGGGCATCAGAGATGTTGGAGACGTTGCAGTTGGAAAGAATCAGATTTGTCCTTTTGGACGAGTATAATTCTTTTCAACAGATATGGTCTCCATATATACAGTATTTAGAGAAGTAGCTGTTCTTGGCATCACGGCTCGACTGACACCCTGCGGGATTTGATGAAAATAATGTATTGGTATACCAGGATATATGCATGTCTTTACTGATATTATTATTTGTAGTTGTTTCATTTATAATATATTGTGTGGCTTTTAATTGATATATATACATAATATGTCTTTTTTCTTTTTCTTCATTTTTTCTTTTTCTTTTATACCAAATAATTATTAAGGAATTATAATTTTATTGATTAATAATGGTATTTCTCTTTATCCACTTTTATTTAAAAAAAAATAAGATAATAATCATTAGAGTACAAATATTGATTTAAGTTGATGTTTATAACTCAGTTTTAAACATTGAGAATTGTTTATTGCTAATAAAAAAATTATTCAAAAAAAAAAGTAAATTTAAAATATACAACATTTTCACTACTCAAATAGTTATGTCTGAATTTTCTGAGAAATAAAACATATTTCAAAATACTGCACTTTAAACTGACAGGTTTTTAAATATTTAATACTAGAGGTTGGTTATTAAAGTTCTGAAGAGTTCACAGAAGTATTACTTCTAAATCATAAAATGTACCACGTAAAGGTGTAAGCTGCAAGGATTTTCAGAGTTGACAGCAGGACAATGGGACATTTATTCAACTGGACAATTATCATAGTTTTTCCATAACCATTCCATCTTTTTTGCCCCAAACAACCACTTCTTGCATTTATATGCCTGGCAACCAGCTCCCATGAGTGGAACGAGAGAAGGAGATCCCAGCATGTACATTTTCAGTTCTGTCAAGATCATCCACCTCAAGATCATCACTCGAGACTCCACCCTATTAAAAATAGAAAACTTATCAGCTGATACAAGAGAATTAATGATCTGCAAAACAAATGTCTTCGACCAACTTCCCACATTGCGCAACACTAGAACCTGACAATGTATGTCGATAATAATATCCTAGAAAATGTGGATCACTTGCCTTTTCTTGGGAGTAGCCTCTCCGCAAGAGGCAGAAATTAATGATGAACTCTGACAAATAATTAAATGGGTCAGAACTGCTGCTGGGCATTAAGTAGCAAATGTTTCCCAAACTTTTGTACACTTCAAAGGCATAGACTGCCATTAGCAGGAAGCATAATTCATAGTCCATACAGTTCACATGCCCAACATCAGACTCCCCCCAAAAATATATTCTACACCAAAGTAGGTAACTGCAAGAGATTTCCAGCAGGAGGAGGTAATGCTTAAACTTAAGCTCAAAGCCACTTTGATAAAGGTGGAATGTCCACACCAGTAAAAATTGTTGATCCATGACAGATCAAAAGGTAACAGGAGCATCACAAAAGCACTGAGTACCTCAATGAATCTTTTTTGAGAGCACGAAGAAGCCCAGGGAAAACTACAGAAGGATAGGACCAACTTCATTTTTATCCAGATACCTGATTCATTCCCTTTGGCCCGACCACCAGCAGTGCAGGAATGTCCAACATTTGACCTGTTAACCACCTTAAACCCCACAAAACAAAAGTTGAAGCAAGTCATCCACAACCCCATGAAAATTGCATGAGAAGAAGAGCAATCACTTGAGGGAATAGCTCACCATTTATTAATCCCTGCCATTAAAGAAAGGATCAAAACAAAAATGGAATGAAAAAGGTCCATCAAGTCTTTCACTTAATTCACTTTGCCTGTGATCTATGCTACATATTGTGGATTCCGTTGTGAAAAAATCTGAGGACATCCACTTGAACTAAATAAAAATAGCAATGCTGTAAATGACAAGATGTTGGTAAATATTTACATTCAAATGAACCTGGCATATGCTTGTTCAGAAGTCACTGAAAGGTAACATTGATGTGCAGTAGATAATTAGGAAGGCAAAAGAATGTTGGTCTTTACTGTTGACTGATCTGAATACAAGAGTAGAGATGGCCTTACCTCAAGCATGCATGACAATGGTGGAGCCATACTTGGACAATTGTGTTTAATTTTAAGAAAGAACTGCAGATGCTGGAAAAATCGAAGGTAGACAAAAAATGCTGGAGAAACTCAGCGGGTGAGGTAGCATCTATGGAGAGATGGAATGGTGATGTTTTTCAGTCACGACCCTTCTTCAGACTGATGTCAGGGGGGGCGAGGAGGGGGGGGGGGAGAAAGGAAGTAGGCCAAGACAGTAGGACGTGGGCAAACTGGGAAGGGGAGGGGAAGGAGGGAGAAAGCAAGGGCTATCTAACATTAGAGAAGACAAACTACCCAAGCGAACTATGCGGTGCTGTTCCTCCAATTTGTGCTGGGCCCCACTCTGGAAATGGAGGAGGCCCAGGACAAAAAAGGTCAGATTGGGAATGGGAGAGGGAGTGCTGAGCAACCAGGCGATCAGATTGGTTAAGACGGACTGAGCGGAGGTGTTCAGCGAAGCGATTGCCGAGCCTGCGCTTGGTGTCACCGATGTAGAGAAGTTGGCACCTGGAACAGCGGATGCAGTAGATGAGGTTGGAGGAGGTGCAGGTGAACCCCTGCTTCACCTAGAAAGACTTATTGGGTCCATGGATGGAATCAAGGGCGGAGGTAAAGGGATAAGTGTTACATTTCTTGCATTTGCAGGGGAAAGTACCCGGGGAGGAGGTCATTTGGGTAGGAAGGGTCAAATTGACCAAGGAGTTATGGAGGGAACGTTCTCTGCGGAAAGCAGAAAAGGGAGGAGATAGGAAGATGTGACCAGTAGTGGGATCCCATTGGAGGTGTTCAATCTTAGTTTAGTTTAGTTTGGAGATACTGCATGTAAACAGACCCTTTGGTTCACTGAGTCTGTGCCAACCAGCAATCACCTGTACACTAATTCTATCCTACACACCAGAGTCAACTTACAGAAGCCAATTAACCTACAAATCCACATGTCTTTGGAATGTGTGAGAAAACCGGAGCACCCGGAGAAAACCCACATGGTTACAGGGAGAACTTACAAACTATGTAGCACAGCACCCGTGGTCAGAATCAATACCGGGTCTCTGGCGCTGTAAGGCAGCAACTCTACAGCTGTGCCACCATGCTGCCCAAAGGTCTTCTCACCTGCAACTAAGAATATATTTTCTATGGAGGGAGTGCAGTGAAGATTCATTAGACTGATTCTATGAATGGCAAGTTTGTTGTATGAAAACAGATTGAGTACATCTGGTCTCAAATTTGGAAGTTTTGAAAAATGGCAGGTGACATGCAAGATTTTTCATCTTGACAGGGTAGATCAGATAAGAGTGTTGCCCTGGCTGAGGATGCTGGTAGGATGGATCACAGTTTCAAAATAAGAAGAAAGCCTTTCAGGACAGAAATATCGAAATTACTCACCACTCGGCAGGTGGCAAGTCTTTGGAATTCTCTCCTTGGAAGGTTGTAAATGTTGTGTCATTAATTATATATAAAAATTAGATTTGTAAATTTCTGAATATTAGAGGAACCCAAGGGAAAGGGAAGGAACATGTTGTTGAAGGAGAAGATTAGCTATGATCTTGTTGAATGGTGCAACAGGCTCAAGCATTCAAATGTTACTCATGTTCCAATTTCTTACATTGGTAAGTTGTTCCTATCATCTAACCCTGAAGAACTAATTTCAGAATTAGAACATAGAATAGTACAGCAGAGAAACGGGATTACAATTTTTGTGCTAAGTTAAACAGATCGCATCTGCTTGTACATGATCTGCTTGTCCCTCTATTCCCTGCACTCCCTATGCCTATGTAAAAGTATCTTAAAAAAACACTATCGTATCTGCTTCCATTCCCACATTTGGCAGTGTGCTCCAGGCCCCCACTACTCTATGTAAAAAAACTTGCCCGCACATCACCATTTAACCTTCACCCTCTCACCTTATAGCTATACCCTCAAGTGTTGGGCATTTCCACTCTTAGAAGAAGGTTCTGACAGTCTACCCTATCTATGTTTTCTCATAATTCTATATACTATTTTTGTTTGTAATTGCTCTATTCATGATTTTTAACTCAACCCATAATGCCTCCGTAGACATACCTTCCAGTATGTCCTCTCCGAGTACTGCTGTCACATTTCCCCGATCAATAAGGCTAATTCAATGGCAAACATATTCTTATTTTCACTGACGTACATGAAGCAATGTCAGCTCATACCTTCACACTCCACAAATCTTCCCCGAAATCCAACCCCTTCCAAGCACCCCATGGGGACCAGAAAGTATTGTGTGTGGGGGAGGGGGGGATTATATTGTAGGAAATATACTAAATGTCCCTTCATTTTGCATGTTAATTTTGGACCATATAAGCTAATGCTAGATAAACAAAAGGAAATTTCATGCATAGGTTTGGCAAAGTGCAAGAGAAAAAAAATTAATGCAGCCGGCTATATTAAATACTGCTTCAATCTGTGTAATAACCCAAATGTATTATAAATTGCTGGCATCTAATTTGTTATCTCAGAGAGCGCAGCATGTTGCCTGGAGTGGCATAAAATGTTTATTGCTGATTAAAGAGATTTAGCTTTAAGCTAAACAAATGATACCAAACCTCTGCAGCAAAAAGCTCACAATTTGGAGGGCTATAAATTTACTGATAATTCACAGGAAATTATACTATAAAAGAGAATTATTCGTCATAATTGCAAAGTAAAAATCATTCTGTACCTGTGCATTTCGCAACATGGACAAATGAGATAAAGATTCATAAATCAACTGAGGAAATAATTGCCATGAAAGATGATTAAATAGAAGACTGTACTGCATTTCTCACACTGCATTTATTTTTCACTTAAGGATGAAGATTTACACTTCTTAAAAATATTTGTTCCTAAGTTAACACATACATTCTATCAAAGGCTTACATTATCAGCAATTCCCAAACATGCTTCATGTCTTTCAGTGCACAATTTAAACATAGTGCAGATTTTCAATGAACATCACATTAAAAACCAGCTTTGTTGAGATATTACTGTCAATCTTCTAAAGACTCTGCTAATAACAGAAAGGAAGCCTATTTATTTTTTATCAGTGCACACAAATGATAGTAGAAGTTCAACAAATCTTTTCCAAACAGAAATACAATTTATCAATGCTGAATTTAATCTGCTGAGCTACCTTGCTGCCCATTTAAAATCAGAATCAACAGAATTTCCAAGGTGATCGAATGCTCATTAAGTAGTTGTCACACCAATACCTAAAGGGCAAAAGAACATTGTCCTTTTTAAATGAGAGCCATTTAAAGCTTTTCAATTTTATCATTAATAATTTATCAAAATAGTCAGAGTGGCACAACGCTGAAATACAACCTTCAGAACAACGTGTCCATCCTCCCTTTTTGCCTCTCTACTGGGTGCACTTTGTCTGCACTGGGTTTGTATTTTCCTAAGCCTTGCTTATTTAATTGCCTATCTAATTCCAGCACCTCTACTGGCAGCAATTTCCAGATCTTATCCATTCTTTGTGTAAAAAAAAACATTTCTCTCAGATCCCCTATAAAACATTTTTTCAGCTTCAACCGTGCCCTCGCGGTTTTGATATTTTTTATCATGGAAAACAATTCTCACCAATCAACCCTATCTATGTCTTTTATGATTTTATATGCTTGTATCAGCTCACCATTATTAATTTCCTGTGCACACACTCCAGCACAACCACATCCCTCTTATGGGTACGTTAAAAGGCTGGAAAAACTTAGCGGGTGCAGCAGCATCTAAGGAGCGAAAGAGATAGGCGACATTTTGGGTCGAGACCCTTCTTCAGAATGGTTATGGATCAGGGAAACGAGAGATATATACGGTGATGTGGAGAGATAAAGAGCAATGAATGAAAGATATGCAAAAAAGTATCGATGATAAAGGAAACAGGCCATTGTAAGCTGTTTGTAGTGTGAAAATGAGAAGCTAGTGCGACTTGGGTGGGGGAGAGATAGAGAGAGAGGGAATGCCAGGGCCCGAGGGATGAGGGAGAGGTGGGAAGGGGAGGAGACAGCAAGGGTTAACAGAATTGAGAAAATTCAATGTTTAAGCCCAGAGGATGCAGACTCCCCAAGCGGAATATGAGGTGCTGTTCCTCCAACTTGTGGTGTTGCTCACTCTGGCCATGGAGGAGGCCCAGGACCGAGAGGTCGGATACAGAATGGGAGGGGGAGTTGAAGTGCTGAGCCACCGGGAGGTCGGGTTGATTATTGCGGACCGAGCGGAGGTGTTCGGCGAAACGATCGCCAAGGCTCCGCTTGGTCTCACCGATATAGATCAGCTGGCATCTGGAGCAACGGATGCAGTAGATGAGGTTGGAGGAGGTGCAGGTGAAGCTCTGTCGGACTTGGAATGACTGCTTGGGTCCCTGAAAGGAGTGGAGGGGGGAGGTGAAGGGACAAGTTTAGCATCTCTTGCGGTTGCAAGGGAAAGTGCCCGGGAAGGGGTGGAGCGGGAGGGAAGGGAAGAATTGACAAGGGAGTTGCGGAGGGAGCGGTCTTTGCGGAAGGCAGACGGGGGGGAGATGTGAAGATGTGGCGAGTGGAGGGGTCACGTTGGAGGTGGCAAACGTGGCGGAGGACTATGTGTTGTATGTGCCGGCTGGTGGGGTGAAAGGTGAGGACCAGGGGGACTCTGCCCTTGTTGCGAGTGAGGGAATGGGGAGAGAGGGCAGTGTTGCGGGGTATGGAGGAGACCCTGGTGCGAGCCTCATCTATAGTGGGGGAGGGGAATCCCCGTTCTCTGAAGAATGAGGGCATTTCTGATGACCTGGTGTGGAACACCTCATCCTGGGAACAGATACGGCGTAGACGGAGGAATTGGGAATAGTAGATGGGGTGGGAGGAAGAGTAGTCCAGGTAGCTGTGGGAGTCAGTTGGTTTGTAGTGGATGTCGGTCAGGAGTGTATCACC
This sequence comes from Raja brachyura, assembly GCA_963514005.1. The sequence continues at coordinate 30,657,755 of OY740782.1, read as the reverse complement.
TGCAATAGAGATGGTGAGGTCAAGGAATGGTAGGGAAATGCCGGAAATGGTCCAAGTATATTTGAGTGCCGGATGGAAGTTGGTGGTGAAATGGATGAAGTCAGTCAGTTGTGTGTGGGTGCAGGAGGTGACACCAAAGCAGTCGTCGAATCTCCTCAAGGTATGCCTCTTAAGAAGGGTCTCGACCCGAAACATCGCCTATCTCCTTCGCTCCTTAGATGCTGCTGCACCCGCTGAGTTTCTCCAGCCTTTTGTGTAACCTCGATTCTCCAGCATCTGCAGTTCCTTCTTTAACACATCCCTCTTATTGTGTGATGACCCGACTGCATATAATACTTTGTGTGGTCTACCCGAGCAAAGCAAGAATTTCATTGTCCTATCTGGGACACATGACAATAAACTCTCTTGACTTGACTTGAGTCTTCTAAATTTGCAATGTACTGCTTTAATTTTTACATTCTCTGCCCTGACCAATGAATGCAAGTATGGCACATGCCTTTGTGATCATCTTGACCATCTTGACCATATGTTGCCACTTTTAGGAAACAATTAACTTTTTTTCCAAGGTTCCTCTCTTCACAGATATTTTTTAGTGCCTTACGATTAGTGTACTGCACAGGGGTGGAAGATTGCAACCTTCATGTGGTCCGCCCTGTTTCGACTAATGCAATCAACTCGACGTGCACAAACGGAAGATCAAATAGAACAAGTTGTCCAACAACTTTAGGCTGTGCACGCCACACGAAAGAAGAAGAAGAAGTGCATTGCAAAATAAGTCTAAAAATAAATTACCTTGAAATGTGTTCTGAAATGCAAAGCAATAGTGAAAAATTCAATTAAAAACAAATACCAAATAAAAGCTTTGTAAATTAAAAATATATATTCAGATTAAATTATATCCATAGCTTGGTTGTGCAGAACAATGCAAAGGTGATGCCTGTGTATTGTCCAACTCGCCAAATATCTAATTTCTGTTATATTCAAGAGAAAAATATGTTTACAGGCACACAAAGATTCAATTTTTGTGAGCCCCCTTATTGCCCAGTGACTGAAATGGAAATATTGCACCAATGTTTAGGTTTGTTATTGTTAGGTGTATTGAGCTAAAAGTTTTGTTTTGCATGCTACCCAATCAGATCAGATAATACAGTACATAAATACAATCAAGTCAGACACAGATAGATAGATAGAGCTAAAGGAAAAATTTGAGTGCATATAGCATGATTCATGAAATCTATCAGAGATTATTTCTGATAATTGAAAATGGCTATAATTAGAAAAAAGGCAAGGACTTGAAAGAAAGTTGAAAATAAGGATAGAATATATATTTTTTAAAACCTTCTAACAGCCTAGGGCTCAAAGCATCTCATGAAAGGTGAAGAAGTCGGTGTAGACTGTAAAACCTGAATGAGCACCAAATGTACGGAGGTCATGAGATTGGATAGTGGTGAAGGAAAACTCATATAGTTGAGTCCCATAATGAATGAACACAGAGCAAGGTTTCAGTAATGCTGAAGGATGTTCAATGAGCCAGCGTACATGGTCAAGGCCAGTGAATACACCTCGAAATGCTATTCCCCATCATCTGCACCACCGAGTAGGTGTTCACACTGCCGAATACAACATTCAACTATCACTCTTATAACAATAATGTGCATCATTCAGGATTGGGAGTCAACATGTCTTTGTGTGTCCAACTATCCGTTTGTATTCCAAGCTTCACACCCATCTTTGACAGCTTGTACAAACTGCCGGGTGTTCAGCCATGACACAACAGCATGCAATCCAATTCATCGAATGACACTCATTAACATATTTTACTTTCCCAAGCAAGTAAAGGTGGCAGAGAACAGATGTCAGCAGCAAACTAGTTCACATAGTTATTGAGTCTCAGTCATACATCATGGTAACAGGCCCTTTGGCCCAACTTGCCCACACCGACCAACATGTCCCATCTACACTATTCCCACCAGCCTGCATTTGGCCCACATCCCTCCAAACTTGTCCTAACCATGACCTATCTAAATGTTTCTTAAATGTTGCGATAATACCTGCCTCAACTACTTCCTCAGGCAGCTCGTTCCATACACCCACCACCATTTTTGTGAAAAAGTTACCCCTCAGGTTCCTATTAAATCTTTCCCCCCTCACTTTAAACTCTGGTTCTCAATTCCCTTGCTCTGGTCAAGAGACCCTTTGTGTCTACCCAATCTATTCCTCTCATGATTTTGTATACCTCTATGAGATACCTCTATAAGGCCAATGTGTCAAAAGCCTTTATGAACACCCTATCTACCTGTGATGCCACTTTCAACGAACTATTTTCCTTGACTCCTAGATCCCTCTGCTCCACAACACTCTCCAGAGCCCTACCATTCACTGTGTAATATTTAAACAATGGACAAGGTAATATTATTGGGGTGGTCAGTACAGATTCTGTGGTCAAAGATGGACTGAGACCATTTAAGACAAATATAATTTACCCAACAATGATAAACATATACCGAATCCTTTCAAATTCCAACTTTCTCCTAATTCTATCATCCCTTCTCACACACAAGGCACAGGTTTGAAAATATACATCTCACTCTCCTCTAGTCATCAGAACTCATTCCTAGAATCATTATTCCTTCAGATAGTCCAACCTGAATGGCAGTGGCTATGTATAGGTATATTATTGTCACATGCATCGAGGTAGAGTGAAAAGCTTTGTTTTGCATGCTATTCAACCAAATAAGAAAACACTAAACTAAAACACAACCAACCTAACCACGTACAATATGTAGAGCAAAGGAACAGAGCAGAATATTGTTCTCAGCATTGTAGCGCACCCGTTTTAGAGAGAAAATCTAGTATCCACAATGAGGTAGAGGTGAATGGGACAGTGCCCTAGATTATGGTTGGACCATTCAGAAGCCTGATAATACAGGGGAAGAAACTGTTCCCAAGTCTGGTCAAAATCAGAATCACACTTTATTCGCCAAGTATGTTTTGCAACATACGAGGAATTTCATTGGCCAGGCCATGCATACAATTAAAAGCAAGAAATCACTCAAAAACACATTTTAACCTGAACACCCACCACAGTGACTCCTACACATTCCTCACTGTGATGGAAAGCGAAATAAAGTTCAAGTCCTTCCTTTTGTTCTTCCTCGGTCGGGGGCCTCGAGCCCTCCGTTAACGGGACGATCTTGACTCCCGTAGCTGGCGGCATTCGGGCCCTCCGCATCAAGGCGTTCAGCTCCTGCACCAGGGGAATATAAGCTCCCCGGCGCCGGGCGATCAAACTTGGCGTCGGGGCTGGTCGAGCCTTCCACAGTGTTGGAGTTCCCAACTTGGCCTCACCCGAGACTGCAAGCCCTTGATGGTCAGTCCACGGTGATCACGGTGGGGGCGATCCCAGGCAAGGGATTCACTCCGATGTTAAGTCCGCGCCCTGCGGTGGGGCTCACGACAGTCCAAGGAGGCTTCCAGCTCCAGCGATGGTAGGCCGCAGAGCCCGGAGAATGTAATCTGAAAATTGATCACATCTCCGGGAAGGTAGGAACTTGAAAAAACGTTTCCCCCGATCCCCTCCCCCCAGCCCCCCACATAAAACATACCGAAGAACATTAAAACAAATGTTTAACTAAAAAATAACAAAAATAAAGAAAAAATGAACAGACTGCCAGCAGGGCTGCCATCTCCCCAGCATCCCGGGTGGTGCGTGCTTTCAAGTTTTTGTATCTTCTGTCCAACGGGAGCACGGAGAAGAAGGAATGACCGTGGTAGGACAAGTGTTTGTTTAAGTTGACGTCTTTTCACAGGCATCATGAAGTGTAGATGGAGTCAATGGTGGGGAGTTTGGATATATCCACAACTCTCTGCAATAGCAAGAAAACAATGATAAAGACGTGGTAACATTCAAACCAACACCCTTAATCAACAGTGTAAGAAGGAACTGCAAATGTTGGTTTAAACCGAAGATAGACACAAAAAGCTGGAGTAACTCAACGGGACAGACAGGATTTCTGGAGAGAAGAAATGGGTGACGTTTCGAGTGGAGACTGAAGAAGGGTCTCGACCTAAAACGTCACCCATTCCTTCTCTGCAGAGATGCTGCCTGTCCTGCTGAGTTACTCCAGTTTTTTATGTCTATATCCCGTAACCAACAGCTCACGTTCAAAAGACTTTGCATGATACAGTGTTAGGTTGGGGAAGTGAACGACAATGAGCACGTATCACTTAACCAATGGGGTCAAGGAAAGACCGTTCACGTTGCGGCCCTGTTTCCACCAATCTGTCCACCACCACGCACAAGAAGCACTAGACAGACACCATTGTGCAGATGCCGAAAAGTGTATTCCGCTCTGGCTGAACAACTTCTAATCTTGTGTGTGGACTCGATAAGAAGAAGAACTTACGGGTCCACACGGTTCTGCTGCAGAACATTTGAATATGGTCAAAGCTGCTCAAACAGAATATCAGTTCAGTGCTGTCATCATCTTGCTGAACTCCATTCCTCCCTTTCTGTTTTTCATTGGCGAACCAGCACAGAGGACTGATGCCTGAACCACACATTTCCATAACCAGAGGTTCTCGAGGTTTGTAACATCCTTCTGCCATATGTGCTAAAGCAATTGTGAATCGCCACTGAGGAACATTATCACTGACAGAGACAAAAGGGAATGAAATGATGTAGAAAGGTGATGATGGGGTCATTGATGCTTGAATAGTTTAGGTTATAATTAGATGTTGATTTGTTATCTTTGTTCTCCTGTGATGATCTTAAACAGAGGAAAGATAAGATCTGAATCTACAGGAACTTTGAATTCAGATCCAATTACATAGAACAATTCAGCAGAGGAACAGACCCGTGGGTCCACAATGTCTGTGCCAAACACGATGTCTGCACATAATCCATATCTGCCCAATCCCAGCATATCTGTGACCATATTCCTTTTAATTGAAAAGCAGACGGGTCCTATTTTACTTTGGAGTCAGATGAGTGACTACGTGAAGACCCTGCCAGCACGCATGCGCGACATATCGTCGAACGCATTGCGAAGCGACAGGCAGGAGGAGCGCCGCTCCTCCAGAGTAAGTTTAAAAACGGCCCGCAGGTAAGTACTTACCATTCTGAGGTTGTTTGTCGGCTCTGTGTGTTGTTGTGTTTCATAGCACACCATGGAGTCCAGGACAAAGTCAAAAAGAGCCGCTGCTAAAGTTACTGCTGAGGACCGTGAAGGAGGCAGCCAGCAGCGGTCGAGTTCTCCTGAGCTGCTGGTTCATTCCGCAGCCCCCGACCTCCTGCCGCTACAGGCCGCAGGTGCTCCTTGGACTGGCGGCAAAGCCACCCGGAAGTCGGGCAGGTCCGCTGACTCGGCTGAGTCCGGACTAGAGGACACCCCGCTCGCGGGAAGCGACGGAGGTCGACCATCCCGCATGGAGCGGATGGTGGAGCAATTGCTCCAACGTGACCTGCTGCAGCAGGGGTATGGTCACAGTGGGTCTCTTAGCAGACCCACGGCAGCATCCTTTACAGGACTGCCAAATGTCTCACCCTCTTCGCAGGGGAGCATTAGGAGTCAGAACTGGGCTGACTCTGAAGAAGGGGGCATCTATGCTAGAGGTGCCAGAAGAGGAGCTATTGGGTATGGTCACTAAGTTTGCATTGACTACCCAAAAAGGGCTGCCATAACATCCAAAGTTGGCAGCCAGTATAAATTACAGGCAACCAACCAACTGCAAGAGCAAGCCATCAATGACACGGCAGCAAAGTACCTAGCTCCGGAGAATTGCATCTCCCTCAATTTGCCTGCTGTTAACAACCCCATTTGGGTTAACATGAGCCCTGGGATCAGGACAACCTGCTCAGCAGTCTTTTTTAGACCATGGCCCAGCACGGCCTTCTTGGAAGATGCGCCAACCCCACACCACAGTGCCTCCACATCACAAGAAACAAGGACAGAGGCAACCAATGAAGCATCGCCGGTAACCATGGAGGTAGGTGGGTCTGGCTGCCTCATGAACATTGCATGTTTAGACCTCACGGGTTGGGGGATGGTTGCACTTGTTTCGGGATGCATGGAGCACTTTAACTTCTGATCTTTTCATACTGGAAAGTATTCAGGGATATAAAATTGAATTTGTTCACAAACTCCTTTCCCCTGTTCAGAAGACACCTAGTCGGAAGTTTGTACTTTCAGAGAAAGAAAAGACAGAAGGTCATGCTGAACTCTTAAGATTAAATTCAAAAGGGGTAATTGAGAAAACCAACCAGTATGCCCATTTCAAAATGGAAACCTTTCTCACGGCCAAACAACTAATTTACAATAGGTACTTCATGGCTTGCATCGATCTAAAAGATGCATACTATTCAGTACCAATAGACAAGGATCATCGCAGATATTTGAAATTTGTCTGGATAGGGCAGCTCTGGCAGTACAAAGCACTACGTAATGGATTGTCATCAGTGACCAGACTGTTTACCAAATTATTAAAACCAGCTTTAGCGTGTCTCAGGAAACAAAAACATATTGTTATGGCTTACCTCAATGATATTTTAATCGTGGGAAAAAATTTGGAGTTGGCCATACTGGCCGTCTCAGCCACCAAGCACCTATTTCAAAAGCTGGGTTTTTTCATTCATCCAGATAAATCAAAATTGATGCCTTCTACTACTATGGACTATTTGGGTTTCACAATAGATTCTGTTCATATGTCTGCCACTTTGCCACCGAACAAAGCGTCAGACTTGATAGAAGCATGCAACAGCCTTACTGGCATCAGTAAACCATCTATTCGGCAAGTAGCCAGAGTGATTGGGAAGCTAGTGGCTGCTTTTCCAGCAACACAATTTGGCCCACTACATTACCAAAACCTACAAAGGGCAAAAATAGCAGCACTCAAGCATCATGCAGGCCATTTTGACAGGCCACTGCAATTACCAGGGAAAGTGAAATTAGAATCACAATGATGGATAGACAATGCTCGACATTGCTCTAACTCCATCACTATCATAAATCCCTCGGTTATACTACAAACTGATGCCAGCTCAAAAGGTTGAGGAGCAACTAATACCACCTCCAGTTGTGGTGGTAGATGGAGTGCACTTGAATTAACCCTACTTCCAGCACTAGGAATTAATTATCTAGAAATGCTGGGGGCATTTCATGGACTCCGGGTTTACTGTTCAGACATGCACCATCTGCACGTATGTTTACAGATTGACAATACCACTGTGGTGGCTTATATCAATCATATGGGTGGAATAAAGTTGATATCCTGTGACGAACTGGTCACTACAATCTGGCACTGGTGCCTAGAAAGGACCATTTGGATATCAGCCACTTACCTTCCAGGTAGGCTAAATACAGTGGCGGACACCAGGTCATGCAAATTTAATGACAACACCAAATGGATGTTGGACCGAAAAGTGTTTGCCGACATTGTAGATCGGTATGGAACACCAGATATTGACCTTTTTGCATTCAGACTCACTCACCAAATATCAACATATATTGCATGGGAACCAGACCCTGGGGCAGTAGCGATGAACGCTTTCTCGCTACACTGGGGGGATTTGTTTTTCTATGCATTTCCCCCTTTCTGCCTCATCAGTCGGGTCTTGCAAAAAATTAAACAAGACTCCGCATCGGGTATTCTAGTTGTTCCCGACTGGCCTACTCAACCATGGCTCCCTATGGTACTAGACATGGCCACAAAACCTTGCATCCCAATAAATAAACGTCCGAGTTTATTGGTACACCCGGTGACAGGGGAAATTCACCCGTGCCATGACCGGATAAACCTATTGGTTTGCAGGATCTGAAAAGGCCACTTCTGGATTATGGACTCTGGGACCGAACAATCAATGCCATCACAGGATCGTGCAGGGAGTCCACCAGGAGACAGTACCTCACTTACGTGAAGAAATGGGAGGTGTTTACACAAAAACGAACACCACATATGACACAACCACCATCACGGAAGTGCTGGTGTTCCTGGCAAGCCTTCATTTCGATGAAGGTTTGAGTTACAGTGCCATCAACTGTGCCAGGAGTGCCCTATCCAACTATCTTGGGCGAGGTTGCGATCACCTTACAGTGGGATCTCACCCTTTGGTGTCAAAATTAATGAGGGGAATATTTAATTCAAATTCCCCCAGGCCTATTTATTCCCAGACTTGGGATATCAGCATAGTACTAACCATGCTCCGCGGGTGGGCACCAATAACGTCTCTTTCATTGGACAAACTGACCTACAGAATGGCCATGCTGATGGCACTCGTGATGGCGCAACGGGTCCAGTCCATACATAAGTTAAGAATGGATGCCATGGCCATAACCAACAGCAAGGTAACGTTCTTTATACAGGGGTTACTCAAGCAAGACAGGCCTGGATCATCTGGCCAAAAGTTCGATTCCCTGGTCTATCCTGTAGACAGCCGTCTATGTATCGTGACCCACATTTTACGCTATATAGAGGTCACCAAGAGTCTCAGGGGCACAGAGAGGGCTTTGCTCATAAGCCACAAATGCCCTCATCATAGAGTCACCGTGCAAACCATTTCAAGATGGTTAAGGGTGTGGTATTGGGTGCAGTGGGGTGGACACTAACATATTGTTATATTAGCTTTCATAGCAAAAGGATTTGAGTATAGGAGCAGGGAGGTTCTACTTCAGTTGTATAGGGTCTTGGTGAGACCACACCTGGAGTATTGCGTACAGTTCGGGTCTCCAAATCTGAGGAAGGACATTATTGTCATAGAGGGAGTACAGAGAAGGTTCACCAGACTGATTCCTGGGATGTCAAGACTGTCTTATGAAGAAAGACTGGATAGACTCGGTTTATACTCTCTAAAATTTAGGAGATTGAGGGGGGATCTTATAGAAACTTACAAAATTCTTAAGGGGTTGGACAGGCTAGATGCAGGAAGATTGTTCACATCTCCATCACGGACTGTTCACTCTGCTGCCCTCGGGAAAAAGATACCGCAGCATAAGGAGCAGAACATCAAGGTTCCGCAACAGCTTCTTCCCTCGAGCCATCAGACTCCTGAATGCCATGTAAATGGGCTGCCACTATTGTCTATTTACCCTTTTCATACATACCTATCCTTCGGTTAATTTATATTTATTGTGTTGCACAGGGAGCCAAATGCAACGTAATTTCGTTTGGAACTGCATATATCAATGTATTTCTAAATGACAATAAAGTTTGTTTGACTTGACTTGACTTGACAATTGCAGGTGGGACAGAGATGATTGGCTGATGCCAGTGTAAAGGGAGTTGCAGCAATCAAGGTGGGAGGAGATAAAAGAGTGGATGATCTTCTCGAGGTCGTCAAATTGATCGAGAGGTTTTATTTTTGCTATCATCGGAAGCTGGAAGAAGCTAGCTTTTACCACGGCATTGACTTGTTTGTCAAATTTCAACACGGAGTTAAATATCACACCAAGGTTTTTAACATGAGTTTTGAGTAATGGGGTAAGGCTTCCAAGGTTGCCTGCTATCGTTTTGATGGAGTCCGAGGGGCCGAGTAGGATGACCTCAGACTTACTCTCATTTAGTTGGAGGAAGTTCTGGGCCATCCAACACTTTATATCCTCGAGGCAGTGGATAAGGCTGAGTAGATTTGATCGGTTGTTGGGTTTCAGGGGGAGATAGAGTTGTGTATCGTCCACATAGCAGTGGAAGGAAATGCCATGCCTTTGAATGACTTGGCCTAAGGGGAGCATATACAGGGTAAGGAGAATGGGGCCTAGGATGGAGCCTTGTGGAACTCCGCAGCAAAGGTTAGCTGGGGAGGAGAAAGAGTTACCTATGTTTGTAGAGAAAGTCCTATTTTTGAGGTAGGAGACAAACCAGCTCAGGGCAGGGCCATCAATACCAACTCCATATGGGAGACGGTCAATTAGGATGGTGTGGTCGACTGTATCAAATGCTGTGCTGAGGTCAAGAAGGAGCAGGATTTCACAGTCGCTGGAGACAATGGTGAGGTCATTATGTACCTTCAACAAGGCAGACTCCGTGCTGTGGTGGACCCTGAAACCTGATTGGAAAGTTTCCAGGATGATGGTAATTTGGTGAAGGTAAGGCATAATTTGACTTGAAATTACCTTTTCAACCACTTTTGAAAGGAAATGCAGTTTGGAAGTAGGTCTGTAGTTGCTAGGCAAGGTGGGATCTAGGTTAGATTTTTTCAGGAGGGCCTGGACCACCGCGTGCTTGAAGCAGGTAGGAACAGTGGCAGTGGCCAGAGAACTGTTGATGATGGTGAGGATGCTGGGACCGACTATTGTAATGACATCCTTCAGAAGGGCAGAGGAGACAACGTCGAGGGGGCAGGTAATAGGTTTCATGGTGGTGACCAGCTTTACAACGGAGGGTAGAGTAACGGGTTGGAAACAGTCTAATTTTGAAGAGAAGACCAATGAGACAGCTACGTCACAGATGAGAGGGGGAAATATTTGATCTGATGTTCTTCACTTTGCTGGTGAAGAATGTAGTAAATTCTTCGCACTTAGCAGGGAACTCAGCTAAGCTGGAACTGGGGGCAGGACATATGATAGAGGTAATGGTACTAAAAAGGACCTTGGAGTTTTGGACGTTTTTGGAAATGAGGTCCTGGTGTTTGAAAAGATTGTTTCTCAGAAGTTCAAAGGAAATTTGAAGCTTATCAGATTTATGCTTCCTTTCTGATTTTCTCCACTCTTCTTAGGGCTCTGGTAGTGTAATTGTGCCAGGCCCAGCCTTTAGGCTTAAGGGCCTGTCCTACCAGCATCCGACTCCATGCGATGAACGTGATCAAACTAGAAGCGGGGGCTCGCGGGGGTCAGGTGATCCCCTGTACAGGGCCGTTCCCACCAGCATACGCCTGCACGCGGCAAGCGCGATTAAACCGGCAGCAGGGGCCATGCGGAGGTCGGGTGAGTGGCACAAGGCGGCGCAAAGTGAGGCGAACTTGGAGCGAAGTCCTCAGGTAAGTTCGCCAGGACAGAGAGGGGCACACAGAGAGGGGCACAGAGGCACACACACACACAGGGCCACGGAGCCACACACATAGAGGGTCACGGAGGCACCTACAGATAGATTCACGGAGGCACGATGTCGAGGCGGTGTGTAATGCGTCGAGGCGACTGCGAGCCGACAAGCCGTTGCTGCGCAGAATTTTTTAACATAGTCAGTATTTTGGAGCCTCACGCGATGTCGGGATGAATTCCGCACAATTCCGCACGGCTCCGGCGATCGAAGTGGGACCGGCCCCGCGACGTCGGACGGCTCAACCGACCGCGTTAGGTTGCGCTCATCGCATAGAGTTGCATGCTGGTAGGACAGGCCCTTTAGGCTTTTTCATTTTAAGAGGAGCAACATAATCCAGGATGAAAGAGCAAGTGGTGTTGAATAAAGAAATTAGGTCGTCAGTGTTGAGATGGAGAGGAGAAGCCTTGATGGTGCAGATGTCAGGGGCAGCTATGAGAGCTTCAGAGAAATTACTGGCAGTCGAAGAGGTTACGTAGCGGGAGTAGCGAGATGGGATTTTGAGGGAGAGAAAGGCAGAGATGGCAAGAGAAATAAAGATGGCAAGAGAAATAACCTGCAAGTGGGCTCAGAAATGCAATCTGACATCAGTTTTCGGCATCAAGAAATAAAACCAATAAAGTTACACTCTTATCTTCCATTAAGGTAACATTCGTCATCACTGCGAATTAAATAGCTAATGAACCAGTTTGACTAGGTAAGTAAAACTTGCATGTAAATTACACGGTTATAAACATTACCACAGAATATTCTAACTGAACGTTCATATTACAAATGCTAAAAAAAAATGCCTCAACCCGAGGCCTCGAGTACGAGGGTCCACTCTCAAGCATGAGGAAGAGTTATAAAGACCTCCTAGGACCTCGTGCCGACCATGCTGCGAGTATGAGTCGAGGGAAACTCTTCTAATCTCGCGAATTAGGTCCCCGCAGTGGGACAGGCCCGCATAAGAGATTAGCATACAAACTTAAAGCACACGGTATTGGGGGTTCAGTGTTGTGGATAGAGAACTGGCTAGCAGACAGGAGGCAAAGGGTAGGAGTAAACGGGTCCTTTTCAGAATGGCAGGCAGTGACTAGTGGGGTGCCGCAAGGCTCAGTGCTGGGACCCCAGCTATTTACAATATATATTAATGATTTGGACGAGGGAATTCAATGCAACATCTCCAAATTTGCAGATGATACCAAGCTGGGGGGTATAGTTAGGTGTGAGGAGGATGCTTGTAGGCTGCAGGCTGATTTGGATAGGCTGAGTGAATGGGCAGATGCATGGCAGATGCAGTATACTGTGGATAAATGTGAGGTTATCCACTTTGGTGGCAAAAACATGAGGGTAGACTATTATCTGAATGGTGGCAGATTAGGAAAGGGGGAGATGCAACGAGACCTGGGTGTCATGGTACACCAGTCATTGAAAGTAGGCATGCAGGTGCAGCAGGCAGTGAAGAAAGCAAATGGTATGTTAGCATTCATAGCGAAAGGATTTGAGTATAGGAGCAGGGAGGTTCTACTGCAGTTGTACAGGGTTTTGGTGAGGCCACACCTGGAGTATTGCGTACAGTTTTGGTCTCCAAATCTGAGGAAAGACATCCTTGCCATAGAGGGGGTACAGAGAAGATTCACCAGACTGATTCCTGGGATGTCAGGACTTTCATATGAGGAAAGATTGGATAGACTCGGCTTGTACTCGCTGGAATTTAGAAGATTGAGGGGGGATCTTATAGAAACTTACAAAATTTTTAAGGGGTTGGACAAGCTAGATGCTGGAAGATTGTTCCCGATGTTGGGGGAGTCCAGAACAAGGGGTCACAGTCTAAGGATAAGGGGGAATTCCTTTAGGACCGAAATGAGGAAAACATTCTTTACAAAGAGAGTCGTGAGTCTCTGGAATTCTCTGCCACAGAAGGTAGTTGAGGCCAGTTCATTGGCTATATTTAAGAGGGCGTTAGATGTGGCACTTGTGGCTAAAGGGATCAGGGGGTATGGAGAGAAGGCAGGTACGGGATACTGAGTTGGATGATCAGCCATGATCACATTGAATGGCGGTGCAGGCTCGAAGGGCCTATTGGCCTACTCCTGCACTTATTTTCTATGTTTCTATGTTTAACAGTGGGACAGGCAGCATCTCTAGATAGAAAGAATCGGTGACAGTTCGGCTTCGGTTTCATTTAAAGCTACATGTGAAAATGCTTAACAGAAAACTGCAATGAAAAATTATAATGTACATTTTCAGCATTTCAACAAAACTATTCAAAAATGTATATTATTGATGTGCCAGATAATGATTTGTAGACCAATAATGTCTCTTAAAGCTTACTGGCTAATATAACTCAAATATGGAGACACATTTCAACATCAACACTCAGATTGAGAATGAGAGCTTTAATGAAAAAATAACACCTGGTATTTCATACATGTTGCAAATAGAGACATTTCTGCAACATGTAAAATGTATTTTCAGAGAGGGCAAGAAATTAAGGAGAATGAACTGTATAAGGAGAAGGAGCAAAGAGGAAGGCTCACACTGGTATTTCATACATTTTAACCATATAATAACCATATAACAATTACAGCACGGAAACAAGCCCTCTCGGCCCTTTAAGTCTGTGCCGACCATTTATTTTCCCCTAGTCCCATCTACCTGCACTAAGACCATACCCCTCCATTCCTTTCCCGTCCATATAACTATTTACTTTACTTTTAAATGTTAAAATGGATCCTGCCTCCATTCCTGCCTTCACCACCCCTGCTGGCATCTCAGTGAAGATACAGTGTGTGAGCAAATTTTCCCCTCCGGTTCCCATTAAACATCCTCCCTCTCACCTCAAACCAATATGCTGATGTGTTATACATTTGGATGCTAATTGTACTAAAAAACATTGGAGCCTCTTTGCATCCTCTTCACAGCTCACCGAATCCCCCAAGAGTGCAGGGAATCATGAGTGTTTAATTATCACATGCACCAGGAACAGAACAGCAAAACTGTTATTTGTTGCAGATTTACAAGCATATGAAACACAATACCACAAATTAAGTTACAATAAACAATAATACAATAAATTCTATGTATTACTAGGCAACCAGATAATAACTAGGTAGCAGTGCAAACCAAAGCAAGTGGTGCAACCTCAGTAAATCGTTGTTGAGGTACTGTGTTTCGGGTTGTGCTGAGTGGTTCAAGAGCCTGGCGGTTGGTGGTCAGTTCTTGAACCTGGAGGTCGTGGTTCCCAAGCTCCTATAACTTCCACCCAATGATAGCAGCTTGACGAGAGCATGGCCAGGATGGTGTGGGTCTTTGATGATATTAGCTGCCATTTTATAGACATTTTCTACAGCTCACTTTGATGGTGGGGAATGTCCACCACTCTCTGCATGCAGCCTCCTTCGTTCCTGGATGTTTGTGTTACCGAGCCATGCCCTGATGCAACTGGTCAGTATGCTCTCGAACGTATAACAATAGAAGTTTGATTTAATAACATGCCAATCCTTTTCAATCTTCTGAGCATATAGAAGTATTGAACTCCCCCCCCCCAGCTTTCTGCAAATTTGCAGATGCTACATTTAGTTCCCTAATCCAAGTCATTGATATATACTGTGAAAGCTAAGGCACAAGCATTCATCCCTCTGCACTTACTAATCACTGCCTGCCTCCCAGAAAAAAGTGCATTTATTCCTATTCTCTGCTACCTATCAGCAAATCATCACACCATGACAGTATATTATATCCCCTGCCCATCACATGCTGTAATTCTGCGCACTAACCTCTTATGCAATACCTTATCAAAAGCTTTAAGCATAACCAAATCAACAAAACCCAGAACAAATGGAAACAGTTCTTTCGGCCACGCCGACCACTGACCATGCATTCCACTAGTTCTTTCTTATCTCACTTGCCACTCCCAAGGGGCAATTTACAGTGGCCGATTAACCAATAAGCCTACATGTCCTCACGACTCTGGAGGAGGCCAGAACACTCAGAGGAAATCCACATGGTCATAGGGAGAACATGCAAACACCAAACAGACAGCAGGGTCCGGATTGAACCCGGCAGCAGTTTTCCTGCTTGGGTAAAATTCAAGCTAGCTCCACTAGCATTCCATTACCTAAAAGCTATTGGTAACAAATTGAATCATGCTATTCAATAGTTCTTCAGTATATCAGAAAAAAAAAGTAATTTCATTCTGCTACATTGGATGATATTCTAGAACTCGAATTCTACACCAATAGTTAAACTTGCTCTTGTACAGTCTTTGGCTAGATGGCATTAAAGCTCAAATTTAACATTTACAATATTTTTATGTTGAATAAATCTCATTCCCCTGGCAGTAACTTGCTTATTAGTATTACTGTTGCGCTGTGATCAATTCAGAAAATCTTTAATGCACCAACATTTGTGTAGACAATTTAATCTTATGTCTTCCACTCAAATCCAACATAATGCGCCTGTGCCAATAAAGAAAAGCCGAGAAACATAAATCCCTGGTTTCCAGCTTAAGCTGACATGGTTTCCTTATCTGAGAAGTCAGTATCTCACACCAATCACAACACAATATCTAGTGCAATAGTGTGCTCTGAAGTGATGAATGTCCAAATCACAACTGGGCTTACTTCTGGTTCAACAATCAATGCAGAGTATGTTCAGAAGGCTGCTTCAACTCTTATCAAAACACACAGGCAGTGATATTACAAGAAACACTGGTAGAGTGGTAACAGCAGTCTAGCTGTTCATCTTCCCCTTAACAATGTTGTGCTTCTGCATTGGCAATCAATTCCATGTTGGGATAGGGATATATTAGTTCACCTCATTAATGATATTTTAAGTGGATTTTTTTTTAAATTTCATTTTCCAAGCTATCTGGCAATAGAGGAAATTACATACATTTTGTTTAGAGAACAGGACTCAAGGCATTTCCAATTAAATCTCTGAAATGAAAATTGGGCAATTATGTGAACTTTCAAGCCAATCATTTTTTCTGACATTTAGATTTGACGCAATTGATGGCAAAAAGCTGCAAAGGGATATTTTTGTCATATTTTCTCATACCATATTAACTAATTCAAAAATCTTACATAACAAAACAGGTTACATAAGGTGTGGATTTTAATACCAGTGGCATGCTGTTTAATTGAATTGAGTTAATGCCAGCCATAGTCATCTGACCACAGTCAAGTACCCACACTACCACATCTCTCAGGTAAACACAACTTGACAAAACTATTAGGTTTAGGGTTTCTTTACACAACTAAGTTAATCTAAAACATGGTTGAAGTTTCCAGATTTAAATGGTGGAAAATTAAATTACATTTACTTTGCAACTCCTTGATTTAGTGGTTAACATGGGAACTCCCGATCTGTGCAGATTTAACTGATGGTAACCAGTATAATTGAATTTAACTATTATAACTAAGGCATATTAAATTGACTTTGTCAAAATAATGCATTTTTGTCTTTAGATCTGGCAGCTAGCATTTTAAATCGAATATAACATTTGGGAGCACCTACAGCTACATCCTACTTTGCTTCATATGTTGTGAAATTCATAATCTCCATGGAAACAGATTTGTGGAAGGCTATGGGTCAAGAGCTATAAGAGTTAACAATCAGCCAGCTACGCTCTGACTATAGGCAAGGATAAAAATAAAATCTTTGAATGTATTGGATTGGAACAAATATAGTGAAGACCAGCGTATGCAGTTAAATTCAATGTTCAAAACAACAAAGTGTTCACCAAACACTGTAATAGGAAGATACTTCCCACCCCCTCCTTACTGCCCAACATCAGTCCGGCCACTTCTCCATCATTAACAATAGAAATTGAGGAGGTGGAGAAGCTATTACAGAGACAGAAAAGCCGGAAATCTTCAGTACCGGACAATGTTTTCCCCTCTACCGTCAAGCTCTGTGCTGAACAATGGGCACCAGTCTACACAGACATTTTCAACCTGTCCCTGCAAACCTGCACTGTACCTGTCTGCTTCAAAGTCTCCACTATTGTTCTTGCACCAAAAAAGCAAATAATTACTGGTCTTAATGACTACAGGCCTGTTGCACTGTAATCATGAAGACCCTTGAAAGATTTGTGCTGGCCCACCTGAAAAATATCACAAACCCTCTGCTGGACCCCAAAAGTTTGCATACCTGGCCAAGTGGATGACGCAGGCCACCTAGGTCAGTACTTCATCCTCTAGCACCTAGACCGCCAGTGGACATATGCAAGGATTTTGTTTGTGGATTTTAGCTCTGCATTCAACACCATTGTGCCAGAGCTACTACACTCCAAACTCTTCCAGTTGACTGAACCCCTCTGTCGGTGGATCACCAGCTTCCTGACAGACAGGAAGCAGCATGTGAGGCTGGGAAAGCACATCTTGGATCCGCTGACCCACAGCATAGGAGCACCGCAAGGCTGCGTACTCTCCCCTCTCCTCTACACCAATGACTGCACCTCCACAGACTCCTCTATCAAGTTTCTCAAGTTTGCAGATGACACAACCCTGATTCGACTAATCCAGGATGGGGAGGAATTTGGCATCCTGGTGCTATTGCAACAACCTGGAGCTCAATGTTCTTAAGACGGTGGCATTGATTGTAGACTTTGGGAGAGCTCCCCCTCCCCTCCCCCGACTCACCATCAACAACACCACAGTGACATCTGTGGAGTAATTTAAGTTCCTTGGAACCATCATCTCTAGGCACCTTAAATGGGAGGCCTCCATCAAATCCACAATCAAAAAGGCCCACCAGAGGATCAACTTCCTACGGCAACTGAGAAAACACAATCTGCCACAGGCAATGATGGACAATTTTATATTGCCATCAAAGAGTCTGCCCTCACCTTCTCCATCATGGTCTGGTTTGGCTCAGCCACCAAGCATGACATCCGGAGGCTGCAGCGCATCGTTCGATCAGCTGAGAAGTTGTTGGCTGCAACCATTCCCCCATTGATGAACTGTACACTGCCAGGGCCAGGTAGAAAGTGGATAAGATCTTTTCTGACCTCTCTCACCCTGGCCACAAACTCTTTGAAACACTTCCCTCCGGAAGGTGACTACGGACTGTTCAAGCCACCACAGCCAGACATAAAAACTGTTTTTTTTCCATGAGCAGTAGCATTTCTCAATGACCACAATTCTGTAGTCTCCTTTTGCTTCGGGTTTTTATTTCATTCTTCACATGTTTAATCTATAATGTTTTATTCTTAATTGGTTACTGTATATCGTGCTGTTACTTGCGAGCAAAGCACCAAGGCAAATTCATTGTATGTTTACATACTTGGCTAATAAAATATATACAATTCAATTCAATTCCAAATGTATTCAAGGTTAATGAAGTTGACTCCAAGGCAAGGGGCATGCTATAAATTAACTATTTGGTCAGGCACCTGAAACACAAAAAATAATCCAGATTGTGGCTGTTGGTTTGCTATCAACAATTGGAACAGCATTAGAAAGAAGGCAATTTGCTCTTATCAGGAGACAGGGATGAAGAGAATGTAATGCATGGCTGCTCTGTGACTCATTGGATAAGGAAAACCACATGTGCTAACGCTA
This sequence comes from Raja brachyura, assembly GCA_963514005.1. The sequence continues at coordinate 30,639,177 of OY740782.1, read as the reverse complement.
ATCATCATATGTGCTTGTTAATATCCAGACAACATCCAGCAGATGGAAAGTATGACTTGTCCAGTAGCCAGTAATATATAGCCAGTGGGGGGGGGGGGGGCTTTCGGTTGCGCTAGTATGGGAGTTGTGGGCCGAAGGTACTGGTTTGCAGAGGGCTAGTCTAGACATTGTGGGCTGAATGGATTCTTGGGCTGGCAGCCAACTGTTGCAATGATTTTAAAAGCCAAACCAAGGCAAACAATTTGGCTGCAGCCTCCTGACAACCAAAATCCATTTTGTGAACACAAACTTTAAAAAAAGGCGAGGCAAACAATTTCGCTGCAGCCACATGAAAACGAAAATCCATTTTGTGAACACAAACTTTTAAAAAAAGGTGAGACAAACAATTTGGCTGCAGCCTAATTCAGATCCCATGACATATGGCCTTGTGTGTGGACTTTATACATTCTATCTGTGATTCCCAGTTTCAATTTTGGCCTCCGTATACTCCAATTACATCCAACATCATTGAGACATGTGGGTTAGTAGGTTACTTGGCTACTGTAAAATGTCTTGGGTGATAGAATTTGGGGAGAGTCAATGGAAATTTGGGGTGGATAGACTGCAGGGAAACGAAAGAGGGGAAAATGATTGAGCATAGACTGGGCCAATATGTGGGCCAATATGGGCCAATATTTTGCAAGGAAATGTGGAAATAATGATCTTAGATATTTCTCAAGCTCATTTTGACAGATATATAAACCCAGTAGAATAACCTCTACAAATCTGTGAAAAGGAACATAAATTTGGAGATAGTTACAGGAAATGCTGAACAGATATTTCATAAAGAGAGAATAAACTACTGGCAAAATCTGTAAAATACCAAAAACATAAACAATGTGCAAAGAACATCAGAGAAGTGTAATGCGTAAAATATGTTTATAATAACAAAAATATAAATATTCCCAAATCATTTTGTCCAAAATGGTTGGGGGGTTTTAAGTGATTATCTGGCTTAATAATAAGGTTACTGCTCTAGATCACCACCACCACCGCCAGCACTGAAATCCCATCTAGACTTGGAAATAGGTCACGATTCCTTTGTCAGTGTCGGCTTCAAAAGCAACACCATGAGAACACTTCACCGGAAAGATTGCAGAGGTTCCATGCAGCAATTCATTGCAATTTTCTCACAGGCAGAGATTGGTAATAAATGCTGTTCTTGCCCCTGTCACCCACACTCTGAAGATTAATATGAAAGAGATACTGGTAAAAATAGCTGAAGGCAAATGGGCATTTTACTTCGGAGTCACGTGAGTGATTCCATGAAGAAGTCCCGCCAGAGTGCATGCGCGTCATTACGCCTGATGCACCTATGGGCTGGCAGGCGCGTTCTCCCACCAGTTGTAAGTTTAAAACCCAAGGTAAGTGTTTCAAACTTAACTTCAGTCCTTTTGCAGTCTTTAAGTCTTGTCCACAGGAAATAAGTCAACCGTGCGAAAATGCTCAAGGGAAAGTCGAGACGGTCCGCTACAAATTCAACTACGGAAGACCGCGGCAGTGCTGGTAGCGGGTGGCCATCCGTTTCCCCTGCAGAGTCGCTGGTGGTACGGCCAGTGGCTTCCGACTTGGTGCTGGTAGGAGGCACCATGGCTACACCGGTGGGCCGGAAAGCCACGAAAAAGTTGGTGCGGCCCGTAGACTCTGATGAGTTGGGCCAGGAGGAAAGCCCTCCTATAATGGATGCCGTTTTTGGGTGGCTGTCCAGAATGGAGCTCCTCATGGAGAGGATGCTCCATGCCAATATGCTCGGGGAAGACGAGCCTCATATCCGCGGGTCTCCTCGCGGGGTCGTGGCAGAAGTCCCTGTAGAAGGGCTGCTTAATGCACCCCTCATGGAGAAGGAGTGTGCACGGAGTCAGTTTTGTTCTGACTCCGAGGTCAGGGGTGTAGCCAGTGAGCCAGTGAGTCCCCAGACAAGGAGACCATGAATCTGGGGTGCCAAGCCTGGCATCCAGATTTGCTATTCCAACTGGAACAGGCGGTCCGCTGAATGAGGATTTGGCCAGGACCATTAATTACATGGTCTCCCATCAATTGCAAGAACTCACCATGGAGGACACCTCCAAGAAGTACCAAATGCCCATGAATTGTGCCTCTCTTCCAGTTCCGACAGTGAACCACCCAATCTGGGGTCACATGGGAGCGGGGGTCAGAGCCCAAAAATTGAGGCTCCAAAAAATCCTGAAGCTGCTTGCCTCAGGAATCACGGCATTTGCCAGGTCCGTGGATGATGGGGCTCTCTCTGAGGAGCAACAGGATGCACTTGCTCTCATGTGCAATGCACATTTTGAGATTGACTGTTTAAGAAAAAGTGCAATCCCCCCCATGTTAAACCCCAAATTGTGCAGCCGCCGGATTTGCTTTTTGGGGATGACCTGTCCAAACAGGTTCGTGAGTTGGATGATGAGCCAAAAACGGTTGACCTCATAAAAGCTCAACCGGCCAACAAAAATCGCCCCCGGCGGCAGCACCCCTCCCAACGGTTCGCTGCAATAGCTTCAGGCCGAGGACCGCCGGACCCAGCCAACTTTACGAAATTTGCGTACGCCAACTTTCCCCTCGAAAACACGGGGGCAGAAGTATACACCAACAATGGAGGTAGGTGCATCTGGTCCTTTTCAGAAATGTTTGGGCCAGTCACAAGTTGGTGGGAGGTTACATTTGTTTTTCAATGAGTGGGGTTGTATAACCTCTGACTTGTTTATACTGCACAGTATACTAGGTTTCCGAATTGAATTTATTTTCAAATTATGTCCACCCACACAGCATACACCTAAAACGGACATACTGTTTTTCACAACAACAGTCTTTAGATGTTCAAGCTGAAATTGAAACGCTAGCTAAAAAAAGGGGTAATTGAGAAATCTTTTCATTAATCTCACCAATTTGTGTCTAATATATTCCCTACACAAAAGAAAAATGGTGGGTGTCACATCATTTTGGATCTGAATCAGCTTAACTCCTATGTGCTGTAAACATTTAAAAATGGAAACTTTTGTTACTGCCAAACAATTGGTTTCCAAAGGATGCTATATGGCATGCATAGATCTCAAAGAAGCATACTATTCAGTACCCATTCATCATAATCACCGGAGATATTTGAAATTTAACTGGATGAAGCAATTAAGGCAGTTTAAGGCATTGCCTAATGGATTAAGTTTGGCTCCCAGGCTATTTACAAAGTTGTTATAACCAGTGTTGGGTCTACTCCGGGCTCAGAATCATACTGTCATGGCCTATTTGGATGGTATCCTAGTCATAGGTAGAACTAAACAATCAGCTGAATTATCTGTTTCAGCTACCAAACTCATGTTTTAAAGATTGGGATTTCTTATCCATCCAGTTAAGTCCAAATTGATACAAACAGAGTCATTGATTATTTGGGGTTTACCATTAATTCAATTCACATGTCTGTGACTCTGCCTCCAGGCAAGAGATCAGAATTAATAGAAGCTTGTAACAACCTCATTGACGAGCAACAATCTTTATAATTGGCAAATTAGTAGCAGCATTTCCAGCCGCACTGTTTGGACCTTTACATTATCAAAATTTGCAATGTGCAAAGGAGCAGACACCCATAAAGCATGCAGGTCATTCTGATAGGCCTATGCAATTACCAGCTGAAGCTGTTGCTGAGTTACAATGGTGGATAACGAACATTTCTCACTGCTCCAGCAAAATTTGGATTGATGCACCTTCAGTAATTTTACAAACTGTTGTTAGTGCTCTAGGATGGGGAGCTACTGATACTATCTCCAGCTGTGGCGGCAGGTGGAATATGCATGAGGCATTAATCCTTCAATCCCGTGGAATTAACTATATAGAATTGTTGGGAGCACTCTATGGGTTAAAAGTGTATGGTACTACTATGCATGACTTGCATGTGCAACTTCAGATTGACAACACTACAGCAGTAGCATATGTTAATCACATGGGTGGAATCAAGTCGGTATCATGTGATAACTTGACTAACCTTATCTGGCATTGGTGTATTACAAGAAACATCTGGATGTCAGCTACCTATTTACCAGGTAGATTTAACGTGGTAGCAGACACCAGATCACAAATTTTAATGACAACACAGAATGGATGTTGAATCGTGAAATATTTAATGATATTGTCACTCGGTGTGGTGTACCAGAGATTGACTTGTTTGCATCCAGATTGAATCACCAGTTACCAAAATATGTCTCATGGGAACCAGACCCAGGGGCAGTGGCGGTAGATGCATTCTCGCTACACTGGAGTGGAATGTTTTTATATGCATTTCCCCCATTTTGCCCCATCAGCCGGTGCTTGACTAAGATCGAGCAGGACTCGGCCTCAGGCATTCTGGTAGTTCCTGACTGGCCTACGCGACCATGGTTTCCACTAGTTCTGAAACTATTAACATCAGCCTTTTAAGGCGATCCCCAAAAGCAGTAATCTGCTGGTTCATCCTGTAACTGGGGAGAATCATCCACTACATGATCGTATTAATCTATTGATTTGCAGGTTCTGAGAAGACCGTTCCTGGGGCTCAGACTATCAGGGCGTACGGTGGATGTGATTACTGTGGCCTGGAGGGATAGCACTAAAAAACATATATTTCTCATATCAAGAAATGGGAGGTGTTCTGCTTGCAGTCGAACATTTCATATGTCCCCGGGTGTTGTACCACGTGGAAGGTGCCGGGACAGAAGACGATATCGCACTGAGCGGCGGACTGGCTTGCAAAACAAAAAGGGCTGTTGTGCCAAACCCAAAGAGGCCAAAGTCGGGCCACGCCATTGTAGTTGGAGACTCCATTGTGAGAGGTACGGACAGGGGTTTCTGCAGCAACAGACGGGATTTGAGGATGGTGTGCTGCCTTCCTGGTGCCAGGATCCAGGATGTCATGGACAGAGTGCAGACAATCCTCAAGGGCGAAGGTGAACAGCCAGAAGTGGTCGTGCATGTTGGCACAAATGATGTTGGAAAGAAGGGGATGAATATTCTGCAGCGTGACTTTAGAGAGCTCGGAAAAATGCTGAAAAGCAGGACTTCCAGGGTTGTTATCTCCGGTTTGCTTCCAGTTCCTCGTGCTGGCGAGAGCAGGAACAGGGAGATAAGGGACCAGAATGTATGGCTGAGGAACTGGTGCAGGGGGCAGGGATTTAGATTCTTAGATCACTGGGATCTGGTTTGGAGTAAGGGGGAACTGTACAAAAGGGACGGATTGCATCTTAACAGGTGGGGGACCAGCATTCTGGCCGGCAGGTTTGCCACTGCTACACGGATGGTTTTAAACTGAATAAGGGGGGTGCGGTGTCAAATGGGATAGTCGAGGACGGAGTTAAAGGGAAAGAGAGTAAAGGGATGGTTAATGACCCCAGAATTAACGGGAAAGAAAGCTCACAAAGGGATAGGAGAGTATGGCCAAATATAATAGGGATCGATGTGAAAGGGGCCACTTGTCAACATAATTGTATAAGGAGTAAGAGTGTTGTAAAAACAAGCCTGAAGGCTTTGTGTCTGAATGCGAGGAGTATTCGTAATAAGGTGGATGAGTTGAAGGTGCAGATAGCGATTAATGACTATGCTATAGTTGGGATCACGGAGACATGGCTCCAGGATGACCAAGGCTGGGAGCTGAACATCCAGGGATATTCAATATTCAGGAGGGATAGACAAAAAGGAAAAGGAGGTGGGGTAGCGTTGCTGGTGAGAGAGGAGATTAATGCAATAGAAAGGAAGGACATTAGCGTGGAGGATGTGGAATCAATATGGGTAGAGCTGCGAAACTCTAAGGGGCAGAAAGCGCTAGTGGGAGTTGAGTACAGGCCACCTAACAGTAGTATTGGAGTTGGGGATGGCATCAAACAGGAAATTAGAAATGCGTGCAACAAGGGTAACACGGTTATAATGGGTGACTTCAATCTGCATGTAGATTGGGTGAATCAAATTGGCAGGTGTGCTGAGGAAGAGGATTTCTTGGAATGTATGCGGGATAGTTTTCTCAACCACCATGTGGAGGAACCAACGAGAGAGCAGGCTATTCTAGACTGGGTATTGAGTAATGAGGAAGGGATAGTTAGCAGTCTCGTTGTGAGTGGCCCCTTGGGCAAGAGTGACCATAATATGGTTGAGTTCTTCATTAGGATGGAGAGTGACAAAATTAATTCAGAAACAAGGGTTCTGAACTTGAACAAAGGTAACTTTGAAGGTATGAGATGTGAATTTGCCAAGATAGACTGGCAGGTGAACCTTAAAGAGTTGACAGTGGATGTGCAATGGAAGGTATTTAAAGACTGCATGGATGAAGTACAAAAATTGTTCATACCAGTTTGGCAAAAGAATAAATCAGGGAAGGTGGTGCATCCATGGATAACAAGGGAAATCAGGGATAGTATAAAAAAAAAGATGAGGCATACAAATTGGCCAGAAAAAGCAGCCTACCGGAGGACTGGGAGAAATTCAGAATCCAGCAGAGGAGGACAAAGGGCTTAATTAGGAAAGGGAAAATAGATTATGAAAGGAAACTGGCAGGGAACATAAAAACTAACTGCAAAAGTTTTTATAGATATGTGAAGAGAAAGAGACTAGTTAAAACAAATGTTGGTCCCTTGCAGTCAGAAACGGGTGAATTGATCATGGGGAACAAGGACATGGCAGACCAATTAAATAACTACGTTGGTTCTGTCTTCACTAAGGAAGACATAAATAATCTGCAGGAAATAGCAGAGGAACGGGGGTCAAATAAGATGGAGGAACTGAGTGAATTCCAGGTTAGCCAGGTGGTGGTGTTGGGTAAATTGAACGGATTGAAGGCCGATAAATCCCCAGGGCCAGATAGTCTGCATCCCAGAGTACTCAAGGGGGTAGCCACAGAAATAGTGGATGTATTAGTGATCATTTTTCAAAATTCCTTAGATTCTGGAGTAGTTCCTGAGGATTGGAGGGTAGCTAATGTAATCCCACTTTTTAAAAAAGGAAGGAGAGAGAAAGCGGGGAATTACAGACCAGTTAGTCTAACATCGGTAGTGGGGAAACTGCTAGAGTCAGTTATTAAAGATGGGATAGCAGCGCATTTGGAAAGTGGTGAAATCATTGGACAAATTCAGCATGGATTTACTTAAGGTAAATCATGTCTGACAAATCTGATAGAATTTTTCAAGGATGTAACTAGTAGAGTGGATAATGGAGAACCAGTGGATGTATTATATCTAGACTTTCAGAAGGCTTTCGACAAGGTCCCGCATAAGAGATTAGCATACAAACTTAAAGCACACGGTATTGGGGGTTCAGTATTGATGTGGATAGAGAACTGGCTAGCAGACAGGAAGCAAAGGGTAGAAGTAAACGGGTCCTTTTCAGAATGGCAGGCAGTGACTAGTGGGGTACCTGAAGGCTCGGTGCTGGGACCCCAGCTATTTACAATATATATTAATGATTTGGACGTGGGAATTCAATGCAACATCTCCAAATTTGCAGATGACACCAAGCTGGGGGGTATAGTTAGGTGTGAGGAGGATGCTTGGAGGCTGCAGGGTGATTTGGATAGGCTGAGTGAATGGGCAGATGCATGGCAGATGCAGTATAATGTGGATAAATGTGAGGTTATCCACTTTGGTGGCAAAAACATGAGGGTAGACTATTATCTGAATGGTGGCAGATTAGGAAAAGGGGGATGCAACGAGACCTGGGTGTCATGGTACGCCAGTCATTGAAAGTAGGCATGCAGGTGCAGCAGGCAGTGAAGAAAGCAAATGGTATGTTAGCATTCATAGTGAAAGGATTTGAGTATAGGAGCAGGGAGGTTCTACTGCAGTTGTACAGGGTTTTGGTGAGGCCACACCTGGAGTATTGCGTACAGTTTTGGTCTCCAAATCTGAGGAAAGACATTCTTGCCATAGAGGGGGTACAGAGAAGATTCACCAGACTGATTCCTGGGATGTCAGGACTTTCATATGAGGAAAGACTGGATAGACTTGGCTTGTACTCGCTGGAATTTAGAAGATTGAGGGGGGATCTTATAGAAACTTACAAAATTCTTAAGGGGTTGGACAAGCTAGATGCTGGAAGATTGTTCCCGATGTTGGGGGATTCCAGAACAAGGGGTCACAGTCTAAGGATAAGGGGGAATTCCTTTAGGACTGAGATGAGGAAAACATTCTTTACACAGAGAGTGGTGAGTCTCTGGAATTCTCTGCCACAGAAGGTAGTTCAGGCCAGTTCATTGGCTATATTTAAGAGGGCGTTAGATGTGGCACTTGTGGCTAAAGGGATCAGGGGGTATGGAGAGAAGGCAGGTACAGGATACTGAGTTGGATGATCAGATATGATCACATTGAATGGCGGTGCAGGCTCGAAGGGCCGAATGGCCTACTCCTGCACCTATTTTATATGTTTCTATGTTTCTATATCATCCGGCAAGCGTACCTGATGTGTTGGAATTTCTTTCCACGCTCTATTTTGATGAGCGGCTTAGCTATTGTGCCATCAATAGTGCCAGAAGTCCCTTATCATCCTACCTATGGCAAGGAAGGGGACAACAATCTGTTGCGTCTCACCCTTTAATATCTCGGTTCATGAAGGGTATTTTTAACTGTAATACCCCCAGGCCCAGGTACACGGAAATCTGGGATGTGAGTGTGGTACTCGTATTGCTTCATCAATGGGCCCCAGTAACATCTCTGTCATTGCCCAGACTCACTCTTAAAGTGGTTATGTTCATGGCGCTGATTTCAGCACAACGTGTCCAGACATTGCAGAAACTTAGACTGGACAGGATGGTCTCATCTGTCAACAACATAACCTTTTATGTTTATGATTTACTTAAACAGAGCAGGCCAGGGACGTCCGGATTAAACTTGATTTTATGGCATACCCCATAGATCTCCGCCTATATGTAGTTAAGCACTTACGGCAGTATATTGAGGTCACCAAGTGCCTTAGAGGCCCTGAATTGGCTTTATTTATCAGTCACAAAAAGCCTCATAAAAAGGTGTCGGCACAGACCATCTCAAGGTGGCTGAAACAGGTTCTGGCCTTCGCCGGAGTTGTCACTGATATTTTTAAATCTCACTCCACCAGGACAGCATCAACGTCAGCAGTGAGGGCACTGGATGTCCCTCTAGACCAAATCCTCGCTGCTGCAGGATGGTCCAAAGAAATTACTTTTGAAAGGTTTTACCACAAACCTCTTGCCACACCAGGGGTGTATGGCCATTCTATTTTGAGTTCTGTCTGGTAGCTTCCTCCTGGGAGAGAGGGGTCGCTATTGGGTTTTTCTTTTGTTAAATAAAGCATCAGTGCGTTTAATTCTGTGTCATGTCTGAATGCATTATTTGTTATTACTCATCCTGTGTCAACCGAGGCAGTGTGTCGTATGGACTCGTAGCCACGGCATGAAATCACAGAGCTTCGAAAGCTGTGACTGATGTCACAAGCAGGACAGTCCAGGCAAGGATGATAATGTTCCATCCTTAAGGATCATTTGCGAACCAGGCAGGGTTTTACAATAATTTGATAATTTTATGGTCAGTATTATGGACGTTACCTTCTGTTATTCCAGATTTTTACTTTAAATAAATTAATTTAAAATTCCCCAGAGAACATTTGAATTCATTTCTTTGTATCATCCGTACAGTAAATGGCCATTATATACAGAAACAAATTGTAAAAAGGATGAGACATTGAAGGTATTGAGAAACCAACTTTCTCAATATACATTTTTTTAAACTGTCACTCAAGGAAAAAAAATGGTGTTCTTGTTTTGTGGATTCCTATTATTTCTTAAATCTGTTTATTTAATTTCCAACATTGTTGTGTCATAATTTTTTTAAATCTATCAGAATGTTAGCATCAATTTTTTTCTTCAACAAATGAATCACTCTGATAAAGTTGCCACTGCCAATTTTGCTTTGAAATAACTTAAAGATTATTACATAAACAAACAGTATAAGAAATAGAGAAACAATGAACTGCAGATGCTGGTTTACCAAAAAAGACGTAAAGTGCTGGAGTAACTCAGTGGGTTAAGCAGCATCACTGGAGAGCATGGATAGGCAATATTTTGGGTCGGGACTCTTCTTCAAGACTGATTGAACACCAGTATATGACCTCGTGTGAAAAGGGCAATATTATCTTGACTCAAAGATGCACTCTCCATGAATGAGAAAGTTCTGAACACAAACTCCGTTCACGGACAGGAACACATTGTTCTTGCCAACACTTTAGTGCCATGCCAAACTGTTAGCCACCCAGTCTGAGGGATGATACAAATTATTGATGGTGGCTCTTTGCACCTAAGAATTTAAGTAGTTGGTTGGCAAAACACTAAGTTAATGTCACTTGAAAAGATAAAAAAGTAAAATCAATAAATCATTGGAAAGATGATTATTTCTACAAGCTGAAGGGCGGCTGTGGTCAAAGCCACAAAAGCAAACAGAATGTGTTAATTTAATCTAACAGACTTGACAAACAAGGCCAAGCAAGGATTAATCACAAACAAAGACTCCTGATACCTTTGAAATTAAATGATTTTGCCACTGTACACTCAGCAGAAAGTCTGCTTCTGATCTTAATTTACTTCAGCAAACAATGCATGAATCATTCAACAAAATCACCCTCAAAAGCTATCCAACATATCCATTGGGAACATCCTAACAGCACAAATAGAGTGTAATAACATTTACAAAATCATGGTAACAAACAACTTTGCCTCATCACATACATAATAATTTATAAGCACTCCAATAAATGTAATATTATTGTTATTGTTGAACTTGAGCACATTTAAATCAGTGGAAAGTTCAATAATTATGGATACCATTGATTTACTACCCTGTGGTCATTCCCTCCTGATTTAAAAGTGTTAATAAACGCTTCATCAGATACCATTCATGGTGTTATGCATAGCGAATATCAAACGTCACTCAAAAAATGAGTATAATAAAAAATATATTTTGCTGTGTAATCTGAAAGAGGCCTTTATCATGACCAGATTTGCACTTACCAACCAGTAGTGAGGCATATTGAATGCGGTGTCCATGCACCAAGGCTTTTGGTAAGGTGCCGCATTACAGGCTTATTATCTGTAGCTAAGGCTGAAGTACATGGCATTAAAGAACCATTGACAACATGGAAATAAAAGTTGGTTAAGTAACAGACAATTGAAAGCCATGGTGAATAATGGCTTTCAGGACAGGAGGAAGGGTTTTACCAGTCTGAAGGCCATGGTTTTTTTTGGTCTATATTAATGATTGAGATTCTTGGCTGGAAATAACAATTTCTAAATTTACGGATATCACAAACTTAGTTGTATTGTGAACGATGAATAAACAAACTTAGTTGTATTGTGAACACAGGTAGATAAAGTTGTCAAGAAGGCTTTCATTAGTTAAAGTATTGAGTATAGACGTTGGGAGGTGATGTTGCAATTATGCAACATTGGTGAGTCCACATTTAGAGTATTGTATTCAGTTTGGTCACCTTGCTATAGGAAAGATGTTGTTCAGCTGGAAAGGGTGTGAAGAAGACTTACAAGGATGTTGCCAGGACTCAAAGGCCTGAGCTATAGGGAGAGTTTGAGCAGGCTAGAATTCTTAGGAAATTGAGGGGCAATTGTTTTTTTACACAAAGGGTGGTAAGCATATGGAATGATCTGCCAGAGGAGGTAATTGATGCAGGTACTATCATAACTTTAGAAAAAACATTTGAACAGGTAAATCAATACTATAGGTTTAGAGGGATATAGGCCAAATGCAGGCAAGTGGGAATAGTGTAGATAGCGCATGTTGGTCAGCGAGGACAAATTAGGCCGAAAGGCCTGTTTCCATGCTGTAAGACTCTATACCTATAGTGATAGGCTACAAGACATAAACAGGCTGCAGGCAGATATGTGACAGATGAGGTTTAACGCAAAGAAGTTTAAAGTTATGTATTTTGGCAGGAGGGAGGACGAGGGATAATATTGAATAAAGGGTACTATTCTAATAGGGATACAAAAACTAATGTAAATGACAGGGTAAGTTGAGAATATGACCAATATGCCCTATAGAGTTCTAGTCTTTCTCAATAGATCCTAGATTATATAAGCACAGAAACCATGCTGACTTTTGAAAAAACCCGATCCCAGCATCAACACGAATATTGTGTTCAATTCTAGGAAGTAGTGAAGGCATTAGACAGGATTTCGAAAATATATGTGAATGGTTCCTAGGGTGAGAGTCTATATGAATAGACTATAGAGGCTGAGGCCATTTTCTCAAGAGCAAGACGAGGTGAAATCTGATAGACGTAGATAAAATGATAATGGATTTGGAGGGAATGCATGATAGGATGCTGTTCCCGGAGGTAGCAAGGTCAAGGACCAGATGTCACAGGTATAGAAGAAAGGGAGAAAATAATTAATAGTGAAATTGTGGAAAATGCACTGCCTGCAGATCTGACGGCCAGAAAGAGAAAATTGGCTAAATCTATGGTAGGAAAAGAAACTGCACAACAATGGAGAAGGGTCTGGAGGTGAAAGAAATATGCTGTTCCGGTCAAAAACCAGTACACATACAATAACCATATAACCATATAACAAGTACAGCACGGAAACAGGCCCTCTCGGCCCTTCCAGTCCGTGCCAAACATTTATTTTCCCCTAGTCCCATCTACCTGCACTCAGACCATACTCCTCCATTCCCTTCCCGTCCATATACCTATCCACTTTACTTTTAAATGTTAAAATCGATCCTGCCTCCACCACTTCTGCTGGAAGCTCATTCCACACAGCCACCACTCTCTGAGTAAAGAAGTTCCCCCTCATGTTACCCCTAAACCTCTGTCCCTTAATTCTCATGTCATGCCCGCTTGTTTGAATTTTCCCTACCCTCAATGGGAAAAGCTTATCCACATCAACTTTGTCTATCCCTTTCATCATTTTAAAGACCTCAAATGAGTCCCCCCTTAACCTTCTGTGCTCCAAAGAATAAAGACCTAACTTGTTCAACCTTTCTCTGTAACTTAGTTGCTGGCACCCAGGCAACATTTTAGTAAATCTCCTCTGTACTCTCTCTATTTCGTTGACATCCTTCCTATAATTAGGCAACCAAAATTGTGCACCATACTCCAGGATTGGTCTCACCAATGCCTTGTACAATTTTAACATTACTTCCCTACTCCTATATTCAATGCTCTGATTTATAAAGGCCAGCACACCAAAAGCTTTCTTTACCACCCTATCAACATGCAATTCCACCTTCAGGGAACTATGCACAGTTATTTCCTAGATCCCTCTGTTCCACAGCATTCCTCAATTCCCTACCATTTACCATGTACGTCCTATTTTGATTTGTCCTGCCAAGATGTAGCACCTCACACTTATCAGCATTAAACTCCATCTGCCATCTTTCAGCCCACTCTTCCAAATGGCCCAAATCTCTCTGTAGACTTTAAAAATCTACTTCATTATCCACAACATTACCTATCTTAGTATCATCTGCATACTTACTTATCCAATTTTCCACCCCATCATCCAGATCATTGATGTACATGACAAACAACAGTGGACCCAACACAGATCCCTGAGGCACCCCACTGGTCACCGGCTTCCAATCTGACAAACAACCATCCACCATTACGCTCTGGCATCTCCCATTCAGCCACTGTTGAATCCATCTTGCTACTCCGCCATTAACACCCAAAAATTGAACCTTCTTAACCAACCTTCCATGGGGAACCTTGTCAAAGGCCTTACTGAAATCCATATAGACAACATCCACTGCTTTACCCTCATCAATTTCCCTAGTAACCTCTTAAAAAAATTCAAGAAGGTTTGAACCAAAGGGCCTCCTCTTCTGCTGTAATCATTCTTTGACTACAATTCTGACATACTGCACAAACATACATCGATCTGAAAGATTTTAGGTTTATTTTTAGGTTTATTATTGTCACATGTACCGAAGGGTACTCGGACGGGACTTCGAAGGACAAGAAGCTGAAGCCAAGAAGCGGAAGCCAAGATACCGAAAGTTAATCACGCTGAAAAGCCAAGATACCGAAAGTACATCCCGCCGAAAGGACACAAAGCCAAAAGTGCATCGCACCAAAAGGATACGAACCCGAACAGACACCATGTCGCAAAGACAAGATGCAGAACGAACATGATGTCGAAAAGCCGCTGAATGAACATGACGCCTCCGGAGACGGGATTGGTCCAACACCTTGTCTGTCATTGACAAAGGTCAGCCATTGGTCCAGACCCCCGCGTCAATCACATCATTGGCCGGGGGGGGAGACGGAAGGGTGGGGGGAGCTTAAGCTTGCGTTTGTAAAATGGTGGCAGTGACTCCAATCTGCTGCGATTGCCTCAGAGGCTTTCGATGTCACGTTTGTTCCCCATCAGATTTTAAGCCGAAAAACAATCTGATGCCGAGCACACATGAAGCTGAAATGATAAATAGGTATGAAACACTGAAACACTTTAAAAAAATCTATATTTGCCGCAAGAATTGTACCTTGTTACATTTTGAAATAGTTACATTGTTGTACCTTGTACGTCTCCGGGGACAGGATTGGTCCGCCACCTTGTCAGTCAACGGCAAAGGTCAACGATTGATCCAGACCCCCGCAGCGTCCATCACTGCCTCTGTGGCAATCGCATCAGCTTGGAGTCACTGCCACCATTTTACAAACTCAAGCTCCCACCCTCCCGTCTCCCCCCCCCCCCCCCCCGGCCAGTGATGGATGCGGGGGTCTGGACCAATCGCTGGCAAGGTCTAGGACAAATCCCGTCCTCAGAGACGTCATGACCGTTTGGCGGCTTTTGAACGTCATGTCCATTCTGTGACTTGTCTTTGTGGCGTGGTGCCAGTTCAGTTTTGTATCCTTTCGGCGTCATGCCTGTTCGGGTTTGTATCCTTTTGGCATCGTGTCCGTTCAGCTTCCTGGCTTCCACTTCTTGGCATTCTCGTCCTTCGACATCCCGTCCGCACACAGTACCGAGGTACAGTAAAAACTTTGTTTTGCATGTTATCAAACAGATCAGATGATATTATACATAAATACAATCAAGTCAAACTCAAGTACAGGTCCACCGCCGATTTCCTGACACCTTTAGTTCCAGAGCCTTTCTGTATTATCCATTTTGTCGGACCAACAGAAGTCATGACCTCCGTGAGGATTGCAACAGTATTAAGCATGCTCTCGTAATTTTGTTCAGATTAAAGCAGGTGTCAGACCATCTTTCGCCAGATAATCAGTAGTGGACCAGTACAATAGATGGAGCAGATGGAACAAAGGGAAGGTACAAAGTGCAGAATATAATTCTCAGCATTGCAGTGCATCAATTTCAAAGATGTTTAATATATAATCCTACAATATTCCCCAAACCTTCCTAAACCAAAAATGGAAACATGAAAACGCTACAAAATTGCCACAACCCAAGGAGCTACAGATAATTTCTACTCAAAAAGAATAAGGAATGCTAACTTTTTACAGTGCTCTAGTTCAGCTACTAAATACAATAATCATCAAAATTAAAAAGGTTCCTTCAGATTTCCCGCATAATCAAACACATTTCAATCTGGAGTTTAGTTGATCGTTTTGAACCATATTCCATGAAGAAAGTGATTGAATATCTTATGATTACTCACATTTCTTATTTTATTCTGAATCACTTCTCAAAATAACTTGAATCTGGTATAAATGGATACTAGATTGGTTTTAATAGATACTAGATTGTCTTTAATAAACACAAAATGCTGGAGCAACTCAACGGGACAGGCAGAATTGCTCGAGAGCAGGAATGGACAACATTTCAGTCTCTACCCAAAACGTCACCCATTCCTCCTCTATAGGGATGCGGCCTGTCCCATAGAGTTGCTCCAGCATTTTGTGTCTATCTTCGGTGTAAAAGAGCATCTGCAGTTCCTTCCAACACATACAATAGTAGATTGCCTTTACTTAGTTTTGCAAATGCATTTCAACTATCAGTAGCTGAGACAAAACTCTCCAAGGCACAGATTACCTATCGTACATCATTTGATTTACTGTATGCAGTGAAATGCAATATACAGTAGAAGATTTACAGAATACAATGATGCTCCATTCATGTCATTTTTCTAAATGAAGCTGTTAATTTCTGCAGATTAGAGTTTAGTGTTTATGATTCTAGACTAGAGTTCAAATTGTATCACAGCAAATTGCGAAATTAGATTTAATAAATTCAGTAACATTTGGGCTAGAGCGGAAATATCAGTGTATGGTAAAAGGTAAAATGAAAAACGACTCCAGGAACAGGAGATAGTCACTCCAGTGGATGACCCCAGTACATGGGGCAAATTATTAAAAGTTACTGGTGTTATCTGAAAAAATAAAATACTGTACAACTGACAGTTGGTATTAAGCATAAATGTGATTCCCTTTAAAAATAAATCATTTTGTCTGCTTTTCTAATTCAGGCAGAAAATTACATGACACAATGTCCAATTCCGATATTTCAGTTGAGAACAAAGATTAGATTTTTTAGTGACTTTTGCGACACAGCTTGTAAATCCTGAGATCTCACATCAATAAGCATGTCATTTTTATTATGTTTTTCTTATTAAGTGTCTCGATCTAATCATTTTTTTTTCTCATGTGTACCGCTGTTTCCAATTAGCTCATCTCTAAGTTGGAGTTTCTCCAGATAATCCACGCAAGAAACCACTTGATATGAATTTAAACAAGCAAAGACCTCCCAGGAGAAGGCGATATGCACTGAGCTGGAAGGTCCTGCCTATTCACAAAATGCCATGAGATGAATATGAGGAAGACAAAACTTGGAAATTGGTAAGCGAGTTACCTGCTTAGCAACAACACAGATACAACTCCTCAATCTTTGTTCTTCTGCTCCAGTTCAATTTGCTCATCATCCTGTTCCCACCAAAAAGTTACAGAAATGTAATGTTATGAATGTTCTGAAGTTGCATTGCTCTCCAAACCACCATCATACATAAACACTTGCCATGTGTGCAAAGCAGAGCATTTCAGAAGCAGGCAAACCATTTCCATTCTAATCCAGATTACAGAGTCAATCAGAAGAAAGAAAGTAGATGATCTTGAGGCTCGGTTAGAAGCAAGTTGGCAAGTATGATGTTATGGGAATTACAGAGACATGGTTGCAAGAGGACCAGCGTCTGGGAACTGAATATTCAAGGATATACATCCTATCGAAAAGACAGACAAATAGGCAGAGGGGGCGGGGTAACTTTGTTGGTGAGGAATGAAATTCAGTCACTTGCGAGGGGTGACATAGAATCAGGAGATGTAGCCAATATGGATAGAACTGAAGAATTGCAAGGGTAAAAATGGGAGTTATCTACAGGCCCCCAAACAGTAGCCTGGATATAGGGTGCAAGTTGAATCAAGAGTTAAAATTGGCATGTCACAAAGGTAATGCTACAGTTGTAATGGGAGATTTCAACATGCAGGTAGAATGGAAAAATCAGGTTGGTGCTGGATCCCAAGAAAGGGAGTTTGTGGAGTGCCTCCATGATGGATTCTTAGAGCAGCTTGCACTGGAGCCTTCCAGGGAGAAGGCAATTTTGGATTTAGTGTTATGTAATGAACTGGATTTGATAAGGGAACTCAAGGTAAAGGGGCCATTAGGAGGTAGTGACCATAATATGATAAGTTTTAATCTAAAATTTGAGAGGGAGAAGGGAAAATCGGAGGTGTCAGCAGTATTAAAGTTGAACAAAGGGGACTATGGAGCCATGAGGGAGGAGCTGCCTAAAGTTGACTGGAAAGATACCCCAGCATGGATGACAGTGGAACAACAATGGCAGGTATTTCTGGGAATAATACAGAAGGTGCAGGGTTAGTTCATTCCAAAGAGGAAGAAAGATTCCAAAGGGAATAAGGGGCGAGCTGGAATATTCAACATCTTTTTTTTTTAGAAAACGGAAGTTGTTAGATTAGTAGCCATGTTAGTGTGGCTTTCACCTGTGCACACTACACATTATAAAAGTGTAGTCTTTTTTTTTCTGATCACCATTTTTTCACCCTTTACTTTTTTTATATTTACATTCATTATTATTTTTTGTATAACACATACTTGATTTTATATTATATATTATATAATCATGACTTCTATCTATATTATATAATCAGATTAAATGGATATGGTTTAATGGAATTGGAAATTCGCATCGGATTGAAGTTGGGGTGTAATGTCGGGCTGGAGGAGTCAAGAAGGCTACTCCAAAAAAAGCCACCCTAACAATAAAATGCAAGATATGAATGTAAGGAGTGGGGGTGATGGAATCACCTTCTGCAGTTGGAATGTTAAAGGAATCAATGAACCAACTAAAAGGGGAAAGGTATTAGCTCAGCTGAATAGATTGAAATCTGGAGTTACGTTTCTTCAAGAGACACATCTTAAAAAAGATGCTCAATATAGATTAACAGCTAAATGGATTTCAAAAGTATATCATTCTTCGTTTATACACAAATCTAGAGGAGTTGCAATAATTATTCGTAAGGGTATACCTTTTAAACTTAATTCGATAATAGAGGATAAGGAGGGTAGATATTTAATAATTACAGGGGAATTACATTCAAAAAAAGTAATTCTTATGAATATATATGCACCTAATTTTGATAATCCACTATTTTTTAAGAAAATATTTAATAGTATTCCTATATCCACCCAATATAATTTAATAATCGGAGGTGATTTAAATTGTACTTTAGATAATTATTTGGATAGATCTTCTACGAAAAGTAAGGCTCTTTCTAAATCAAGTTAGCTTATAAATTATTTTATTAATACATCGAATGTTAAAGATATTTGGAGATTGGATAATCCAACCGGACGGGAATATTCATTTTTCTCGCCGGTATTCGGAACTTATTCAAGGATAGATTATTTCTTAGTTGACTCAAAATTACTCCCCTTTACGTATGATGCAAAGTATCATAATATTATTATCTCAGATCATGCCCCGTTAACATTTAAGATAAAATTAAAAGATATAGTTAATAAAACTAATATTTGGAGATTCAACACACAGATATTAAAGGATAAAGACTGCTGTAATTATGTGGAGAAACAGATTAAATTATTTTTTGAAACTAACGATAAACCTGAGACTTCCCCATTATTATTATGGGACACATTTAAAGCATTTATGCGCGGTGCAATAATATCAGCACAAGCACATTTTAATAAAGAAAATCGAAAGATGGAGCAAAAGTTAGAAAAAGAGATAAAACAATTAGATAGTGAAAATATAATACATCCTTCTAAAGAGTTGAGTAATAAAATTGCAATATTAAAATATAGATTAAATAAAATTTACTCTGATCAAGTGATAAAACTTTATCAACAAACTAAACAAGTTCATTTTGAATTTGGTGATAAACCTCAAAAATTATTAGCACGACAACTCAGAAGATTAGACGATGAAAAAACTATACATAGTATTAGATCGGTACAGGGAAATACGTTGACTATACCAAGAGACATTAATGACACATTTTTACAATATTATCAAAATCTTTACTCATCTAAATTAACAGGGCAAATAGATGAAATGGAAACATTTCTAGAAAAATGTCATTTTAATAAGCTAGATTCTGAGAGTAGGCAATTGTTAAACGCTGAAATATCTGTAATAGATATTGAAGAATCAATTGGATCGTTAAAAAATGGTAAAACAGCGGGCCCCGATGGCCTGAGTGCAGAATTTTATAAAAAATTTCATGATCTACTTTCACCAAGATTACAAATAGTGTACAGACACACCTATGAGTTAGGAAAATTACCAGAGTCTTTAAATAAATCTACAATCACATTAATTCCTAAATTAGATAAGGATCTGGAAGATCCTGGATCATATCGAGCGATTGCCCTTTTAAATACTGATCAAAAAATATTAACTAAAGTACTTTCTCGGAGGCTAAGTTTAGTGATTTCCAAAATAATACATTATGATCAAACAGGTTTTATTCCAAAACGTTACTCATCACATAATCTTAGACGCTTGTTTAATATTATCTACTCGAGAAGAAGAAGAGATATAGAATTAGCAGTTATATCGTTGGATGCTGAAAAAGCATTCGACCAGGTGGAATGGTCATATTTATTTAATATAATGGAAAAGTATCAACTGGGGGATGGATTTTGTAAATGGGTAAGAATATTATATTCTAACCCTACTGCAAGAATTTTAACCAATCAAATACTATCACCTAAATTTAGACTTTTTAGGGGATGCAGACAGGGATGTCCGTTATCCCCTTTATTATTTGCCTTGGTGATAGAACCTCTGGCTGAAAGAATCAGATCAGAACCTGAAATATATGGGTATAATACTGACACAACAAATAATAAGATATCTTTATATGCAGACGATATTCTGATTTATATTACTAAGCCGGAATGTAGTATTCCCAAGTTATTCAATGTTATAAATGAATTTAGCGTATTTTCAGGATATAGGATTAATTGGAATAAAAGTGACATTATGCCTATAACTGGTATAAATGTAAATATATTACAAAAATACCCATTAAAAATAGTTACAGATAAATTTAAATATTTAGGAATCAATGTGTCTAAATCCTATAAATTATTAATTAAAGCTAATTATTATCAATTATTAGAGAAACTTTAAAAAAACATTTCATATTGGAAAACACTCCCTATATCTATGATCGGTAGAATTAATGCTATAAAGATGATTTTTTTTACCACAATTGTTATATTTATTTCAGGCAATTCCTTTTTTTCTCCCAAAAATTTTTTTTTTTTTAATTGATAATATTGTTAATAGTTTTGTTTGGGATTACAAAAGTCATAGAATAAGTAAAAAACATTTATGTAAGTCTAAGATAAATGGAGGGCTAGCACTTCCAAATTTTCTATACTACTTTTGGGCAGTCCAGATTAAGAATATGATTTTTTGGTGGGTAAATATGGATGATGAACCAATGTGGTTAAAAATGGAAAAGGAAGACTGTTTACCTTTCAATATAGAGTCGATTATTTTCGCACCAAAGGAAGTACAAAAAAAGACTTATAGGGACAACCCTATAATTCATAATAATAGGCGTATTTGGAAACAGATAGTTAAGACCTTATATCTGGATAATCTTTCTTTTAGGTTACCAATTAGGAATAACCCACTGTTTAAACCCTCAATCTTAGATGCGGGGTTTAGACTGCGGGAGGATTCAGGAATTAAAAGGATAGGACACTTTATAGAAATGGAAATTTTTTATTATTTGAAGAGTTACAAGATATTTTTGGACTACCTTCACAACACCATTTTAGGTATTTACAAATTAGAGATTTTATTAAATGCAACACACAAGACTATAAAAATAAAGAATCAGGCTTATTAGATGAGCTGTTTAATTTACATCCAAATACGGATAAGCTTATAGCTTATATATACAATATTATTTTAGATAAAGAGAACCCAACAACTGAAACATATCGTCAAGCATGGGAAAATGAAATTGGATTACCTATAATAAAAGAAACTTGGGAAGAAAGCTTACAAAGAATACATTGGTGTTCTTTGAATGCCAGACACACATTGATACAATTTAAAGTTATATATAGATTACACTACTCGAAAACCAAATTAAAAAGTATCTTTCCTAGTCTCTCCTCTATTTGTGATAAATGTAAGAATCTTGAAGCAAATTTAATACATAGTTTTGTAACGTGCCCACGGTTGAATTATTATTGGATTGAAATTTTTAAAGTTATTTCGGAAGTTCTTAAGGTTGAACTCGACCCAGACCCAAAATTAATAATATTTGGAATCCCGGAGCCAAATTTGGTACTCACAGTAAATCAAAGAAATTTTTTTGATTACTGTTTAATAATAGGGAAAAAAATGATACTTAAATTTTGGAAGGGAACATTATCCCCAACAATTAAAATGTGGAAAGCAGAGATGTTGGAGACGTTGAATTTGGAAAGAATTAGATTTGTCCTTTTGGACAGGTATAATTCTTTTGAATCGATATGGTCTCCATATATACAGTATTTAGAGAAATAGCTATTCTTGGAATCACGGCTCGACGGGCACCCTACGGAATCCGATGCGAATAACTTACTTACATTTGATATTATTGCGCATTTATTATAGATATTACTGTATGAAATAGTATTTCGTATAATGTATTTAGTTTTGTTTATATATATGTAATATTTTTGTTTTTTAAATTTTCTTTTTTTTTTATGGTTGAAGTATGTGGGAATTTTTTTTTTTTTTTATTCACTTTTTTTTTCTCTTTTTTTTTTCTCTTTTATATATCTTTTTCTTTATTTCCAAAAAATAGAAGATATTAAGTATTGATATGTTATTTGTAGTAATATTGAATTAAGGTGTTAGTTTATAAAGTAAGCTATACATTGTAAACTGATTACTTCAAATAAAAAAATATTACAGGAATAAGGGGCGACCGTGGCTGACAAATGAAGTCAAGGACAGTATAAAAATAAAAGAGAAAAAATATAACATTGCAAAGATGAGCGGGAAGCCAGAGGATTGGGAAAACTTTAAAGAGCAACAGAAGATAACTAGAAAGGCAATACGGGGAGAAAAGATGAGGTACGAAGGTAAGCTAGCCAAGAGTATAAAGGAGGATAGTAAAAGCTTCTTCAGATATGCGAAGAGGAAAAAATTAGTTAAGATCAAAGATTGACCCCCTGAAGACTGAAACAGGGGAATTTATTATGGGGAACAAGGACATGGCAGACAAGTTGAACAGGTACTTTGGATCCGTCTTTACTAGGGATGATACAAATAATTTCCTTAATGTACTAGTGGCCAGAGGATCTAGGGTGACGGAGGAATTGAAGGAAATTCACATAGGGCAGGAAATAGTGTTGGGTAGACTGATGGCTGATAAATCCCCAGGGCCTGATGGTCTGCAGCCCGGGGTACTTAAGGAAATGGCACTAGAAACCGTGGACGCAGTGGTGATCATTTTCCAATGTTCTATAGATTCAGGATCTGTTCCTGTGAATTGGTGGGTAGCTAATGTTATCCCACGTTTTAAGAAAGGTGGGAGAGAGAAAACAGGGAATTATAGACCAGCTAGCCTGACATCGGTGGTGGGGAAGATTCTGGAGACAATTATAAAAGATGAAATAGCGGCACATTTGGATAGCAGTAACAGGATCGGTACGATTCAGCATGGATTTACGAAGGAGAAATCATACTTGACTTTTAAAGAAGGACTGCAGATGCTGGAGAATTGAGGGTACACAAAAGGCTGGAGAAACTCAGCGGGTGCAGCAGCATCTAAGGAGGCAACGTTTCGGGTCGAGACCCTTCTTCAGACTGGTTAGGGATCAGGGAAATGAGAGATATAGACGGTGATGTGGAGAGATAAAGATAAATGAATGAAAAATATGCAAAAAAGTATCGATGATTTTTGATTTACAATGGATACAGGCCATTGTAAGCTGTTTGTGGTGTGAAAATGAGAAGCTAGTGCGACTTGGGTGGGGGAGAGATAGAGAGAGAGGGAATGCCAGGGCCCGAGGGCTGAGGGAGAGGTGGGAAGGGGAGGAGGCAGCAAGGGTTAACAGAATTGAGAAAATTCAATGTTTAAGCCCAGCGGATGCAGACCCCCCAAGCGGAATATGAGGTGCTGTTCCTCCAACTTGCGGTGTTGCTCACTCTGGCCGTGGAGGTGGCCCAGGACCGAGAGGTCGGATGCGGAATGGGAGGGGGAGTTCAAGTGCTGCGCCACCAGGAGGTCGGGTTGGTTATTGCAGACCGAGCGGAGGTGTTCGGCGAAACGATCGCCAAGCCTCCGCTTGGTCTCACCGATATAGATCAGCTGGCATCTGGAGCAACGGATGCAGTAGATGAGGTTGGAGGAGGTGCAGGTGAACCTCTGTCGGACCTGGAAGGACTGCTTGGGTCCCTGAAAGGAGTGGAGGGGGGAGGTGAAGAGACAAGTGTAGCATCTCTTGCGGTTGCAGAGATACTTGGTACTTGACTTGACAAATCATACTTGACTAATCTTTGGAATTTTTTGAGGATGTAACCAGGAAAAAGGACAAGGGAGAGCCAGTGGATGTAGTGTACCTGTACTTTCAGAAAGCAATTGATAACGACCCACATAGGAGATTAATGGGCAAAATTAGAGCACATGGTATTGGGGGTAGGGTACTGACATGGATAGAAAATTGGTTGGCAGACAGGAAACAAAGAGTGGGGATTTACGGGTCCCTTTCAGAATGACAGGCAGTGACTAATGGGGTATCGCAAGGCTCTGTGCTGGGACCGCAGCTATTTACAATATACATCAAAGATTTAGATGAAGGGATTCAAAGTAACATTAGCAAATTTGCAGATGAAACAAAGCTGGGTGGCAGTGTGAACTGTGAGGAGGATGCTATGAGAATGCTATGAGGATGCAGGATGACTTGGTCGTGTTGGGCGAGTGGGCGGATGTATGGCAGATACAGTTTAATGTGGATAAACGAGAGGTTATCCACTTTGGTGGCAAAAACAGGAAGGCAGATTATTATCTGAATGGTGTCAATTTGGGAAAAGGGGAAGTACAAAGAGGTCTGGGGGTCCTCGTTCATCAGTCACTGAAAGTAAGCATGCAGGTACAGCAGGCAGTGATGAAAGCTAATGGCATATTGGCCTTCATAACAAGAGGAGTTTAATATAGGAGCAATTAAGTCCTTCTGCAGTTGTACAGGGCACTAGTGAGACCACACCTGGAGTTTTGTATGCAGTATTGGTCTCCAAATTTGAGGAAGGACATTCTTGCTATTGAGGGAGTGCAGCGTAGTTTCACAAGGTTAATTCCTGGGATGGCGGGACTGTCATATGTTGATAGAATGGAGTGGCTGGGCTTGTATACACTGGAATTTAGAAGGATGAGAGGGGATCCTATTGTAACATATAAGATTATTAAGGGATTGGACATGCTGGAGGCAGGAAACATGTTCCAGATTTTGAGGGAGTCCAGAACCAGGCCCACAGTTTAGAATAAGGGGTAGGCCATTTAGAACGGGGATGAGGAAAATGTTTTTCACCCGGAGAGTTGTGAATCTGTGGAATTCTCTGCCTCTGAAAGCAGTGGAGGGCTGGAGGCCAATTCTCTGGATGCTTTCAAGAGAGAGCTAGATAGCGGAGTCAGGGGATATAGTGAGAAGGCAGGAACGGGGTACAGAATGTGGATGATCAGCCATGATCACAGTTAGAGCACATGGTATCATTTAGGGGATCTTGACAAAAGCCTGCTCATGGCGACCCCTGGAAGCGACGACACAACGCACTCTGTGATGTGTCGGGTGACATTTCTGTCAACATGTTGGACACCGGCAGAAGCCAACAGAAAGCTGCATCGTCTGACACACGAACGAATGATCACAGTGAATGGCGGTGCTGGCTCGAAGGTCGAATGGCCTACTCCTGCACCTATTGTCTATTGTCTATAAAAAATAAACATGGCCTCAACATGAAATAATGTGGAGGAAATGTTATCCATCCAAATGCTTTAGCTAGCTTTATCCCTGTTTGTTTCTGAAATTAATAAAGAGGAACCGAATTTCACGATTAGGAGAACTAGAGACATTAAACCAGTAGATGTTTTACAACAAGAGGACAAGCACCTAATTGTCATGCAGTCAATACAGATTGCTCTACTGAAGACACAAGGAATGACAGATGCTGGTTTACAAATAAAGACACAAAGCGCTGAAGTAACTCATAGGGTCAAGCAACATGGATAGGTGATATTTTGGATCAGGACTACTGAAGATACTATGCACTGTCAATTATGCCAGGATTAGGAAGAGTGGTAAACCTAGGCTGTTTATTGTCCCAGGTGACAGGGGCCATTTGGAATCAGAACAGAGAATGTGTGTTCCGGCCACACCTGATTCCTGAATTATCCTCACCGTAACAGATTAACTCATGTTAAAAAAAAAATTCTAATTCTCCAGATTTCTTGTGCACAAACTGTTGCATTTCCCACACTGCAATTGTGACTTCTCTGAATACTGTATAAAGATGAATGTGTTCTGGAACAACCTGAAATCTGTAAAAAAAATGCGTTAGTGGTACAGTCGAAGGCTGAAGAAGGGTCTCGACCCGAAAGGTTGCCTATTTCCTTTGCTCCATAGTTGCTGCCTCACTCGCTGAGTTTCTCCAGCATTTTTTACCTTAGAGATACAATGTCCTTTTCATAATCTTGATTAACATTCATAACATTTCATATATTTTTTTTAAAATTTATTAGAAGCAAATGTACAAGAGTAGAAACAACGGCATATAAAATGATAGTTATTGTACGCTTCAATTTTAACTTTTTAGCTTTGAATTAGAAAAAAAAGAAAGGAGAAAAAGCAAGAAAGAGAAGGAGTGAGATGTGCAAAGATAGGACCCCTAAACTACCAAAGTAGTGTAGACCAAGAGTGAATAAAAGAAAGAAAGAAGAGAGGAATAGAAAAAAATAAAAGGACAAAAAGAAAAAGAGAAAGAAAAGTGGTGGTATACCTGCCTCTCATCCCTCCCCACCCACCTCACCCAACCCATAGTTAGATTTAAATCCAAAGTTGTGTTGCGCCATACTATCCTTGTAAGAAATCAGTGAAGGGTGTCCATGTCTTTTATCATAATCATAATCTTGATTAACATTCTAGATATCCAAAGAACCCAAATTTTCCAAATCTGCATCCTTTCAGTTTTGAACACGGAGGAAAATAAAATGGCAATGAGACTCAACATTTAGCATAAGGTCGATGTCACACAGTTGTTAAATTTCTTAATCGACCAAAAAGATCATAAGATCATAAGTGATAGGAGCAGAATTAGGTGATTCAGGCCATCAAATCTACTCCACCATGCAATCATGGCTGATCTAACACTCCCTCATAACCCCATTTTCCCAATCTTCTCTCCATAACCTTTGACACCTGTACCTATCAAAATCTATCTATCTCTGCCTTAAATATATCCACTGACACCACAATCTTCTGTGGCAAAGAATTCCACAGATTCACCACACTCGGACTAAAGAAATTCCTCCTCATCTTCTTCCTAAAATAATGTCCTTTAATTCTGTGGCTATGACTAGTCCTAGACGGAAGCCAGAGGATTGGGAAACTTTGATAGGACAACAGAAGGAAACAAAACGGGCAATACGTGCAGAAAATATGAAGTACGAGGGGAAGCTGGCCAGGAATATAAGGAAGGACAGTAAAAGCTTATTTAGATATGTTAAGGGAAAAAGAGTAGCAAAGTCAAATGTGGGTCCCTTGAAGGCAGACACGGGTGAAATTATTATGCGTAACAAGGAAATGGCAGAAGAGTTGAATAGGTACTTCGGATCTGTCTTCGCTAAGGAAGACCCAAACAATCTCCCAGATGTATTGGAGGTCAGCGGATCTAAGGGGGTAGAGGAACTGAAATAAATTTTCATTAGGCGAGAAATAGTATTGGGTAGGCTAATGGGACTGAAGGGTGATAATCCCCTGGGCCTGATGGTCTGCATCCCAGGTTCCTCAGGGAGGTGGCTCTAGAAATAGTGGACGCATTGGTGATCATTTTTCAAATGTTCAATAGATTCAGGATCAGCTGCTGTGGATTGGAGGATAGCTAATGTTATCCCCCTTTTCAAGAAAGGAGCGAGGGAGAAAAGGGGAAATTACAGACCAGTTAGCCTGACTTTGTGGTGGGAAAGATGCTGGAGTCAATTATTAAAGAGGTAATAATGGGGCATTTGGATGACAGTAAAAGGATTAGTCCAAGTCAACATGGATTTATGAAAGGGAAATCATGCTTGACTAATCTTCTGTTTTGAGGATGTGACAAGTAAAATGGATGAAGGGGAGTCAGTGGATGTAGTGTATCTAGACCTTCAGAAAGCCTTTGATAAGGTCCCACACGGGAGACTGGTGACTAAAATTAGAGCACATGGTATTAGGGTAGGGTGTTGACATGGGTAGAAAATTGGTTGGCAGACTGGAAGCAAAGAGTAGGAGTGAACGGGTCCTTTTCAGAATGGCAGGCAGTGGCGAGTGGAGTGCCGCAAGGCTCGGTGCTGGGGCCGCAACTGATTACCATATATATTAATGATTTGGAAGAGGGAATTAGGAGCAACACTAGCAAGTTTGCGGATGACACACAGCTGGGTGGCAGTGTGAACTGTGAAGAGGATGTTAGGAGGTTGCAGGATGACCTGGACAGGTTAAGTGAGTTGTCAGATGTGTGGCAGATGCAGTATAATATACATAAATGTGAGGTTATCCACTTTGGCAGCAATAACAAGGGGGTAGATTATTATCTCAATGGGTTAAGTTAGGTAAGGGGGAGGTGCAGCGAGACCTGGGTGTCCTTGTACACCGGTCACTGAAAGTTGGCTTACAGGTACAGCAGGCAGTGAAGAAAGCGAATGGAATGTTGGCCTTCATAACAAGAGGATTTCAGTATAGGAGTAAAGAAGTTAATTTGCAGTTATATAGGGCTCTGGTAAGACCACAACTGGAATATTGTATACAGTTTTGGTCTCCTAATTTGAGAAAGGACATCCTTGTGATTGTGGCAGTGCAGCTTAGGTTCACGAGATTGATCCCTGGGATGGCGGGACTGCCATATGAGGAAAGATTGAAAATACTAGGCTTGTATTCACTGGAGTTTAAAAGGATGAGGGGAGATCTTATAGAAACATATAAAATTATAAATGGACTGGACAAGCTAGATGCAGGAAAAATGTTCCCAATGTTGGGCGAGTCCAGAACCAGGGGCCACAGTCTTAGAATAAAGGGGATGCCATTTAAGACTGAGGTGAGCAAAAAAATGTTTTCACCCAGAGAGCTGTGAATTTATGGAATTCCCTGCAACAGAGGGCAGTGGAGGCCAAGTCATTGGATGTATTTAAGAGAGAGTTAGGTACGGCTCTAGGGGTTAGTGGAATCAAGGGATATGGGGAGAAGGCAGGCACGGGTTATTGATTGGGGATGATCAGCCATGATCACAATGAATGACGGTGCTGGCTCAAAGGGCTGAATGGCCTCCTCCTGCACCTATTTTCTATGTTTCTATGTAGACTTTCCCACTAGTGAAAACATCCTCTCCACATCCTCTCTATCCAAGTCTTTCACTATTCTGTGCATTTCAATGAGGTCCCCCCTCATTCTTCAAAAGAATGTCCACTATACTTCTGACGTTGCAAAGGTAGATAGCATTGTTCCTAGAGGCTTTCTGCCTTCCCAAGAAAATAAACAGATTATACCATCATTCCTTAACATTCAGATGATTTTATCGTTTATCCAGCATATAGCTGATTACGATGCATTCAGTGTATGTAACAGAGTCACTGCATGTATACTCGAGGTCCAGTGGAAGGAAAGCTATGATATAATCCTTACTGCGGGGGTAAATGCTGCCCATTTATATCCCACAATCCAAAGACAACCAGAATGCAAACATTTTGATCAGAATTAGCATGTGTGCAATTCCAATTCCTGCAGTTCAAGGATAAAAGTCTTAAAAGGATTAGATAGATTGTTTTTCCAATACACAAAGATATCCCCCGTCTCTCTCTCCTCCTCCCTGCACTGTGTTGCTTTACCTGTTCTGCATGTTCTGCATGTTCTCCAGCACAAGTCGTTTTCCTAGTGGTTGATACGTGGTCTGTGGTCATTTCTGCAAGACTTCCATTGGAGGCTGTAAGCATTAATTATTCACCTCTTCGCGGTGGCCAATACATGAAGAAATCGAAGCTTTTATCAAAATGGATACCAGCATTGCTCTCTGCTGGGGATTGAGTGTATGGTGAGGGGTGGTTATTGTGAAATTCTGTGCTACATTGCATTCTAAACCTTTAATATGATCTACCCAATGCAGGCGCCGAATGTTACAGAGATCTCAGACCCAATTCAATGCACACACCTATGTTTGAAGAGATACATAACAAATAAATATAATGTCATTGTTTTAAAGAAAAGACGTGCACCAAAACATTACCATTTCTACAACTGATCTGGCATTTTCCAACAGCAATATGTTGTTTAATTCCCATTGCTCAACAAAATTAAACGCCAAATCTACTTAATAATTACATTTTCCTATTATTTCTAATTATTGTTTTGTGTAATTCCACGAGTTCTCCTCCATGAAGAGGCTTGGAGGCATCCTGGGCAGAATAAATAAGCTATGATTTTGATTCCCTCTGGATGAGCGGATCTCAGAGCTGACAAGACAAACTGCACACAGGAAGCAGGGCTTAAGTCTCATCACAGCTGGCCCTCAATCCCAAAGCCACACGACGTGTGATAAACACTCACAGCGCTGCTCTATTTGGATTTGTTCGCCGAGTATTTAGTTATTTTGACAGGTTTAAAATCTGATATATATCAGTTAAACAATTGACATTCTGTAATTTACTCAGGCTAAATATTTTACATTGGAAATGTAGAATGGAAATCCAACACAGAGCCAAACAGCAAGATAAATTAACACATGCAGTGAGCTCCAATACCAAGACGTATGTTTCTGCAGAGAAGCAGCTGGGGGTGAAGAAAGTGAAAAGATTAAAGACTGACTGTAAAGTATAATTGATGGAGGAGGACTGGGAGAAAGTTGGTTGTGAATGCCTTGCAGACTATGTAGACCAAAGAGAAAGACAAGAAATAAGCTTATGAATGAAAATTACAATAAATAAGCTTATGAATGAAAATTAGATATATGAAGGAGAAAGACATTGTCAGTTTCAATTTATTCTCTGAATAATAATATTTTTCAGATTTTAAATACATTGATAGATCTATAAACGGTCCAAGAAACTAATCTGAAGAAGGGTTTTGGCCGTAAACATCGCCTATTTCCTTCGCTCCATAGATGCGGCCTCACCCGCTAAGTTTCTCCAGCATTTTTGTCTACCAATAATCTAATATTCAGTTATTCTTTGAATGGAGCAAATTTTCTAAATTAAAACATAGACATGCAACCTTATAAGGTTAGGAATTCTCCTGGAGTCACTGATGATAAATGTAGATTGGTATGCATACTACATTGAACCGACTTAGCTGATGTCAATGTGTTGCAAAATCATTTCAGTTCAGCATGATGCTCCATTGTCAACCAATACTCACTGTCTGGATTCTCAGAAATATTCTTCAACTACAAGCGGTTTACAGGCGGAGACTGGAAACTACAATGACGATTAGAACCCAAATATATTTATTCTCTCCAACTCAGGAATCTTTTTGCCAAATTATACAACTCCAACTTTACCCAAAACCAGTGAACTCAACAGAGATAGTATCCTGGGTGCTTAGTTGACACAACTTTTTTTTTTAAATTAATACATGAAGTTGACTGAAAATGAATTATTTTATCACACACTGGTAATTGTAGTCTGTGACAGCTGTTGAAAATATTTACCTACTGACTCTCTGGAATGGGGTCCTAACTTGGACACAACTGTTACTTATCTGGCTGTGGCCTCGGCTCATTGATGTTGAGGATTATTCTCTCTTTGCTTGTCTGCCGATGATGTGCTTCCGAGCAGCATCCTAGCGAGGGGATGCCATCCACTCTTTCTGACAGGACTAAGCTACCAGGACAAGCCCAAGACTTGTAAGCCATGATCACATTGAATGGCGGTGCTGGTTCGAAGGGCCAAATGGCCTAGTCCTGCACCTATTGTCTATTGTCTAAGACAGCCAAAGCCTCACCTGATGCAAAGACTGAATGGCTGGGGCAAGCCTGAGACCGCCAGTGCCTCTTACCTGCCAACAGACAACGAGGGACTGCGCCCACAATCAGGCAGAGACTGAGCCACCAGGATAGGCCTGAGACTGCCGGCAGATCCTCTTTAAGCCCCAAAGCTGAGCTGCCACGACAAGCCTGAGACCGCCAGTACCTCCACTTATGGCTAAGGTGAATTGCAAGGACAAGCTGAGATCATAGTGTCTTCTCAGACCAGGGTGGACCTGCCAGGATAAACCTGAGACCAACAACGCCTTCACTTGGGGCATGGCTGAACTGCAGGGACAAGCCCAGGGTCACCAGTAACCCATCACAAGCACACTGACGATAAGGGACAGTTCCCCTATGTGGACCGGGACCTTTTATTGTCACTTTAAATCAACCATATCATGCAAGTTCACCTAACGGCAGATGTCGGTCACTAGCGACTTGGCGTCATCCACAATGCCACACATCCCTCCAAATTTTGGAGGTCATAGGCACATACTTGTTAATCATTCCTCATAAAAATTCACCCCACCTTCCCAGGAATCAATTTAGTAGATCTTTGTTGCAATCTGCCTATCGCAAATAGGGAGTTCCTTCCTTAAGAAGGGAGTTCAGACCTGCACACAAATTCCAGGTGCAGCTTCTGCAGCCAATTTATAATTTCGTTAAGACATCCTTCGTCTTAAACTCATATCCATGTTGTATTGATTGTCTTCTTAATTGCTTAAATCTTAGATTTCAGAGATTTTCTTTATAAGTGAACCTTGGTGCCACATTTCAATCTTTTTCATTTAAAAAATACTCTGTTTTTCTACTTTTGTCTACGAAGAAGGATGAAACCTCTATCCACACTATATTCCATCAGCCATATCAATGGGTTTTCATTTTGCCCATATGTCTTCCGGTAGCCCCTCTGCATCTTCTTCACCACTCAGACAGTTGCACAACGTCATATCATGAACACACTGAAATTGATACATTACTCCAGGCGTGTCTGTTTTTGTCCATTATCTCATCTTCAATTCATGTCCCTATCTTACTGTCAATCACTCATACTCATACATTAATTCTGTTTAATAACCACTTATGTGGAACCTTATCATAAGTCTGCCAGTTCATAGGTTTGCTACAGATTACAACCTGTTCAAGCACTCTGGTGGGAGAGAGGAAATGGATAAATATCTGCTATTTGCCATCTATTTCCTCCATTTACTCTCTCCCTGAGAACCAGAGTGGAAGGAAATCATCCTCTCCCCCATGAGGCAGAGACTGACAGAGATGGAGGGAGAGAGTTCTGATTTAAGACCTTGGTTTCAGATTGAGCAAAATCACTAAATCAGCATGTCAGTGTTAAAACAAAAACAAGTCTGATGCAAACGAAAAACAGAAGCCAAGCGAATCATTCATCCTAGCTTCCTTCCGAGATCCCCTCTGTTACAGAAATCAGTTTTAGCCGATTTGATTTCCTCCAACTCTTATTGAGAAACAGTTGAAAGCATTGGATACTCCACCATCTCTGGGATGGGACAATGTACACTAGAACTAGTTGTTCGTCAAAGCAAGTTGTTCCTGCACAGTTGCAATACCGACTTCAGTTCAAAATGAAATGATTGCCAAGGACATACAGTTCAAAAAAACTAGGAAAAAATCAAACCAAATCATTGAATGAATCTTGCAAATTGATAACCTTTCATCAGAATTTGCCAATTCTCTTGCAAATTGAAGATCCAGCTATTTGCATTGTTGAATTCAATGTTGAGGATTGTCAGGAAATAAAATTATGTTCCTCAGGTTTCTTTACAACAGCGTAACAGGCCAAAAACAATTGGGATGTAATGGGAGTGGGATAGAGAATAGAAGGCCCGTCCTTTGTGGACTGAATGAAGATGGTCTGTACAGCAGTTGCTCAATCTGTGTTTGGTTCCTCTGGATAGACAAACCTACATCACAAACTCTAGTGTTAAAGAAGGAACTGCAGATGCTGGAGAATCGAGGGTTACACAAAAAGCTGGAGAAACTCAGCGGGTGCAGCAGCATCTAAGGAGCGAAGGAGATAGGCGACGTTTTGGGTCGAGACCCTTCTTCGGACCGGTCAGGGATCAGGGAAACAAGAGATTTAGACAGTGATGTGGAGAGATAAAGAACAATGAATGAAAGATATGCAAAAAAGTATTGATGATAAAGGAAACAGGCCATTGTAAGCTGTTTGTAGTGTGAAAATGAGAAGCTAGTGCGACTTGGGTGGGGGGGGGGGGAGATGGAGAAGGAATGTCAGGGCCCGAGGGCTGAGGGAGAGGTGGGGAGGGAGAGGGGGCAGTCTGGGTTAACAGAATTGAGAAAATTCAATGTTTAAGCCCAGAGGACTTTGTTTAATTCAATGTTTAAGCCCACAAACTCTAGTGTCTAGGAACCATACAATTTTTTTTTTAAATGCCCAAACTGCTGAGTATTTCTGGTGTTCTTTATTTCAGATTACCAAGAATTATAGTGTTTTGTATCCCACCCAGTGGTGGAAATGGGGGGTTACACAGGGGGACGGTGTTCCCCTACTTTTCAGTTTCCAGTTCATGTCCAATTTCTGTACAAGAAGGGAGTCAGAGTTGTTAAATACAGATTTTCTTTTAAAACGACCATGGATAATCGTTACAACGAGTCACCGCTGCACCGGCCATCAGACGAAAATGATTTGTTAACTACCACTGTTAGCACTTGTTAACAGCCAGTAGTTAACACGTAGTTATACAATGTGTCATCAATACATCGATCCACATTCCTCATTAAATGTAATTGTGTTTTGACCGTGTATTTTACTTCGGAGTCACGTGAGTGACTACGTGAAGACCCCGCCAGCACGCATGCGCGACATATCGTCGTTCGCATGCGGAAGCGACAGTCGGGAGGAGCGGGGCTCCTCCAGCGTAAGTTAAAAAGCTTACGCCAGGTAAGTCTCACCGAAGGAGTGAGCGTCGACGAAGGATCATTTACAAACATGGAATCACGGAAATCAAAGAGAGCAGCGGCGAGAGCAGCTGCTATGGAGAGCAGCCAGCAGCGTGCCGCTTCTCCCGAGTTACAGGTTTTACCTGCAGCTCCCGACTTCTCGCCCATGAGGGCCGTTGGTACACCACGGTCGGGCGGCAAATCCACCCGGAAGTCGGACGGGGCCGCCGACTCAGCTGGGTCCGGACCCGAGGACACCCCGTTCGCAGATAGCGACGGAGGTCGTCTAGCCCGCATGGAGCGGATGGTGGAGCAGTTGCTCCAACGTGACCTGCTAATGCAGGGGCAGAGTCACAGTGGGCCTCTTCGCAGGCCCACGGCAGGTTCCTACCATGGACTGCCTAATGTCTCGCCCTCTTCGCAGGGGAGCATTGAGGGTCAGAACTGGGCTGACCCAGAAGAAGGGGAGCTGGCTGAACAACCATCAGTGTCAGGGGTGTGTGAAGAATACCTGGATATGGTAAATAAACATGCAGTGCCTATACAGAAAGGCCTACCAATCCACCCTAAGCTGGCAGCCAGCATTAATTACATGGCTACTAACCAGCTACAGGAGCAGGCTATTAATTCTACAGCCGATAAATATATGGCTCCTGAGAATTGCAAGTCGCTGAATGTCCCCGCGGTGAACAACCCTATTTGGGGGAACATGAGCCCCATGAGCAGAGGGCAAGAAATTAAACTACAGAGGATCCTGAAGCTCTTAACCGCCGGGATCACAGCAGTGGCCAGAACTGCAGTGGGGATAGAGTTGCCGGAAGAACTGCAAGATGCCCTGGCTCTACTGTGTAATACACAGTATGAGATAAACAACTTCAGAAAGAGCATCATTAAGCCGGCACTCAACCCCAAGTTTGCGGGTTTGTGCAAGCCTGGGAACGCTCAGCCTCCAAACCTGCTGTTCGGGGATAACCTTCCCAAGCAGGTAAAAGACCTTGACGAGGAGGCCAAGGCCTTGGGCCTGATCAAGGTACCCGGCTCTACGAAAACTCATTATCCTCAGCGACAGCAACCCTACACACCCACCGGACAGAGATATCATTACAGATCTGCCGGTGGTGAAAGCTCGAAGGCCGGCCAACCTGCACAGCGGTCTTTTTTAGGCCATGGCCCAGCCCGGCCTTCTTGGAAGATGCGCCACTCCTACAACACGTCAAACCAACAGAAGAAATAAGGACAGAGACCGCAACACCGGCATTAACCATGGAGGTAGGTGGGTCTGGCTTCCCCAGGAACACATCTTGCCTAAATTCACTTTATGTAGAGGGCCGGTTGCACATGTTCTATGAAATTTGGCGCACTTTTACCTCTGATCCTTTCATACTCAGAAGTATTCAGGGCTACAAAATTGAATTTATTCACGAACTCCCTACCCCGGTCCAGCATTCACCTAGCCGAAAATTCATCCTCTCTCAAAAAGAGAAGGCAGCAGGGCATGCTGAGCTTCACAGGTTAATAGGAAAAGGGGTAATTGAGAAAACCATCAGAGAACCTCAGGAGTTCGTATCTAATATATTCACCAAAAATAAAAAAGATGGCGGTTGCCGCATTATCATAGATCTGACCAAACTGAATACTTCTGTTCAGTATGTTCATTTCAAAATGGACACCTTTGACACTGCTATACAGTTAATAGCTAATGGGTACTACATGGCATGCATTGACCTCAAAGATGCATACTATTCAGTACCAATACACAAGGATCATAGGAAATACTTAAAATTTATCTGGATGGGACAGTTATGGCAATACAAAGCCTTGCCTAATGGGTTATCATCAGCACCCAGATTGTTTACCAAGATATTAAAACCAGCCTTGGCCTACTTAAGAAAACAGAATCATACTGTAATGGCCTATCTTGATGATATCCTCATTGTTGGGGAGAGTTTGGAAACGGCTACATTGGCAGTTTCAGCCACGAAACATCTTTTTCAGAAGCTGGGGTTCATTATACATCCAGATAAATCAAAATTAGAACCCTCTACCACCATGAACTACTTGGGGTTTTTTATCGACTCAATGCAAATGTCTATCACGGTGCCACCAAACAAGGTGGTGGACTTGATAGAGGCTTGCAGGAGCCTTACTGGCATCAAGGACCCATCCATTCGACAGGTGGCCAGGGTGATTGGGAAGATAGTGGCTGCTTTTCCTGCAGCACAATTTGGGCCTTTACATTATCAAAACCTACAAAGAGCTAAAATTATAGCTCTCAAAAGTCATGCAGGCCATTTCGACAGGCCTATGAAAATACCAGAGACGGCAAAAGCCGAATTAAATTGGTGGATGGTTAATGCCCAGTATTGTTCCAAACCCATCACTATCATCAATCCCTCGATCATCTTACAAACGGATGCCAGTGCCAAAGGTTGGGGAGCAACTAATACTACCACGAGTTGTGGAGGTAGATGGAGTGCACAAGAGTTAACCCTATTCAAAACTTTGGGGATTAACTATTCAGAAATGCTGGCAGCATTTCATGGCCTAAGGGCATACTGCACAGACATGCACAAAGTACATGTTAGGATACATATTGACAATACCACGGTGGTGGCTTATATTAACCACATGGGCGGAATAAAGTCGATATCGTGTGATGAATTGGCCAACAATATCTGGCACTGGTGTCTGCAAAGGGAAATTTGGATTTCAGCCACTTACCTCCCAGGTAAGCTAAATACGGTGGCAGACACCAGGTCACGCAAATTTAACAACAACATAGAATGGATGTTGGATCGAAAAGTGTTCACAGATATTGTAGAACGTTATGGGACACCGGATATCGACCTATTTGCGTCCAGATTAAATCACCAACTACCAACATATGTTGCTTGGGAACCAGACCCAGGGGCAGTAGCGATGGACGCTTTCACGCTACATTGGGGGGATTTGTTCTGTTATGCATTCCCCCCCTTCTGCCTCATCAGTCGGGTCTTGCAGAAAATCAAACAAGACTCCGCTTCGGGTATTTTGGTTGTGCCCGACTGGCCTACCCAACCATGGTTCCCAGCGGTACAGAAGATGGCCACAGAACCTTGCATTCGGGTCAATAAACGACCTAGTCTGCTCATACATCCTGTCACAGGACAACACCACCCATGTCATGACCGCATGGACCTGTTAATTTGCAGATTCTAAAACGGCCTCTTCTGAGATACGGACTCACCAGCAGAACCATAGACACCATCTCAGCAGCATGCAGGGAGTCCACCAGGAAGCAGTACCTGACCTACATCAGGAAGTGGGAAGGATTCTGCGCTACTACCAACACTACATATGAATCCGCTACTATTACAGAAGTGCTGGAATTCTTGGCTGCCCTTCACTTTGATGAGGGACTGAGCTACAGTGCCATAAACAGTGCCAGGAGTGCCCTATCGTCCTACTTGGGCCAGGGGAGTGACCAATTGGGCATTGGATCACATCCATTGGTATCTAAACTAATGAGAGGAATATTTAATTCCAATCCCCCCAGGCCCAGATACAACCATACGTGGGATATCAGCATAGTTTTAACTATGCTGCGAGGATGGACACCTAACTCGGGGTTCACTTTGGCAAAGCTCACCTACAAAATGGTAATGATCATGGCACTAATCACGGCACAACGGGTCCAGTCCCTGCACAAACTTAATCTGGATGCCATGACTATCACCAATGACAAAATCACTTTTTATGTGCAGGGACTGTTAAAACAAGATCGACCCGGAGCGTCTGGACATACCTTGGAGTTTCTGGCATATCCAGCAGATACTCGACTTTACATCGTCACGTTAATTTCACGATATATTTCAGTCACCAAAAGTCTCAGGGGCACGGAGACAGCATTGCTTATAAGTCACAAAAAGCCCCATCACAAAGTCACGGTGCAAACCATTTCTAGATGGTTAAGGGTGGTACTGGATGCGGCGGGGGTGGACACTAATATATTCACATCCCACTCCACCAGGGCGGCATCCACCTCGGCGGCTAGGATGATGGAAGTACCCTTGGACCACATCCTGGCCACAGCGGGTTGGAGTAATGAGAAGACATTTCATCGCTTCTACATTAAACCCGTGGCCTCTCCTGACTCTTATGCAGGAAGGATTTTGAGTTCTGCCAAATAATTTACCCCTATGGGATTTATATATATTTGTTTTGGTATGAATAAATACCTATTTTTGTTTTTCAGCCAGTGTCATGTCTGAATTACGTTCATCCTCTTATCCCAGCATAGCGGTGTGTGAGCATGGAGCTTCCAGGGCATGAAATCAGAGAGCTTTGAAATCTTCACGTAGTCACTCACGTGACTCCGAAGTAAAATAGTAAGATTAAACGAGAACTTACCAGTTTGAAGTTTGATCTTTATTTTATGAGGAGTTACGATGAGGGATTACGTGCCCTCCGCTCCCAACCCTCTATTATAAAGATCAACTGGTATGAAAGTTCTCTCTTATCTTACTATGTTAGTCTACGTGACTATCTGTGATTTCACACCACTGCTTTGAAGAATGTCGCGCATGCGTGCTGGCGGGGTCTTCACGTAATCCCTCATCGTAACTCCTCATAAAATAAAGATCAAACTTCAAACTGGTAAGTTCTCGTTTAATCTTACTATTAATGACACCACATTCCTTTGAATAAAATTCATGGGAGAATTTCTTAAAACTCACAGTCATTAAGGGCTCCGGACTGCGAGCACGGGCTTCATCTGGTGTGCAGGTAAACTCACGTTATTTTATTATTCCATGTAATTTTATTATTCTCTCGCTCCCCTCTCTCCCTCCATCCCTCGTTCTCGCTGTCTTTTGCTCTCTCCCTCCCTCCCTCTCTCACGGTCTCTCTCCTGCTACCCATCTCATCTCTCTTTTGCTCTCTCACTCCCTCTCTCTCACCCTCTTGCCTAAGCATTCCCGGAATCCATTTGGTGTTTTGCGGGGTCGGCTGCATTGCGGTTCCTTCCTGTTGGGGGAGGGTGCCCTGGCCCGTGGCGGTTTCTGGTCCATTCCCTCCGCGGGTGCCGCCTGGTCCGGTGAACTGCAAATGCTGGAACAATCGAAGGTAGGCAAAAATGCTGGAGAAACTCAACGGGCGAGGCAGCATTTCACCCGCTGAGTTTCTCCAGAATTTTTGTCCTCCCACGTTATTTAGTCATTTGTACCCGTCATTTAAGGATGTTAAATGATTTTTTTTTTAAAATATGTTTGTGTGTGTTGTTTTCTCCCTCACCTTCAAGGTTAGTTTTTCTGTTTGCCTTTATTTGCTTCAGTTTTATTTAGTGTTATTTATCACGTTGTGGTTGTAGCTTTTGAATGATTTAAACGTATCGGATTTTTTAAATTCATATAAATTCATAGCGTCGCCCGAGCGCCAAGTCCCTGCAACTGTAGCTACGGGTGGATTAGTAGACCTTGAAGAGGCATTGACACTTTGTTTTTATGTAGAGGGGTAATAGGGAATTGCTCCGGATCGCAAGCTCACTGTCTGAATGATACAGACGTCCTGACTGAAAATCACTCTCTTCCGATCAATTATTTTAGGATAAGCCTTTCTAGAGAACATGCTACTTTTTGCTTCGCCTATTTTCAAAATATAAAATTTTGATTTTGGCGTTTGATTGGTACAAGGAGACTACAAAGCTCGTAATATCTATGTTTTTTTACACACTGTAACTTTATACATTTCTACTTTTTGGGTGTGTATGTGGTAATTATGGCTCATGGAATTTTCTCCCACACCATTAGCTATATTCGTAACAACATATTTAAATAAGTGAAAGTTTCAATCTTTCCCAACCCCTTGAAAAATGCCTGAAGAAGGGACCCGACCCTAAGCATCGCCTAGCCATTCCCTCCATAGGTAGACACAAAATGCTGGAGTAACTCATCGGGTCTGGTAGCATCTCTGCAGAAACGGAATAGGTGACGTTTTGGGTCGAGAACCTTCTTCAGACCCTCCTTAGATCCAGCCTGACCTGCTGAGTTCTAGAGCACTTTATGTTTTGCTCTTAAAATAAATCAGTGGTCCGCTGAAGAAACAACACGATAGGCCACTCTGGAAGTGCACGTTTTGCTGTACACTTCATACTGTAGAACACATCATAATACACCCTGAGTGATTTAATGGGGTTAGATTTTTTTTTAATCTGTTATCTAGAATTAATTGAAACCCACCCTATGTACGTTATATCAGAATTCCAATTTTTTTGTTTTTCTATTTGTCAATTTTTTGTGCCCGATTATTTGGTGACCAATCAACCGCTGTCTCTAAGGGGGTTGCGTCCAATCACCGACCCTCTTCCCTTAAAATTCCCGTCAAACCAACAAATTGGTCACCTCCCGTCCAATCAGCCACTGTCTCCAAGGGCATTGTGTTCAATCACATAATGCGCTGGTCACTCTGAGACCAATCAGATGCTGTCCCCATGCCCACGTCCCCATTGGTTGCCATGCCCCATCAGATGAGGGGTGTGGCAACCAATCAACGACCAGCTTCCCTTACTGAGATACCTATCGTTATTTGACTGAGTTACTGATACAACGTTTATGTAATCATCACACCCAGTGCATATAGGCTCAAAATGGCCCCGAAGTTTACCATATTACAAAAAATGTATCACGGGGGGCTTATAGCACCAACCCCCCCTCCCCACCCTTCCTTCCCAACCTCAGCCTCACGGACCTTAGCGTATCCCTAGTTCCTAAAACCCATTTCCATCACTGATCCCACAACTCCAGCATTTCTTTTTCCTCTTTTCTGTCATCATCCATTTTCAAATTACATCTCCTCGAAATAAATCACCTCTGTATAGCAACCATTGCATAGCAAAATAACTACTTTGGTTCTGCCTTCACAAAGGAAGACATAAATAATCTGCCGGAAATAGCAGGGGATTGGGGGTCAAATGAGATGGAGGAACTGAATGAAATCCAGGTTAGCCGGGAAGTGGTGTTAGGTAAATTGAATGGATTAAAGGCCGATAAATCCCCAGGGCCAGATAGGCTGCATCCCAGAGTACTTAAGGAAGTAGCTCCAGAAATAGTGGATGCATTAGTGATAATTTTTGAAAACTTTTTAGATTCTGGAGTAGTTCCTGAGGATTGGAGGGTAGCTAATGTAGCCCCACTTTTTAAAAAGGGAGGGAGAGAGAAAACGGGGAATTACAGACCAGTTAGTCTAACATCAGTAGTGGGGAAAATGCTAGAGTCAGTTATTAAAGATGGGATAGCAGCACATTTGGAAAGCGGTGAAATCATTGGACAAAGTCAGCATGGATTTATGAAAGGAAAATCATGTCTGACGCATCTTATAGAATTTTTTGAGGATGCAACTAGTAGAGTGGATAAGGGAGAACCTGTGGATATGTTATATCTGGACTTTCAGAAGGCTTTCGACAAGGTCCCACATAAGAGATTAGCATACAAATCTAAAGCACATGGTATTGGGGGTTCAGTATTGATGTGGATAGAGAACTGGCTGGCAGATAGGAAGCAAAGAGTAGGAGGAAATGGATCATTTTCAGAATGGCAGGCAGTGACTTGTGGGGTACCGCAAGGCTCAGTGCTGGGACCCCAGCTATTTACAATATATATTAATGATCTGGATGAGGGAATTGAATGCAACATCACCAAGTCTGCGGATGACACGGAACTGGGGGCAGTGTTAACTGTGAGGAGGATGCTAGGAGGCTGCAAGGTGACTTGGATAGGTTCGGTGAGTGGGCAAATGCATGGCAGATGCAGTATAATGTGGATAAATGTGAGGTTATCCACTTTGGCGGCAAAAACAGGAGGGTAGATTATTATCTGAATGGTGGCCGATTAGGAAAAGAGGAGATGCAACGAGACCTGGGTGTCATGGTACACCAGTCATTGAAGGTAGGCATGCAGGTGCAGCAGGCTGTGAAGAAAGTGAATGATATGTTGGCATTCATAGCAAAAGGATTTGAGTTCAAGAGCAGGGAGGTTTTATTGCAGTTGTACAGGGTCTTGGTGAGGCAACACCTGGAGTATTGCGTACAGTTTTGGTCTCCTAATCTGAGGAAAGACATTCGTGCCATAGAGGGAGTACAGAGAAGGTTCACCAGACTGATTCCTGGGATGCAAGGACTTCCATATAAAGAAAGACTGGATAGACTCGGCTTGTACTCGCTGGAATTTAGGAGATTGAGGGGGGATCATATAGAGGCTTACAAAATTCTTAATGGGGTTGGACAGGCTAGATGCAGAAAGATTGTTCCCGATGTTGGGGAACTCCAGAACAAGGGGTCACAGTTTAAGGATAAGGGGGAAGTCTTTTAGGACCGAGATGAGAAGATCTTTTTTCACACAGAGAGTGGTGAGTCTGTGGAATTCTCGGCCACAGAGGTAGTTGAGGCCAGTTTGTTGGCTATATTTAAGAGGGAGCCAGATGTGGCCCTTGTGGCTAAAGGGATCAGGGGGTATGGAGAGAAGGCAGGTACGGGATACTGAGATGGATGATCAGCCATGATCATATTGAATGGCGGTGGAGGCTCAAAGGGCCGAATGGCCTACTCCTGCACCTATTTTCTATGATTCTATGAACCATTCACCAACTTTTTTACTCTCCACTCCGCCATTTCTATAGTTTAAAACATGTTAATTTCCTAACATTTCCTAACCCTGGTCCTCTCTTCACAAATGCTGCCTGACCTGCCAAGTATTTCCATCAATTTCTGTTTTAATGCCCCAATGCAAACTCAGTGTCTATAAAGCAGATTGTCAGCATTGTTTAATACTGAATTGAAGGTGGAAGTTGTTTAAATCACAATGCAAGGACAAGGATCAAACAATGAGTTATTTTCTTAATATTGTGATATCCAACCTCCGCACTGAATTTGATGCTGAATTTCAGTTCTATGTTCATTTCAGTACTACGTTCATTTCAGGTCACATCTGGAGAAGCTATAGCATTCACCAACCTGCATGCATTTTAAATAAATTGAATAAATGGAAACAATGTATTGTTAACCTGCTGCCATAAGCTCCACGTGACTGCTCTGCAAACTCTCAGCTCCCCTAATAAAGGGCCTGTCCCATTTTCACAAGGTAATTCACGAATTCTCCCGAGTTCCCCCCCCCCCCCCCCCCGAGTCAAACCCGCTGAATGTTTGTAACAAGTCCGTAGGAGGCCGTAGGAGTTCGTAGATATATCGTAGCAGCTCGTTATGCTCGCCGTG
This sequence comes from Raja brachyura, assembly GCA_963514005.1. Next base: position 30,595,263 of record OY740782.1, on the reverse strand, counting down.
GGTACTCGGGGCATCAGGTAAGTCGGGACGTTTTTTCCAACCCAATGAAAAATGTCCACGAGTAAAAAAAATAGTCGGGATGAAAAATATTGCAACTTTCTACTCGTAGTTAGTTCGTAGGCAGACCATAGTAGGCCGTGAGGGTAGTCATAGATAGTTGTGGGTACTCGTAGCTCGGCAGCTGGACAGAAAAAAAATGTGAGTGAAAAAAAAAGCTTAAGTCAACATCAACCTCTGTCACTCCAGTTCGTGAGCATATTCGTGGAAGGCCATAGGAGTTCGTAGATTACCAAAATCGTGATTTTTTTTTTTAGGTCTTTTAAACTCGGCAGAGGTTTTGGATTAAGTCGTGAAAGTGGGACAGGCCCTTAACAGAGTCACATCTGCTGAAATTTGCCCAGAAAAATAAGTGAAAGTGATTTCAGAAAAGGCAGTGGGGTTAACGACTAGATCTCAGAAGCAGGCAAACAACCTGCCCAGCATACAGTTAAAAGACCCCCACTTAGTCAGAAAATCATACGACTAAACAAAATAATTCAATTCAGCAGATCATAGCAGAGTAGTCAAAATTAATCCTGGATGTTATGAAGTGTGCGCCAATGCAAATAACTTTCTAATCCATTGGGTTTCAAATGGTGGGGGAATCATGAATTACTCTGAGGACCTAATCAGTCTAACCAATCAATTAAAATGCCAGGCAGATTTCACACATTAATTTCGAATGAATGTTTTTGACCTTTAATTAATTAAGGAACTAGGAATTTCTAATGCCAATGTGAGTTCTCAAAGTGCTCAATTAGTTCACTCCTCTCGATTCAAGAGTGCTTCATGAAAAAATATCCAGCAATTCCAACTGATTTTTTAAGGGTTATTAACTATTTTGCCGCAGGCAAAAAAATGTGCATGAGCGGAATAAACTTCCAGGTCTGTTTTTGAATATAGAATCATGTGGAAAAACATGTAAACAATTTTAAATGTTTAGGAACATTTAACTATACCATGTAAATTCAAAAAATAATGATCCCCTTACAGTTGCTTGTCTCTTTGGAAATGAATGGAGTTGCTGTTAATGCATTAAGTCTCAGAGTGATTCAGAGGTTTCCTCAACTTGTGCCAGGAAACAGCTGCAACCATTTACCCTATATCCAATATCAGAGCAATTTGGAAGCGGCTGGCAAAGAGCAGTCAGCAAGCTCAGTCAGGCACGTCCATTGAGGAATCCTCAACCAAGAGCACTTCTGTAGGAAATCAGTGCGAATTCTGCATTATGGAAGAAAGCAAAGGGTGATGGTGGAAGGTTGCTTCTCAGACTGGAGGCCTGTAACTAGTGGTGTGCCTCCAGGGTTAGTTGCAGGGCTCATTACTGCTTGTCATCTACAGTATATCAATGATTTGGATGAGAACATACATGGTGATGGGCCACGCACTGTACGTAACTTTCGGCTCTTGGGGGGGGTCACGTGTCCCGGTGACGAGAGATAGGGGTCACGATTTGCTCACGGGTGCCCCTGCGGAGTATTTAAGGGTTAATCGCGCGCTCACAGTGTGGTGAGCGAGGAGAGTTAGTGTAAAATAAAGAACCAGTATTTCGGACAAACTTCGTGCCTGCCTCATTCTTAAACGGACAACACCGTGTCCGCTACATTTGGTGACCCCGACGTCGTGAATAGATATTCTGCAAGAAAAATGCGCCCCACTTAAACCCAACCCTTCGCTGCCGCCGACGACCAGGCCCAGCTCAGTGCCGTCGCCCTCAAGCTTCCGACCTTCTGGTCCACCCAGCCGCAGGTAATGATCCAGCAGGCCGAATCCCAATTCTTCGTCCGCAGGATAACACATGATGAGACCCGCTACCATTATGTGGTCGGCGCGCTCGACCAATAAACGGCCAGGTGAATCATCCCCTTCCTGCAGGATCCACCAGCGGCCAATAAATATAGTGGCTTGAAGGCGCTGCTGCTCCATACCTTCGGCCTTAGTCGGATGGAGTGAGCGGCCCGCATTTACAACACGGCGACCGTAAACCATCGGCCCTATTGAGCGAGATGCTCTCGCTCACGGACGGCCACCACCACTGTTTGCTTTTTGAATATGCCTACCTGCAACAGCTTCCAGATGACATCCGCCCACTACTCGCAGGGGTAAGTTTTGAAAACCCCGGACTCTAGCGGATGAGCTGTGGGTGTCCAGACGGCAGGAAGTGGGACAGCTGGATCGAGTGCCTGGAAGGCGCAGAGGCCTAGAGCCACGCCCATCAGGGGCTCCACGAAGCATCTGGAGCCTCCCCTTAAAAGGGAAGTCCTTAAAGGGGAAGTCCTTAAAGGGAAGTGGTGCTTTTACCACCAACGTTGGGGCTCGGCAGCCTGCAAATGCCGCCCACCCTGTGCATTTCCAGGAAACTCTGGGGCCGGCAGACTGACGGCAGTCGGTAATCGCCGGTGCCAATTTGCAACCCGGTGGTGGCGGTGGACAATATCTACCCACAAATCTTTCCAGGGTACCCAGCTATCCTGACCCCTCAGTTTGACTTGATCAACCCGAAGCATGGAGTCCAACATCACATTCTAACTTCGGGACCACCGCTTCACGCCCGCAGACTGGCCCCCGACAAACTCCGGCTTGCGAAGGTGGAGTTCCAAAAGATGGAAGCAATGAGAATTGTTCACCTTTGCAGATGGTGCCCAAGGTCTCCGGCGACTGGAGGCCTTGTGGCGACTACCGTCGCCTGAATGACGCCACGATTGCAGACCGGTACCCCGTCCCACACATTCAGGACCTCTGGTTGTTGCCTGAGCGACTTAGGGTTGGTATTAAACCCGGATAAGTGCCAGTTCGGCCTTCGTGCCATCGACTTCTTGGGCCATCGTGTGACGAAGCGCGGTGCGGTGCCTCTACGAGACAGGATGGATGTCATTCGTCAGTTTCCACGGCCTTCCATGTGTGGGGCCTGCAGGAATTCGTCGGAATGATACAGTTCTACCACCGATTTGTGCCTGCGGCGGCGAGAATACTGTGGCCGCTATTTCAACTTCTGTCGGGCAAGCGGCGGGACGTGCAGAGGACCGACATCATCGTTACGGCCTTCGAGGGGGTGAACGAGGCATTGGCTCGGACAACGATGATGGTACTTCCCCTTGTCGATGCCCCCACAGCACTAACTGTGGATGCACTAACTCTGCGGTTGGTGGTGTGCTGGAACTTTGTAGACGGTCACTGGTGGCCTCTCGCTTTTTTCCGCCGCCATTTCAACCCAGCGGAGCATAAATACAGCATGTTTGACCGGAAACTGCTCGCTTTATACCTGGCAGTGAGGTATTTCCATTATTTCCCGCATCACCGTCCTATGTGACGTCTACACATGGCGGTTGGGAGCCGTCGGGTTTTCACGGGTACCCCTGGGGAGTATTTAGGGATTAAACTCACGCTCACCCTATGGTGAGTGAGGAGAGCTAGTGTAGAATAAAGAGCTAGTATTTTGGACAAACTTCGTGTCTGCCTCGTTCTTTAACGGTCATCTCCGCGTCCGCTACAATGGCAAGATTAGCAAGTTTGCTGGTGATACAGATGTGGGTGGTTTGCAGATAGAGATGATGGTTGTGAATAATTGCAGCAGGATCTTGATTGATTGGCCAGGTGGGCAGAGGAATGGTTGATACAATTTAATACAGAGAAATGTGAGGTATTGCCTTTTGGGAAGTCTAACATTGGCAGCACCTACACCCTGAATGGTAGGGCTACGGGGAGTTTTGGAGAGCAGAGGGATCGAGGAGTGCAGGTGCATGGTAGATAGGGTGGTCAAAAAGGCCGTTGGCCAGAGTATAGACGTTGGGAGGTCATGTTGCAGTTGTATACGACATTGGTGAGGTCGCATTTAGGTATCATGATGAAATAGTTTGTTATTAATTGATTGTTGTCATATTTAAGCTTTCCTGTTGTAAAAGACGAATTGTAATGCATGATGGGGCGGACAACTTCCATCGTGACAAGGGTTTTTTAACTTAAATTGAAGAGTTCACAGCTCTCTTACATGGTTTTTTTAATGTAAGTTGAAGAGGTTAATCAGATAAGAAGGGACCCAGAGGATGCCATTGGGGTGTCTGGGTTTTGGCAAAGAGTGAAAAACAACTTCATATTTGGAGGTGGATGATGGTTTTTGTACATTACATCAATCAATTTGTTTTATATCTGTACATATGCAAGCTTGTGTTTTCTGATATTTCTTTGTGTGTGCTGCTGGAGATTCAGACGTGAAACTGTAGCCTCTGGGTCTCTAGGTCCACACCCGTCAGACGTTAAATTAAAGCTTTGTATGGTCTTAAGAATTTGTACTTTAACCATATAATAACCATATAACAATTACAGCACGGAAACAGGCCTTCTCGGCCCTTCCAGTCCGTGCCGACCATTTATTTTCCCCTAGTCCCATCTACCTGCACTCAGGCCATACCCATCCATTCACTTCCTGTCCATATACCTATCCACTTTACTTAAATGTTAAAATCGATCCTGCCTCCACCACTTCTGCAGGAAGATCATTCCACACAGCCACCACTCTCTGAGTAAAGAAGTTCCCCCTCATGTTACGCCTAAACTTCTGTCCCTTAATTCTCATGTCATGCCCTCTTGTTTGAATCTTTCCTACCCTCAATGGGAAAAGCTTATCCACGTCAACTCTGTCTATCCCTTTCATCATTTTAAAGACCTCAATCAAGTCCCCCCCTTAACCTTCTGCGCTACAAAGAATAAAGACCTAACTTGTTCAACCTTTCTCTGTAACTTAGTTGCTGGAACCCAGGCAACATTCTAGTAAATCTCCTCTGTACTCTCTCTATTTTGTTGACATCCTTCCTATAATTAGGCAACCAAAATTGTACACCATACTCCAGAATTGGTCTTACCAATGCCTTGTACAATTTTAACATTACTTCCCTACTCCTATATTCAATGCTCTGATTTATATAGGCCAGCACACCAAAAGTTTTCTTTACCACCCTATCTACATGCGATTCCACCTTCAGGGAACTATGCATAGTTATTCCTAGATCCCTCTGTTCCACAGCATTCCTCAATTCCCTACCATTTACCATGTACATCCTATTTTGATTTGTCCTGCCAAGATGTAGCACCTCACACTTATCAGCATTAACCTCCATCTGCCATCTTTCAGCCCCCTCTTCCAAATGGCCCAAATCTCTCTGTCTATCTTTGTCTTTGTCTATCTTTTTAAGTGAACTTTTTCAATATTCAATTGTGGGCACCATGTTATAGGAAATATGTTGTGCTGGAATGGGTGCAGAGAAGATTTACAAGGATATTGCCAGGACTTGGGGGTCTGAGCTATAGGGAGAGGTTAAGGAGTCTGGGACTCTATTCCTTGGAGTGCAGGAGGATGAGGTGTATAAAACCTTGAGAGGAATAGATTGGGTAGATGCACAGAGTCTCTTGCCCAAAGTCAGTGAATTGAAGACAAGAGGACATAGGGATAAAGTGAAGGGGAAAAGATTTAATAATTGTAACTCAACAAGTACCCAGTGGTAAGATCAGATGAAAAGGTTTAATCTGAGATTTGTATACGTGTATATATATATATATATATATATATATATATATATATATATATATATATATATATATATATATATATATATATAATTAGAAATTGTTCCATTCATTGTTAAGATGTATACTTTTTTTTATTTTTAAGTATAATAATTGTTTGTCAGTAATATGGGTTTTTTATTATTATTTTTTTTCTCCTTCTCACATATAATCAAAATTATAATCACAATTTTTAAATTAAACATTTATTTTTTCTTTACGCTTTTTTCTTTTCACTATTAAAAAAAATTGAGGCTTATATATATTGCTTTGTAATATTCATATAACTTTGGAAATATGTAATATGTATATCTGAAAAAACTGTTACATTATTTGTAATACGTATGGCCTCTAATAAAAATATATTTTAAAAAAAAGATTTAATAGGAATCTGAGATGTAACTTTTTTCACATAAAGGGTGGTGGCTGTATGGAACAAACTGCCAGAGGAGGTCATTGAGGCAGGGACTATCCCGACATTTAAGAAACAGTTTAACAGGTACATGGATAGGACAGGTTTGGAGGGATATGGGCCAGGTGGGACTAGTGTAGATGGGACATGTTGGCCGGTGTGGGATGGTTGGGCTGATGGACCTGTTTCCACACTGTATCACTGTCTATGACTCTATGCAAATAGTAGCATTTTCCCCACAAATTCCAAGGTATTTTCATCAAATCGCTCGTTATTAACTTTTAAATTATGTGCATTTCATTGCTTTCCAACTTTAGTTGAGTTTAGAGATACAGAGTGGAAACAAGCCCTTCGTCTCACTGAGCCCGCGACAACCAGCGATCCCTGCCCACAAATACTATCCTACACACTAGGGACGATTTACAATCTGTACCAAAGCCAATTAACCTACAAACCTGTATGTCTTTAGAGTGTGGAACAAACCCGGAACACCCGAGGAAAACCCACGCAGGTCACGGGGAGAACGAACACATTCCATACAGACAACACCCGTGGTCAGGATCGAACCCAGGCCCTTGGCGCTGTACGGCAGCAACTCTACTGCTGAGCCACCATGCCACCCTGTGTCAAACATAATTAGTTCATTGAAGCAAACTTCTTCCTCTCAGATATAAAGAGCTTTTGCAGCTTTTCGGCATTACATATTTTTAAAGCAAAATAAAAAAGTTTGGAAAAAATAATTATACTTGTCAGAAACTAATTTTTTTAAACGTCAAAATGTTTATATCACCACAATTCCTTAAATTATGAGCAGAAATATTTGGACTGGAAGATGACAATTTATTCACGAACTCTGTTACATTTTAACTTCTTCTGGTATCTGTGTCAAGATAAAGTGATTTAAATCTTTGGATACTATCTCAGAATATATCTTATTCTTTTCCCTCTGTAAATGTAGTATAACCTAATTAGCAATATCCACACTACACTCATCAGTAAAGAGACCTGGATGATGTAGACCCCAGGCATCTCCCAAGACACCAATGAAACCAGTCTTTAATTGACATAAGAGGAGTCACATTTACATAATGAAGAATAGATCACTTTCCAACTTCTGCTTCACACATAGGAACTAACTAGAATAAAAATGTACATGATAGTCATATGCTTTGGAAACTGGCCCTTCAGCCCAACATGCCCTCGCTGACCAAGATGCCCTAGCTACAATCGTCCACCTGCCCACATTTGGTTCATATCCTTGAAAACCTTTCCTATCCACATTCCTGCCCAAATGTCCATTAAATGTTGTTATAGTACCTGCCTCAGCTACCTCCTCTGGCAGCTCGTTCCATATACCCACCATCCTTTGTGTGATTTTGCCCCTCTGGTGTCAATCAAATCTTTCCCCTCTCATCTTAAACCACACACTTATATAATATGAAGTCTTTGTAAAGTCCCAGTTCAACAAATTCCAAGTCTTCTAGCCAGTTTTTCATGTTTCATACAATATACACTTCAACCTTTGCTATCCTTGTTACCCATTTTTGATTCTCCGTCAAGTTACATTCAGCTTAAACAATGTTTTTTTTCCTTCAGCACCTCCACATTTACAATGTTTGCTGTTTGAATGCCCTCACAGCACTCATACCCGACAATCCAACCCTATCATCCCAATAATCACTGCCCCCTCACACACACACCGCACTTTTAATGTCATATTTTTGTCCATTACCCCATTAGAAATGATGTTACGAATTAATTCACATAACAGGTAACATATGTACAATGTTGCAAGTTAAGCAACTTAATATGATTTGTAAGAAGTAAAATAAAGAGAAATAAAGATAAGAGTAAAATAACTAGAGGAAAAAGTGAGAATAATAGGAGAGAAGTTGAGAAGAAAGCAAGGGAAGGAAATCAGGGGAGGTGCTCCACATCATCTCGTTGCCTTTGTATCCATTTTTGAATGGATGCAAACACAGAGCAGACAACGGCATAGTCAATCATGTACTTATGATCTGTGGTCAAGGTCACCAGAATTTAATGAAACGAGTTTAATGGTTGAAGTTATCTCCCACCTTTCACATGTCATTTAGTGATACGCTATTCCATATAGTAATAAGAAATCACAAAACAGACAAATCACAAATTATTCCAGTGATCAAAAATTACAATAACAAAGCTTCACTCTTTTTGCAATTTGATTCCATTGGGTGTTAAACATGTTATGAATCAATTTTAAAATTTGAGATACACCTGTATAAAGGATAGGATTAATCAAAGTAGTCATTCAAATCTGTCACAATAATAGTCCGCGTCATGACTTGAATGTTACCTTCACATTCAGATGCAGTTGCATCCTAAATTAGTCTTTGCATGAATAAAACAACACACCATAGTGAAACATTTTAGCTGCATGCCTCCAGTACAATAGGTTTGCAATAATCCTTGCTAGTCAAGTTCTTACATTAACAGAAAAATATTATGGATGACTAGAAAAGAGGGCAGTAAACTGAGAAACAATCGTACAAAAGAGATTTGTGTACATATTGTTGTGGATTACTTTGTCTTTCAGCACACAGTGATGGAAAATGCCTTAACATATAGAGAAAGAAAGAGCATAGATGAACAACAGAAGCAAACACCTTGTTTGCAATTTTTGTTTTTATATAACATTGTTATAACAGGCACATTCTGAGTGACTGGTGTAGATTTGAATGTAGATTTGCAGTTGTCTTTTTTTTCCTCCAGTGTTCCTTTAGTTTGTGACAGCCATGCTAAATTAAACGCCAGCACTGGACCCTTGTTTGTGAATACTTGGCCAATAAACATACTCTTATTCTCATTCTTCTTAATCTATTCTTTCATGTAAATGGTATAGAATAAAAGATAGAATTAAACAATCCTACCTCATATTCTTGGACTTCAACCTACAGCCTTGCTGCAGTTATTCTGGATTAATAAGGAGGAAGCAAATTCTGAAATATGAAGGAAAATAGTGTTTGCATCAGTTTGTTTCATTGTGTAAACAAATGCAATATTTCTGTGTTGGCTTTATACTGTTGCAACACATTTAAACAGGGCCATTCCAAGTACATGTTTATATAGGAATGGCTTTATTGCCATAGGATCAGAATATCTGCATATTACCATAGGAATGGAATATCCGCAATGCTCTGAAATTGGAGATCAAAGTGTGGACTGAGCACAGATATCTATGTGGGGAATGTTAGTGATAAATTCCTTTAATGTGGGGTGAATTCAGCCTGCCTTAGGATGCATCGCCTGAGCTTTCCTCACAACACTGCTCACCCAGTTTGGATGCACAAATCTAACGAACCAAGCCACCCAATCCTGAAAACAAGTTGCACGATGTTAGAAGGCTCAAGTGTGATGTGGTCACAGCCAGCTTACCACTAAAACCCTACCCTTGATGTGAACGAAAAGAAACAAGACTTGTGCGACTTCCTCAATTCCTATCAACGATTGCAATTATTTGTAATGTCCCTGATGTGCAGACATTGAAAAAATATTAAAATTTGTTTAAATTATTTTTGAAACGTCATTAAAGTATATTAAAATGTTAATTGAAATGAAAAAATAAAACAAATACACTTTTTCTTTTTTTTCATCTGCAGGTCACCAGTGTTAGCTGGTGTAGGATCAGTGATGCAAGTTATGCTGGGAAATCTTGCATGAACTCCAGGCAGCACAGCAAAATGACAGATATACTGACAACGGCAACAACACACAAAATGCTGGAGTAACTCAGCATGTCAGGAATGATCTGCGGAGTGAATGAACAGATGACGTTTTGGGCCTGTACCCTTCTTCACACTCAAGTAGGGTACCGACCCAAAATGTCATCTGTCCATAGCTTCCACAGATGCTGCCTGACTCGCTGAGTTACTCCAGCACTTTGTGTCTTTTTTTTGTAAACCAGTATCCGCAGTTCCTCGCTTCTACCTCCACAGATGTGCCTGACTCGCCGAGTTCCTCCAGCACTCCGTTTTGCTCAACATTCCAACAGTTCAATGGATGTCATGGACTTCAGCAAAGCCACTGACAATGTCTCACACGGGAGACTGGTGCAAGGGCAAGAGGCCATGGAATCCAAGGCAATTTGGAATCAAAATTGGGTGGATGATATAAGGCAGAGGGTGATGGTGGTGGGTTGCTTTCATGATTGAACCTTGTGATCAGTGGTGTACCGCTGGGGCCCTTGCTATTTGTTGTACGTATTAATGATCAACTTTAAAGGAGCTGTGCAGGGCCGCTATTTTTTACACAAAGTAGTGGGTGCTTGGAATAAGATGCCAGGGGTGGTGGTGGAAGCAGATACGAAAGTGTGAATAAAGAGGCTTTTAGATGTGGGCATAGGTGTGTAGGAAATGGAGAGATATAGATCATGTACAGGCAGAGCAGATTATTTAGGCATTATGTTCAGCACAGACATTATGTGCTAAAGGTAGAAACAAAATGCTGGAGAAACTCAGCGGGTGAGGCAGCATCTATGGAGAGAAGGAACTGGCAACGTTTCAGATCGAAACCATTCAGACCGATGTCAGGGGAGGGACAAAGATAGAATAAAGGCGGAGACAGTGAGACTAGTGGGAGAACTGGGAAGGGTGAGGGGATGGAGAAGGAAAGTAAGAGCTATCGAAAGTTAGAGAAGTCAATGTTCATACCGCTTGTTGGAGGATTATGTGCTGTATGCGACGGTTGATGGGGTGGAAGGTGGGACAAGAAGGACTATGTCCATGTTATGAATAGGGGGAGGGGGAGTAAGAGCGGAGCTGCAGGGTATCGAGTAGACCATAGTGAGAGCCTCATCTATAATAGAAGACAGGAACCCCCATTCCCTAAAGAACGAGGACATCTCCGATGCCCTGCTATGGAAAACATCGTCCTGGGCGCAGATGCGACGTAGACGGAGGAATTGGCAGTAGGGGGTAGAGTCTTCACAGGAAGCAGGGTGGGAAGAAGTGTAGTCAAGATAGCTATGGGAATCAGTAGGTTATTCAGTAGATGTCAGTCAATTGTCTGTTTCCTGTGATGGAGCCGGTGCGATCTAGAACCGGTAGGGAGATGTGGTAGATGGTCCAATTGAATTTGAGTGCAGGATGAAAATTAGTGGTGAAGTTGATGAAGTCAGTGACTTCTGCATGGGTGTAGGAGGTAGCACCAATGCATTCGTCAATGTAGCGGAGGTAGCATCCATGGATAGGGCCAGTGTACGCCTGGAACAGTGATTGTTTGTCGTACCCTACAAAGAGGTCGGCATAGCTAGGGCCCATGCAAGTGCCCATAGCGACGCCTTAGATCTGAAGTTGGAGGAGTCGCTGGAGTTGTTGCGAGCAAGGACCAGCTCTGCTAGGCAGGGGAGAGTATTGGTGGATGGAAATTGGCTGGTTCTACAGTCGAGGATGAAACAGAGGGCTTTAAGACCCACCTGGGATGGAGGTGTAGAGTGACTGGACATCCATAGTAAAAATGAGGGAGTGGATGCCTGGAAAACGGTAGTCACTGAAGAGGCGAAGAGCATGTGAGGTGTCTTGGACCTCGGTAAGGAGGGAATGGACCAGGGGGGATAGGATGGAATCGAGGTATGTGGAAATTAATTTGGTGGGACATGAACAAGCAGAAACAATGGGTCTTCCAGGACAGTTCTGTTTGTGGATTTTGGGGAGAAGATAAAATCGGGGCGTGCAGGGCTGGGGAATAACAAGGCTGTACTGTTCTATGTTCTATCTGCAGTTCCTGGCATCTCCATTATATTGACAACTGCAACTTGGCATCTAAAAACTGATGAACAGCATCACATATTTCGCTTGGGCACTTTACAGCCCAATAGTCTGAATATTGAGTTCTCCCACTTCAGGTGGTCCCGGCATTCCCTCTCTCTCTGTCCCTCCCCCACTGATGTCGCACTAGCTTCTCATTTTCACCCTACAAACAGCCTGTTTCCTTTATTATCATTACTTTTTTGCATATCTTTCATTAATTGTTCTTTATCTCTCCAGATCACAGTCTATATCTCTTGTTTCCCTTATACCTAACCAGTCCGAAGAAGGGTCTTGACCGGCAACGTCACCCATTCCTTCTTTCCAGAGATGCTGCCTGTCCCACTGAGTTATTCCAGCTTTTTGTGTCTATCTTCAGTTTAAACCAGCATCTACAGTTCCTTCTTACGCAACTGCTAAAGTTTGTTAATGACTGGTCTGTGAGCTGCTGAACACTTCCGGCTTCCTTTAGAACTAACCCGAATTGTATCAGCTCATAACATGAATGTCACTGTTCCTATCAAACCTGACTGACTTATCTGCAAAGCTTCTGTGAAACGTTTGCTAACAATGCAATCAAAAATTACCTGGACATTCCCGATATCTGGCTCGATACGACATTTTATCATCCAGCAATTTAATAATTCAACTTAAATTTAATAATTTACTTCTTAATTCTTTAATTAAGATCTATTTATTTTGGCATCATGTTCAGCACAGACACTGTGGGCTGATGGACCCGTTTCAGTGCTAACCCTTTGCATGTTTTATATTCTAACAAATTTAACCAACATACTTTAGTGAGTTCTGAACACACAATGTACCACTGCAATATACAAGGGTAAACTCTTCTCAAAGCATTTGAATTAATGGCAAAATATATATGTTCACCCAAACGTACTTTGGTTTGATATCATTAATGTTAATTAAATTAAAAACAAATAAATATAATTCTGAAAGTATTTACAAAAATCTTCAAAACATCCCTATTAACTATCTTCTCAATTACCTGTTTGGACAGATAAATATATAATTAATTGGTCACCAACAATCCAGAGTTGCTTAATTTCTTTTTTTCAATACATTAAATTCAAATTACATGAATCCAAGGCAAATTAATTATTTTCTTTCATAAAACCAGCTTAATTTAAAATGTCAATGGTTTTATGTTCACTTTCTCTCTCTTCAACGTACATTGAAATGCTTTAATCTATCTAAAGATAAACAAATCCAAGTCATAATTTGTTCCAAATATTGAAAATCTGTATATTAAATTATTCTTCTTTCAGCAGCAGAAAAATGTATCGGCTAAGTTAAAGTAATTAAATCTCACAATTAGTTAATGGAACAAGAAAGGAGAAGAATTGCAAGTTGGCCAACAAAAGCAATTTTAACATATTCAAATTAAAACAAGTGTTAATGTGATGCATGAATTTACAAAGCTAAGTTTAAAACATGTTTCACAATTGGACAGGATTAACAAATTAACTTGAAAATATTACAAATATTTCAACAGCGGGGAAAATGAACTCAGGATCTAGGCATTTCTGGCAAAGCCAGCACTCACTGGCCACTTTAATTATCCTCAAGAAGATAGCAGAAAGTTGTATTTTCAAATGCCAATGTTATTCCAATCAAAGATCATAGACCGCTCTATGATCTTTGTTTCCAATAAGGTATTGTATTCTCAAGTGTTGTAGGGTAAAGCGTTCCAGAATTTAAAGCCAGTAGTATATTTCCAACTCTGAACGATTTGGTGGTTATCCCCAAGCGCCTGTTGCCCTGGTGGTAGCAGTCATTAGTTCAGGAGATTCTGTCAGAGCATCCAAGGGTGTATTTTACAGATGATACACTTGCACCAGTGGTGAACGGAATTAATGTTTAGAATGGTTGATGGGGTATCAGCCAAAAGGGTTGTTTTGTCTTGAATATATTGGATTCTGGAGAATTGTCAGCGCTCAACTCATCCAAGGAAGTGGAAAGTGTTCCAGTGCGCTCCAGACTTGTGCTTTGCAAACAGTGGAAAGGCCTTGGAGGAGAGTCACTTGCTGTAAGATACTCAGCTACTAACATACCCTTGTGGCTAGGGTATTTTTGCAGATGAGAAATACGAGGAGAAAGGATATATTCCTGACATGAGAATGGAAAGTAAAAGATTTTAGGAGACTCATTGGCCACAACAGATGATTATTGCATTAGTATTATGTAGCCATTATATTATTGTGTGTACAGTACACTGTGTATTTAAAAACCTGAAAACATTTATGTACCAGAGATTTAAGAATGTTAGGGGGAATAGGCTAACTAGAGGGAGAATAGAGCCCCACAGGACAGAAAGTATCATCTATGAACGGAGCCTCAGAATATGGACATGATGCTCAATGAATATTTCTCCTATTTTTATCAAGGAGAAAGTAAGAGATTTTGGGGAATAATGGAGATCCTTTGAGGACAATCCATATTACAGTCGAGGAGATGCCGGATGACTTAAAATATCGATGATAGATACAAAAAGCTGGAGTTATTTAATGGGACAGGCAGCATCTCAGGAGAAGTAATGGGTGATGATTCAGTTTGAGACCCTTCTTCAGACTAGTTAGGGATAAGGAAAATGGGAGATATAGATGATGATGCAGAGAGATAAAGAACAAAGAATGAAAGATATGCAAAAAAGTAACAATGGTGAAGAAAACAGGCCATTGTTCGTTGTTTCTTGGGTGAAAACGACAAGCTAGTGTGACTTGGGTGGGGGAGGGACAGAGAGAGATAGGGAATGCCGGGGTTACTTGAAGTTAGAAAAATTAATATTCATACCACTGGGCTGTAAACTGCCTAAAAGGATAGTTACTGATGTTAATTATGTCTCATCAATCTCATGCATCCAAGAAAACATTGGCAGGAGTAACTTTCAAACGTCCTGTGTAAAGATGGCACTACCACAATGCTAAGCAGAAGAGAGGAGGACAGATCTGCTGAAACATAGAAACATAGAAACATAGAAATTAGGTGCAGGAGTAGGCCATTCGGCCCTTCGAGCCTGCACCGCCATTCAATATGATCATGGCTGATCATCCAACTCAGTATCCCGTACCTGCCTTCTCTCCATACCCTCTGATCCCCTTAGCCACAAGGGCCACATCTAACTCCCTCTTAAATATAGCCAATGAACTGGCCTCAACTACCCTCTGTGGCAGAGAGTTCCAGAGACCCACCACTCTCTGTGTGAAAAAATTCCTTCTCATCTCGGTCCTAAAGGATTTCCCCCTTATCCTTAAGCTGTGACCCCTTGTCCTGGACCTCCCCAACATCGGGAACAACAGACTCACAATCTTGCAGGACAGGCGCTGCACTTTGGGAGGTCAAATGCAAGGGGAATTATTGAAGAATTATAAGCAGCATCGATATGCAGAAGGATCTTAGGGGTGCAAGTCCATAGATCCCTGAAAGTAGCAACACTATTGGATAGGTATGTTGCAAAACTTACCTTTAGCGGCGCTGCACTTCTGCCGCTCCCCGTGTGCGCGACTTTGGCGCCTTTCAGAGGGGGGTGGGCTTAAAGTGCCGTTTTTCGACAGACTGGGATAATCGATTAATGTCGGGCGATTTTGTTGCGGAAGAAAAATCGCTCCGACATTTCATCAATGAAGGTATTTTTAAATTACTCTAGATTATTTATTAACTAGAGTAATTTAAAAATCACCTTCAAAAGCTGTGAGCGCTGACAACCGGAAGGATTTTCCGTAGGGGAGAAAAAAAGGTAAATAGTTTATTTTTATATTAAAAGTTGGTTTTTCGGGAGGCATTAATAATATCTTTATGTTGCGAAATGGGGTCCCAAAAAATCTATGAACAAACAGTATTTTTCCCCCCGACTTCACCGCTAACCACAACGTTCCAATCCACCGCATTCCAGTAAAACCCACTCGCTAGTTGATTTAAATTGCCATTAATTTACAGGCATAAAACACTAAATTCCTTCCATTTGGCCCAGAAATTCATGAAAATGAAATTTAAAAATTATGTTATATTGTGGATTATTGTGTGAATGTTATTTGGACACTTAGGCAATTTTTAAAAAGTTTATCTTTTCTTAAGAAATTGATAGATGTTTAGATCTACTCATTGAATTTTGTAATTAGCTACAATTAGATAACTAACTAATTATATGCTTTAATTTCAGGTAATCCAAGTAAGATTGTTTAATATTTGTTTCAGAATGCTTCAATCAAAAATAACTGAAAATTTCATTGAGTTCTCTTAATTTTTAAGAATGTTATGGACTTTTAACTTTTCCAGATCACAGCTTTTAAGTCAATTGAAAGGCAATGGGAAGCAAGATGCTCATTTCCGAGTATGAAAATGGCCATAACTTTCTTAATACTGAAGATATGAAAGTAAATTAGGTGTCAAATTAAACTTCTTTTTATGCTTTATCTGATGGGATAAATTGCAGACTTGATTTTTAAAATCTCAAAATTTTGTAACATTGCTATATTGGATAGGGTGGTAAAGGCGGCCAAAGGCATACTTGGGGTGTTGAGCATAAAAGATGGAAGACATGCTGCCTTTGGTTACACCATATCAGAGTATTGTGTGCATTTCTGGTCACCACATTACACAAAGGATTTGGAGGTTTTGGAGGTGGTGCAGAAGAGGATCACCAGGATGCTGTTGTCTGGATTCAAGAGTATTAGGTACAAGGAGGGAATAGATAAATGTGGATTGATTGTTCTGCATCATTGGAGACTAAGGGTGATCTGACAGAAGTACACAAACTTATAAGAGGCATAGACTGGGCAAATAGTAAGAGGCTTTATCTCATGGGGATATTTTAAATAATAGAGGGCATGCTGTATGTTTAAAATAGCATAATTTGTTAGTTTGCAGATTACACCAAAATTGGTGGCATAGTGGTCAGTGAAGAAAGTTGTCTAAAGTTACAACAGGATCTAGATCAAAGCAGAAAAGTATGCAAAACATTGGCAGATGGAATTGCACAAGTGTGAAGTGATGCTTTTTGTTAAGTTAGACCCAGGGTAAGATATACAGTGAATCATAGGGGCCGAGGAAATGTTGTAGAACAGAGAGACCTAAGGGTGCAAATACATAGCTCCCTGAAAATGGCAACACTGGTAGACAGAGTAATGAAGAAGGCATACAGCTTGCTTGCCTTCACTGGCAGGCAATGTGTACAAGACTTCAGATGGAGACACAAGAAACTGCAGATGCTAGAATTTTAAGTAAAACAAAGTGCTGGGAGAACCAAGCGGGTCAGGCAGCATCTGTGGAGGGAATGGACATGAGGTGAAATGTCACATTCTATCTGCATGAGGCATCAGAGAGACTGCATTCGGAGTATTGCATCTGTGTTCTCGGTGTATTGCATCTGTGTTCTCCGAGCTCATCAGCGCCTCTACTTCCTGAGAAGATTACGGAGAGTTGATCTGTCAAGGAGGATTCTCTCTAACTTCTACAGGTGTACAGTAGAGAGCTTGCTGACTGGTTGCATCGTGGCTTGGTTCGGCAACTTGAGCGCCCTGGAGAGGAAAAGACTACAAAAAGTAGTAAACACTGCCCAGTCCATCATCGGCTCTGACCTTCCTTCCATCGAGGGGATTTATCACAGTCACTGCCTCAAAAAGGCTGGCAGCATCATCAAGGACCCTCACCACCCTGGCCACACACTCATCTCCCTGCTACCTTCGGGTAGAAGGTACAGGAGCCTGAAGACTGCAACAACCCGGTTTAGGAATAGCTACTTTCCCACAGCCATCAGGCTATTAAACCTGGCACGGAACTCTGAACATTAATATCCCTCCATCTGTTATTTGCACTTTATTAATTTATTAATTCGTGGGTGTATTTATGTATAGAATTGTAGTCAATGCCTTCTATGTTCTGTTGTGCTATGCAAAGAAAGATTTTCATTGTCCTGTCAGGGACACATGACAATAAACTCTTTTGACTTTTGACTTTTTTGACTTTTGTATGCAGTTCTAGCTGCCATTATATCAGAAGGATGTGATGAAGTTAGAGAGCGCACAGATTCACAAGTTTATTACAAAGACGTGGGCTTGAGAAACAAGGAGAAACTGAATATAATAGTAAGATTAAACGAGAACTTACCAGTTTGAAGTTTGATCTTTATTTTATGAGGAGTTACGATGAGGGATTACGTGAAGACCCCGCCAGCACGCATGCGCGACATTCTTCAAAGCAGTGGTGTGAAATCACAGACAGTCACAATGACTAATATAGTAAGATAAGAGAGAACTTTCATACCAGGTGATCTTTATGTTAGAGGGTTGGGAGCGGAGGGCACGTAATCCCTCATCGTAACTCCTCATAAAATAAAGATCAAACTTCAAACTGGTAAGTTCTCGTTTAATCTTACTATTTTATTTCGGTAGTCACGTGAGTGACTACGTGAAGATTTCAAAGCTCAGTGATTTCATGCCCTGGAAGCTCCATGCTCACACACCGCTAAAGTTGGGATAAGAGGATGAACGTAGTTCAGACAAGACACTGGCTGAAAAACAAAAATAGGTATTTATTCATACCAAAACAATATAGTGTCCCATAAGGGTAAACTATCTGGCAGCACTCAAAATCCTCCCTGCATAAGTGTCAGGGGAGGTCACGGGTTTATAGCAAAAGCGGTGAAAAGTCTTTTCGTTACTCCAACCCGCTGTGGCCAGGATGTGGTCCAATGGTACTTCCATCCTCCTAGCCGCCGAGGTGGATGCCGCCCTGGTGGAGTGAGATTTGAATATGTTAGTGTCCACCCCCGCCGCATCCAGTACCACCCTTAACCATCTAGAAATGGTTTGCACCGTGACTTTATGATGGGGCTTCTTGTGACTAATGAGTAATGCTGTCTCCTTGCCCCTTAGATTTTTGGTGACTGTGATGTATCGTGAAATTAACGTGACGATACAGAGACGAAAGTCTGCTGGATAAGCCAGAAATTCCAAAGTATGACCAGACACTCCAGGTCGATCTTGTTTCAACAGTCCCTGCACATAAAAAATGATTTTGTCATTGGTGATTGTCATAGCATCCAGATTATGTTTGTGCAGGGACTGGACCCATTGTGCCGTGATAAGTGCCATGATCATTACCATTTTGTAAGTGAGTTTTGCCAGAGTGAGTCCCGAGTTAGGTGTCCATCCTCTCAATATAGTTAAGACTGTGCTGATATCCCAAGTATGGCTATATCTGGCCCTGGGGGGATTGGAATTGAATATTCCCCTCATAAGTTTTGATACTAAAGGGTGTGATCCAATTCCCAATTGGTCACTCCCCCGGCCCAAGTAGGATGATAGGGCACTCCTGGCACTGTTTATGGCACTGTAGCTCAATCCCTCATCGAAGTGAAGGGTAGCCAAGAATTCCAGCACTTCCGTTATGGTGGCGGTTTCATATGTGGTGTTGGCTGTGATGCAGAATCCTTCCCATTTCCTGATGTAGGTCAGGTACTGCTTCCTTGTGGACTCTCTGCAAGCTGCTGTGATGGTGTCTTTGGTCCTGTTGGTGAGTCCGAGTCCGCAAAGAGGCCGTTTTAAAATCTGCAAATTAACAGGTCCATGCGGTCATGACATGGGTGATGTTCTCCTGTTACGGGGTGAATGAGCAGACTTGGTCTTTTATTGACCCGGATGCAAGGTTCTGTGGCCATCTTCTGTACCATAGGGAACCATGGTTGGGTAGGCCAGTCGGGCACCACCAAAATCCCCGATGCGGAATCTTGTTTTATTTTCTGCAAGACCCGACTGATGAGGCAGAAAGGGGGAAATGCATAGCAAAACAAATCCCCCCAATGTAGCGTGAAGGCATCCATCGCTACTGCCCCCGGGTCTGGTTCCCAAGCAACATATGTTGGTAGTTGGTGATTTAACCTAGACGCGAAAAGGTCGATATCTGGTGTCCCATAACGTTCTACAATATCTGAAAACACATTCCGATCCAACATCCATTCTATGTTGTCGTTGAATTTGCGTGACCTGGTGTCTGCCACTGTGTTTAGCTTACCTGGAAGGTAAGTGGCTGAAATCCAAATTTCCCTTTGCAGACACCAGTGCCAGATATTGTTAGCCAATTCATCACACGATATCGACTTTATACCGCCCATGTGGTTAATATAGGCCACCACCGTGGTGTTGTCAATTTGTATTCTAACATGGACTTTGTGCATATTTGTGCAGTATGCTTTAAGGCCGTGAAATGCTGCCAGTATTTCTGAATAGTTAATCCCCAAGTTTTTGAATTGGGTTAACTCTGGTGCACTCCATCTACCTCCACAACTAGAGGTAGTGTTAGTAGCTCCCCACCCTTTGGCACTGGCATCCGTTTGTAAGATGATTGAGGGATTGATGATAGTGATCGGTTTAGAACAATTTTGGGCATTACCCATCCACCAATATAATTTGGCTTTCGCCTTTCCCAGTATTTTCATAGGCCTATCGAAATGGCCTGCATGACTTTTGAGCGCTGTAATTTTGGCTCTTTGTAAGTTTTGGTAATGTAAAGGCCCAAATTGTGCTGCAGGAAATGCAGCCACTATCTTCCCAATCACCCTGGCCACCTGCCGAATGGATGGGTTCTTAATGCCAATGAGGCTCCTGCAAGCCTCTATCAAGTCCTCCACCTTGCTTGGTGGCAACGTGATAGACATTTGCACTGAGTCAATAATGAACCCTAGGTATTTCATGGTGGTAGAGGGTTCTAATATTGATTTATCTGGATGTATAATGAAACCCAGCTTCTGAAAGAGATGTTTCGTGGCTGTAACTGCCAATGTAGCCATTTCCAAATTTTCCCCCACAATGAGGATGTCATCAAGATAGGCCATAACAGTATGATTCTGTTTCCTTAAGTAGGCCAAAGCTGGTTTTAATATCTTGGTAAACAATCTGGGTGCTGACGATAACCCATTAGGTAAGGCTTTGTATTGCCATAATTGTCCCATCCAGATAAATTTTAAGTATTTCCTATGATCCTTGTGTATTGGTACTGAATAGTATGCATCTTTGAGGTCAACGCATGCCATGTAGTACCCATCGGCTATTAACTGTATAGCAGTGTCGAAGGTGTCCATTTTGAAATGAACATACTGGACAGAAGTATTCAGTTCGGTCAAATCTATGATAATGCGGCAACCGCCGTCTTTTTTATTTTTGGTGAATATATTAGACACGAACTCCTGAGGTTCTTTAATGGCTTTCTCAATTACCCCTTTTCCTATTAACCTGTGAAGCTCAGCATGCCCTGCTGCCCTCTCTTTTTGAGAGAGGATGAATTTTCGGCTAGGTGAATGCTGGACCGGGGTAGGGAGTTCGTGAATAAATTCAATTTTGTAGCCCTGAATACTCCTGAGTATGTAAGGATCAGAGGTAAAAGTGAACCAATTCTCGTAGAACATGTGCAACCGGCCCCCTACATAAAGTGAATTTAGGCAAGATGTGTTTCTGGGGAACCCAGACCCACCTACCTCCATGGTTACTGCCGGTGTTGTGGTTTCTGTCCTTGTTTCCTTGGTTGGTTCGTTGTATTGTAGGAGTGGCTCATCTTCCAAGAAGGCCGGGCTGGGCCATGGCCTAAAAAAGACCGCTGTGCAGGATTGCCGGCCTTCGAGCTTTCACCACCGGCAGACCTGTTATGGTAACTCTGTCCGGTGGGTGTGTAGGGGTGCTGTCTTTGTGGGTAGTGAGGCTTGGTGTAGCCAGGAACCTTGATCAGGCCTAAGGCCTTGGCCTCCTCATCAAGGTCTTTAACCTGCTTGGGGAGATCATCCCCGAACAGCAGGCTTGGAGGCTGAGTCTTCCCAGGCTTACACAACCCCGCAAACTTGGGGTTAAGCGCCGGCTTTATGATGCTTTTTCTGAAATTATTGATCTCATACTGGGTATTGCACAGTAGAGCCAAGGCATCTTGCAGTTCCTCCGGCATCTCAATACCCACTGCAGTTCTGGCCACTGCCGTAATCCCGGCGGTTAGGAGCTTCAGGATCCTTTGAAGTTTTATCTCCTGCCCTCTGCTCGAGGGGCTCATGTTCCCCCATATAGGGTTGTTTACCGCAGGGACATTTAGACAGTTGCAGTTTTCAGGTGCCATATATCTGTCTGCAGTTGCATTAATGGCCTGTTCCTGCAACTGGTTAGTTGCCATGTAGTTAATGCTGGCAGCCAGCTTTGGGTGGATTGGTAGGCCCTTTTGGTTGGGCATTGCATGTTTTCTTACCATATCCATGTAGTCTTCACACACCCCTGACACAGATGGTTGTTCAGCCAGCTCCCCTTCTTCTGGGTCAGCCCAGTTCTGACCCTCAATGCTCCCCTGCAAGGAGGGTGAGACATTAGGCAGTCCTCGGTAGGAACCTGCCGTGGGCCTGTTAAAAGGCCCACTGTGACTCTGCCCCTGCATTAGCAGGTCACGTTGGAGCAATTGCTCCATCATCCGCTCCATGCGGGTTAGACGACCTCCGTCGCTATCTGCGAACGGGGTGTCCTCGGGACCGGACTCCGCTGAGTCGGCGGCCCCGTCCGACTTCCGGGTGGCTCTACCGCCCGACCGTGGCGTCCCAACGGCTCCTATGGGCGAGAAGTCGGGAGCTGCAGGTAGAACCTGTAGCTCTGGAGAGGCGGCTCGCTGCTGGCTGCTCTCCTTGGCAGCTGCTTTGGCCGTAACCCTTTTTGATTTCCGTGATTCCATAGTACTATGTCGTCGACTCACTCCTCCGGTGAGACTTACCTGGCGTAAGCTATTTAAACTTACGCTGGAGGAGCCCCGCTCCTCCCGACCGTCGCTTCCGCATGCGTACGACGATATGTCGTGCATGCGTGCTGGCGGGGTCTTCACGTAGTCACTCACGTGACTACCGAAATAAAATTGCGACTGCGTTGCCGAGAAGCAGTGGGGTGACTTTAATGAGGTTTATAAAATCATGTGTGGCATAGGTAAGATTAGTTTATTATTCCTACAGTATCTATTATTGTCACATGTACCGAGGTACAGTGAAGAGTTTTGTCGCGTGATAACCAGTCAGAGAAAAAACAATACATCTGCTGGAGGAACTCAACGGGGTCAAGCAGCATCTGTGGATGGAAAGGATTGATTGGCTTTGTTGAAACCCTACATCAGGACTGAGAGCAAAGAGGGAAAATAGCTAGAGAGAAGAGTGTGATCCAGCAGCAAAAGGTGACCTAAATAATAAACAAAGGAATATTATTTTTCATGGAGCCAATCAAGCAAGAGTGAGAAAGTTCTCTTTAACTGAACAATCAAAGCCATGAATGTCAAGATGTGGTTGAAAATAAATGCAGAAATGGAACAGGCAGCCAGGTCTCTGAAGGATTTAAAATAAAATTAGACTAAGTGGGACCCGTTGGGTGCCTGTCACATGGGAGGCCTGGTCCCCCAACGCAATATTCCACCACTCACCCGCTCCCCCAATGCAACCCATTCCCCCAATGCAATATTGCACCACTCACACATAGCCCCCAACTGCATAGGCATGGTTAATTTCCCCTCATCCACTACCACTCCCTCCCCCTCCTCTTCACCTTCCCTCTTCTTTCCACTCTCCTCCTCCCCTCCCCTCCCCCTCACTCTCCTTTCCCCTACCCTCAGTCTCACCCTCCCTCTCTTCATAACTCTCCCCTCCCAACCCCCCTACTATCCCTCTATCTCCCACTCCTCACCTCCACTATCCCCCCCACTATCCATCCTGACCTCCCCCACTGCCCTCCACTCCCTCTATTCCCCACTGTCTACAACCCCAAATCCCCCCTCCTCTCCCTCTATTCCCCTTCCTCCCCCACTCTCCTCACTTTCTTCCTCGCCATCCCTACCCCTTCCTCTCCCTCCTAACCTCCCCAGGATCTTTTCCCTCTCCTCCTCCCCTCCCCAGTCCTTCCGTCACCTCTCCCTCCCTTTCCCCTACCCTCAGTCACTACCTACCTCCGTCCCTCCATCCAACGGAGGACAACAGAGGAGGATGAACGTTGGTGCCTTCCCTCACAGTGGGAAACTTTGATTTGGCTGTGTGGGGATGTTTATGTTAATGACTATCGTGTTCTGTGTTCTTTATTTTATTCGTATGGCTGTATGGTGACCACAAATTTCACTGTACCAATTGGTGAATGTAACAATAAATGACTCCTGTCTTTCTCTTGTCTTGTCTAAAAAGCAGCATCTGCAGTTCCTTCATTGTTACCTGTGGTTTAAATCCCGTTGACTTGACGATTGGACCAGTTTGCATTGTGTGAGTGAGTTACTCAAACTCCGCGCAAACTGCTCGGCCACCCTGCAACCCAGCTCTCCCTCCCTCCCTCCCTCCCTCTGCCCACTCCGGTTCAGCCGCCACTTGATCCATCACCGTCCTGTCCGACTGCCCGCTGCTGCCGCTCGGCCCATCCCCGCCCTGCCCACCTGCTTGCTGCCACCACCGGGCCACGGGGGGGTGGGGATGTGGAGTCGGTGTTCGTCATGGTGGGCACCACGAGTTTCGATGAGTTGGTGGAGAAGATCTCCTCCGAGAAGGCCGTGAGTTACCGCAACGACGGTGGCGGATGAGACAGACCTGGGGGGACGGGTGGACAGGTCCGCCATTGCCACAGGGGGAGGGCGGGGGAGAGTGGTGCGTAATCAGGGAGAGAGGGACGGGACTGGGCCCCCACCAGGCCTCCGCGGCCGCCGCCGGTGATGGGGGAGACGATAGACAAGTTACTGTCAGGAGGGGAGAGAGGAGTTTGTGAGTGAGGCAGGACAGGCTGCCGCCAGTGGGGCAGGAAGGGGTTTTGTCATCCTGGCCGTGGCATTGACTGACAGGAGAAGAGACCAATCTGCGTGGCGCTGACTGAAGGAACCTGCGCATGCGCGGTTTTAAAGATTTTTAAACTTTTACTATATACCACCAATCGGAACAAAACTTGTTGCACTCGCAGCACAGGAGAATGGTGCGTAACCTGCCGAAAAATCGTAGCGCTATCGCATACCGCTTTTGCGCAAATAGAAAAACCCTGCCAACCGGAAGAGCACAAGATCAGAGGTTTAGTTATGGATAGATACCTATTAAGAATATCAGTAATACATAAGCCAAATGCTGAAAAATTGAAATAAAGCAAAGAGAAATAGAATTACTATTTTGGATCAATGACAAGCTCTGAATAGTTATCCAACCTGAAATATTAACTCAATTTCCCCATCCACAGAAGTCACCAGATCTGCTAAGCATTTTCAGTTTTTATGGAAGAAATCCAAAGGCATTAACATAATGGCATTATTAACTGAGAACTGTGCACATTAAAGTCATGCCTTCTACATGACATCATTTGTCAGTGAAATGGTTGAAAATGGGAGAGATCATCCACATGGGAGAGATAAAATACATGTACATTTGTGGATCAAACCAAATCAGGCTCTACAGAATCTCTTACATTAATTGGGTCATCCGGTAATTTAGAATTTTTCATTTTCTTATTCAATCATTTTGTTAACAAACCTTATTCAGGCCTAATCATGCTCCCGATATGTCAGGCAAGTCTTGCCCCTGAGCAGAACTTCCCCATGTTGGATCAGGTCATAACTAACAGATCACTGTCGATGAAATGCAAAAAGCATCTCCATTCTTTTCCATGCAAGTATGGTGTTGCCTTTTGCCAGCAGTGTGCGATAGAAGCTCATCACTGCCATCTAGCTCTGGTCTGTTATTTTATAAATGCATTGTACACAGGAGGAGAACAGTAAAATATAAAAACACAGAGAATGTAAACAAAATAGATTTATGGATAAACCAGGCATAGGTTCAATAGAACCTGCAAAGCTAACTAAATAAATAGGAAATCGTTCATCTGTTTTGGAAGTTATTTTCTATTCTTTGGTCATTTCATTCTTTTTCTTTCGATTCTTTTTAATTCTAATGTGGCTATCAATAAAATTTATAGTGTCAAACAGAAATCACAATCTAGCAAAACACTCCAAAACCTTGGTGTTAATAACACATCTATTTAACAATTTAGATTTCACCAATCAACAAGTATACTTCTTTTTTAAAATAAATTATACTACTGTATACTATATTTAAAAAACAATTGAGGAATATTGAAATACTTTGTTCAACACACATTTGTTTCTCTAACACTTGCGACTGAACAGGAGCACAGAAAATATATTTCAAAGTCTGCTAAACCCAGCAACGCTGGAATATACAGTGGCTTGTAAAAGTTTTCATAACCCTTGAACATTTCCACATTTTGTCACATTACAACCACAAACGTAAATGTATTTTATTGGGATTTTATGTGATAGACCAACACAAAGTGGCGCATAATTGTGAATTTTAAGGAAAATGATACATGGTTTTCAAATTTATTTAAAAACAAAAAACTAAAAAGTGTGGCGTGCAAAAGTATTCAGCCCCCTTTACTCTGATACCCCTAAATAAGATCCAGTGCAACCAATTGCCTTCAGAAGTCACCTAATTAGTAAATAGAGTCCACTTGTGTGTAATCTAATCTCAGTATAAATACAGCTGTTCTGTGAAGGCCTCATAGGTTTGTTAGAGAACATTAATGAACAAACAGTGTCACGAAGCCCAAGGAACACACCAGACAGGTCAGGGATAAAGTTGTGAAGAAGTTTAAAGCAGGGTTAGGTTATAAAAAAAATCCCAACCTTTGAACATCTCACGGAGCACTGTTCAATCCATCATCAGAAAATGGAACGAGTATGGCACAACTGCAAACCTACCAAGACATGGCCATCCACCTCAACTGACAGGCCAGGCAAGGAGAACATTGATCAGAGAAGCAGCCAAGAGGCCCATGGTAACTCTGGAGGAGGTGCAGAGATCCACAGCTCAGGTGTGAGAATCTGTCCACAGGACAACTATTAGTCGTGCACTCCACAAATTGGGTCTTTATGGAAGAGTGGCAAGCAGAAAGCCATTGTTGAAACAAAGCCATAAGAAGTCCTGTTTGCAGTTTGCCACAAGCCATGTGGGGGACACAGCAAACATGTGGATGAAGGTGCTCTGGTCTGATGAGACCAAAATTGAAATTTTTGGCCTAAATGTAAAACGCTATGTGTGGCGAAAAACTAACACTGCACATCACCCTGAACACACCATCCCCACTGTGAAACATGATGGTGGCAGCATCATGCTGTGGGGATGCTCACAATTCACAATACCTCACAATTATGCACCACTTTGTGTTGGTCTATCACATAAAATCCCAATAAAATACATGTACATTTGTGGTTGTAACGTGACAAAATGTGGGAAAGTTCAAGGGGTATGAAAACGTTTGCAAGCCACTGTATTTGCCAATCCTCAATTGTTACGACTACCAAAGGCAGGTACCTCAGAGCCGCGTAACATAATAAAAAAAACAGGTTCAAGTTTAAGAAAATAGTCTTTAATTTAGTTAAGAGAAGACAAAAACCCGAACCTGATTTAAACAACACAGTCAGGGGCAAGAATCGACTAGTAAACAAATATAACAGTGCTCCAGCCAGCCTCGCAATGGACCGTCGAACCAGAGTCTCTAACCTGCCTAAATGGAGATAACCCTGAAACAAAATACACAAAAACCCTCAGGTCAGCCCTTATCCATCCCAAACAACATTAAATGACAAATATAGTTAACAATACACAAAGTTCTATGCCATGTGGCCAGGCCTCCTGCAGCTCACACCAGCAGCCTGTTCGCTAGTCAGGATCGACGAAGAAGCAGAGAGAATTCTGGGAACTCCTGGTATTTAAGCTTCCGATGAGTCACCCGTCACCTGACGCAGCTTGGCCAATCGGGTACAGGAGCCCTTAACCCCTTTATTCCTGACTCCCAGCCACGGGTCCTGCATTCAGGAGAGAAACAGAAAAGGTAAGTCACAGCATTCACCAGGGAGGGGGGAAGCGCCTAACACAATACACAGAAAAGCAAAATTGAAAATGGTTTAATTTCCTTTCACTGATATTTCAGAAGAAAAAGTTTAAGATCATTGTCTCTTTTTCAATCATACCTAATGTCTAAACATGCAATTAAATTACCTTAGCTATATAACATTTTGTGAATGTTTGCCTGTTCATACTAGTTCTACGTTATCCCAGTTTCACAACACATATGGGGCAATTTACAGAGGCCAATTAACCTTCTGACCCGCACGTCTTTGTGATGTGGGAGGAGCCTGGAGCACCCAGAGGAAACCCACATGGTCACAGGGAGAACAGTAAACTCCACACAGACAGTGCCCCAGGTCAGGATTGAGCCCAGGTCTATGACATTCCTAGGCAGCAGTTCTACCAGCTGTGCCACCTAACAATAAGGATGACATCTTTTAACTATTCCATTATGCCACTGGATATTAAAGCAAGCTGGTTTTCTGCTTGCTCTCTTTCTTCTATTGCTCATCATCAGAAATCCATATATCCTTTCCATCCCTGTCTACTTTGAAGATGTTAATCTCAATAGCCTGCTATTTGAACATTAATCTAGTCACCTTTGTGCATTACATCAATTTTACATGTCAAATTATTTCAATTTCCACGCTACTAGCAAATTTCTTATCAGAAAATAAAATCAACAGGTAAATCAGCATCAGTAGGATTATTAGCTCAGACTATATCATTATCAAAATTGTCAAAGACTCAAAATGGAACTCAAATTTTTCTCTCTAACTGAGTATTTCCGGCATTTTGGGAAGTCTAACATGGCAGGACCTACACAGTGAATGGTAGGGCTCTGGGTAATATGTAGAGCAGATGGATCTAAAGTGCGGGTGCATAGTTGGGGGAAACTTTTTTTTTCAGGTTCTTACCTTCCCGAAGAGGTGATTACATTTCGGATCACATTCTCCGGGCTCTGAGACATACCAGCGATGTTGTTGAAAAGCCGCCTCAGACGCGGACTTACCATCGGAGCGGATCCCTTGCCTGGGATCGCTCCCACCGTGGCCTGCGGACTTACGACCAAGGGCTCCCAGTCTCAGGAGAGGCTAGTTGGGAGCTCCAAAGCCGCAGAAGGTTCGTTCAGCCCCGACGTGAGGTTCAGAAGATTGAGGGGGGATCGTATAGAGACTTACAAAATTCTTAAGGGGTTGAACAGGCTAGATGCAGGAAGATTGTTCCCGATGTTGGGGAACTCCAGATCAAGGGGTCACAGTCTAAGGATAAGGGGGAAGTCTTTTAGGACTGAGATGAGAAAATCATTTTCCACACAGAGAGTGGTGAATCTGTGGAATTCTCTGCCACAGAAAGTAGTTGAGGCCAGTTCATTGGCTATATTTAAGAGGGAGTTAGATGTGGCCCTTGTGGCTAAAGGGATCAGGGGGTATGGAGAGAAGGAAGGTACAGTATACTGAGTTGGATGATCAGCCGTGATCATTTTGAATGGCAGTGCAGGCCGAATGGCCTACTCCTGCACCTATTTTCTATGGTTCTATGTTTCTATGTTAGATCGCCCGGCGCGGGGGAGCTGACAACTCCCCGATGCGGGAGCTGAACGCCTCGACACGAAGGGCCCGAATGCCGCCGGCTACGTGAGTCAAGATCATCCCGTTAAAATGTGTTTTTTTGAGTCTGTGGCTTTTTTAAATTGTATGACTGACCTGGCCAGTGAAATTTCACCACACCAATTGGTGCATGGGACAATAAATGAACCTTATAGTTCCCTGAAGGTGGAGTCGCAGGTTGATCGGGTGGTCAAAAAGGCATTTAACACATTGACCTTCATCAGAGTATTGAGTATAGAAGTTGTATAAAATATTGGTAAGGCCTCATTTAGAGTATTGTGTTCAGTTCTGGGCACCGTGTTATAGGAAAGATGTTGTCAAGCTGGAAAGGGCACAGAGAAGATGATTTACAAGGATGTTGCCAGGGCTTGAGGGTCTGGGCTATAGGGAGAGGTTGAGTAGGCTGGGACTTCCCAAAATGCACAGATCTGCATTAAATTCCATCAACAACTCCCCAGCCCACTTGGCTAATTTACCAAGATCCAGCTGAAAATTTTAACAACCATCTTCACTATCTGACGATCTCGATTACCTTTTTCCCAGAAACTGTGAGTTTAATTGCTGCAATTCACGTCTATTCACCAAACTACTGGTACTTCATCATGCAGCCAGTAAACACAAGAAAAGGTGTCATTGCTTTTAACATTGCGGAGTAATCACTATCAGCAGATCCATGTGCCAAGCTTGTACCTTTCAATATGCCTATCTTTCTCCCAACTCTGACTTCATCGCTTTTGTTAATGGGAGACACTGGGGTCAATGCTGACATTTTTCAAATAAGCAAAATGTTATTGTAAATCTGTATTATTCTTCATATAGATTAACTGAGAAGGCAATACGAGTAACAAGTATTGTAAAGTGTTCAATGAAGGGCCTACTCGTTTCTCTTCTGCACCAAATGTGATCTCAATGGCTGAGTGCTAATCTACATCCCATCTTTTTATCGGTCAAGTGCATATTACTTGAGGGTACACAAAAGACTGGAGAACCTCAGAGGGTGCAGCAGCATCTAGGCGACGTTTCGGGTCGAGACCGTTCTTCAGACTTTTGCTTGACATCTGCCAGAGGAACAGTTTTGCCGTGTTCAGCAAATAGGCTTGAGGAGCAATCGGGAATGCTGTCCAGTTTCAGCTGTTACATTAAGGCAAACATAATTGCTCAACTTCAAATAAAACATATCTTGCCACAGAATAGGGAATACTAATCTTTTGTTATGTATTAAAATATCTTGTCAGGATTTCTGCACAGTCTGTGGTAGTTCAAATGATAGCCATTGTTATAAAAGAGACTGGGTGCTGGAGTGGCTCAGTGGGTCACGCAGCATCCCTGGAGAACAGGGATGTAGAATTGACAAAGATCAAAGACAAGAAGGCCTTCATCAGTCTGAAGAAGTATCTTGACTCAAAAAATCCACGTATTCGTGTTCTCCAGGGATGCTGCCTGCCCCACTGAGTTACTCCAGCACTTGGTGTCTTTATTTTTTGTTGGTGTTTTATTTTTATTTTCTGCAGTTCGTCGCTTCTATAACAACCATTGTTAACATGGATGGACTGAAGAAGACAACAGTCATTCATAATATTACGTGCGATGGATCCAGATCATTGAAGTCCTGTGTTACTTCTGACTCTACTTTCTGAAAACTTGGTAACCATTGCTTTATGCTTTTCATCAGGTATGTTTATGCAGTAAGTATGTTTATTCTGTAAATGCAGAAGCACGTTACTTTTTCCCAGAATTTAAATGTAAATAATAAAAAAACATTTGAAGACATGGTTCCAAGCCAGATTTACCAACTGAGGTGAAAAAAAACCCCCACAAATTAATGTGCTTTTTCCATGCCGGTGACAACATATAGAATAAAGATTTTCAATTACCAAACACAAAAGCAATGACATCAGAATACTGAGCTTGGACAGCATGCAGTTGGTGCAGGACTAGACTCACTCCACAAGGTTCAGTGAGCAACTGCTTTATAAAGGTTAAAACAATATGGTATTACAGCCACTTGCTCTCATCAATAATAAATCATTCTCCAGCCAGAATACAAGACCCTGAAGATATCAACTGGGCATGTGCCTGTACTAACACTGAATGTATGCTTTCTGCCACACAAGTTCATTATTGTATATGGAGATTTACTGCTAAATGATATAAATGGAGTTGAGATGCAGACAAGCTATGAACTTGCAAAATGACAGTATAGCCCGGAGGAGCAGAATTACATTGTCCTCTGTTAAAAACCTCTGTCCTCTGTTCTGCACTCCTTTTAGTGCAAAAGGAATGGAATAAAATGTTAGTGAAATTATCCTGCAACTTTAACTTTGTTAAACCGTGCATGGACGCTTAAATGCATTTTTGGTCTAGTTATTTAAGGTTATGGACTGCAGATTGATTTCTGAGATGAAAGGGGTGTATTCTGAGAAAACATTGGCTCTATTCCTTGATGTTCTCACTGAAATATGGAATATTCTGAGTGGTTTGACCAGGTTATTACAGAAAGAATAGAACACAGAAAGATGATTCCCTCGCGGGGCAATTTACATCCAGGGGTCATAGAGTCAGAAGAAAATAATTCCCATTTAAGACGTAGATGAAGGGGGTTTTATTTTTAAATCAAGGTATTATGAATCCTTGGGATTCACAACTACAGAAAGCTGCAGGTGCTGTTAATGGTGTGGGAAGGAACTGTAGATGCTGGTTTAAAACGAAGATAGACACAAAAAGCTGGAGTAACTCAACGGGGTCAGGCAGCATCTCTGGAGAAAAGAAAAACAGCACCCCAATCCCCCCACCCAGTGTATACCCATTATACCCCATAAGGGTGGCACGGTGGTGCAGAGTTGCTGCCTTACAGCGAATGCAGCGCCGGAGACCCAGGTTCGATCCTGACTACGGGTGCTGTCTGTACGGAGTTTGTATGTTCTCCCCGTGACCTGCATGGGTTTTCTCCCACACTCCAAAGCCATACAGGTACGTAGGTTAATTGGTTTGGTAAATGTAAAAAAAAGATTGTCCCTAATGGGTGTAGGATAGTGTTAATGTGCGGGGATTGTTGGTGGGCGCGGACCCGGTGGGCTGAAAGGGCCTGTGTCTGCGCTGTATCTCTTCCCCCCGCCACCACTCACCTATAACCCTCCCACTGGCTTTATTTTTCCTCTTCCCACTTTTCATCTCTACCCTTTGCCCACCCACCCCTCCAGCCCACCAGTATCCTTGTTTCCACCTATCACTTGCCAGGCCTAGTCCTGCCCACACCACTTTTCCAGCCATTTCCCCCCTCCTGCAATCATTGTGCAGATGGGTCCTGACCCAAAATGCCACCTATCCATGTCAGCCAGAGATGCCTGACCTGCTGAGTTACTTCAGCACTTAGTGCTACAAATAATATGCTTCACATTTTTTATATTTTTCTGTATTGTTACTTTAATCCATTTAACCTACTCTTAAGCTTTTAAATATCAGAGACATGTCTAAAACAGTGTTATGTAGGAATGGATTCTGATTCCAGACCTCATTCCACCAGGGCAGCTACAACATCAGCAGCAAGGGTATTTGCATTCCACTGGACCACATCCTTACGGCTGCAGCATGGTCCAACGATGAGGGATTACGTGCCCTCCGCTCCCAACCCTCATAAATATCATCTGGTAGTTCTAGTCTTCTGTTTTCTTACTGTTATACTTCAGTCACTATTACCTGTGATTTCACACCGCTGCTTTGAAGATTGATGCACGTGCGGCTGGATGGGGTTCTTTACGTAATTCCTCATCGTAATCCTCATCACTCATCCTCATAAAATAAAGATCAAACTTCAAACTGGTAAGTTCTCATTTAATCTTACTATTATATCATAGTTACAACAGTAACCTCCTACAACCCTTCCCACCCTCCTTTCTCCCCCACACCCCCTCTTTCCCTCCCACCCCCTCCCCTCCTCTGTGCCCCACTTGAACTCACGCCTAATTTCTCACCTAACCCCCACCTCCTGCATTCCTTTCTCTGACTTCATAATTTTCATCTCTTCAAACAGCCTGTCTCACACATTCTGCTTTAATCTGAAGAAGATTTAATCTGCTTTAATCTGAAGAAACGTCGCCTATCTCCTTCGCTCCTTAGGTGCTGCTGCACCCGCTGAGTTTCTCCAGCTTTTTGTGTAACCCTTCTGCTTTAATCTCTGGCCTTTGTTTCACCTATTAGCATGCCATGCTTTGTCCTACCTGTCCTCTTCCCAGTTTTTATCAATCCCTCATCCCACATTCAGTCTGAAGAAGTGTCCCGACTCGAAACGTCACCTATGCTTGTTCACCAGAGAAGCTGCTGAGTTTCTCCAGCATATTATGTTTTTTTTTATGATCATATTAAATCCTGAGATAGATATATTCTTGTACTCTGGGCAAATCAACGTTATTGGGATCAGGCACCCACGTAAAGGGGAGGCCGACAATTACATCTGATTTCTGCTGTACTCCTGCTCCTATTTTTTTAATCTTGTCTATATTACTAAAAGTCAGATCTTGACCGCTTCCTGTTTTTCTGTTTCATGATTTTAGAAAAAACGCTGCCACTTACGGCTGTGATTTTTGGCCATCTTAATCAGAGTATCCCGCCGCTGCGCAGGACAAGAGGATTTTCCCATCGATTAAAAATAAAAGCGTTATTAATGTTTAAAAAATGTTGAGATTGTCTCTGCTGCCCCTGCTGGTGGGAGGGGGAGGGGCTATAAAACCCGAAAGTGCTGTGCCTCACTCACTTTCTGCAAGATGGAGGAAGTGAGGGGGTCACATCTCTCTGAGCTGTGAATAACACTGAACACATGTCTACTCAACTGTGAGTATCCTTAATGTGAAAATGAAAATGTGGTTGCTTTGAAATGCTGCACTGCAAATGGTTGTGGTGGTGGTTGCCTCACAGCTCCAGTCACCAGGTTTATTCCTGACCACCAGTGCTGTCTGTGTGGAGTTTGCACTCTCCCCCTGTGATTGCATGGATTTGCTCCAGGTGTTTTGCTTTCCTCCCATTTCCCCAATCATCTGCAGGTCGGGTGGTTAATTGGCCACTGTAGATTGTGCAGATGAATGGCACAGTTTGGGAGAGTTGATGGGAATGTGTTGAGAATAAAATTGGATTAGAATAATTTACCTCAGCAAAGACACTGGCCGGAGGGCCTTTATCTGGGCTTTATCCTTTTTGTGAATAAAGCAACTATGACTTTATAGCCCCAAATGATAAAGATATCTATTATTATATATAGTGCTATCAAAAGTCAAATTAGTGATTCAATCAACATAAATTAAAATCATAATAAATATCTATGCCCGTTGCTGTTCAGTGCAACGATAACTAGCCATCAACTTCAAGGTTTCAGGATTTTCAGGATCATACTTCAAGACATTTTCCAAAGCTGCTTTACATTTATTTGGAGCATCATCCTCTGAACTGTGAAGAAAATAAAATTGATGTGATCTGATGGAGATACAAATTTTGCCATGTTAATAGTACAATTACAACTGATTACATAACAAAAGTCATTTGCATTAACTGAACCAAATCTCTATTTGCATTTATAAACACGTTTCAGGAAGGACTTATTGCAATTCAGCTCCTTTAATAATTCAAATGAAAGCTAAGTCATTATTACATATCGACTGGATTTCATGTTCAGTCCGATAAATGATTTTACCATAAATGAAGAAGGAAATTGCATAAGTTGCCAGAATTATTGGAATAAAGATAAGCTCCGCTGCTCTGTGTAACAACCCAATCTGAGCATGAATTTTATGAATTACTCATGCATTTAAAATTGCAAACGTAACAAATCTGGAGCTATTTTAAACAGAAAGGAGGAAACTGAGGAGTAACCTGATAGAGATCTTCATGATTATGAAAGCAATAAAAGATAGACACAGATAAGGGTTCCACCTTGCAGGGGAGGCCAAAAATATACTTAAATTATCATGGCCTGAATTTTCCAATGAATTTGGAACCACCTCACTGGTAATTTGCTTTCATTCAAAGTCTGAACATCCTCCGAAGCCAGCCCTCATTTCCTTGTTGTAACTATTACTTAAGAGAGGATATAGATGCGGTCTGTGTCATGATGGACAGTTAAGCCACACACCTAGGTTGAACTGTCCAAAACTGTCAATGAGGAATAATGTTTCTGTATGTCTCAAACATACAATCTCAACCAAAAAGTATGAACATATGACATGAGGAAGAATGGTCACATAACCACAATTGTGCATTTATATTTACCTATGGCAAGATTTCACCCCCTTGCTTATCATGCATCTACCTACCATTGCTTCCACTATCCTATTTGAAAATGAGAAAAAAAAATGTGCACCCCGTCTTGGTATTCAATGGCGAACCCCCCCCCCCCCCCCCCATTTTTAAATAGTGACCCACAGCTTCAGATTCTCCCACATAAAGGTATCATCCTCTCCACGACCATTTATGAAGATCCCTCAGTGTCCAATTTCGCTCTAACTTATTAATCTAATGAAGCTTCTCTGAAGATATAAAATACAGCAGATATTTTAGAATCTGGATCAAAAAACAACTGCTCGCGGAACTCTGTTGGGGGGAGAGGAACTATCCATGTTACAAGTCGAGACCCTGCATCTGGATTGAGAGTGGAGAGGGGAGACACTCGGTATAAAGAGGAGACAGGGACAGGTTAGTAAGGGCCAGTAAGTGATGTGGACCAAGGAGGGGCAGGCTTATATTTTACTGTATGATTTTCTAAACTACTTCCAATGGATTAACGTTCTTCATTAAACAAGCAGACAGTAGTGTGTACTGTTTGTACATAATAATTCAAATTTAATAGACAATAGACAAAAGACAATAAGTGCAGGAGTAGGCCGTTCGGCCCTTCGAGCCAGCACAGCCATTCACTGTGATCATCGCTGATCATCCACACTCAGTACCCCGTTCCTGCCTTTTCCCCATATCCCCTGACTCCGCCATCTTTAAGAGCTCTCTTGAAAGCATACAGAGAATTAGCCTCCACTGCCTTCTGAGGCAGAGAATTCCACAATTTCAGAACTCTCTGTGTAAAAAAGTTTTTCCTCATCTCCGTTCTAAATGGCTTACCCCTTAGTCTTAAACTGTTGCACCTGGTTCTGGACTCCCCCAACATCGGGGGGCTTGATGATGGCTTATGTAACTGAAGTAAAACATCCCCACCCTTGTAATTCAATTTCCTGTTCTGATAGCTTTCCTTTTCACTTGCTGTACCTCCAAACAAATTTCTACAAATCATGCTTTGGGACTTCCACATCCCACTCCCAAAATCCCACATCCCTCTGCATCTTAAAACTCTGCAATATTTCACAATTTATACACTCTGCTTCCATTTTTTGTCATGCTAAAGTGGATAATGTCACATTTTTTCACTTCACACTTCATTTGCCAAATGGTTGCTCACTCACTTAACCTTTTTCCATTTCCATGTGTAGCCTCCTTATGTCAGCTTCACAATTTCCATTCCCGCCCATTTTTGTGTTATCATCAAATTGAAGACCATTGCCTTCATCCAAATCATTTAAAAACATGGTGAAAAGGTGCTGCCCAGCACTGATTCCTCTGGCACACCACTCACTGGGTCTTGCCAAGCCGAAAAAGACAGAGTTATGCCTGGCTCTGTTTCCTGCTACACAGCCAATCTTATATCCTTGCCAACATGTTACCTCCTACACCATGGGTTTTACTGTTCGCACTAACCTTTGATGTGGCATCCTATCAAATAGCTTCTGGAAATCTAAGTACAGAAGGTCCACTGGGTCCCATGTATCCGTTGCATGTTCTACTTCTTCAAAGATATCCAATAAATTTGTCAAAAATAATTTCCTTTCACAAAACTGTTGACTTTGTCCGATTACGTTGATATCTTTTGATAATAAAAAATGATTGCATCATAAATTGTGGATGCACAGAGTCTCTTGCCCAGAGTAGGTGAATCAAAGGCCAGAGGACATATGTTTAAGGGCGAAGGGGAAAAGATTTAATAGGAATCTGAGGGGTAACCTTTTCACGCAAAGGGTGGTGGGTGTATGGACGAGGTGCTAGAGGAGGTTGGCAAGGCAGGGAGTATCCCAATGTTTAAGAAACAATTAGACATGTTCATGGACGGGACAGGTTTGGAGTGATATGGGCCAAACGCGGGCAGGCGGAACTAGTGTGGCCGGGACAAGTTGGCCGATGTGGGCAAGTTGGGCCGAAGGGCCTTTTTCCAAGCTGTATAACTCCAAAACCAACATGTATAACACAGAAGGTAGACACAAAATACTTAAGTAACTCATCGGGACAGGCAGCATTTCAAGAGTGAAGGAATGGGTAATGTTTTGGGTCGAGACCCTTCTTCAGACTGAAGATAAACACAGAACTGAGTGTGTTTAAATTTGAGTAAAGAATTCACCATATCATGATGCAGCTGTACAAGTTCTTGGTGACATTCCACTTGGAGTATGGTATGCAGTTCTTGTTGCCCAGCTAAAGGAAGGATGTAGTCACTAAGTTGGAAAGGGTGCAGAAGTAATTCACCACAATGTTACCCAACCTTGTGTAATTGAGTTATAGGGAGAAACGGGATGGGTTGGGATTCTTTCCTTTGGTGTGTAGGAAGCTGAGGGCTGCACTTTTTGAGGTATACGAGCATGAGGAGCATGGATAAAGTGAACACCCACAATATTTGTTCAAGATAGAGGATTCTAAATGTAGAGGGCATACGCTTAAAGTGAAAGTGGAGAGATTTACAAAAGACCCCAGGGACAATTGTTCATGCAAAGGATAGTCCGGATCAGGAATGAACTACTGGAGGAAGCTCTAGAAACGGATACAATTATGAATTCTAATAGACATCTGGTCAGATATATTGACAGGAAGGGTTTAGAACACTCCGGGCCAACTATTACTCCAGGCCAACTATTAATCTAACTATTATTCCCAATCCTTCTTTCATTTGTGCCATCAGCAAACTTGGAAACATATACGGCTCCCTCGGCCGACTATTGATTTATAATAGTCCAATTATACGGGCTCTAACTTTATTCTATAAACTCAAGCTTCTTTAAAAACTAAAATTCACCATCTCCACGACTAATTCCTGCTCTGCAATTCTCCTAGATGAGAACTCACAGAACTTCAATGGATTTGACAAATGTGATTAAATCAAAATAATGCGATGTATCTCCTGCTTCGTCTTCATTGAAATGAACATTCTGGCTGTTCCTGCAGAAGATGCAATTTGTCACAGATTTGTGGGCAGGTTTTCCCAGCAGTAGCAAAGGAAATCTACAGAGATTTGTGTTGCGCCACATAACACCAAGAGCAATACCACCCTATGAGGAGTCCAACAATGAGGAGCCCCACACTAGAGCCTACGTGTGGATAATACAGTGATTGTTTATGTGGGAGTTTGGGATACTCATTTGAGTATTAAATCCCAACCATCACACAAGAACATAGACAAATGTTGATAGTCCCAAATGGAATCTTCTGCAGACATTTCAGGCGATGAGCTCTATAATAAGTTTAAACTGTGCAACGTGATAACCTATTATTATGGATTGCAGAACCATGTGATGTCCCCCACTGCAAGAAGGTTAGTTGAGGCATTTACCATAAATGCATTCAAGCAGAATCTGAACAAATAAAAGCCAAGGAACAAAGAATGAACATACATAATAATGTGGTTAGAGGAGGAATAGCAAGACTCTTGTGTGATGTACAAACTGCACCAAGGACCTACTGGGCAGAATAGCCTGCTTCTGAGCTATAAATACAATTCAATACTTCATAACTATTCACTTAGATTTATCAGTTGGATATATATTGAGTGATTGTCTGCATTTCAATGAATCCATCATCTTTGTGTGTGGCTGACTATTTCTTTGCAAACTGAACAGCTGTTATTATTCTTTCTAAAATCAACAATCGCTCTTATCTTTTCCTTCATTGGAACAAAAAAGTAGAATTTTTCAGAAAGCAATATAGGACAAAACTATATGGCAAGATATATTTGATTCATGAACCAATATATTATAACTAATCTTTTTCCTACAACAGCAGCACAATAACACCATGCATTTATAAAGCAGCTGCAATATGAGTGGAGTTGATAGCGTAAATGCAGTCTTTTACCCAGCCTAGAGAAAGCTAGAAACAGAGGAAATTGCATCTTAAACCTAAGATGAGATGGGAAAGATTTAATAAAAAACTGAAAGGCAAAGTTTTCACTCAAAATGTGGTGGGGATATGGAAAAAGCTGCCAGAGAAAACAGTTGAGGTAGGTATAATAACAGCATTTAAAAGAGACTTGGACAGGTACATGGATAGGAAAGGTTTAGAGAAATGTAAGGTAGACAAAAGTGCTGGAGAAACTAAGCGGGTGCAGCGGCATCTATGGAGCGAAGGAAATAGGCAATGTTTCGGGCTGAAACCCTTCTTCAGACTGATGCAGGGTGGGGGGGAGGGGAGAAGAAAGGAAGAGGAGGAGCCAGAGGGTTAAGGGAGAGCTGGGAAGGGGCGGAGACATCAAGGGCTACTGGAAGTTGGAGAAGTCAATGTTTAAGCCGCTGGGGTACAGACTGCCCAAGCGCAATACGAGGTGCTGCTATTCCAATTTCCGGTGGTGCTCACTCTGGCCATGAAGGAGGCCCAGGACAGAAACGTCGGATTCAGAATGGGAGGAGGATTGAAGTGCTGAGCCACGGGGAGATCAGATCGGTTAATGCGGACCGAGCGGAGGTGTTGGGCAAAACGATCGCCAAGCTTACACTTGGTCTCACTGATGTAGATCAGCTGACATCTAGAGCTGCGGATGCAATAGATGAGGTTGGAAGAGGTGCAGGTGAACCTCTGTCGCACCTGGAACAACTGCTTGGATCCTTGAATGGAGTCGAGGGCGGAGGTAAAGCGACAAGTGTAACATCTCCTGCGGTTGCAAGGGAAAGTGCCCGGGGTGGGGGTGGTGCCGGTGGGAAGGGAAGAATTGACCAGGGAACGGTCTTTGCGGAAAGCAGACAGGGCGGAGGGGAGATGGGAAGATGAATATTGAGCTGAATATTCAAGGTTATATGTCCCATCGGAAAGACAGACAGGTGGTCAGAGGGGGTGGGGTAGCTCTGCTTGTAAGGAATGAAATTCGGTCCTTAGCAAGTGGAGACAAAGGATCAGCAGATGTAGAGTTATTGTGGGTAGAACTGAGAAAATGCAAAAGTAAAAAGACCCTGATGGGAGTAAAAATACCCTAATGGGAGTTAAACAGAAGCCAGGATATAGGGTACAAGTCACATCAGGAGATACAATCAGCATGTAAGAAAGTTAATGTTACGGTGGTCATGGGAGATTTCTAATGCAGGTAGACTGGGAAAATCAGATGGGTACTGGAACGGGAATTTGTAGAGTACCACCGAGATGATTTCCCAGAATAGCTTGTAGTGGAGCCTATCAGGGAAAACGTTTTGTGATGAACTGGATTTGATAACCAAACTCACGGTAAAGGAGCCAGTGACCACAACATGATAAGATTCAACCTGCAATTTGAGAGGCAGAAGATGAAATCAGATGTGTCGGTATTACAGCTGAGCAAAGGGGACTACAGAGACATGAGGGAGGAGCTGGCCAAAGTTGACTGGAAAGGGATCCTAGCAGGGATGATGGTGGAACAGCAATGGCCTAATTCTGCTCTTATCACTTGTGACATTATGACCTCAACGTTGTCATGAGATTATCCTAATTATCTAAGCATTTCCCCAACTTTCATCACTTTCGCCAAGTTTCCTGGTTTATTTTCTCCTCGTCTTTGATATCTAATGACTTGACTCCACTTCACGACTCTCAAGTTGAACATGCTTGCCATTCGTTCAATATTTCTTAAGTACAATGTTATAAACAGCACTTTTTTCTGAACATACACCTTTTACCAGGTCATTTGCGCGAATATTTTCCTCATCATTTCTGCAAAAATAATCACAGGTTTATGTTTTAATTTTTCTTTTACTTGTACTGGCTAACTATTAGTCTATTCTCTGCCATCGCATTTGTTTTTAACCATTCCTACAAATGCCGTAACTTCCACTCCTACTCTCCTCCCATCCAAACCATCATGTGATGATCATAGTTAATCTTTCTGCTGGAGTGCTGGTGCCAGCAGGATCAAAACCAGCCCATTATATATAACTAATCCTTCAGAAATCAACCATGCTATTATCTCCATTATTTACTTATTCATACACTGATTTGCATGTAAAAGAGTAATCTTTTTGGGCTCTTTGATTTCCACATCCATAATTACCTGTGAATGCAGGCAATTTAACACCTCTGCCATTTCCTTTATGACCCATACAATTTCCTTTTCATCTAGAGTCAGCCCTCTACCTTCTTACAGCCCTCTTAAGTTCACTCAACCATTTTAATGCTTTTACATTCTCTCGATACTTCTTTGAATATGTTTTTATGATTTGAAGTGGCACTTGAAAATGCTTAAACGTTGCTTTTTCACAGCACTCTCTGAAAATGTTCTCAGAACACAAAGGCAAGAACCATTAGATAAACAATTCCAAAATGTCAAAATCTTAAATCACATTCTCAGCATAGAACTAAGCTCCATCAAGAGCCATTTAAGAAGTACTCAAACTTGCTTAAATAAATTTGTTTTTTGTTAAGAAGTACAATTGATACCAATTACAAGACAGAAATCATATGTTGCTGTCCAATGTTATTAAAGGATGAGAAACGCTCGCCCAAGATAGTGCTGGAAAGGATGCAGAGAAGGTTTAGGAGTATGTGGCCAGGACTCGAAGGGCTGAATTATAGGAACAGATCGTGCAGGCTAGAACTTTATTCCTTAGACCACAGTAGGATGAGGGGTGATTTTATAGTGGTGCAAAATTATGTGGGGGGGGGGGGATGTAGGGAGAATGCGTCTTCTTTTCCTGCATCTATGCATCTCCTGCTTCCTGCAAAGACTCTATTCCCTACTCTCAATTTCTCCGACTACACAGCATCTGCGCCCAAGATGGGATGTTCCATACCAGGACATCCAAGATGTGCTCATTCTTTAGGAAACGGGGGTTCCCCTCTCCCATCATAGATGAGACCCTCACTCGTGTCTGCTCGGTGCCCCGCAGCTCCGCCCTTGCCCCCCTCTCCCCCTGGTCGCACAGAGACAGAGACCCCATAGCCCTTACCTTCCATCATATCAGCCATCACATACAACACATAACATTTCCACCACCTCCAACGGAATCCCACCACTAGCCATCGCCGTCTCTATGTCTTGTTTCCCTTATCCCTAACCAGTCTGAAGCAGGGTGTCGACCCAAAACATCACCCATTCCTTCTCTCCAGAGATACTGCCTGTTCCGCTGTTACTCCAGCTTTTTGAGTCTATCTTGGGTTTAAACCAGCATCTGCAGTTCCTTCTTACACTAATTGCTTTGATAATAGGCTCGTGCATATCTGAGCATGCATGCGCGCACATCGACACACACAGCTATGGTGAGATGGTACACACACAAGGTTCCACAGCAGACAGAATGAAGAATTGATACAATTATTCAATATATAATCTATACATACATGGGGAAAATATATATTAAAATGAGCAGGAAGCATTTGCCAGCTGATTCACATTTACATAATGTGGCATTTTCATAAGCAATGTTTGAATGAGAAGTATTTTTGTCGACTCAGTTGGAGCAAATCATTAAAGAATTGAATAGATGTAGAGCACGTTTTCTTTCCTGAGTGAACCCGTGCACCACGTTATTACATCTATCTATGCATAACTAAAACTCCGATCTTAATATCTTCCGGTTTAGTGGTCTTTCCATTGTGCAAAAACAGTTTGCGATAGCGCTACAATTTTTCACCATCCACTGACTGTTCTCCTGTGCTGCGAGTGTTCCAAGTTTCGTTCCACTTGGTTGAATGTCGTAAACGATTGTGAGGTTTAAAAATCTGATCAACCGCACATGCGCAGATCGAACTCTTCTCCGGCCAGTCAGTGTCGTACAGATTGGTCTCTTCCCCGTCATTCGCCGGGACTGTCCGCCCCTTCCTGCGTCATCGCGTCATTACTGGAGCTGAGGATGGCTGGCATAGGTTTCCAACCGGACACAATTTTCAGAGGGACCTAAAGCGACCCGAAGCAGCCCAGCCCCAAGCAGCCCAGCATCGGAGGCCCGACCCAGACCGCCCAGTGGGAGACCCAGCCCAGCCAAGCCCAGAGTCAGAAACCCAGCCCAGCCCAGAGTCAGAGACCCAGCCCAGCTCAGCCTAGAATTGAAGATTCAGCCCAGCCCAGCACTGAGTCGGAGACCCAGCCCAGCCCAGCCCAGCGCTGAGTTGGAGGCCCAGCCCAGCTCTGCCCAGATGTTGGAGATCCAGCCCAGCCCGGAGATGTCACCAAACAGAAAGCGGAGATTGATCCCGGTGGAAGAGAAAGGCCTGCAACCAGCGCCCACTGTGAGTCCCCATAGCACCGCCAATTCCAGCCACTACCCCTCTGGTCCCCCTCGCTGGCTCCTCCCCCCCTCCCCCTCCCCGTGATGCACTCCTCTCCCCCATGGCTCTTCCCCGTCGTTTCTCCGAGCTCACTCCCCCCTCCCCCCCGCCGACACACCACTCTCCTCCCACATAACCCCCCCGCCCATGCACCCCTCCCCCCCACAAGCCCCCCTGCCCACACCCCCCACACATCCATGTCCACACACACACCCGCCTGCCCACTCACACCCCCGGCCACACCCCCCCCCCCGGCCACACCCCACCCCCACACCTCCCGTGCCACATCTCCCACCCCCACATCCTCCCATAACCTCCCCCACATGCCCCCACAACCTCCCTGCATCCACAACCTCCCTGCATCCACAATCCCCCTGCATCCACAACCCCCCCACCCCCACACACCCCTCCCCCAACACCCCCCTGACACACATCCCTCCCCTCCAACCCCCATTCCACACACACACCCTCACATGTACACACCCCTGCCCACACACACCCTTCCCCACACACACACACTCTCCCCCTCCTACACCCCCCCCACCCCCACACCAGGGGAAGAAATCGCTGTCA
Source organism: Raja brachyura (assembly GCA_963514005.1). Next base: position 30,550,875 of record OY740782.1, on the reverse strand, counting down.
AAACGGGGGGGGGGGGGGTGAGGGCACAATTTGGGGGACACAATTTCTTGGTGGCTGCGCGCATACGCATGCGCGAGACTCCGGAGACTTCGGCCGTGGGCCCTGTGGACGGAAACATCGGGAAATGCCCTGGTTGGTGACTGACTCCGAACTCCAGCAACAGCAGCTTTGTCTGCCTGAATCATGGGGCTTGTATCGGTCCGTTTGCGGGGCATTTCATCGCCTGGCGCAGTTTAAAATCGGCCAGCAGGGGGGCTTCAACATTGGAAGCCTCAGTCGCCTCGACGCAGCAGATTGACTTTAAACTGCGCCGGGCGATGAAAGGCCCCGGGAACGGGCCGATTCAGCCCTTAGAAAGCTGAAAGTAAAAAGGGAGGCACTGGAATAAAATAATCCAGTGATAGATGTGATAATTAATGCATATCATCAAAAAACATCAAGGATTATTTCTAAACTTTATCATAGATTAATGGAATGTCAAGCTAAAACTACATTTTATCTAAAATTTCAGTGGGAAAAGGAATTGAACATCACAATCTCAGAAGAAGAATGGCATCATATGTGTGTAACACTAATTCACAAAAATTGAGAGAATTTAATTGGAAAAAGTTTATTTGTTTCTTTATTACATTAAATTAACATTAAAAGCAAGCAAATTCTAAGGCAGCAAGCACGCTGTGGACAATGTGGCCAAACAGACGCAAATCATGCACATATCTTCTGGAGTTGCCCAAAAATAGAACCATTTTGGGACAGAGTGAATTCAGTATTAAAGGATATATAATCTACAAGAGTGTTCCATTTTTACCTGGGTAATATAAATGCAGTGGTGCTGAAGGGAGATCATTACTTGGTTAAAATCCTACTCACAGCTGACATAAAGGCCATTACAAGAAACTGGCTTGCAGCGGACACACCCAGACTTAGACAATGGTTAGACATAGTACAGGAAATATTTGTGATGGAGAAAATGACATATTCTCTTAGAGTGACATAAGACGAGTTTAACAGAAAATGGGAAAAATGGATTAGGTATAGAAATAAAGACATCAACACTGTATAATTGTATTGACAATAATGTAAGTTATTGGAAAATGTTTTAATAAGAAAATAGTTCTGTATACTGCATCAATAATTGTAAACTGAACCCCCACTGCACTGTTGTACATTTTGCCGCATTGTCGTATGTTTCGTTGTTATATTTGTGTTTTTGTTTGTGTATGCATAAAAGTAATAAAGACAAAAGTGTTAAAAAAAAGAAACCTGATACCTGCTTGAATCTTTCAAAAGCTACAATGTGATGAATAATACTTAAACAAATAAAACTGAAGCAAATAAAGGCAAACAGAAGAACCAACCTTGGAGGGGGGAGTGAGAGTTGGGGAAAAAATACTAAATAACGTGAGTGACCGAGAATGAGGGTCTTATCTGCAAGCCAGCCAGGAAACCTGCTCGACCGCAGCCCAAATGACCTAACCCATTTAATTCTGATACTCGTTTAAATCTTTCCCATCCACCAATACATCCAATTAGTTCAAATGGTAAATGTACCCGCATCAGACAACTTTAAGAAATTCTCCGTGAATATCTTCAGTAATACTTGAAGGTCAAAACACAATTGGTGACACATCGTGTTAATACGATGTTAATGGAGACATTTAACAAGCACTTAACAGTGACACCCACATTATCTCGTGGAAAGCTGAGATTTTAATCATTTTTTCCACGGAATTTCAAAATCCGGATTACAATACATGGGGGGGATTGTCCCCCACCTCTCAAAACATGGAGGGGATCCCCCAGTCCCCTTCAGGATTTCTGCCCATGCCCCACAACACCCTCTCCCCCCCCACACCTCCCTTCCAACCCCACACCCCTTCTCCACCCCTCCCACACATGAAGAGGAGGGGGAGGGGGAGGGAGTGCGTGGGATGAGGGGAAATGAGCCGCGCCTGCACAGTTAGGGGCTATGGGTGAGTGGTGGAATATTGCGTTGGAACGGGTTGCGTTGGGGAAATGGGTGAGTGGTAGAATATTGAATTAGGGAATGGGTTGCGTTGGGGGACCAGGCCTTCCGTTTGACTGGGGCCCAATGGGTCCCACTTAGTCTAGTAGAATATAGAACAGTGCAGAACAGCAGAAAGACACAAAAAGCTGGAGTAGTTCAGCGGGACAGGCAGCATCTCTGGAGAGAAGGAATGGGTGATGTTTCGGTCGAGACCCTTCTTCAGACTGGTTAGGGATAAGGGAAATGAGAGATAGATGGTGATGTGGAGAGGTAAAGAACAATCAATGAAAGATATGTAAAAAAGTAATAATGATAAAGGAAACAGGCCATTGTTAGCTGTTTGTAGGGTGGAAATGACTTGGGTGGAGGAGGAATAGAAAGAGGGGGAATGCCGGGGCTACCTGAAGTGAGAGAAATCAAAACTCATACCACTCAGGTGTAAGCTGCCCAAGCAAAAACTGAAATGCTGTTCCTCCAATTTGCATTTAGCCCTACACTGACAATGGAAGAGACCAAGGGCAGAAAAATCTATATAGGAATGTAAAGGAGAATTAAAGTGTCCAGCAACTGGGAGATCAGGTTGGTTCAGGTGGGCTGAGCGAAGGTTTCCGCGAAACGATCGCCCAGTCTGCGTTTGGACAGTCGAAGGAGGAAGTATAGCAACAGGTGTTGCATCTTCTGTGGTTGCAGGGGAAGGTACCTGGGGAGGGGGTGATTTGGGTGGTAAGGGATGAGTTAACCAGGGAGTTGCTGAGGGAACTATCTCTGCGGAAGGTGGAATGGGGTGAAGATGGGAAAATGTGGCTAGTGGTGGGATCCTGTTGGAGGTGGAGGAAATTTAACATGCCCTTCAGTAACAGCAACCGTTAATGGAGTGAAAGATTTGGACGAGGTCAGAGAAAGCCATATGCATCAGTTGCTTTTATTCCTCACATTTTTCCTGGATGTGTGAAAGTCATGTCCATTCTGTTCCTTGAAGGTTGAGGGCTGCATTGTGGAACCGGAATGGGATCTTTGAACACTGTGTGGATTGTTGAGGAGGATGACCTATCCTGTGGCAAGGAGAGCTGTATTGCTGCAATAAGGCACATTTACATCCTCAAAGTCGGTAACAATTACAAGGTCTTTGAGATCTCCTGTCATGCTTTCATCGTTCCGTGAGATAAAAAATTACAGCATGATGTACGTCAGCAGTGCTTCTGCACAATGTTTCAATACATCAGTATTGTAGGTGGTGTTGTGGATAATGGTGTTGTGGATAATGAAGTAGATTTTCAAAGTCTACAGAGAGATTTGGGCCATTTGGAAAAGTGGGCTGAAAGATGGCAGATGGAGTTCAATGCTGATAAGTGTGAGGTGCTACATCTTGGCAGGACAAATCAAAATAGGACGTACGTGGTAAATGGTAGGGAATTGAGGAATGCTGTGGAACAGAGGGATCTAGGAATAACTGTGCATAGTTCCCTGAAGGTGGAATCGCATGTAGATAGGGTGGTAAAGAAAGCTTTTGGTGTGCTGGCCTTTATAAATCAGAGAATTGAATATAGTAGGGAAGTAATGTTAAAATTGTACAAGGCATTGGTAAGACCAATTCTGGGGTATGGTGTACAATTTTGGTCGCCTAATTATAGGAAGGATGTCAACAAAATAGAGAGAGTACAGAGGTGATATACATAGAAACATAGAAAATAGGTGCAGGAGTAGGCCATTCGGCCCTTCGAGCCTGCACCGCCATTCAATGTGATCATGGCTGATCATCCAACTCAGTATCCCGTACCTGCCTTCTCTCCATACCCCCTGATCCCTTTAGCCACAAGTGCCACATCTAATGCCCTCTTAAATATAGCCAATGAACTGGCCTCAACTACCTTCTGTGGCAGAGAATTCCAGAGACTCACCACTCTCTGTGTAAAGAATGTTTTCCTCATTTCGGTCCTAAAGGAATTGCCCCTTATCCTTAGACTGTGACCCCTTGTTCTGGACTCCCCCAACATCGGGAACAATCTTCCAGCATCTAGCTTGTCCAACCCCTTAAGAATTTTGTAGGTTTCTATAAGATCCCCCCTCAATCTTCTAAATTCCATCGAGTACAAACCGAGTCTATCCAATCTTTCCTCATATGAAAGTCCTGACATCCCAGGAATCAGTCTGGTGAATCTTCTCTGTACCCCCTCTATGGCAAGGATGTCTTTCCTCAGATTTGGAGACCAAAACTGTACGCAGTACTCCAGGTGTGGCCTCACCAAAACCCTGTACAACTGCAGTAGAACCTCCCTGCTCCTAAACTCAAATCCTTTCGCTATGAATGCTAACATACCATTTGCTTTCTTCACTGCCTGCTGCACCTGCATGCCTACTTTCAATGACTGGTGTACCATGACACCCAGGTCTCGTTTTATCTCCCCCTTACCTAATCTGCCACCATTCAGATAATAGTCTACCCTCATGTTTTTGCCACCAAAGTGGATAACCTCACATTTATCCACATTGTACTGCATCTGCCATGCATCTGCCCATTCACTCAGCCTATCCAAATCACCCTGCAGCCTCCAAGCATCCTCCTCACACCTAACTATACCCCCCAGCTTGGTATCATCTGCAAATTTGGAGATGTTGCATTGAATTCCCTCGTCCAAATCATTAATATATATTGTAAATAGCTGGGGTCCCAGCACTGAGCCTTGCGGCACCCCACTAGTCACTGCCTGCCATTCTGAAAAGGACCCGTTTACTCCTACCCTTTGCCTCCTGTCTGCTAGCCAGTTCTCTATCCACATCAATACTGAACCCCCAATACCGTGTGCTTTAAGTTTGTATGCTAATCTCTTATGCGGGACCTTGTCGAAAGCCTAGAATATACTAGAATGTTGCCTGGGTTCCAGCAACTAAGTTACAGAGAAAGGTTGAACAAGTTAGGTCTTTATTCTTTGGAGCGCAGAAGGTTAAGGGGGGGGACTTGATTGAGGTCTTTAAAATGATGAAAGGGATAGACAGAGTTGACGTGGATAAGCTTTTCCCATTGAGGGTAGGGAAGATTCAAACAAGAGGGCATGACATGAGAATTAAGGGACAGAAGTTTAGGGGTAACATGAGGGGGAACTTCTTTACTCAGAGAGTGGTGGCTGTGTGGAATGATCTTCCAGCAGAAGTGGTGGAGGCAGGATCGATTTTAACATTTAAAAGTAAAGTGGATAGGTATATGGACGGGAAGGGAATGGAGGGGTATGGTCTGAGTGCAGGTAGATGGGACTAGGGGAAAATAAATGGTCAGCACGGACTAAAGGGCCAAGAGGGCCTGTTTCCGTGCTGTAATTGGTATATGGTTATATGGTTATCAGCAAGGATTTCCTCTGTTCATAGATCATAGAAGAAACCAGCTCAGGAGCTGGCCCTTTGGCCCACATTTGCTCTTGCTTCCAGTCTATGGAAATCATGCATTTTAAACTCATTGGCTCTCCTGGTAATCCTTGAAATACTCGTCTCTATTTTCCGGTAAAGACACTCAGAATCTTTTAATCAGCATTGATCAAAGCTGAATCTACTGAATGTAGGGAAGGGTACAGGAAGGCAAGGTACAGCAAATCCGAGGATACAGAATGATATCAAGGAAGAGAGCAACCTTTGAACATTAAATTCACCAATCTGAGCTTACTAACCAAACTCTCCCCCTTTTCTCTTCTCCACTCCCCTTTTTCTGTTTCCTCCACCCTCTTTTCCCAGTGTTCCACGTATTCATTTCTCCACTCCCCTTCCACCTACATTCCTTCCTTGCGCTACATAATTTGCACTTCTTTGATCCTTATCTCAACGGTGCTATATTGGCACGCGTGCAATACGCAGTGAGGTTTTACTTCGGAGCCACGTGAGTGACTACATGAAGACGGCCGTCCCCGCGCATGCGCGTCATTACGTCTGACGCATTGCGCAATGACTGACTGGCGGGCGCGTCGTTCCCTCCAGCAGGTACGTTTAAAGGCTCAGGTAAGTGTTCATAACTTAGCTTAGGTCGTTGCTCCCAGTTCGGGATGTTTTGCTTACCATTTCAGCATCGGTCTTCGGGAGACCATGTCTGAAGTAAAGAGGCGAGCCGCGACGAAACCAGCTGCGGAAGACCACGGGACAGCAGACAGCAGGCGGCCGCCAAATTCGCCTTCAGGGCTGCTGGCAGAGCAGCCAGTGGCTACAGATTTGGTGCTTCCAGAAAGCATCTTGGCTACTCCACAGGGGAGGAAAGCCACTAGAAAGTCTGTGAGGGCCCTGGACTCAAATGAGTCGGGCCAGGAGGTGGAAAATGCCTGTCACTTACCCTGTATGGGCAACGTTATTGGCACGCTGGCCCACATGGAGAACCTGGTGGAGAGGTTACTCCAGAACGATATGCTCCAAAGGACAGAGCTTTCAGAGCCCGTGGATTATAGAGAACCTGAGGCAGCAGCACCTGTGTCAGGGCTGCAGAATATCTCCCTCTCTGATGAGGGTAGCATACGAGGTCAGTGCTATACTGACGCAGAGTACGGAGTTCGGCAGTATGCTTAATGGCATGAGGGAACATCGGGTGTATGACCTATGGCATCCAGATTTGCTATCCCTGCCCTTACAGGGGAACCATTGGATGAAGAGCTCGCAATGAGCATAAATTATTTGGCTTCCCATCAACTCCAAGAACAAACGATGGAGGGGACAACTGCCACGTATCATACTCCACTAAACTGTGCCTCACTAAGTGTCCCGGTTGTAAACCAATCCATTTGGGGACACATTGGAGGGGGCTTCAGAGCCCAAGAGGTTAAAATTCAAAGAATCCTCAGGCATCACGGCCTTTGCCAGGTCAGTGAATGGGGCGCCCCTCTCTGATACTCAGCAGGGGGCAATGGTATTAATGTGCAATACACATTTTTAAATCAATTGCCTCAGGAAAAATGCCATCCGTCCTGCTCCAAGCCATAAATTTGCTGGGCTGTGCAAGTCGGGGAATGTGCAACCCCCAAACCTGTTCGGAGAAGACCTGTGTAAACAGGTAAAAGAGCTGGATGAGGAGGCAAAAAACTGTTGGCACAGTTAACTGGATGAAGGCACCTCCAAATGTATCGTCTTTCTGGAGACTGTACCCCTACCCTCATCTCCATACCAGACTGTTCGCCGCATATGGTGGACGTGGTGCCGAGCAACAAGCACAGAGGCGTTTTTTAGGCTAGGGCCCCAAGCCAGGCCATGTTCAAGATGTGGCGCCCTCCAACAGCCCTACCCCCCCCCCCCCAGACCTCGGGGGCAGAAGCAGAGACCTTACCGCCGGTAACCACTAAGGTAAATGAGCCTGCGATTAATTAATTAATTGGGGGGAGATTGCAATTTTTCTTACATGAATGGCATTGGATAACATCTGACCAGTTTATACTGCACAGTATACAAGGTTTCCAAATTGAGTTAAATTCTGACTCGCCTCCACCCACTCAGCATACACCTGGCTGCACTTTTTTGTGTTTTCACAACAGGAGTGTGTGAGTGCACAAAGAGAACTTGACCCTTTGTTCAAGAAAGGGGTAATTGAGAGGTTGAGTCGTGAGTCTCACCAGTTTGTGTCCAACATATTTACTAGGCAAAAGAAGGGTGAAGGATGTCGAATTATCCTTGATTTGACAGAGCTTAACACCTTTGTGCAGTATAAACACTTTAACACGGAAACGTTTGTCACTGCCAAACTTTTGCTTTCCAAGGGATGTTACATGGTGAACATTGACCTCAAAGATGCTTACTATTCAGTGGCCATTCATGAAGATCACAGAAGATTTTTGAAATTTAACTGGATGGAGCAGTTGTGGCGGTTTAAAGCATTGCCTAATGGATTAACCTCAGCCCCCAAACTGTTCATTAAATTGCTAAAACCAGTCCTGGGGCTACTCAGGGCACAGAATCATATCGTCATGGCATATTTGGACGACACCTTAGTCATTGGGAAGACTTTGGAATTAGCTGAATTATCTGTGTCAGCTACAAAACTCATTTTTTGAAAAACTAGGGTTTTTAATCCATCCAGTTAAGTCTAAATTGGTGCCATCTATGATAATTGACTATTTGGGATTCACCATTAACTCAGAACACATGTCAGTGACTCTGCCTCGGGGCAAGCAATTAGAGTTAATTGAAGCCTGCAGGAAACTCATTGTTGATAATCAACCTTCTATTAGACATGTTGCTATTATAATTGGAAAATTAGTGGTGATGTTCCCAGCTGCTCAGTTCGGGCCTTTGCACTACCAAAACTTACAGCGTGCAAAGGAACAGGCACTCAAGCTTCAGAGAGGTCAGTTCGATACACCCGTGCAATTGCCAGCTGAAGCCATGGCTGAGTTACAATGGTGGATTACCAATATTCAGTGTTGTTCCCTTACTATTTTAGTCGATACACCATCAGTTATCCTGCAGACTGATGCCAGTGCACCAGGATGGGGTGCTACCAATACTGTCTTGAGCTGTGGTGGCAGATGGGATCTGCAGGAATCATCGATGCTTCAGTCACACGGTATTAACTACTTAGAGTTGTTGGGAGCACTCTATGGGTTAAAGGCTTTTTGTGCCAACATGCATCATGTGCATGTCCAACTTCAGATTGACAAGACTACCACAGTAGCGTACATTAATCATATGGGTGGAAGTAAGTCAGTATTCTGTGATAAATTGTCTAATCTCATCTGGCACTGGTGTATTGCGAGAACCATCTGGGTTTCAGCTATCTATTTATCAGGTAGCTATAACACGGTGGCAGATACCAGGTCACGAGAGTTCAATGACAACTAAGAATGGATGTTAAATCACGAAGTGTTTAATGACTTTGTCCTTCGTTATGGTGTACCAGACATTGATCTGTTTGCTTTCAGGCTTAATCATCAGTTACCAATTTACGTGTCATGGGAGCCAGACCCTGGGGCAGCAGCAGTAGATGCTATCTCGCTACACTGGGGTGGGAAATTTGTGTATGTTTTCCCCCATTCTGCCTCATTAGTCGATGTGTGGCCAAAATTCAGCAAGACTCCGCCTCTGGCATATTGGTAGTGCTAGACTGGCCTACTCAGCATTGGTTCCCTCTGGTTCTCACTTTAATTACACAGTCTTTTATGGCAGTGCCCAAGAGCTGAAATCTGCTGGTACACCCGGTGACAGGGGAAAGCCACCCTCTTCATGACTATAAATTTGTTGGTTTGCAGATTCTGAGGAGACCGTTCCTGGGGCTCAGGCTTTCAGAGCATACCATAGATCGTCATCACTGCAGCCTGGAGGAAGAGCACACAGAAACAGTACATCTCTCACATAAGGAAATGGGAGATGTACTGTTCCCGCTCTAATATTTCATATGACACAGCTTCTATTACGGATGTTTTGGAATTTATTTAGTCACTTTTTCATGATAACAAGCTCAGTTACAGTGCCCGGAGTGTTTTGTCAAATTATTTATGGCTGGGGTCAGCGAACCACACGGTAGGGTCTCATCCTTTAATAACCAAGTTTATGAAGGACGTTTTTAACTCCACTCCACCTAGGCCCAGATACACACATATATGGCATGTGAGCGTGGTTCTCACACTGCTCCGTCAGTGGGCACCAGCTTCATCTCTGTCTCTGCACCATCTTACACTCAAAGTAGTCATGCTCATGGCGCTGGCCTCTGCACAACGGGTCCAGACATTACAAAAACTCAGACTGGACAGTATGGGTACATCTTGTAATAACATCACCTTTTTCGTTCATGACCTCGTCAAGCAGAGCAGGCCAGGGATACAGGGGTTCAAATTTAGTTTTATGGCATACCCCTCAGATCCACGAGTGTGTGTAATGTCACACATAATCCAATACATAAAGGTCACAAAGAGCCTGAGAAGCTCAGAACTCTCCTACTTTGTTAGCTATACCAAACCTCACAAAAAGGTTATGGTGCAGACCATCTCTAGATGGATTAAACAGGTTCTGGCATGTGCAGGAGTGGACACTGATATTTTTAAACCTCATTCCACCAGGGCTGCATCAACATCAGCAGCAAGGGATATGGATGTCCCTCTTGACCACATTCTAATGGCTGCAGGATGGTCGAATGAGAGGACGTACCAAAGGATTTATAATAAGCCTATCACCAGACCGAGGATTTTTGCTGATTCTGTTTTAAGTTCTGTTTCACAGTTTCCCCCTGGATGAGAGGGGTCACTGTTTATTTTCTTTCTTGTTATTAAAGCATTAGTATTGTTTAACCATGTCATGTTTGAATGCATTAATTTTCTCACTCATCCTGGTCAATTGATGCAGTTGTGACGCGTGGACCCGTTCCTCGGCATGCAATCACAGAGCTTCAAAATCTTCACATAGTCACTCACATGACTCCGAAGTAAAATAGTAAGATTAAACGAGAACTTACCAGTTTGAAGTTTGATCGTTATTTTATGAGGAGTTACGATGAGCGATTACGTGCCCTTCGCTCCCTACCCTCATAACATAACGATCTTTCTGTAAGTTCTAGTCAACTCTAGTCTTACTATTTTAGTTCAACTTTTCTACTTTGAAGATTGACGCACATGCGTGGGGACAGCCTTCTTCACGTAATCGCTCATCGTAACTCCTCATAATATAACGATCAAACTTCAAACTGGTAAGTTCTCATTTAATTCAGACTTACTATCCTCTGTTAAGTCACCAGATTTGGTGTCATTTCCAAAGTTCCAAATTCTCAAGATTCAAGATTCAATGTAATTGTCACATATACCAATTAAGGTACAGTGAAATTAGAGTTACATTCAACATTTATCAACATTCCTCATTGTGGTCGAAGGCAATAAAGTTCAGTCATCTTCCTCCTTCTGGTCCACGTACTAGGTCTTAAGGAGTGGCGCTCAATCCAGCCGAGCCTCAGGCTTCTGCAGGGTCGCCAGCAATTGCCTTCATCTGGATCGTTCAACAAGACAACGTACCTCTCCTCACCTGGCCATCGCTGTGCCCCGACCTTGAGGATGTGGAAGGCATGAACCCAGTTAATTTTCCCACCATTCTTGCTCCTCTCAACCATCGTCACCACTCCCTCCTCTTCAGTTCTCTGGCCTTCAGCGATGAGCAGGGGACAGGTTCGGTGGCTTCACCACTGCTACCGCAACCCGCCAGGTTTTTCTGCGTCCTGCCGCATGGTCCACCAGGTTTGCCTGAGCCCATCGGGTCTTTCCGGTGGGTTCCCGGTCCCGCGGCAGACGAGCCGGGCCTGCTGTGGGGCATGGCCGCAGCTCGCCGGGATCTTTCTGCGCATGGTTCGCCAGGATTGTATTGTATATCTTTATTATCATTTTCCTGAGTACTTACATACCCAGAGGAAACAAAAAAACGTTGCTCAACCAGTGTCCATTCAGTGTGCGGTAAAAAAATAAATAGAAATAAAAATAAAAATACATATATGATCATGAGTTCCAATCGGCAGCGGCACGACAATGGCTCTGCTTCAGTGTGTCCAGGTTGGTGGTTGGTGCGCGATACTTTGGAAGGGGGCAAAGTCAGTTTATCAGTCTTATAGCCTGCGGGAAGAAGCTGAGGAGCATCCTGCTGGTTTTACAGCTGATGCTCCTGTACCTCTTCCCAGATGGCAGGATGGAGAATATGTGATGTGATGGATGGCAGGGGTCTTTGACGATGGAGATGGCTCTGTTGATACATTTCTTCCTGTATATGTCCAGCAGGAAAGGGAGTGGAGCACCAATAATCCTGCTGGTGGTCTTCACAATCCTGTCTAGTTGGTGCCGTTTGTATGCTTTGCAGGTCCCAAATCAGGAAGTGATGCCGTAGATTAATGTGCTCTCGATTGTCCCCCTACAAAAAGTTTGTAGGTGTGCAGTGGGGAGACCTGCTTTCCGTAGTCTTCGGAGAAGGTGTAGTCACTGCTGGGCTCTCTTGACCAGCGCTGTGGTGTTGGTCGTGGACGTCTGGTCATCTGACGTCGGGATCCACCCACCTTTGCCTTTTCATCTCTGGTCTTTGTCCAACCAGCTGCCTAAAATTCTTAATTTCTTTCTAAAATATTTTTGAGCTCTGTTTTTAATAAAAGCAAATAAAAAGTTAAGTTAGTCGAAAAATTAAAGTTTCATGTCATAACATCAAATACTTTACCAGAGGTCAGTCAGGAACATCTCTGCCAACGAACAAAAAGCTGTGGAGATATTCTGAGGAGTCACTTCAACATTATCAAGATCACAGGATGCTGCTTGGGTGCCTGCCCAAAAACATTGACAGAAACTTACACTACAAATATTCTGTGTATATTATTCAAACAATATATTATTCAACACTGCAAAAGAGGAAGCAATTCATTACTGATCAAATGAACCATCATTGCAGTAATGAAGGAGGATATCTCAGAAGGCTTTTCAAATGGAACCTTTTTACGAAGAGTGCCAAGGGATATCTCAATGCTGGCACTGTAGGCCTCAATGCTGGGATGCATACCTCCCAATAGTCACAAGGAGATAGAAGAACAGGTATGTAGGCAAATTGCAGAGAGGTGCAAGAGGAATATATAGTAGTAACTAGACTAAGTGGGACCCGTTGGGTCCCATGTTCACACGAGAGGGCTGGTCTTTGGGTACTTTGGGCTGAAGGGACGGGTTAGTATGGACATTGTGGGCCAAATTAATTCTTGGGGTGGCAAGTCTCTCAAGCCTGATGTGCTGGCAGCTCACTAACAGCTGGTGGGCTAGCAGTTGACTCATGGCTATTCCTTGAAATTCCATTTAAAGCAGGGTGCAAGGCAACCAAATTCAAATGCAGATTCCTACCATTTCAAGCAGGGTGCAAGGCCACCAAATTAAAGTGCAGTTTTTAGCACTTCAAGCAGGGTGCAAGGCCACTGAATTCAATTGCAGTTTCATACCACTTCAAGCAGGGTGCAAGGCCACCGAATTCAAGTGCAGTTTCCGACCACTTCAAGCAGGCTGCAAGGCCACTGAATTCAAGTACAGTTTCATACCACTTGAAGCAGGGTGCAGGGCCACCAAACTCTAGTGCAGTTTCCTGCCATTTCAAGCAGGGTGCAAGGCTACCAAATTAAAGTGCACTTTCATGCCATTTCAAGCAGGGTGCAAGGCCACCAAATTCAAGTGCAGTTTCATGCCACTTCAAGCAGGGTGCAAGGCCACCAAATTCAAGTGCAGTTTCATGCCATTTAAAGCAGGGTGCAAGGCCAGCAAAATTCAAGTGGGATTTCATGCCACGTCAAGCAGGGTGCAAGGTCACCAAATTCAAGTTCAGTTTTTTAATGTCAATTCAAGCAGGGTGCAAAGCCACCAAATTTTAGTGCTGTTTCATGCCATTTCAAGCAGGGTGCAAGGCCACCAAATTCAAGTGCAGTTTCATGCCATTTAAAGCAGGGTGCAAGGCCAGCAAAATTCAAGTGGGATTTCATGCCACGTCAAGCAGGGTGCAAGGTCACCAAATTCAAGTTCAGTTTTTTAATGTCAATTCAAGCAGGGTGCAAAGCCACCAAATTTTAGTGCTGTTTCATGCCATTTCAAGCAGGGTGCAAGGCCACCAAATTCAAGTGCAGTTTCATACCACTTCAAGCAGGGTGCAAGACAGCCAAATTGAATTGCAGTTTCATACCATTTCAAGCAGGGTGCAAAGCCACCACATTCAAATGCAGTTTTATACCATTTCAAGCAGGATGAAAACACCATAAAACCACAATAAAACTACACATAACACCACATAAACTCCACTCTTACAGTTCAGTAGACATTCAGTGTGTTCAGTTGATTCACAGCTCAGACAGAGTCCTGACCTGTCTCTCCCCCATTTTGCAGAGACTGAGCCACACCCACACTTATGGGTTTTATAATCCCTGCCCCTCCAACTGGAAGGGGCGTGGCCTTCATGGTGTGATTGACAGGAGAGAGATTCACAACATATTTTTAAACACTAATAACACTGTTACCTTTCATTGATGGGAAGAATCCTCTGCACCTGATGAGTGGCGAGGAACTGAGTAAGATGGCCAAAAATCACAGCTGTAAGTGGTAGCGTTTTATCTAAAATCAATATTCAGTGCAAACAGGTCAAGTTTTCATCAACAGCCATTTTTTTTTTGTTGCAGTGCAGCCTTTCAAAGCAGCTACCACCAACAACCATTTATTTTGCAGTGCAGCCTTTCAAAGCAGTTACTATCGCAAACAACAGCCATTTTTTTTTGCAGTGCAGCCTTTCAAAGCAGTTACCACCACCAACAGCCATTTCTTTTGCAGTGCAGTCTTTCAAAGCAATTACCACCACCAACATCAGCCTTTTTTTGTAGTGCAGCTTTTCAAAGCAGTAACCAACACCAACAACAGCCATTTTTGTTGCAATGCAGCCTTACAAAACAGTTATCACCACCAACAACAGCCATTTTGTTTTCCAGTACAGCCATATAAAAGCAGTTACCACCAACACCAACAACAGCCATTTTTGTTGCAATGCAGCCTTACAAAGCAGTTATCACCACCAACAACAGCCATTTTTTTGCAGTGTAGCCTTTTAAAAGCAGTCACCACCCCCAACAACGCCATTTTTTTTGCAGTGCAGCCTTCCTCCATCTTGCAGAGACTGAGTTAGGCACGCCACTTCCTGGTTTTATAGTTCCCCCCCACCCCTCCCACCAGCAGGGGCAGCAGAGAAAATGGCAAAATGTTTTAAAACATTCATATCGCTCTGATTTTTCATCGATGGGAAAAATCCTTTGGTCCAGTCTGGCGGAGGGGGGCTCTGACCGAGGTGGCCAAAAATGACGGCTATAAGTGGCGGCGTTCTCTCGGTAATCACATTGCAGTGAGTCAAAAGCGGTCAAGATCTTACTTTTAGTGATACAGATGGGGATTTTCAAACCCAACTTGTTTTTACTGGAATTGCTATGGTGAGGAAGGGTTAGACTGGATGAATATTTGAAAACTCATCTAGGAGCACTTTTTGTGACATAAATAGTCCAACAAGCGATGGGTCAGCATTAGTCCTAATCCTAGGGATTGAAGGCACATAAATGAATGAAGGGTCATAAATGAGCGCATTTGGGTAGAAATCATAACTCGGTGGATTTCAAAGAAGTCACGAAAAGTGATAAAGATGGTATGGAAATCAAGTGTCTGATGTGAAGGAAGGCCAATTTCAATATCACTTGACATACCTCTTGGGAAAGTGGTGAAGGCATACATGAGGGATTTTGATAAGCATTTGATTTATGTTCATACATTTTAGGAGCAGAATTAGACCATCTGGCCCATCAAGTCTACTCTGCCATATAATCATGGTTGATCTATCTTTCCCTCTTATCCCCATGCTCTTGCCTTTTCCCCATAACCCTTGACACCCTTACTAATCAAGAACCTATCAATTTACACCTTAAAATATCCATTAATAAGCTCCACAGTCTTCTATGACAGTGAATTCCATAGATTCCCCACCCTCTGACTAAAGAAATTCCTCCTCTTCTTCTTTCCAAAGGTACATCCTTTTATTCTGAGGCTATGGCCTCTGATCCTTGACTTACCCACTAGTGCATATCCTCTGCATATCTACTCTATCCAGGCCTTTCACTATTCGGAAAGTTTCAATGAGGTCCCCCTCATCCTACTAAATTCCAACAAGTGTAGGCCCTGTGCTGTCAAATACCCATCGTACATTAAACCCAATCATTCCTAGGTTCATTCTCGTAAACCTCCTCTGGACCATCTCCAACACCAGCACAAAACTGCTCACAATATTCGAAATGCGGTTTTCCCACTGCCTATAAAGCCTCAGCATTACATCCCTGTTTTTATATTCTGTTTACTAAAACCATTGCAGGCTATGAACCAAGTACGGATAAAAGGGTCACAAAGTGCAGGTTTAACTCAGCCTGCAATGGTTGACTCAGCAGTTAAGCAGCATCTCTGGAGAACACGGATAGGTAACTTTAGCGGGTCGGGATCCTTCTTCAGTCTGAAGAGGGGCTCCAGTCCGAAACGTCACCTCTTCATGTTCTCCAGAGATGCTGACTGACACGCTGAGTTACTCCAGCATTTTGTGTCCTTGTTTGTAAACTAGCATCTGCATTTCCTGGTTTCTACTGGTTAATGGGATTGATTTGGATAGGCATTGACATTGTCAACCAAGGGGCCTGTTTCTGCGCTGTACATCTGTGTAATTCTGTGATCACAGCCAATAATTTTCCCAAAAGTTAACAACTATTGGTTTCTTGATTGCACTATAAGATGATTGGTAGCCTCCGACAACAGTTCAAAGGTTATTAAAAAAAGACTCCTAATCATATTTCACACTCAACATTAGTTTAGAAAAGAAAGAATACTAGACCAAGGGGACCTGTTGGGTCCCGTCCCCCTCAATGCGCGGTAGCGGGGAGGGGGGGGGGGCGGCCTTCAGCATCACGCACACACACTAACCAACCCCCACACACACTAACCCCCCCCTTGATATTATATTAATATTGTTCATTCGCTCCTTTTACCCCATCCCCCGCCCTATCCACACACGCATAACCCCCAACTTCGCAGGCGTGGCTAGAGAGGGGGGTGGAGAGGGAGGGGAGGGGGTAGAGAGGGAGAGGGAGGGGGGTAGAGATTGAGGGGTAGAGGGGACGCAGCGTCACAGGGGAGGGCTGATTCCCGAACGCAATACTCCACCAATAGGTTCCAAATTTCACCACTCCCTAGAGAGGGAGGGGGGGCAGTGATGGAGTGGGGGGGGGGGGCAGAGTGGGGGCAGAGAGGGAGGGCCCCTTCCCCCTCTCCTCCTCCCTCTCCCCTCTCCTCCCCGTCTCCCTTTCCCCCTCTTCCTCCCCCCTCCATTCCCCCCCTCAACCCCTCCCTCTCCACCCCCCCAACCTCTCTCTTTTTCTCTGCCCTGCGGAGGGGGTAGAGAGGGAGGGGGAGGGGATAGAGGCAGCGCCTACCCAGGTCCTAGAGCACAGGCCTCCCTATCAGGCACCAGGCCCGAGCTAGGTTGCGGTCGGCGTGGACCAGAGCGAGGCCCGGAGCGATCTGAGGACGGTGAAAAGCAGTGGAGGGCCGGCCGATCGTGGCTTCCACGAGAGTAAGCCCGCCCACCCACCACTGTGACAGACAATCGGGCGGGGAAAACGGAGAGGAGGTGACCTTTCCACTGCGCATGTCCGCGCCCGCCCGCTGCCATGTTGTATCACTTGAAGGAGCCAAGCAGAGCACGCAGCACGACTTGATCACATGTTCAATGGCTGAAATCCAGAGCCCGGGGGGGGGGGTGGGGGGGGGGGGGAGGGGTTGGACAGCTGGGCCACGTAACTCGTGGAAAACAGTGCCCCTCCACATTGAAAATTCTGCACAGCTTCTGCACAGGAGCAAAGGCATTGTGACGTTATCCAGCTCGCTTCAGCACGTTCAGAAGAGGGCCTCTCTGAAGACATGAACATCCTGCCTTCATACCTGAGGAAATGGTGCCTTAAGCTCAGCATGGGTAAGACACCATCTTCAATGTTCCACCTCAACAACAGGGAAGCGACCCACGAGATGAACGTCATAGTGGATAAGGACAAAGGACATTTATTATCACATACAACAATTGGTGTAGTGAAATTTGACTTGCCATTGCAGCACACAAATAAAGATAAAACACAACATTAAAGAATTTAACGGTGAACATAAAAACATCCCCCACAATGGTTCCCACTGTGGGGGAAGGTAGCAAAGTCCAGTCCCATCCCCAGTTCACCCATAGTCGGGCCTATTGAGGCCTCTGCAGTTGCCGCTACGGCAGCCCGATGCTTCAGGCCCTCTCGCCGGATGATGAAGTTCTGGCGTCGGGTGAACACTCTCAGCGGCTCGGAGCGTCTGGAGCGGCCGCTTCTCCCCGGAGTTCGCAGCTCCTGTAGTCCACGGGCCGCACCGGTCGGATCTCTGACTCTGGCGACCTCCGTGAGATCCCAAACTCCGCACTTTTTAAAGCTCAGCGCCGCCCACCCACGGCTGGAAGCTCCATAGACCGCAGCTCCGCGATGTTGTGGTTGGCGGTCCCAGCCCTCCGGAGCCCACCGCATGGCGACCTGGGCAAGGCATCGCCCACTCCACGATGGCGCCCCAGTGCTGTGTACCACTGCCGAAGCTGAAGTCCCGGCTGGTCCCGGCAGGAAACGCCGCTCCAGACTGCCGGTAGGCCGCGAGGAAGGGGCGAAGACACGGCCCGGAGAAAAGCCGCATCTCCGACCAGATAGGTACTGAGAAAATAGTTTCTCCCTTCCCCCCCCCCCCCCCCCCAACCCCCTACATAAAAAGACTAAAATATCTCCAAAAACAAACACTTTAACTAACTAAGAATAAAAAAAAGAGTGAAAAGACTAACAGCTGCTGGCAGGGCAGCCATACTCGACAGCGCCCCCTACGACTGATAAAGCCCGGTTATTGTCCCAGCGTGTCCTCACGTACCTTGGTATGAAGCTCGACAGAACGTTGTCATTCAAACAACATCTGGAAGGTGCCAAGGCAAAGACAAGCACCCGTGCCGCACTGATTCGCCGCCTAGCCGGCACCACAAGGGGAGTCACAACAAACACACGGCGCATGTCCACAGTGGTCCTGGTGTTCTCAGCCGCTGAGTACTGTGCCCCGATCTGGTGCGGTAGCCCCCATGCCAAGAAGCTGGATACTGCCCTCAACAGCGCCCTGCAGACTGTCCCCGGATGCCTAAGAGCCACCCCAATAATCCAACTGCCCGTCCTCGCTGGCATCGCCCCAGCCAACATCAGGCGAGAAGCAGCCACGCTGGCCCTCTCTCAAAAGGCACAGACCAGTGAATCCCACCTCCTCCATCAGATCGTCACAGAGACATCACGACACGTGCGCCTCAAGTCACGGCGCCCCTTTGTCATGCAAGCCCAAGAGCTGCTCTGCACAACACCGGCTGACGCTTCTAAGACTGCCTGGGTCAAGACGGGATGGAGAGACCAGTGGATATCAGCGGAACCATCTAGGCTACACCATTACATCGATGACCCCATGGACGTCCCTGGCCAGGACCTGCCCTGAAAGCAGTGGACAACGCTCAACTGTTTGAGGACAGGCCTCGGACGCTATGGAGTAGCGATGAAGAGGTGGGGCCTCATGGACAGTGCCTCCTGCAAGTGTGGGGACCCAACACAGACAGTGGAGCACATAGTCACCAGTTGCCCCAAACACCTGACACCATATGGTGAACGAGGTCTGATTGACCTTGCCGATCACACGTTGGCCTGGCTCGCCTCAACAGAGCTGCAGGTGTAAAAGACATACGACAGAAGAAGACACACGCACACACACGCACATCGACATCTAAGATCAGAGTTTTAAAAGTTATATGATAATCACACTGTCTTGAACAGGTTTGGTAGTGTTTAAAATATTCTCTTTCAGTTTTTGCAAAAACACTATGGAAATGCAATTGAAAATGTTTTGCCAAAAAAAAGCTACAATTATGTGGGCATTTTGCATCACATAAATAATACGGCATTGCTTGACCTCTTATGACTTATTGGAGGTGTTAGCCATTGTACTTCACTAAACTGAAGTTTAGACTGAATGTTCTCATTCTGTATTCTTTTTAAATTGTGAAAATCAGACTTTAGCTTGCAAAAACTGTATTTAAGGCAAGCAATGTGCGTTTAGATGAATCCAGATGTCTGTATTCCAGTGCCCCTATGAAAATTATGTCATTATTTCAGATAATTACTGAATTTTAATTGAAGATTATATCGTTCAAGCATGTGGCGCATAGAACAATGCGGTAAGTTGATGACTCAAAAATAAAACATTTACAACACAAGATGAAGGCACAAAAACATTTAGTTTTACAAGTTGAGAAATCTTCAAAGATTGCTACTCACCATCTCCTTCTGTTTTTTGGTAGTCTTTACTCAGATGTGCAATGCCTTTGTAGAAGTACTGTACTGCCTCTTGGCCACAGTGCATCTGGCCCAAGTACATGTATTTAGTGTGACCTTCATCAGGACTCAAACTAACAGCTTTATGAAACACTTTCAAGAGTCAAGAGTTTTATGGTCATGTGTCCCAGATCGGACAATGAAATTCTTACTACTTGCTGCAGCACAACAGAATATGTAAACATAATACAAATGGAAGATAAAAGTTCAGTGTGTTTATAGACCATATACAGTGGCTTGCAAACGTATTCATACCACCTTGAACTTTTCCACATTTCGTCACGTTACAACCACAAACGTAAATGTATTTTATTGGGATTTTATGTGATAGACTAACACAAAGTAGCGCATAATTGTGAAGTGGAAGGAAAATGATACATGGTTTTCAAATTTTTTTTACTAATTAAAAAACTGAAAAGTGTGGTGTGCAAAGGTATTCAGCCCCCTTATCTGATACCCCTAAATACAATCCAGTGCAACCAATTGCCTTCAGAAGTCACCTAATTAGTAAATAGAGTCCACTTGTGTGTAATCTAATCTCAGTATAAATACAGCTGTTCTGTGAAGGCTGTGAGAGGAGAGACACTTCTGGCAACCTTCCTGCCTCTTCATTTTGAACTTGTTCCTGGGTTGCCCGAAGTGGAGAAAGGGAAGAACGGGCAGCGGGAGAGGTGACTGGGTGGCAGGCGGCAAAGCCAGGGGGGGGTGGAGGGCTGAGCATTGAGGGGAGCCGTGAGTTGAATTAGATTAGTGTTAAGAAAGGAAGGGTTCTAGAGACCCATGGCTTCAGGGAATAATGGGGTGAAGGATGGTGGGTGGCAGACAGTAGGTAAGGAAAAGGGGGGCTCTAAGAGAGAGGCATTGAGCGAAAGACCTGAAATGTTAGCAGACGAAGGAAATAAAGTTAGGAGAACTAGAATTACTGAAGAATTTGTTGTGCTGTTTAAAGTTAAAGGAACCAATCAAGGAGATGCAGGATTTAGAGCAGTGAATCCATTAAAAATTACTACTGCTTTGGAGAGCCAGATAGGCAGGGATTTTCAGGCCAAGATTCTGTATAATGGGATGATAAGAGTTTGTTGCAAAGACAGAAAACAGTTTAATGATGCTAGGGGTGTGGGGAAATTGGTGGTCAAGGTGGAGAGTTTGCTCCCTAGAGGAAGACAGCAGGGAATAAAGGGAGTGGTGTATGGGATGTATAGTGGCTTGTCTGAGAAGGAGATCTTAGAAAATGTTAAGGGGGCTCAGGTAACTGATGTTGTGAGATTTAAGAGTAGGAATAGAGTTGGGGACCTGCCGGTCCTGCTTGCGTTCAAAGATGAAGTACTGCCACAGAGAGTGTTTCTTGGGAGTATGGCGTATCAAGTGAGGGAGTACATTAAACCACCATTGCGCTGCTATAATTGTCAGAGATTTGGACATGTTGCTGGGGCTTGTCGGGGGGGAAAAGAAAGTGCGCAAAGTGTGGTGGAGATCATGTAATACAAAATTGCAAGGCAGAGGAACCTAAGTGCTCTAACTGTGGTGGGGGTCACGCAGCAGGGTTTCATGGTTTGGTGCGCTTTGTTCAGGCGAAGCGAGTGCAGGAAGTGAAGGATCAGAACAAGGTGTCATATGCAGAGGCAGCTCAAAGGGTGGCTAGAGAACGCGGAGATGTGAGCGCTGGGACTAGAGTGGTGCTAGGAAGTCAGAACATTGTGCCAAACTTGCCGTCGGCTTTTCCATCTGATATGTTGATTTGTAATAAGGAGTCATTTCTGTCTTTTGTTTCTGATGTGCTGGTAGGAGCTAAGCAAGCAGCTAACCGGTCAGATATCCTCAGGATAGTGGTGGGGGAAGCTGATAGGTTCCTCAGTGTAAAGCAGTTGCCAGAAGAGTTGCATCAATACATGATGGAGAGTCAGTGTATGGAGAGGGCACAGTTGTCGAGAGCTAGCAGTATGGAGTATATCAGCAACGTGGAATGTGATGATCCTCATTAACATCATAATGTTTTATATACTTCAATGGAATGCCCGGAGTCTGATTGGAAATGGACAAGAGTTAAAGAGATTTGTTGATGAATTTAAAAAAGCACCAGAATTAATTTGTATCCAAGAGACATGGTTAAAGTCCTGTCTAGATTTTGTAATCCCAGGTTATGAAGGTGTGCGATTAGATAGGTCTGATACATCAGGTGGAGGTTGTGCAACTTTTGTTAAGACTGGGTTGCAGTATAGGAAAGTTGACGTTAATTCTAATCTTGAAGTTTTGGCTGTGGAGGTTTGGAGCAGTCAGAATTCTATTACTGTGATAAATTATTATAACCCCTGTCAACCCTTGGTATTGTCAGATTTTGATGAGATAATGGAGAAGGTAAGGTGTCCTGTTATATGGATTGGAGATTTTAATGCACATAATCCTTTATGAGGTAGTGATCACAGGGATAAAAATGGTGGTATTGTTGAAGAATTTTTGGATAAGTATGAGTTGGTATTATTGAATGATGGAAGGCCGTCTAGGTATAATATTATGAGAAACACCTGCAGCCACATAGATTTATCAATTGCTTCTTCAAACTTGGCAAGAATTGCTGAATGGAATGTAATGGATAGATATACATTGGGTAGTGATCGCTATCCAATTTTATGTAGGTTTGGTAGGGATTTGAGGAGAGAAGTGGTAAAGAAAGTCCCTAGATATAACTTTTCTCAGGCCAAATGGGATAAATTCCAAGAGAAGGCTCAAAGTTTAGTTGGAGAGATTAATAGTGATGGTTCAATAGATAGTCGGAATACTTCCATTAGTCTCATGATTCATGAGGCAGCTTGTTGTACTATTCCTGTGAAGCAGGAACCTAGGTCCCGTATGTCTGTCCCTTGGTGGAATAAACAATGTGATGAAGCTGTAAGGAATAGGGATATAGCCTATCGGAAATTAAGAAAGTATCCAATTTTGGTCAATGCAATGGAGTACAAGCGGTTAAGGGCATTAGCAAGACGAGTTGTAAAGGATGCAAAGAGGAATAGTTGGAGGAAGTTTTGTGGTACGCTAGGCCCTGAAACTCCAGTAAGGCATTTGTGGTCAGCTGTGCGTAGAATGTCAGGAGTATGTAAAAGAAGTTTGTTGCCAGTGTTGCAGAAAGGTGAGGTGGTAGCAGTCTCCAATAAGGAAAAACCAAACATGTGTGTTGACAGTTTTCAAGCAGTGCATAGATCAGAGAACATGGGAGTGGAGAGGTGTAGAAAGAGAACCGAGCTGATGGCAGTTAATCAGTGGAAGCTGGAGAGGAGTTTAGTAAATGATAATACCTTTAATCTGTTTTTTACTATAAAATAGTTGAAGGATGCAATTATGTCCGGGGCAAATACCACCCTGGGGAGTGATAGGTTGTCGTATGAGTTATTTAAACATCTGGATGATATTGTACTTGATGAAATCTTAGCTTTGTTTAATACTGTGTGGGCAGAGGGTTATTTACCAAAAGAATGGAAACATGCAGTCGTGGTCCCTATTTTAAAACCGGGCAAAGAGGCATCTGACCCTAGTTCATATCGCCCTATAGCACTCACAGCAGTGCTCTGTAAAATTATGGAGAGAATGGTAGCCAACAGATTAGTTTATTTTTTAGAAACCAGAGAACTATTTGTTGATGTACAGAATGGCTTTAGGAAGGGAAGGTCTACAATGGAGTCTGTATCAGTTTTGGATCGGGATATTAAAAGGGCATTTAGACGCAAGGAAATAGTAGTGAGTGTATTCCTTGATATTGAGAAGGCATATGATTCTTTGTGGAAGGAGGGATTAATGAATAAAATTTTTGACTTGGGAGTCGGGGGACGAATGTTCAACTGGATTAAGGATTTTTTATTGAATAGAACAATAAAAGTAATGGTTGGTAGTGTCAGTTCAGAGACTGTAGAAATAGAGAATGGAACCCCGCAGGGAAGTGTTATCAGTCCAGTTTTATTTAATATCATGATAAACGGCATTTTGTAAAGTAAAGAGAGGGTTCGGTCTGTCTTTGTTTGCAGATGACGGGGCCATCTGGAAAAGTGGTCGTAATGTAGAGTTTGTTTTAAAACAGATTCAAAAAGTGTTAGAGTCTGTAGAGGAGTGGGGGGCCACATGGGGCTTTAAAATCTCTGCCTCTAAGACTAAATATATGGTATTTGGTTTTAAAAGAAAGTTGTCTAAGTTAGGGCTGTATATGCATGGGCCTCTTTTGGAGAAAGTAAAGGTTTTTAAGTTTTTGGGTGTTTGGTTTGAAGAGCATATGACTTGGGCTGTACATGTTGGTAAAATTGTGTTGAAGTGTGGAAAAGTTCTGAATGTTATGAGAAGTCTGGTTGGGTGTGATTGGGGGGCCAACAGGGAGACAATGATGCTAATTTATCAGGCCATGATCAGATCTTCTCTTGACTATGGGTGTTTTGTGTATGGGTCTGCGTCTAAAACAGTTCTGGCTAGGCTAGATGTGTTGCAGGCAAAGGCTTTCAGGCTTTGCTGTGGAGCCTTTAGAACTTCCCCAGTCCCTGCCCTGATTGTTGAAATGGGAGAAATGCCCTTATGGTTAAGGCGCATTAAGTTAAGGTTACATTACTGGGCTAAACTTTGTGGGTGTAATGATACCTTCCCAGTGAGGTGTTTGTTGCAAGAGGAGGATGATGGTAACAAATATTACACATTTTTTGTAATTATAAATCAGTGGGCTAGGAAGTTGGGTTTGGAACAAGGGGGTATTATAGAGCATATGTTATGGCTACCTGTGCCTTATTGGGTTCTTCCTGAACTGGTTATTGAGCTTGCGTTTCTTGAGGGAAAAGATAAGCGTGAGGTGACTCCAAGATTAATGGAATATTTTAATTTAATTCGTGAAAGCACTTTGATTGTTTTCACAGATGGATCTAAGGACCCAGTTAGTGGGAGAGCTGGGTTTGGAGTGTATGTGGAGCAGCTTGGGTTGAGGTTTGGTCGACGCATTTCTGATGGAAGCTCTGTTCTCACGACTGAATTAATGGCAATTCAATGGGCTCTATGGTGGATTGAGGAAGCCAGTTTTAGAGAAGTCATTATCTGTTCCGATTCTGTAGCTGCTCTTGAAACTTTAAGAGCGGGGAAATCTAAAGCTCATCCTGACATTCTAAATGAAATCTTGGGTGTGTTTTCCAGAATTGGGTTTGCGTATAATATCACCTTTTGCTGGGTTCCTGGGCATGCTGGAGTGAGGGGGAATGAGCAGGTGGACCTCGTAGCAAAGGAAAGTTTAAAAAGAGAAATAGATATTCATGTATCATTGGGGAGAGTGGAATTGAGAGAAATAATTAAAGAGGGCTTAATAAAAGAATGGCAGAGAGGATGGGAAAAGGAAGTCAGGGGTAGATATTACTTTTCTATTCAATCTGAAGTTAGGAAAATATGTTTCTGTACATCTGTCTCGTAGGGACTCAGTTAAATTGTGTAGGTTGAAATTGGGACACTGTGGGTTAAATTATTATTTGTACATTATCGGGAAACATGTTTCTGGCTTGTGTGAATGTGGGAGTGATGAGACAGTTAAGCATGTTTTCCTAGAATGTAAAAAGTATAGGGTAGAAAGAAAAGTATTGTTAGTTAGACTGATGGGACTTGGTGTTGAGGCTTTTTCTGTTTTATCTTTGTTTGGGCATAATGAGAAACAGCAATTGATATCCAGGGCTGTTCTTCAATTCCTGCATGTGACAGGATTGTATGTAAGAATCTAGTTCAAACTCTGAACTGTGGAAGGCAGTAATACGCTTAGCAGCGTCTACACTGCCAGAACCCGAAAAAAGAAGAAGGCCTCAGAGGTTTGTTAGAGAACAAACAGCATCATGAAGCCCAAGGAACACACCAGACAGGTCAGGGATAAAGTTGTGGAGAAGTTTAAAGCAGGGTTGGGTTATAAAAAAATATCCCAAGCTTTGAACATCTCACGGAGCACTGTTCAATCCATCATCCGAAAATGGAAAGAGTACAACTGTAAACCTACCAAGACATGGCCGTCCACCTAACCTGACAGGCCGGGCAAGGAGAGCATTGATCAGAGAAGCAGCCAAGAGGCCCATGGTAACTCTGGAGGAGCGGCAGAGATCCACAGCTCAGGTGGGAGAATCTGTCCACAGGACAACTATTAGTCGTGCACTCCACAAATCGGGCCTTTATGGAAGAGTGGCAAGAGGAAAGCCATTGTTGAGACAAAGCCATAAAAAGTCCTGTTTGCAATTTGCCACAAGGCATGTGGGGGACACAGCAAACATGTGGAGGAAGGTGCTCTGGTCTGATGAGACCAAAATTGAAGTTTTTGGCCTAAATGCATAAGGCTATGTGTGGTGGAAAACTAACACTGCACATCACCCTGAACATACCATCCCCACTGTGAAACATGGTGGTGGCAGCATCATGCTGTGGGGATGCTTTTCTTCAACAGGGACAGGGAAGCTGGTCAAAGTTGATGGGAAGATGGATGGAGCCAAATACAGGGCAATCTTGGAAGAAAACCTGCAAAGACTTGAGACTGGGGCGGAGGTTCACCTTCCAGCAGGACAATGACCCTAAACATACAGCCAGAGCTACAATGGAATGGTTTAGATCAAAGCATATTGATGTGTTCGAATGGCCCAGTCAAAGTCCAGACCTAAATCCAATTGAGAATCGCTGGCAAGGCTTGAAAATTGCTGTTCACAGATGCTCTCCATCCAATCTGACTGAGCTTGAGCTATTTTGCAAAGAAGAATGGGCAAAAATTTCAGTCTCGAGTTGTACAAAGCTGGTAGAGACATACCGCAAAAGACTTGCACTGTAATTGCAGCAAAAGATGGTTCTACAAAGTATTGACTCAGGGGGGGCTGAATACTTTTGCACGCCACACTTTTCAGTTTTTTATTTGTAATAAAATTTGGAAACCATGTATCATTTTCCTTCCACTTCACAATTATGCACCACTTTGTGTTGGTCCATCACATAAAATCCCAATAAAATACATTTATGTTTGTGGTTGCAATGTGACAAAATGTGGAAAAGTTCAAGGGGTATGAATACTTTTGCAAGCCACTGTATACACAATAAATAAACAGACATAGTGCAATAATAATAGACTGTTATTGTTCAGAGCTTATTTGGTGTTGTGTTTAATAGCCTGATGGCTGTGGGGAAGTAGTTGTTCCTGAACCTGGATGTTACAGATTTCAGGCTCCTGTACCTTCTTCCCGATGGCAACCAGGATGGTTTGGGTCTTTGATGATGTTGGCAGCGTTTGTGAGGCAGCAACTGTGATACATCCCTTTGATGGTGGGGAGGTCAGAGCAGGTGATGGACTGGGCAGTGGTCATAACTTTCTGCAGTCTGTTCCGCTCCTGGATATTGATGTTGCAGCCAGTCAGTATGTGCTCTACTGTGTACCTATAGAAGTTTGAGAGAATCCTCCTTGACATACCGACTCTCTGTAATCTTCTCAGGAAGTAGAGGTGCTTTCTTTATAATTGCATCAGTGTGCTGGGACCAGAAAAGATCTTCGGAAATATGCACGCCCAGGAATTTGAAGTTTTTGACCCTTTCCACCATCGTTCTGTTGATATAAACGGGATTGTGGGTCCCTATCCTTCCCCTTCCAAAGTCCACAATCAGTTCCTTGGTTTTACTGGTGTTGAGAGCCAGGTTGTCGTGCAGGGTCAGAGAAACATATTATTTAAAATTTGCTGTTTTAATTATTGCCACAACAAAATCTCAAATAAAACCTGAGTACAATAATATGCAACTTTTAGAATTCATTCAAGAGATGTGGGCGTCACACACTAAACCAGCATTTAATTGCCCAACCCTAATTACACTTGAGAAGATGGTGGTGAGCTGCCTTGTTGAACAGCTGCAGGCCTTGAGGTGTACGTAACCTAAACTTAACGAGGTTGCGTAGGCCAAGACTTTATACCTTGCTGGGAGGTGATCTTATGGAGGTGTATAAAAAATGAAAGAGACAGGGAGAATGCATAAGTTTGTTTTACACAGAATAAGGGAATCGTGAAGCACAGGACATAAGTGTAAGGTGAGAAGGGCAAGATTGAATAGGAACCCGAGGGGCAACCTTTTCATGCAGAAGGTGGCCAGAGGAGATAGTTTGAGGTAAGTACCATAACAACATTTTAAAGATATTTGGATAGGTGTATGGATAGGAAAGGTTTAGAGGGGTATGGGCCAAACACGGGCAGAAGAGGCTAGTGTGGATGGGCATTGCCGATCTTGATTGGCATTGGCAAGCTGGGCCAAAAGGCACGTTTCCATGTTGGACAACTCTAATGGCTTAAGATTGTCACCTTCAGGCATAAAAATGCCTGATGTAACTCAATCATGGAGCACTACTCTCCAATGCATGCATCAAAATGTGAACAGACCCAGCATAAATCCAACAGTACCCTCTGGTGGAATAGTTCATCTTGACAGCAGATGATGCAAATAACTGCTGGTGAACAATTATATCAATGGGTTCAATGTACATGTACTGTACTGTACATGCACCTAGATACAGTGACATTTACTTTTTTACATACAGTTTAGTAAAAACTATACATAGGCACTATCATAGAAACATAGAAAATAGGTGCAGGAGTAGGCCATTCGGCCCTTTGAGCCTGCACCACCATTCAATATAATCATGTCTGATCATTCAACTCAGTATCCTGTACCTGCCTTCTCTCCATACCTCCTGATGCCAATGAACTGGCTTCAACTATCTTCTGTGGCAGAGAATTCACACTCTCTGTGTGAAAAATGTTTTCCTCATCTCGGTCCTAAAGGAATTCCCCCTTGTCCTTAAACTGTAACCCCTTGTTCTGGACCTCCCCAACATCGGGAACAATCTTCCTGTCCAACACCTTAACAATTTTGTAAGTTTCTATAAGATCCCCCCTCAATCTTCTAAATTCTAGCTGAGTCTATCAACTCTTTCCTCATATGAAAGTCCTGACATCCCAGGAATCAGTCGGGTGAACCTTCTCTGTACCCCCTCTATGGCAAGGATGTCTTTCCTCAGATTTGTAGACCAAAACTACGCAATACTCCAGGTGTGGTCTCACCAAAACCCAGTGCAACTGCAGTAGAACCTCCCTGCTCTTGTACTCAAATCCTTTTGCTATGAATGCCAACATACCATTCGCTTTCTTCACTGCCTGCTGTACCAGCATGCCTACTTGCAATGACGGGTGTACCATGACACCCAGGTCTCATTACATCTCCCCTTTTCCTAATCGGCCACCATTCAGATAATAGTCTACCCTCCTGTTTTTCCATCAAAGTGGATAACCTCACATTTATCTACATTCTACTGTATTTGCCCACTCGCCTATTCAAGTCACTTTGCAGTCTCCTAGCATCCTCCTCACACCTAACACTGCCCCCCAGCTTCGTGTCATCCGCAAACTTGGAGATGTTGCATTCAATTACCTCGTCCAAATCATTACTATATATTGTAAAAAGCTGGGGTTCCAGCACTGAGCCTTGCGGTACTCCACTAGTCACTGCCTGCCATTCTGAAAAGGGCCCGTTTACTCCTACCCTTTGCTTCCTGTCTGCCAGCCAGTTCTCTATCCACATCAATACTGAACCCCCAATACCATGTGCTTTAAGTTTGTATACTGATCTCTTATGTGGGACCTTGTCGAAAGCCTTCTGAAAGTCCAGATATAACACATCCACTGGTTCTCCCTTATCCACTCTACTAGTTACATCCTCGAAAAATTCTATAAGATTTGTCAGACATGACTTACCTTTCATAAATCCATGCTGACTTTGTCCAATGATTTCACCACTTTCCAAATGTGCTGCTATCCCATCTTTAATAACTGATTCGAGCAGTTTCCCCACTACCGATGTTAGACTAACTGGTCTGTAATTCCCCGTTTTCTCGCTCCCTTCTTTTTTAAAAAGGTGGGGATACATTAGCTACCCTCCAATCCTCAGGAACTACTCCAGAGTCTAAAGAGTTTTGAAAAATTATCGCTAATGCATCCACTATTTCTTTGGCTATTTTCTTGAGTACTCTGGGATGCAGCCTATCTGGGGATTTATTGGCCTTTAACCCATTCAATTTACCCAACACTACCTCCCGGCTAACCTGGATTTCACTCAGTCCCTCCATTTTATTTGACCCCCGGTCCCCTGCTATTTCCGGCTGATTATTTATGTCTTCCTTAGTGAAGACAGAACCAAAGTAGTTATTCAATTGGTCTGCCAGGTCCTTGTTCCCCATGATCAATTCACCTGTTTCTGACTGCAAGGGATCTACATTTGTTTTAACTAATCTTTTTTTCTTCACATATCTATAAAAACTTTGTTCTCCTCTGCTGGACTGAATTTCTCCCAATCCTCTGGTAGGTTGCTTTTTCTGGCTAATTTGTATGCTTCATCTTTTGTTTTGATACTATCCCTGATTTCCCTTGTTATCCACAGATGCACTACCTTCCCTGATTTATTATTTTGCCAAACTGGGAAGAACAATTGTTGTAGTTCATCCATGCAGTTTTTAAATGCCTTCCATTGCACATCCACTGTCAACTGTTTAAGAATCAATTGCCAGTCTATCTTGGCCAATTCACATCTCATACCTTCAAAGTTATCTAATGAAGAACTCAACCATATTATGGTCATTCTTGCTGAAGGGGCCACGCACAAGACAGCTATCTAACCCTTCCTCATTACTCAATATCCAGTCTAGAATAGCCTGCTCTCTCGTTGGTTCCTCTACATGCTGGTTTAGAAAACTATCCCACATACATTCCAAGAAATCCTCTTCCTCAGTACCCCTGCCAATTTGATTCACCCAATCTATGTGTAGATTGAAGTCACCCATTATAACTGTTTTACCTTTGTTGCACGCATTTCTAATTTCCTGTTTGATGCCATCCCCAACTCCACTACTACTGTTAGGTGGCCTGTACACAACCCCCACTAGCGTTTTCTGCCCCTTAGTGTTTCACAGCTCTACCCACATCGATTCCACATCCTCCAAGCTAATGTCCTTCCTTTCTAAATTTAAATCTTTTTATTTGAATTTCACAGCAATGTTCATACATACAATGATAACAGACAGTGATAGTCAGGACATAATTGTGCAACAGTATGTGAGCGACGCTCAAAGCCCTTACCCCCCTCAATTCACCCGAATCAGGTCGGAACCAAACGGGGACAAACAACACTCACTTACGTACACATCGACACAAACACGATAAGATAAACAAAACAAAACAAAATGTTCCAAAAAAAAAGTGGTGGGGAGGGGTGAGCAGCTGCAATAAGACAGAGCAGTGCTGGAAGGCACTCAGTCCTCTTCCAAGTCCGGAAACAAGTTGGGAGAGTTAACAAGTTCCAGGAAAGGGTTCTATGTATCTAGGAATGTCTTGGTAGAGCCTTTTAGATAAAATCTAAGTTTTTCAAACTTTAAATTGTAGAGCACCTCCTTGATCCAGCGGGCGTGTGTCGGGGGACAGGTAAGCCTCCAGTTAAGCAATATCAGTCTCCGGGCCAACAAGGTTGTAAAAGCAAGGACCCGCTTCAACGCAACAGAGAGGTTGGTGTTGGGAGGAGTACCAAAAATAGCTGACAGTGGGTTTGGAGGAATAGTCTAGCCATAGGCTCTGCTTATCACATCGAAAGCACTCCTCCAAAAGGCTGCCAGCTTAGGGCAAGACCAAAAATGTCCTTCAATTCTATTGCGTTAATCTCCTCTCTAACCAGCAAATACACCCCACCTCCTTTACCTTTCTGTCTATCCCTCCTGCATATTGAATATCCCTGGATGTTCAGCTCCCAGCCTTGGTCATCCTGGAGCCATGTCTCTGTGATCCCAACTATATCATAGTCACTGATAGCTATCTGCACCTTCAACTCATCCACCTTATTACAAATGCTTCAAGAGTGCAAGAATAAGTTCATATATTGTAGAAGCAGAATTAGGCCATTTGGCCTATGAAGTCAACTCTGCCATTCAATTATGGTTGATCTATCTTTCCCTCTCAACCCCTTGTTCAGGCCTTCTCCCCATAACCCCTGACACCCTTCAATAGTAATCAATAGTAGATTATACAAAGATAGCACACAGTTGCCATGTTTCGGGGACCATTTAGTGTCATTCAAGTTCAACATTATTAACAATATATTATTATTATTATTTTTATTAGTATTATCATTATTATAATTATTATTATTATTAAACTTTATTACAGACTCAAGGTACAGATAAAAGTCGACATTACATAGAATATCTTGCATATAAAAACATAATAAATTACATATAAAAGTTTAGTAAATTACTTATAAGAGCAGCATAAATGATATACAAAAACACAATACATGGTTTAAGATCCAGAATAAAAAAAAGATCAGTGTCCTACAATGAGACAACTATACCAATGTCTCCACAGAGTCTTTAATCCAGTAAATCAATTTATACATAAGATTTCTAAGGATAGCTTGTAAAGTATTACCTCATATTTTGCTGGGGAGTCTGTATCCTCTGGGCTTAAACATTGAATTGTCTCAATTCTGTTAACCCTTGCTGCCTCCTCCCCTTCCCACCTCTCCGTCATCCCTCGGGCCCTGGCATTCCCTCTCTCTCTATCTCTCCCCCACCCAAGTCGCACTAGCTTCTCATTTTCACATTACAAACCGCTTACAATGGCCTGTTTCCTTTATCATCGATACTTTTTTGCATATCTTTCATGCATTGTTCTTTATCTCTCCACATCACCATCTATACCTCTCGTTTTCCTGATCCCTAACCAGACTGAAGAAGGGTCTCGACCCGAAACATCGCCTATCTCCTTCGCTCCTTAGATGCTGCTGCACCCGCTGAGTTTCTCCAGCCTTTTGTGTCCCCTCGATTCTCCAGCATCTGCAGTTCCTTCTTTAACAAAATATTACAAGCATTATATTTGATATCATGTTCCACACCATACACAGAACATATAGTAAGGAGCTGCTGGAGACAAGTGCTAGATGGACTTAAGATCACAAGATCATCTGCATACATAATATGGTTCCCTAAAGTATTACCAATGATGCACCCAGTATTACTGGCTTTCAATTGCTTGGACAGATAATCAATATAAAGATTAAAAAGGACTGGGGACAAGATTCCCTCTTGTCTAACACCATTGCTAACCCCAAATGGGTCTGATTTTACTTGCATAGTCTGGTGAAAATACCAGTTTGCCAGAATTCTCACAATGTATTTAGACACCCCTCTTTGACTCAATTTAACAAACAGCTTTCTCTGATTAACACGATCAAAGGCTTTGAAAGCATCAACAAAGCACATAAGAATTGATGAGTTTTCACCTCTATCTATATTACTAAAAGTCTGATCTTGACCACTTCCTGTTGTTGTTTATATTGATTTTAGAAAACACACTGCCACTTATGGCTGTGATTTTTGGCCATCTTACTCAGAGTCCCCCTCCGCTGCGCAGGACAAGAGGATTTTTCCCATCGATGAAAAATAAAAGAGTTATTAGTGTTTAAAAAATGTTGAGATTCTCTCTCCTGAAGGCTGCTCCCCTTTCAGAGGGACTATAAAACCTGGAAGTGTTGAGTGCCTCAGTCAGTCTCTGCAAGATGGGGGAGTGAGAGGGTCAAGTCTCTCAGTCTGAGCTGTGAATAACACTGAACACGTATACTAAACTGTGAGTGGTTTTACTGACCTGTCAGTGCCCTTAATGTGGTTTGAAAATATAGTTTGGAAATGCTAAAGCTGTGTTGCCCTTGGTTTGAAAATGCTAAAGCTGTGTTGCCTTTGGTTTGGAAATGCTGAAGCTGTGTTGCCTTTGGTTTGGAAATGCTGAAGCTGTGTTGCCTTTGGTTTGGAAATGCTAAAGCTGTGTGGCCTAATTAAAGTTGCCTTGTCTAATTACAGTTGCCTTGCCTGATTAAATTTGCCTTGCCTTCTATATAATTAAAAGTCTAATCTTGACCACTTCCTGTTTGCGCTTTTTAAAATTTTAGAAAAAACGCTACCACGTACGGCTGAGATTGCTGGCCACCTTACTCAGAGTCCCCCTCTGCTCATCAGGTGCCAAGGACGTTTCCCATTGAGGAAAAATAAAAGTTATTAGTGTTTAAAAAATGTTGAGATTCTCTCTCCCGTCAATCATGACATGAAGGCCATGCCCATTCAGGTGGGAGGGGGGAGGGACTATAAAACCCAGATGTGGTCACGACTCGCAGTCTTTAGTGGCCTTGCACCCTGCTTGAAATGGTATGAAACTGCACTTGAATTTGGTGGCCTTGCACCCTGCTTGAAGTGGTGAGAAACTGCACTTGAATTTGATGGCCTTGCACCCTGCTTGAAATGGAATATCAAGGAATAGTCGAGAGTCAACTGCCAGCCCAGCAGCCGTGAGTGAGCTGCCAGCACAACAGGCTTGAGTGACTGAGCCCCCAGCCCAAGAATCTATTCGGCCCACAATGTCCATACTAGCCTTCTGGAAACCAGTCACTTCATCCCACAACACCTATGCTAGCGCTCCAGAAAGGATTTTTATGTGCTTTTTTCGGAGTTTCTAATTCTGCAAAGATATTGTCCATCATATCGAATATGGTCAAATTGTTGGGATCCATGTCCACAGCTCGATGACAGAACATTTGCACCAGTTCAAAATTTAAGTCAACCATGCACTCCTCAACCTGAAAATGCAGAAATAAATTTAGTAACACACTTCCCCAAATCAAATAGATTTTATACCAAGTGTCATAGTGGTACATTTTCATGTGGTTCTCCTATGATCTAAAAATAAAAGTCAATCATTCAGCCATCTCCAAAGGAAATATTTTCAAAAGATACATCAGGGATACAAAAAAAGATGCAAGGAAACCTGTACAGGATATCAAATTAGACACAAAAGTAGAAGTACACAATTGGTCTAACTTCAATAGAGTAACTACATTTGGCCAAGGCAAAGTGGAACAAAAGATTGATAGGTAAAATGTGTCAGAACAATTTGTGACCGTTAAAAAAGGAGATGTTTCAAGTACAGGCAAGGTGCACTTTCACAAGGGGGGAAACAGGAAAATCAAAGGCAAAGCTCCTTGGATGACAAACAAACTAGATAATATGATGATGCGATAAAAGCTGTTTGATGCACATTGGGTGAATAATTCAAATGAGAAATAAGCTGAATTCAGTTAGCTGAGAGGGAAGGTGAAAATTAAAAGGAAACAGTAACAAGTAAAGGCAGAATTTGAGAAGTTATAATGGGAACCTTAAACCTTAAGGTAGACAAATCTCCAGGATCTGATCAGATATATCCGAAGACATTGTGGGAAACTGGAGAGGAAATTGTCGGCGCCCTGGTTGAAATTTACGAGTCGTAAATACAGGCGAGGTGCCAGAAAACTGGAGGGTGGCAAATGTTGAGCTTCTATTCAAGCAGGGCAGCAGAGAAAATACTGGGAACTAAAGGCCGGTGAGCTTAATATCTATAGCTGTAAATTTACTGGAGAGTATTCTGAGGGATAGGTTACACAGGCATTTGGATGGGCAAGGACTGATTAGGGATAGTCAGCATGGTTTGTACATGTCAGGTTGTGTCTCACAAATCTGATTGAGTTTTTTGAAAATGTGACCAAAAAGGTCGATGAAGGCAGAGCTGCAGATGTTGTATACATGGATTTCAGTAAGGCATTCAACAAGGTTCTGCATGGTAGGCTGTTCTGGAAATTAGAACACATGGGATCCAAGGAGAGATAGCTGAATGGATAGAAAATTGGCTTCATTGAAGGAAGCAAAGGGTGATGGTGGAAGGATGCTTCTCAGACTGGACACCTGTGACTAGTGGTGTGCCTTATTGTTCAGTGCTGTGCCCATTACTGTTTGTCATACATCAAAGATTTGGATAGGAACATAAAGGGCAAAATTAGCAAGTTTGCTATTGATACAAAAGTGGGTGTTTTGCAGACAGTGAAGATGCTTGTTAAAGATTTGCAGCAGGATCTTGATCGATTGGCCAGGTGGGCTGAGTAATGGTTGATGGAATTTAAAACAGAGAACTGTGACGTGTTGCATTTTGGGACATCCAACAAGGGCAGGACCTACACAGCCTCTGGGGAATGTTGTAGAGCAGAGGGATCTAGGAGTGCAGGTATATGGTTCCTTGAGGGTCGAGTCGCAGGGAGATCAGATGGTCAAAAAGGCTTTTGGCACATTGGCCTTCATCAGTCAAAGTATTGAGTATAGAAGTTGGGAGGTCATGTTGCAGTTGTATAAGACGTTGGTAAGACCGCATTTGTAGTATTTTCTTCAGTTCTGGGCACCATGTTATAGGAAAGATATTGTCAAGCTTCAAAGGGTTCAGAGAACATTCATGAGGATGTTGCCAGGGCTAGAGGGTGCGAGCTATAGGGAGAGGTTGAGTAGGCTGGGTCTCTATTCCATTAAGTCCGGAGGATGAGGGGGAATCTTATTGAGGTGTACAAAATCATGAGAGGAATAGTTCGGGTAAATGCACAGAGTCTCTTGCCCAGAGTAGGAGAATCGAGGACCAGAGGACATGGCTTCAAGGTGAAGGGGAAAAGATTTAATAGGAATCGGAGGGGTAGCATTTTTGCACAAAGGGTGGTGGGTGTATGGAACAAGCTGCCAGAGAAGGAAGTTAAGGCTGGGACTATATTTAGCAATGTTACAAAATTTTGAGATTTAAAAAATCAAGTCTGCAATTTATCCCATCAGATAAAGCATAAAAAGAAGTTTAATTTGACACCTAATTTACTTTCATATCTTCAGTATTAAGAAAGTTATGGCCATTTTCATACTCGGAAATTAGCATCTTGCTTCCCATTGCCTTTCAATTGACTTAACTCAAAAGCTGTGATATGGAAAAGTTAAAAGCCCATAACTTTCTTAAAAATTAAGAGAACTCAATGACATTTTCAGTTATTATAGATTGAAGCATTCTGAAACAAATATGAAACAATCTTACTTGGATGACCTGAAATTAAAGCATATAATTAGTTAGTTATCTAATTGTAGCTAATAACAAAATTCAATGAGTAGATCTAAACATCTATCCATTTCTTAAGAAAAGATAAACTTTTTTTAAATTGCCTAAGTGTCCAAAGAACATTCACACAATAATCCACAATATAACATAATTTTTAAATCTCATTTTCTTGAATTTCTGGGCCAAATAGAAGGAATTTAGTGTTTGATTCCTGTAAATTAATGGCCAATTAAATCAACTAGCGAGTGGGTTTTAGTGGAATGCGGTGGATTGGAACGTTGCGGTTAGCGGTGAAGTCGGGGGGGAAAATACTGTTTGTTGATACATTTTTTGGGACCCCATTTCGCAACATAAAAATATTATTAAAGCCTCCCGAAAAACCAACTTTTAATATAAAAATAAACTATTTACCTTTTTTTCTCCCCTACGGAAAATCCTTCCGGTTGTCAGCGCTCACAGCTTTTGAAGGTGATTTTTAAATTACTCTAGTTAATAAATAATCTAGAGTAATTTAAAAATACCTTCATTGATG
This sequence comes from Raja brachyura, assembly GCA_963514005.1. The sequence continues at coordinate 30,513,430 of OY740782.1, read as the reverse complement.
AAATGTCGGAGCGATTTTTCTTCCGCAACTAAATCGCCCGACATTCATTGATTATCCCAGTCTGTTGAAAAACGGCACTTTAAGTCCGCCCCCCTCTGAAAGGCGCCAAAGTCGCGCACACGGGGAGCGGCAGAACTGCAGCGCCGCTAAAGGTAAGTTTTGCAACATACCTAGACTATCCCATCGTTTAAGAAACAGTTAAACAGGTACGTGGATAGGACAGGTTTGGTGGTATATGGACCAAGTGCAGGCAAGTGGGACCAGTGTAGCTGGGACATTGTTGGGCAGTTGGGCCGAAGAGCATGTTTCTACACTGTATCACTCTATGACTCTATGACCAACCCCAGCAGTGCAATCCAGGCACTCCCCACCCTCTGTGTAGAAAGCCTTCCCCATTCATCTCCTTTATACTTTGCCCCACTCACCTTAAAGTCATGCCCTCTGGTATTTCACATCCACTGCCCTACCCATATCAATCACCTTCATCACCTCTTCAAAAAACTCTATCGTTAGTAAGATACAAGACTAAGTGGGACCCGTTGGGTCCCAGCTTCACACGGGCGGGCTGGTCTCCCTACACAATATTCCACGCCCGGAAGGATAAGGATAAAGGGGAATTCCTTTAGGACCGAGATGAGGAAAACATTCTTTACACAGAGAGTGGTGAGTCTCTGGAATTCTCTGCCACAGAAGGTAGTTGAGGCCAGTTCATTGGCTATATTTAAGAGGGTGTTAGATGTGGCACTTGTGGCTAAAGGGATCAGGGGGTATGGAGAGAAGGCAGGTACAGGATACTGAGTTGGATGATCAGCCATGATCACACTGAATGGCGGTGCAGGCTCGAAGGGCCGAATGGCCTACTCCTGAACCTATTTTTCTATGTTTCTATGTTTCTAAGGGGTGTGGCCTTTATTGCGGTGATTGACAGGAGAGAGAATCTCAAGATATTTTAAATACTAGTAACCCTTTTAGTTTTCATCAATGGAAAAAATCCTCGAGGCTTGATCATCGGGGGAGGACTGTGAGTAAGATGGCCAAAAATCACAGCCGTACGTGGTACCGTTTTTTCTAAAATCAAACAACAACGTGGTCAAGATGAGACTTTTAATTATATAGATGACCTGCTGCGTACTAAGCCATGCTGACTGTCCCTAATTGATGCATTATGTTGCAAACGGTGGTAAATCCTATCCTGAAGAATCCACGCCAATAGCTTCCCTACCACTAATAGACAATAGGAGCAGGAGTAGGCCATTCAGCCCTTCAAACCAGTACCGTCATTCAATGTGATCATGGCTGATCTTCCACAATCAGTGCCCCATGTAAATGACCCAGTCATTCTCACAAATATGGTTCAACAGTATTTAATAAAAGGCACTTACAGTACACTACAGCATGCTGCTTAAGCTGTGTAGCGGCACATAGACTAACAGCAAAAACAGGGTTACGATAATATCAACAGTGTAGTAGGCGGAGCTTCTAATAATGAAGCACTACATTGGATAGTGTGGAGTGACCAACCTACACCCCATTCCTGCATTCTCCACATATCCCCTGACTTCGCTATCTTCAAGAGCCCTATCTAGCTCTCTCTTGAAAGTATCCAGAGAACCGGCCTCCACTGCCCTCTGAGACAGAGAATTCCAGACTTACAACTCTCTGTGTAAAAAAGTGTTTCCTCATCTCCATTCTAAATGGCTTAGCCCTTATTCTTAAACTGTGGCCCCTGGTTGTGGACTCCCCCAACATTGAGAATATGTTTCCTGCCTCTAGCGTGTCCAAACCCTTAATAATCTTATATGTTTCAATAAGATCGCCTCTCATCCTGGGATGTCAGGACTTTCATATGAGGAAAGATTGGATAGACTCGGCTTGTACTCGCTGGAATTTAGAAGATTGAGGGGGGATCTTATAGAAACTTACAAAATTCTTAAGGGGTTGGACAAGCTAGATGCTGGAAGATTGTTCCCGATGTTGGGGGAGTCCAGAACAAGGGGTCACAGTCTAAGGATAAGGGGGAATTCCTTTAGGACCGAGATGAGGAAAACATTCTTTACACAGAGAGTGGTGAGTCTCTGGAATTCTCTGCCACAGAAGGTAGTTGAGGCCAGTTCATTGGCTATATTTAAGAGGGCGTTAGATGTGGCACTTGTAGCTAAAGGGATCAGGGGGTATGGAGAGAAGGCAGGTACGGGATACTGAGTTGGATAATCAGCCATGATCACATTGAATGGCGGTGCAGGCTCGAAGGGCCGAATGGCCTACTCCTGCACCTATTTTTCTATGTTTCTATGTTTCTATCCTTCTAAATTCCAGAGTATACAAGCCCAGCTGCTCCACTCTCTCAGCCTCTAACAGTCCCGCCATCCTGGGAATGAACCTTGTGAACATACGATGCGCTCCCTCAATAGCAAAAATGTCCTTCCTCAAATTTGGAGACCAAAACTGCACAAAATACTGCAGGTGTGGTCTCACTAGAGCCCTGTACAACTGCAGAAGGACCATTCACTTTCTTCACTGCCTGCTGTACCTGCAAAAGATTCAATTTAAATTGAGCTAGAAAGGGAGAAAAATACATAAAGCCTATGGGAAAAAAAATAACATAAGGATGTTGTAAAACAGGTTTTCAAAACAGTATTGACCATTTTAACAGACACAAGGGAGGAATATAGCAAAGTACATTAGTCCAATAAAAACAATCAGTACCATAACTGTTCAAGAAATAATCTGCGTCTTTAAAAGGAAACTGTAACAATAATCATAGAATCACAGAAACATAGAAAATAGGTGCAGGAGTAGGCCATTCAGCCCTTCGAGCCTGCACTGCCAGTCAATATGATCATGGCTGATCATCCTAATCAGTATCCTGTACCTGCCCTCTCTCCATACCCCCTGATCCCTTTAGCCACAAGGGCCACATCTAACTCCCTCTTAAACATAGCCAATGAACTGGCCTCAATTACCTTATGTGGCAGAGAATTCCACAGACTCACCACTCTCTGTGTGAAAAAAAAAATTCTCATCCCGGTTCTAAAAGACTTCCCCCTCATCCTTAAACTGTGACCCCTTGTTCTGGACTTCCCCAACATCGGGACAATCTTCCTGCATCTTGCCTGTCCAACCCCCTAAGAATTTTGTAAGTCTCTATAAGATCCCCCTTCAATCTCCTAAATTCCAGCGAGTACAAGCCAAGTCTATCCAGTCTTTCTTCATATGGAAGTCCTGCCATCCCAGGAATCAGTCTGGTGAACCTTCTCTGTACCCCCTCTATGGCAAGAATGTCTTTCCTCAGATTAGGAGACCAAAACTGCATGCAATACTCCAGGTGTGGCCTCACCAAGACTATGTACACCTGCAGTAGAACCTCCCTGCTCTTGTACTCAAATCCTTTTGCTATGAATGCCAACATACCATGCGCTTTCCTCACAGCCTGCTGCACCTGCATGCCTACTTTCAATGACGGGTGTACCATGACACCCAGGTCTCGTTGCATCTCTCCCTTTCATAATCGGCCACTGTTCAGATAATAGTCTACCCTCCTGTTTTTGCCGCCAAAGTGGATAACCTCACATTTATCCACATTATACTGCATGTGCCATGCATTTGCCCACTCCCCCAAGTCACCTTGCAGCCTCCTAGCATCCTCCTCACAGCTAACACTGCCCCCCAGCTTCGTGTCATCCGCAAACTTGGAGATGTTGCATTCAATTCCCTCTTTCAGATCATTAATATATATTGTAAATAGCTGGGGTCCCAGCACTGAGCCTTGCGGTACCCAACTTGTCACTGCCTGCCATTCTGAAAATGACCCGTTTACTCCTACTCTTGGCTTCCTGTCTGCCAGCCAGTTCTCTATCCACATCAACACTGAACCCCCAATACCATGTGCTTTAAGTTTGAATGCTAATCTCTTATGTGGGACCTTGTCGAAAGCCTTCTGAAAGTCCAGATACAACACATCTACAGGTTCTCCCTTATCCACTCTACTAGTTACATCCTCAAAACATTTTATAAGATTCGTCAGACATGATTTACCTTTCATAAATCCATGCTGATTTTGTCCAATGATTTCACCACTTTCCAAATGTGCTGCTATCCCATCTTTAATAACTGACTCTAGCATTTTCCCCACTACCGACGTTAGAATAACTGGTCTGTAATTCCCCGTTTTTTCTCTCCCTCCATTTTTAAAAAGTGGGGTTACATTATCTACCCTCCAATCCTAAGGAACTACTCCAGAATCTAAAGAGTTTTGAAAAATTATCACTAATGCATCCACTATTTCTGGGGTTACTTCCTTAAGTACTCTGGGATGCAGCCTATCTGGCCCTGGGGATTTATCGGCCTTTAATCCATTCAATTTACCTAACACCACTTCCCAGCTGACCTGGATTTCACTCAGTTCCTCCATCTCATTTGACCCCCGGTTCCCTGCTATTTACGGCAGATTATTTATGTCTTCCTTAGTGAAGACAGAACCAAAGTAGTTATTCAATTGGTCTGCCATGGCCTTGTTCCCCATGATCAATTCACTAGTTTCCGATTGCAAGGGACCTACATTTGTTTTAACTAACCTTTTCTCTTCACATATCTATAAAAATGTTTGCAGTCCGTTTTTATGTTCCCTGCCAGTTTTCTTTCATAATCTATATTCCCTTTCCTAATTAAGCACTTTGTTCTCCTCTGCTGGACTCTGAATTTCTCCCAGTCCTCTGGTAGGCTGCTTTTTCTGGCTAATTTGTACGCTTCATCTTTTGCTTTGATACTATCCCTGATTTCCCTTGTTATCCACGGATGCACTACCTTCCCTGATTTATTATTTTGCCAAACAGGGATGAACAATTGTTATAGTTCACCCATGCAGCCTTTAAATGCCTTCCATTGCATATCCACCGTCAACCCTTTAAGAATCACCTGCCAGTCTATCTTGGCCAATTCACGTCTCATGCCCTCAAAGTTACCTTTCTTTAAGTTCAGAATCCTTGTTTCTGAATTAACAATGTCACTCTCCATCCTAATGAAGAACTCAACCATATTATGGTCACTCTTGCCCAAGGGGCCACACACAAGACTGCTAACTAACCCTTCCTCATTACTCAGTACCCAGTCTAAAATAGCCTGTTCTCACGTTGGTTCCTCTACATGTTGGTTTTGAAAACTATCCCGCATACATTCCTCAGCACCTCTTCCTCAGCACCCCTGCCAATTTGATTCACCGAATCTATATGTAGATTGAAGTCACCCATTATAACTGTTTTACCTTTGTTGCACACATTTCTAATTTCATGTTTGATACCATCCCCAACTCCACTACTAATGTTAGGTGGCCTGTACACAACTCCCACTAGCGTTTTCTGCCCCTTAGTGTTTCGCAGCTCTACCCATATCGATTCCACATTCTCCAAGCTAATGTCTTTCCTTTCTATTGTGTTAATCTCCTCTCTAACCAGCAACACTACTCCATCTCCTTTTCCTTTCTGTCTATCCCTCCTGAATATTGAATAACCCTGGATGTTCAGCTCCCAGCCTTGGTCACCCTGGAGCCATGTTTCTGTGATCGCAACTATATCATATTCATTAATAACTATCTGCACATTCAACTCATCCACCTTATTACAAATGCTCCTTGCATTGAGACATAAAGCCTTCAGGCTTGTTTTTACAACACTCTTACCCCTTATACAATTATGTTGAAAAGTGGCCCTTTTTGATTTTTGGACTGGATTTTTCTGCCTGCCTCTTTTACTTTTCACCTTGCTACCTATTGCTTCTACCCTCATTTTACATCCCTCTGTCTCTCTGCTCATGCTCCCACCCCCCAACATTAGTTTAAATCCTCCCCTAGCAAACACTCCCCTTAATTGAAAATAAAAGTCCCACAATGATTCCACAAACAACAGTGAAATAAATGAAAAACAAAATCAGTTTTATTATGTGTAATTAGGAAATACTGGAGTAATTCAGCGGAACAGGCAGCATCTCTGGATAGAAGGAATGGATGACGTTTCAGGCGAGACCCTTCTTCAGATTGTTATTATGTTATTTGTCGGGGAAATGTTGACCAAAACACGAAAATAAACCCCTGCTCGTCATCAGTTCTGTGTGATCTTTAACATCCACCAGATAAGCACCTAACCCTCCTTTCCATGAGTACTGCAGTCAAGGGTGAGGTCTTTCAGATTAGATGTTAGAATGCTAAAGTGGAAAAGGGACCACCAGTTCTGGCTGAACTAAATAAAAATCTATTGCTCTTTATTCTTATCTAAAACATGGCTTTTTTACATAAGATCATTTCGGAAATCACAGCGAAATGCTTCATTTCTCGATCACTTCTATATTCCTGAAACATCTGCCCCTGTCTCCTGTATCCTCATATCAACTAAGTAGGAGGATCTCATTAATTTTTAAATGAAAACCTCGTTGATTAGGTACCTGGTGTCCCATCTCTTGCTTTCCCAAGACAGTGGGATACATCAGTTTTCCCTTCCTTAAATCTGATCTTATTGTTCTTCTGGTTTGTTTCCTCTTCCTTATTATGCACTCTTCAATTCTACTTATCTATGAGATCCATCCACTGTGCTCTTACCTGTATCTATTAAACTGCTGGCACTGACAGTCCCATTTTCACCGAAACAGGGCCTTCATGACTCAACATCATGTGTGTATATTTTTGATCTCCTTATCAAAGAAAGAATGTACTTGGCTTTGAGGGTAGGCAGTAAATAGTTATTAGATTGGTTCCAGGTATGACAGGTTTAGAAACATAGAAACATAGAAAAATAGGTTCAGGAGTAGGCCATTCGGCCCTTCGAGCCTGCACCACCATTCAATGTGATCATGGCTTATCATCCTACTCAGTATCCCGTACCTGCCTTCTCTCCATACACCCTGACCCCCTTAGTCACAAGTGCCACATCTAACGCCCTCTTAAGTATAGGTAATGAACTGGCCTCAACTACCTTCTGTGGCAGAGAATTCCAGAGACTCACCACTCTCTGTGTAAAGAATGTTTTCCTCATCTCGGTCCTAAAGGAATTCCCCCTTATCCTTAGACTGTGACCCCTTGTTCCGGACTCCCCCAACATCGGGAACAATCTTCCTGCATCTAGCTTGTCCAACCCCTTAAGAATTTTGTAAGTTTCTATAAGATCCCCCCTCAATCTTCTAAATTCCAGCAAGTACAAGCCCTGTCTATCCAGTCTTTCCTCTTATGAAAGTCCTGACATCCCAGGAATCCCTGGTGAATCTTCTCTCACATTTGGATACCAAAACTGTATGCAATACTCCAGGTGTGGCCTCACCAAAACCCTGTACAACTGCAGTAGAACCTCCCTGCTCCTCTACTCAAATCCTTTCGCTATGAATGCTAACATACCAATGCTTGGCGTGCAAGAGATTATTGCTGACTTAACTGTATTCTCTAAGATTGAACAAAAATGTTAAAGGGCCTGACAGGCTGGATGATTGGGTGTTAGTTATGAGGAGAAGGCAGGAGATTTATCCTGACTCGGGCCAAAATCTGAGGTTGAAGGATGGATTGTTTCAGGCTGGAATAAGGAAAACTTTCATCATTCAAAAGCTGGTGAACCTTTAGAATTCTGTCTATGATTCAACAGAGATTGATCTTTTTCTGGATTTTAAAAGGCTCAAGAAGTATGGGGGTATCGATGAAAAATGGCATTGAGATGGAAAAACTGCCAAGATTTTGATGAATGATATAGCAGGCTCAAGAAAGACCTACTCTCGCTTCTATTGATTTTGTTTGCTTTCTTGTGTACAACATTGCTGATATCAATGACAGGTTTCTCTCCCCAAGTATTTCATAAGATCATAAGTGATAGGCCTATCAAGTCTACACCACCATTCAATCATGGCTGATCTATCTCTCGCTCTTAACCTCATTCTCCTGCCTTCTCCTCATAACTGACACCTGTACTAATCAAGAATCTATCTATCTCTGCCTTAAAACTATCCACTAAAGGCCTCCACAGCCTTCTGTGACAAAGAAATCCACAGATTCACCACCCTCTGACTAAAGAAATTCCTCCACATCTCCTTCCTAAAAGAACATCCTTTAATTCTGAGGCTATGACTTCTAGTCCTACTCTCCCACTAGTCAAAACATCCTCTCCACATCCACTCTATCCAAGCCTTTCACTATTCTGTACGTTCCAATGAGGTCCCCCTTCATTCTTCTAAAAATCAGTGCGTACAGGCCCAATGCCATCAAATGCTCATCAAATGTTAACCAACTCATTCCTGGGATAATTCTTGTAAACCTCCTCTCCAGAGCCAGCAGATATGGTGCCCAAATTTGCTCATAATATTCCAAATGCGGCCTGACCTGCGTCTTATAGTGCCTCAGCATTACATGTTTTTGTATACAAGCCCTCTCGAAATAAGTGCTATCATCGTGTTTGCTTTCTTTATTACCTATTTGACTTGCTGCACTTGCTTTCTTTACTTCGTATTTCGTTTTTTCGTTCGAAGCTATTGATTCTTTTACTGTCACTTGTACTTGGTAAAGTGAGATTCCTTGTTTGCAAACAGTACAATTATGCAAGAGTCACCATGTTAAGGACGCCGACAGTTACAAAAGTATTCAATATGGTCCCTCTTCCTTCACCCCCACCTCATCCCTTTGTGTCATCCCTCTGTACATAATTGTTAAGGGCTTTGACGCCAAGTGTATACTTTCTCCTTGCATTCAAAGTTTATATTCTGCCTCTCAATGTGCCACGCCTCACGTATGCACCCCATGATCCCTCTCCCATTCTTTCTCTCCAGAGATGCTGAGTTAATCCTGCTTGTTGTGTCTATCTTCCCTCTCTACATCGATGGTCCTGAAAGTAATGCCATTTACTAGGTATGTTACAAAACTTACCTTGAGCAGCGCTGCAGTTCTGCCGCTCCCCGTGTGCGCGACTTTAGCGCCTTTCAGAGGGGGGCAGGCTTAAAGTGCCGTTTTTCTTCAGACTGGGCAAATCGATCAATGTCGGGCGATTTCGTTGCGGAAGAAAAATCGCTCCGACATTTCATTAATGAAGGTATTTTTAAATTACGCTAGATTATTTATTATCTAGAGTAATTTAAGAATCACCTTCAAAAGCCGTGAGCGCTAATAACGGGAAGGATTTTGCGTAGGGGAGAAAAAAAGGTACAGAGTTTATTTTTATATTAAAAGTTGTTTTTTATGGAGGCTTTAATAATATTGGGGTCCAAAAAAAATGTATGAACCGGCTGTATTTTTCATACCGACTTCACTGGAAACCACAACGTTCCAATCCACCGCATTCCACTAAAACCCACTCGCTAGTTGATTTAAATGGCCATTAATTTACAGGCATTAAACACTAAATTCCTTCCACTTGGCCTATAAATTCATGAAAATTAGATTTAAAAATTATGTTATATTGTGGATTATTGTGTGAATGTTATTTGGACACTTAGGCAATTTAAAAAAAGTTTATCTTTTCTTAAGAAATGGATAGATGTTTAGATCTACTCATTGAATTTTGTAATTAGCTACAATTAGATAACTAACTAGTTATATGCTTTAATTTCAGGTCATCCAATTAAGATTGTTTCATATTTGTTTCAGAATGCTTCAATCTATAATCACTGAAAATGTCATTGTTCTCTTAATTTTTAAGAAAGTTATGTGCTTTTAACTGTTCCAGATCACAGCTTTTGAGTTAAGTCAATTGAAAGGCAATGGGGAACAAGATGCTAATTTCCGAGTATGAAAATGGCCATAACTTTCTTAATACTGAAGATATGAAAGTAAATTAGGTGTCAAATTAAACTTATTTTTATGCTTTATCTGATGGCATAAATTGCAGACTTTTAAAATCTCAAAATTTTGTAACATTGCTACATTTACTGAGACTTTCCTCTTGCAGATACACATTCAAAATCCTTTGATCCTTTCATTGCAACGAATGTCAGGCACAGAACTAGCACGGAGACTATTTGGGAAAGCACATTACGACCAAAGATACTGGAGGAGCTTTGATTACGACCTTCAAACCAAAGATACTATGATCTTTGCTTCAAACCTCCACAACTACACCCTGCACTGGTCCCAGCTGCTGCCCCTTTCACCTTCAACCCGGCGCAGCCTCCCACCGCCGCCTGACCTCGGCGGCGCATGCGCGGGCTCCACGTCCGGTGGCGCTGGGTGGAGGTTCCGGGATGCGGCGACGCTGCTGCTGCTGCTGCTGCTGCTGAGGAGCGAGATGGTGGCCAAAGCGGCGCCCGAGTGAAGGGGGAGCGGGGCCCGGCGGCGGCGGCGGCGGCGGAAGCAGCGGGCTCCGGCTGTGACATGTACAACGTCGAGCTGGCCGAGCTGGTGTGGGGGAGGCGCCCGAGCGGATCGCTCTCCGACTCCGTCTTCCGCAGATGGACCCAAGGTAGCGGCGCCTCCCCGGCCGGCCGGCGGGTGGGCTGAGGCAGGCGAGGCGCTGGGCCCGAGGCCGCGCTCACACCCCGCGCCGGCCGCCCGCTTGGTCAAAGGCCAGAGCCTCCCCCCCCCCCACCACCACCACCACCAGCTCCCCCCCCACCAGCACCAGCAGCTCCTCCCCCCCCCCCCCCCACCAGCACCAGCAGCTCCTCCCCACCCCCACCCCCCCCCCACCAGCAGCTCCTCTCCACCCCCACCCCCCCCCCACCAGCAGCTCCTCCCCCCCCACCACCAGCTCCCCCCCCCCCACCAGCAGCACCAGCAGCTCCTCCCCACCCCCCCCCCCCACCACCAGCACCAGCAGCTCCTCCCCACCCCCCCACCAGCAGCTCCCCCCCCCACCACCACCACCACCAGCTCCCCCCCCCACCAGCACCAGCAGCTCCTCCCCACCCCCACCCCCCCCCCACCAGCAGCTCCTCTCCACCCCCACCCCCCCCCACCAGCAGCTCCTCCCCCCCCACCACCAGCTCCCCCCCCCACCAGCAGCACCAGCAGCTCCTCCCCACCCCCCCCCACCACCAGCACCAGCAGCTCCTCCCCACCCCCCCCACCACCAGCTCCCCCCCCCCCCCCACCACCAGCTCCCCCCCCCCCCCCACCACCAGCTCCCCCCCCCCCCACCCACCAGCTCCCCCCCCACCCACCAGCTCCCCCCCCCCCAGCTCCCCCCCCCCCACCAGCTCCCCCCCCCCCCACCAGCTCCCCCCCCCCCCCCACACCAGCAGCTCCTCCCCATCCACTGGCTCAGCCCGACATTCAATCCTCACTCCCGCGGGGTTTGAAGAAGGGTCTCGACCTGTAACCTCGCCAACCCCTTTTCTCCAGAGACACTGCCTGACCCGCTGAGTATCTCCAAACATGTTGCGTCTTATCTTCAACTGTCGACTGCTGTTCATTGTCCTTTCCAATCTCATTGCACCCCTGTTCTCCTTCCTACACCCTGCCTTCTGATCGATCATTCTCAGTGTGTGTAGTTTCAACTATACTGTCGGCAGCAACCATCTACGGGTCAGTAATATAGAGAAAAATGCTGGCAACATTCAGCAGGTCAGGCAGCATATGTGGAAGAGGATCAGAATTCAAGTTTTAGGTAGACGACCCTAAGCCAGTAGATGTAGAAACAAGATGCTGGTTTACACAAAAGACAATGTGCTGGAGTAACACAGCAGGTCAGGCAGCATCTTTGGAGACATGGATAAGTGACATTTCTGGTTGGGACCCTTCAATAGACAATAGGTGCAGGAGTAGGCCATTTTGCCCTTTGAGCTGATCACCCCTAATCTGTTCCTGCCTTCTTCCCATATCCCCTGAGTCCACTATCTTTAAGAGCCCTATCTAGCCCTCTCTTGAAAGTATCCAGAGAACCGGCCTCCATCGCCATCTGAGGCAGAGAATTCCACAGACTCACAACTCTGTGAGAAAAAGTGTTTCCTTGTCTCCGTTCTAAATGGCTAACCCTTTATTCTTAAACTGTGACCCCTGGTTCTGGACTCCACCAACTTCGGGAACCTGTTTCCTGCCTCTTAACAATCTTATATATTTCAATAAGATCCCCTCTCATCCTTCTAAACTCCAGAGTGTACAAGCCCAGCCGCTCCATTCTCTCAGCATATGACAGTCCCGCCATCCCGGGAATTAACCTTGTAAACCTATGCTGCACTCCCTCAATAGCAAGAATGTCCTTCTCAAATTAGGGGACCAAAACTGCACACAATACTCCAGGTGTGGTCTCACTAGAGCCCTGTACAACTGCAGAAGGACCTCTTTGCTCCTATACTCAACGACTCTTGTTATAAAGACCAACATGCCATTCGCTTTCTTCACTGCCTGCTGTACCAGCATACTTACTTTCATAGACTGATGAACAAGGACGCCCAGATCCCGTTGTACTACCCCTTTTCCCAACTTGACGCAATTTAGATAGTAATCTGCCTTCCTGTTTTTGATACCAAAGTGGATAACCTCACATTTATCCACATAGAACTTAATTTGTCATGTATCTGCCCACTCACCCAACCTGTCCAAGTCACCCTGCATTCTCATAGCATCCTCCTCACAGTTCACACTGCCACCCAGCTTTGTGTCATCTGCAAATTTGCTAACTTGATGAAGGTCCCAGGACACTGTGTCCTTTATGAACCAGTAAATGGAGTGTTCCAACCCTATTCTAGATATGCATCTAGTTATAAAAGGTGCTATAATTTTTTTTTTTAAAGCAGCATAATGACTCTCTTCCTGGTCTTTCTGCCAATACAACTTGTTGTTTCTGGAATGTTTCAGGAATTATTTAGGTTGTTGTGTTTTCAAGATACCTTAAAATGTTGATTATCCTGTAATATGGATACAGGCAATGAATTAGTGTGGTTGGGCAAAAATGTTGCCATTAACCTGTGGCCCTGTTTCTGTGCTGCACACTGGCATTTATGACTTAAAGGAAATGTCCCTTGTGTGTTTTTCTTGCAGTAAAGAAACTAGGTTAATTTTGTTAAACTTTATTGGTCTGTTCCTATCTTCATGTAACGGACATTGCTTATTCTAGTAATACTAAAACTCATGAGTGCTTTCGCAACTCTGCTCTTTGACATTACCAATCTATACATTGGTCCAACCTATAAACAAGACAACGGACTGCAGTTGTTGGAATCTGGAGCCAAAAAATAAACTGCCGAAGAATTTAGTGCATTGAGCTGACAAGGGGATGGTTAACATTTTGAGTATTTTCAATAAATCAGCCATCCTTTTACATCAACAGATGTAATTCAACCACTTAGTTCTCCCAGTAGTTTTATTTTTTTCCATAATCAAGCCAGTTGTACCTGTATATATGGTCTTGTACCATTATTATAATATATCAGGAGATTTATGTGTAGATGCTGAAAAGTTTTGAGGAACAGTGGGGACAGCGATTATTTCCACAGATCCTTGAAGGCATCAGAAAAAGCCAATAAAATGTTTGGAAAGGCATATGGGATATCATCCATTATTAGCCAAGACACAGAATATTAGAACAGTGACTTTGATCGTAGCTTTGGTACACAAAGACTTCTCAAGGCTATATTACAGGAAAGATGTAGAGATGTTGCCAGGATGGGAAGAATAATTAGCTGAGGGACAAATTGAACAGTGCAATTCTTTCATTAAAATTCAGGAGGCAAGACTAAATTGGGGTATAGGGACCTATATCGAGTAATTATGATGCCCTTTCTTAAAGTGGGGGGCAGCGGGTGGTTGGGTGTTTAAAAGATCTGGCATATATTTCTGCAGGATTTGAAGCATTGAGGAAACTTTGTTTTCCATTCATGGTCAGGGTCTGGAACTATCTGCCTAAAAAGGTGGTACGGCAGAAATCTTAATTTTAAAATTACAACAGCCATGGCTTTTGTATGGATCAACATGCTGGAAGATAAGGTTATACTGGGCATCATTTTTGTCATTTCCATGGGCTAAGTAGTCCTGTGTCAAAAATTCGCTAGATTCTGAAACGAAGGGTCTCGACCCGAAACGTCGCCTATCTCCTTCGCTCCTTAGATGCTGCTGCACCCGCTGAGTTTCTCCAGCTTTTTGTGTAACCCTTTATTGGGGACTGTTTGGTTCATTGCAAGTCTTTTTTAACCATTTTCAATATTTTTCTTTGTAGGCTTTGTTTTAAGTCAATCAGAAGCCACAGCTTTGGAACAGTTTGAAGGTGGCCCCTGTGCAATGATTGCACCTGTTCAGGTATAATGCATCAAATAGCAGTTTGTAGCTCTAAAGTGTTAAGTTGCAAATTTACTTATATGGAATATATAAATGGACACACATGATCACTCTTGTAAGACATTTAGTGTATTGCTTATGAGGATTTTCTAGTAGGTTTCCTATGACCCTCAATTAAAATTTTAACAATCATTAGTTGTTTTTAGGGCATTGTTGCCTGACTAATGGAATAATGCATCATTTTAATCAATAAATCAAATATGCATTACCATTTAACAATGTTATTTTTTTCCATACACGTCCATAGCTTGCAAAGTATCAACACATGGACAGGGTGGTAAAGAAGGTTTTTAGGGACACTTCTATTGGTCAGGGCATTGGGTGTAAACGTTGGTAAGTGAGGTGCTTAAAACTTTAACACATTTTTATTTGGACCACATTTGTTGAATTCTGTGAATTGCTGGTTGCTGCACCACAGGAAGGATGTGGAGGTATTGGTATGGTTGCAGAAGAGATTAACCAGGATGTTGCCTGGATTAGAGAATATCAGCTATAAGGAGAGGTTGGCCACTTTTGTAACATTTTTTCTGTGGCAACGGATACTGAGGGGTGACCTGATAGTAGAAATATAAAATTATGAGAGGCACATAGATACTGGATATTGAGATTTGTTCCTTGGTTGTAAATGTCAAATACTATCAAGTGTAGGATTAAGATGAGGGGGGATCAATTTAAAGGAGATTAGCCAGGCAAGTTTTTTTTAACTCTGGTAAGTGCCTGGAATGTGCTGTCTGGAGAATTTGTGGAAGCAACCATGATAGCTGCACTTAAGAGACATTTTGACAAGCACTTGACAGGGATGGTGAAATATAGACCATGTGCAGGAAGGTGAGATTAGTTCAAATTGCCTTCTTTGATAGGCCAAAGAGCCTGTTTCGTGTTGTGAAGAAGGGACAGTTCTATATTATTTTATTGTAGCCCGAGCCTCCATTATTCTTTGATTCTTTTGGAAAAATTGTTATTCTGGATTTGTAATCTCTAACTTCAAAGTATTAAAATGAGTTTATTTGCTAATCAGAATCCTCATTAATTGGATTGGGTTGCAAGAATGCTGGGTTTGAAATGTCTTCTTCATTCAGAATGTTTTTAATTGTTAAATTGCATAAATGTAACTGCTTATTTGCCTGTTTAACGGCCATTAACTGATTTTTTTTTAAATACAGAAATTGCTGAACATGCTTGAAACTGGGGAGAGAAAAAGCAAATTCAAATTTCTGGTTAATTTAATTAATGGAGATTTTGTGATGTCAAGATTGTACAAAATAAAAAAATAATGACTAATTTTGCTGATAAACATGTGTGATTTTTATAGGTTAATTTTTCTTGATGGCACATTTCATTCACTTTGTATTTAGCATGATTTGATTGTTTTTGTTTTCAGGCTTATCTTTTAAAGAATTTCCTGTTTCATTCAGAGAAACAAAATTGGCGAAGTTGTACAGGTATGTAGTCTTACCCAATCTGCTCTATTCAAATATGTAGATCTTAGTTTACTATATTTTCCCATGAGATGAATTTGCACACAATGGTTGATTTTTGCATACTTCGAGGTGATTTTAATATAAATATTTTTCAAATTAATCTTCACTTATTGGCCTTTGACTGATTTTTTTAAATACAGATATTGCTGAACATACTTGAATTGTACTGGATCTAGAGAGAGAAAATAAGTGGTGGGCTTAACACTGAAATGTGATTTTAGGCTTAAAGTGATTTATAATGAAACGGGTCATTTTCAAACCTGCTCTTGGACTGTTGAATGACACTGATTTCTGAAATTAATTCTGATAAAGCATGGAAAATGTCCTGTGCAACAAACTATCAAATTCTTTATTTTTTTAATGTTGACATTTCCTGACTTAAGTATCCTTTTGTACATTAGTCTTTTTTTGGATACATGCCAGTATAATGGTAAAATCACTGGATTAAAAATCCAGATACATGAACAAAACGTAGGAGAGAATTATATTGCTGCAGTCTGAGAATTCAAATTCACTTGTAGAAAAAAACTGGATTTATGAATAAATATCACAAAGCCACCAGATTTATTATAAAAAGGACACTGGTTCCTGTGTACCTAAAGAGAAAATGATGCTAGAGGTTGTGGATCTGTGAAGTGCTCTGAATAACCCGGATGAGTAATTGCAGTGTACTTCATGGTGGTGCACGCTACAATGGTTGGGGTGTTTGATGGGGAACCCGGTAATGCAGCTGTTTTGTGCTGGATAGTGCCAAGCTTTCTGAGTATTGTTGCTCATGCAGTCATCCAGGCAAATTGATAATCACATCCCTGATGTGCCATGTAAATGATGGAAATTGGGATGCAAGTTTTAAAAATGCAATTATTAATTGTTGTCTGACTAACTTGTTCTTCAGCTAACAATACATTTAAGATACACACAAATTGCAGCAGTAACTCAGTGGACCAGGTAACATGAGTAGGAAAGAACTGCAGGGGGTGGTTTACACTGAAGATAGACACAAAATGCTGGAACAGGTGAGGTTTCGGGACAAAACCCTTCAGACGGAGAGTCGGGGGGGGGGGGGGATCTAAAGGTATGAAAGGTTCAGAACAAATCCTAGTTGGCACCGATGACCAAGGAAAGGTGGAGCCTGCAATGGTCCATTGTTGGCTATGGAAGAGATGATAATGAAGGGGATATATGGATGCGAACAGTGGAATGGACAGGCCAATTACGGGGGAGTAGGGGCAGAGAGAGAGAGGGGATGCGGGGGTTACTTGAAATTAGAGAAATTAACCATCCTACCACTGAGTTGTAAGCTAACCAAGCGGAATATGAGGTGCTGTTCTTCCACTTTGCGTGTGGCTTCACTCTACCAGTGGAGGAGACCCAGGACAGAAAGAATGGGAAGGGTAGTTGAAATGTTTGGCAACTGGGAGATTGTGTAGGCAAAGGCGGACTGAGCGTAGGTGTTCAGTGAAACGACTGCCCATTCTGTGCTTTGTCTCGCTGATATACCACCGATGAGTCCACACCAAGAACAACAGATGCAGTAGATGAGGTTGGAGGAGGTGCAAGTCAACCTCTGTCTCACTTGAATCAGGTAGCATCGCTGGTGAAAAAGGATGGGTGACGTTTTGGGTTGGGACCCTTCTTTAGACTGAAAGTAGGGGGTGGGCTAGGTTGAAGAGCTGGAGGCGAAAAAAGACCAGCACCAATCAGGGTCGGCCACAAATGATTGGGGGCAGGATGGTGCCTGATAGGACCCATGTTGGTTAAGGAAGGTGTGGTCTCAAGAGGGAAACAATGTGCAGAGCTGTGGAACTGATTAAATGACTAACAGGAGAGGAAGAGGGCGAAGGGGAGGGGAGTGAAAATAGAAATTACTTAAAATTAGAGAATTTAGTGTTCATACCACTGGTTTGTATGCTACCCAAGAAAAATATTAGGTGCTGTAGCGACAGATTTTTATATCGTTCAAGAGATTACTCCCTCTAGCCGCTAAGTGGACTACATGGTTAAGGGAAATGTTGTTATGCGCATGCGAGCTCTCCGTCCGAGACCTTCAAAGCTTCTACACATATAAATCTTCAAAACACAGGCCTTTGATTAATAAATTCTCTATTGTTGATGAAAAACAATAAGGTACACATCCAAACTTCTTCTGACTCGTACACTATAATCTTCTTCGAACTCCAGCTTATCACTTTAAAGGTTAGAAAACTCCTTGTGTCTCTGTTACACTTCGCATGATCTCCGTTGCACTTCGCATGGTCAAAGGGTAAACCTTCCCCATGCTGGTCCCAAACTAAACCAAAAACAAAACTTCTGCGCAAGAAACTTGGCTCCAAACACGCCCTAAAATACGTCATAAATCCCACCCACAATATAACGGGCAGTCTAAAATTTAAAGACACATGTCATAATCAATGGCACACAAAACAAGCCAAATGGCCACTACAGGTGCTGTTCCTCCAATTTGCATGTGGCTTCATAATTTAGTCATTAATCTTAACCCATTGGTGGAAATATATAAATAATAATTGTTTATCATTTCGTCCAAGAGTAATGCTTGATCTCAACCTTCTGTCAGAGAGATGAGGGTAGTATTGCTGAGTCAGTTCAAATGCTCTGCATCATTGCTCTTTGTTCACTTCGTCAGTGTGTAATTATCTTTTTTTTGTCAATGTATACCTGATTATGTATGATATAAATACAGGTTTTAAATTTCTGTCATTTTCAGAAGAAGAGCTTAAGCATCTTTTCTGCCTTACTCTGAGTGAGATTCTAGAAACTGTGAGAATAAATAACTCCAGCCCATTCTGTTTGGTAATGTGGGCAAGAGGAAAAGCATCAGAAGAACATGCCAGTATTTCTGAAAATCACCCAGAGTCCAGTCAAGGGACTGAAGAGGAACAGCTCTGTAAGAAACCACCTTTTTGGATAAATAATTATATATGATGGTGAATATTCACATTTCTTGAAGAAACAATTTTGCTTTTTGCTTGTCTAACGTGTGTAGTGTGCATGTTGACAATTTTAAAATTAAAAATAGAATCATTAATTATTTTTGCTGTATATAACTATCTAAAATATTGAAGTGTAGATCTTTTATACAAATACGCTTGGCCCAGATTTTGGTAAATTATGTTACTTTTGAGTAGCATTGCATAATGGATGAGTTTAAGGTGTCAGGAAAATATTATTTGTTTTTCTGATGTTAGGAAAGTATAAGGACTTGAGGTGAGTAATGGAAAATATTATTTGGTAAATCATAATTGTTGAAAGCAGACTTGAGAAAGTTCTGTACTTTGTTCAACAATCAAATTCTAACTATCCCAGACATACCAGAGTGAAATTCAAGCATCCATGTTATGTAACTGTAGTCCTACCCTCTTTCAGGTTAGTGCAGTTTTGTCGCAAGTAATAAAATTTTGCTTAGCACTCCCTGAACTGAAATTGGATGAGTGTATTGTAAAACAGGTGGTGATATCCGTTGATGGCCTCCAGCCAGTGCAGTGCACATATTTAATCAATTTAGTAGGTCAACTTGTGAAATGATATATCATTCTTGAATGATTTGTGCTGCTTTATTCACAAATGCTTGCCTTGTTAGATAATGATCCTAGTTTTTGTACCTTGATTATGATTAAAATCACCTGGTGTAATTGCTGCAGTGTAGTAAGTGCCTTGAATTTTGAAATGTATCGTAACAGGAAACTTTGAAAGCGAGAAATTACAGAAAAGCACAGGGGACTGCCCTACAGGGACTGAGGGAGATAAATGTCTGGATTTTGCATTCAAGAGCTAAATGACAATGTTTGATGTTGTTGAACAAAAATGCCAATGACAATTAGATTTTTGCTTTTCCCCATTTCCTTTTAGCATCAGCTCATGGGATCTTTGCTGTCACAATGAAAGTTTAAAATTAACAATAAATAAAAGCCTCAATGTTAAATAACATTACTTGCACGTCAATGGTTTAGTAAGAAATATCTAAATTTTAATGTTTTAATCCAATTTTCAAATAATTATAGTGGCCATTGGATTTCAGAGCCAGATATATTGGATTATTACTTTTCATATATTAAAAGTGTACTTTCACCTTGCCCTACAAACCAAGAATTGTTTGCACACAGTTGTCATTGTCCTGATTGATTTCAAGGGAAATTTATAGAAACAGATTAAATGGCAATGACACGAACAGGCAAGGAATAGAGGATTACAGACTATGTGCAGGCAGGTGGGATTAGTTTGGTTTGGCGGCATGTTTGGTGCAGACATGATGAGTTCCTGCCCTGTACTATTCTGTTTGGGAAACTTTTGCATAATGCATTTCCAAATGCCCCTTTCACCAAAGCACATTTTTTATTGTAAATAACTCCATTGGATTGATCAAATATGATTTTCATTCCAAAAAACCGTTGACTTTTCCTTGATTAATTTTCTCTTTCCAATGCCATAGGGTTCAGCCACAAGTAGTCCGCATCTCAAAACATATAGGAGGATAGGGATTACTGCTGCGCAGTGCACTGAGATTTGTCAGAAGTTTTCATCTTCAAATACCCTTTTGTCAATAAACCAAAGGCCATCCTGACTCATTAAAGGGCGTGATGAATTTCAAATTGATTAAACTTAATCATATCTGTACCACAAACTTTTAATTTTTCAGAAAAGATGGTCTTAATTCCGGTACCCTTTCAGAAAACATAATCTGGCTTTGGCATATGCACTATTGCGAGGGCACTGGGCTAACCTTATTAAACCTTTCACTTTGCTTGTTAGGCAGAATGGCATGTATATTCTGATGAGCAATTTTTAGTTTGGGATAAGATCGACAATTGAAATTTACCGGCATGGAATCCTCTTTCTGGCCATGTTACTTTGTTTTACTACTGGAATTAAAATAGGGTTTGGGGAGGGGGGCGGGGTAGGTGTAATGAGAAAATAATTTGTTATTCTACTGTCAATATAATTAGGATTTCACTCAATACAGAAGTTTCTGGTAAAGCTTAAGTTAATGCAATTTGCAATGAGTAAATACATGTTTCCTTAATGTAGGGAAAGTAACATCTGATTTTTTTAAATTCAATATTTGATAGTTATGAGCTGCACAATGATAACTTATTTGTGAATAAATTTGAGCCAATAAGTTTGCAATTTTTGAGTTGAGTGATTTTTATTTGCTAAATATTGGAATGTTTTTTTTTTCATAGTAGCTGTTTTCTAGCAGAATATCAGTGTGATTGAAATTTCATTTGTCATGTTTTAAAAATGCAAGGCTCATTTTAGAAATGTTCATCAGTGTAAAAATTAATTACCAAACTTTTCAAAATAACTTAAAGAACAACTCACAATTTACGTAAATTAACCATAACACTGAATGCTTTGTGACAGCTTTGCAATGTATAATCTTGTTTGTTTTATTGCTGTCTGTGGTGCTGAAAAGTGTCTGGTTTTGTGTATAGCTGCCTTGGCTGCAGACGAGCTTGGCTCTGAGCGATTTCATACACTGATCCAGTAAGTAACTCACTGCTACTAGGTCACTTAAGTAGGCACTGATAATGCTTTTGTAGTATTGTTATTTACAAAATTATATTTTTTCCTTCATTCTTTCTTCAATATCATCTTTCTTTCCTAAAGATGCTGTCTCCTTGATGGAGTGCAATTTCCCACACTGACATATTGCACCATTGCTTTCATGATACATAGTAAATGTTGGTATAAATGTTGGTGCAGATGTCATTATTCACAAAAGTACAATTGGGAATCATTGCACAAAAGATAATTTGTTGTCCAAACTGAGATTAACTAATTTGTATCAGCCAACTAATATTTAAAATATGATCACCTACCTATGTGTAACAGCAAAAGTAATCTTTGGGTTAACAAGCTGAATCACTAATACTTCAATGTGAAATTAATTTTAGGCATCAAATTTGCGTAGCCTTCTTGGTTTGTTTCTGCCTGGCAGAATGTGCAGGGGAAATTAAATTAAAGCCAAATTTATAATAGATTTGAAGTGTTGATATATGTAAAATTATATTGAGCTTGACTTGGAATTGTTTGATCAAAAAAATTACAAAGCTTGCGGAAATTAAATTAATTTCTCATCTTTAACTCTGATTCAGAATATCACATAAAATTTGAACAAATAAGATTGAGATCCAAATAACTGCACATATTGCAAACTTGATATTTTGAAGAGCAACTATATGTGTATACAATAATAGCACAATTGAGGAAGGTTTGAAGGAAAACATTAGTTCAGACATGTACATTCCTGAGTGTAGAAAATTAGGCTAGAGGTTGGAATGGATAGTTTTAGAGCTATGTTTTGAAAATTTGCCACCAAGCCTCTTGAACTGTTGCCAAATGTTCATTCTGTCCAAAAGTGGTGAGGAAAAGATATGAATTGTTTGAACTAGTTTTTCTAGTTGTGGTAAAATGATTTGAGATGGGCTTCTATTTTAGTTTTGATTGCGAGTGGACAATACTATTTGCAACCAAGTGTAATATTATGTTTCTGCATCTTGGACATATGGGATGCTTACATTTATATAAGATTTGCAAATATGTGCATTAAAAATATATATAAAATATATATTTACCACATTTCTGAAATAAATGCAGACCTGTATGCTATCAAAATGGTGTTATTATCGGAATGAGCCACACTTTTGGCATAACTAAATGAAATCCATACCTAGAGTAAGACTGAATTTCAATCTTTTCTATTTTATGGAACATGATGCGGCAACCTGTAATTTTAGCAGCTCCTATAATAAATTATTAAATTAAGCACAATGGCACCAGTTTGCAGCCGTGGCAATTTGCAAGCCAAAGATCAGAAATAATAAGCACTAAAGCATTTTATTGAAACGTTTGAGCAGAAAGACTCTTGTGATGTTCAGTAATTGTTATGTAGACAAAGCAATGTAAACTCTCTAATCTACTCTTTCTTGGATACTATCCTCTGAGTCATTGGCTTTTTTAAATAAAAGCAGATGCTAATGTAAAAGGAAGACTACAAATGCTTAAAAATTACGTGTCTCAAAACGATTAATGCTACACTCTTTAACTTAGTAATTTTGCATATTGAACATGAGAGCTGCTTTTTGTTACTTAAGCTGAAGGCTGGCCTTTGCTCTTGTTTTAAACGTGGGATTGACGAGGGGCAAAGGCATTGTGTTAATGTCTTGTTCTCCCAATGTTCCAATATTGATGGAAAGTACACCTTGCAGTGTTGACACATTTGTGTCGATGGAAACGCCATTCGATGCAATTTGGAGGGGGATGTTCTAACCACAGGATTATTGTGGCAGTGTCATTGTAATCATAAGGAAGGCTTTTTTTTTTTTTTTTACATAACTGACATTGACGGCAAGTGCATTTTCAATCCTTCCCATGTTTATAAAAAATTTTAGGTTAAATCAATCAGGGCAACCATGTATCTAACTGTAGTATTTTACAAGGCGAGTCTGAATTTTCTAAAACAGATTAAGCTGCTCTCCATCTACACCCATTCTGGGATATTACAAAATTGATGGCCCAAGTAAGCAAATAATATGCTTAATGATACAATAGACAATAGGTGCAGGAGTAGGCCATTTGGCCCTTCGAGCCAGCACTCCCATTCAATATGATCATGGCTGATCATCCCCAATCAGTACCCCGTTCCTGCCTTCTCCCCATATCCCTTGACTCCGCTGTTTTTAAGAGCCCTATCTAGCTCTCTCGTGAAAGCATCCAGAGAACCTGCCTTCACCGCCCTCTCAGGCAGAGAATTCCACAGACTCACCACTCTCTGTGAGAAAAAGTGTTTCCTCGTCTCCGTTCTAAATGGCGTGCTTCTTATTCTTAAATTGTGGCCCCCTGGTTCTGGACTTCCCCCCCAACAGCGGGAACATGTTTCCTGCCTCTAACATGTCCAAGCTCTTAACAATCTTATATGTTTCAATGAGATTCCCTCTCATCCTTCTAAACTTCAGAGTGTACAAGCCCAGCTGCTCCATTCTCTCAGCATATGACAGTCCCTCCATTCCGGGAATTAACCTTGTAAACCGACGCTGCACTCCCTCAATAGCAAGAATGTCCATCCTCAAATTCGGCAACCAAAACTGCACACAATACCCCAGGTGTGGTCTCACTAGGGCTCTGTACAACTGCAGAACGACCTCTTTGCTCCTATATTCGATTATATTATATAAAGACCAACATGCCATTCACTTTCTTCACTGCCTGCTGTAACTGCATCCTTACTTTCATAGACTGATGTACAAGGACCCCCAGACCCCGTTGTACTTCCCCTTTTCCAAACTTGACGCCATTTAGATAGTAATCTGCCTTCCTGTTTTTGCGACCTCACATTTATCCGCATTAAACTTCATCTACCATGCATCTGCCCACTCCCCCAACCTGTCCAAGTCACCCTGCATTCTCATAGCATTCTCCTCACAGGTCACACTGCCACCCAGCTTTGTGTCATTTGCTAATCTTACTTTGAATCCCTTCATCTAAATCATTGATGTATATTGTAAATAGCTGCGGTCCCAGCACCGAGCCTTACGTTACCCCACTAGTCACTGCCTACAATTCTGAAAGGGACCTGTTAATCCCTACTCTTTGTTTCCTGTCTGCCAACCACTACTTTATCCATGTCAGCACTCTACCCCCAATACCATGTGCCCTAATTTTGCCCACTAATCTCCTATGTGGGACTTTATCAAATGCTTTCTGAAAGTCCAGGTACACTACATCCACTGGCTCTCCCTTGTCCATTTTCCTAGTTACATCTTCAAAAAATTCTAGAAGATGATTTCCCCTTCGTAAATCCATGCTGACTTGAACCGATCCTGTTACTGCTCATCATTACAAAGGTAATAATCTCTGCATTCTCGTCATACAAGTCATTTTGTATAAAATAAAGTTGCAGAAATGGCATCTTTCATTCACTGATAAATTCTAGTTATTACCTTTAACTACTCTATTTTGATTTGAGCCTTAAAGATGACGTTTTGAAGAATAGTCAGGATTTTTTATCACAAAATTTATCGATTCAATTTTTCAGAAAACGTACTTTTGCAAATGGTGCAGAGCTAAAGGAAGCAGTTTTAAATCAGTATTCAAGCTGGAGGAATCGGTTTGGAGTCCTGCTCTTTCTTTATTCTGTCATTTTAACAAAGGTCAGTTCACTATAATACATTATTCCTTACATTAATGTTACAGGTAATAATTAAAGTGAATCTCAATTACTTTGGGAAAATCCACCTAACTTAAAAATCGAATGTTGACTGAATTTTGTGTTCAAATTTGTATTCAGTATTTATAAAAAATGATTGCAGCTGAAACCATTTGCTACTGGAACTTTCCTCACTGTTGGACCCAGGCTTATTTGTTTAATAGCTGTAAGAGTAAAATTGTTCTGTCATTTTGATCCTTGTATTATTGAATAATACAATAGTTATTATTAACAGTGTTGTTTTTATTTTAGGGCATTGCAAACATTAGAAATGAAATTGAAGATGCAGCTGAACCTTTAATTGACCCTGTATATGGTCACGGAAGGTAAGTGTAAAGTAAATTTCTCAAAGACTATTTTATAATATCCACTTTTGAAATTGGGCTCTGTTGGTCTTGGTGAATGATGGAGGATTATCCTGTAGTAATATGTTAAACAATATGCCAGTAGGCTAGAGATTGCCGCTAATTCCTAATTTAAGCTTTTTTCTGGGTAGTATTGACCGTGTATGTTGCAGTTGTTAGAGCTGGTGGAAATCTAGCATTTTGTTTGTTTTAATTGTGTTACCCAGATATAATCAGATATTGAGAGAATGGAAATGCAATTTTTCTTCAAGAACTCTAGCAATATGTTGGAGCTATATAGGCTATTTGGCTCTGTGCGCTGTGATCGTTGTTTCCTATTTTTAAACTGATGATCATAACGTTTGTGTGGTAGATCAGGTATGTGTAGGTTAAGGATCTTGGCTGGTTCATTATTTTTGTACACCCTTGAATTTCTGAATGCATTGTTTGTACATTGGCCATGTACATGTACAAATGATAATTGTTCTGACCATAACAATTATTTATACAGAAGATTGAATTTCTTCTTTACAGGATTTTTTTCATAAATTAACCTCCATTCAATTTGAGCTTGTGTTGCTGGCAAACATTTAGGCATGGTTTGCTTACATTAAAAATATTTTGGACACACTATAGACTGCAGATGATGGAATCCTAAGCAAAACAAACTTGCTGGAACATTGAGCAGGTCAGGCAGCAGCTGTGGAAGGAAATGGACAGATAACATTTTGGATCGGGACCTTTCAGATTGTAGAGGTCATATAATGGGAATTCGCTTGTAGATCAGTGTCCATAGATCAGTACTTTGTAACTTGCAGGTGGTGTGTATATGATGAATTTTGATCAAAACCTCTTCTATTTTTGGGAGCTTGGAAAGATTGACAGTACTGAGACGTTGAATTAGTGGGTCAAGCAGCATCTCCGGAGTAAAAATCAGAGTTAAAAGTTTCATATTGATGACCTTTCATCAGAACTGAAAAAAGCGAAACAGATTTAAGTTGTAGAGGAGGAGGGACGACTCTGGAAAACAGGTTTATCTATGTTGAGGTGAAGACCCAAGGTTGTTTGGGTAACACAACTACTGGAAATTGGAAATCCAAGAATATGAAGTTGTTTTCCTTGAAACTCAAACCATATCATCTCCAAGTTAAGAAATAAAAATGGAGAAATAAACTGGGTGTTATCACATTAATACCACAAATTTTCATTTTCTATTCTGTATCCCAATTTTTCTGGTAGTGATTTGTAAATTCCATAAGGGAAAATTTCCATTACGTGAGCTGTATCCAGCATCTGTGAAGCGAGGAAAAACAAGCTTATGAATCTTGAATTGACTATTTCTTTTTCTTCCCCAGCCAAAGCCTAATAAATTTATTGCTGACTGGGTATGCAGTTCTAAATGTATGGGATGGCGACAGAGAGTGCTCTGGAATGAGTAAGTCTGTTTGTAGAATGATATGTACTTTCATCATTTTCATAATATTTTGAAATGTTTTTTAATGCTCTCATTTGCTGCTTCCCATATTTTTTTATTTAAGCTCTCCATACCATTTACGTTTTTGCTCAGAAATTGGAAAATTGACCTTCCCACATGTTTCGAATCATTTATTTAACTTGTTCCTTGCTGTGCTAATTTGTGTGTGGCTCGTGTGTTCACAAGGTCATTTGAGGTTCTGCTGTTTAATATTGATCCTAGTTCCCTGAGCGTTCTCCACAAAATCCCCCTCCTTGTTTCAAACGTCACCAAATATTTTGTCACCGTCAGGTGAGGACTACAGTGACAATTTGTTTCTTACCAGTGATCTGAATCACTGATAAATCAGTAAACCAGTTCTGAATCACTGATAAGTCAGTAAACCAGTTCTGAATCGCTGATAGGTCAGTAGGCCAGTTCTGAATCGATACAGCCAAGTCACTGTTCATCCGTGCACCTTAGTCTCCTAGATCAGCCTACCACTGGACTTTATCAAATGCCTTACTAAAATTAATGTAGGCAACATCCACTGCCCTATCCTCATTGATCACCTTTGTGGTAGTTTGTCATGCTTCAATTTTGTACCTTCTTCCAGGGTCCAGCCTTCTCCCTCTTCAAAACAATTTTAAAGCTTGTGGAGTTGTGATCACTATCCTCAAAATGCTCTTTCACTGTAACAGCAGTCACCTGGCCTGCCTCATTTCCCCACACATGTTCTGGTTAGTCTGTCCACACACTGTTTTAAGAAAGTATCTTAGATACATCTCACAAATTCTGAGCAAGTCTCAGTCAATATTAGGCAAGTGAAAGTCACCCATTGTGACTGTCCTGTTTCTCTGGCAACTTTTGGTAATCTACCTATCTGTCTCCATGTCTGTTCCTCCATCTCTTGCTTTATATTGGGGATCATATGATATAATCCCATTAGGGTGCATGCACCTTTCTTATTTCTAAGGTGTACCCACATCGCTTCAGAAGATTAACCCTCCAGTATGTTGTCTGTGTGCTGCTATGACAGGCTCCCCGATCTGTTGTGCAATTCCTCCTCTTGCCTCCCTCTCAGTCAAGACTAAAACATTGAAACCATGGAACATAAGGCTGCCGGTTGTGTCCCTCTCTTAATAATATTGGCCATAACATCATTGTCCCAAACACCAATCCTGGCTCTAAATGCATCTGACCCCTCCACAATACTGCTTGAATTAAAATAAACACATTCCAGCCCTTTAGGGTTACCATATTTCTTCACCTTTCCCTGTATGTCCTTCCTTTGAGACTTGCTGGTCTAACCTTTACATTCCCATCACTCCATCCAATTTCTGACCACCTACCCTGTTTCCCACCCTCCTGGCTCTCTCGTTTAGATTCCTCCTGAATAGCACTAGAAAACCTACCTGCAAGGATATTGGTCCCTCTCCAGTTCAGATGCATATGTTCCTTTTGTACAGGTCACCTTAGCCCCAGAAGAGATCCCAATGGTCTACAAATCTGAGTCTCTGCTCACTGAACCATTATCACAAGCTACGCATTCACCAGGAGTAATTGGAGAATACTACCCTAATCATATTATTTATCCAGTGAGTTACTATGTTACAATATCTAGATAGGCTCTATTTCATTTGAAATATTTAGCTTGCCAATATCAGTGCCATTGCATTCTGCATTGGGGAGTAGAATATTTCTTGGGGTCATCTGATGGCTAACAATAACATGTAAGAGGAAGTGAGTCGGGCATGCTTGTAATGCAATGCTGCAAAAATAACTGGCTCACATTCCCTTCTGAGGTTTACCATCTTTATTGTAAGGGACGCCTGTTCGAGTGTTGCTTTCCGGTTCATTGCTAGAACAAAATCAGGAGAGGAGGTATCGGGCATGAAAGGGGGAGCTTGAGTAGCACAGATCTTGGATCTTGAAAAATGATGAGATGGAGTAGAAGGTGGCAATAGAGAGCTTAGTAAAATAAAAGTATCACGACACAACTTCTTCCATCAATGTCAGTAAGCCAAAGGAGGTGGTTGTTGACTTTAGGAAGTGAGATGGAGTACATGCCCCAATCAACATCAATGGTACTGAAACAGTTGAGAGCTTCAAGCTCATGCATGTTAATTTTACCAACAATTTGTCCTGCACCAACTGTATAGAGGTTACAGCCAAAAGGAGACTACCGGGATAGTTGGGAAGCTACAGGCCAGTTCAGCATGTCTCCAACGGCTCTTAGCTTTTACAAATGCATTGTTGAAAGCATCCTATCGGGTTGTATCACAAATTGATTTGGCACAGTTCGTGACTCAAGACCTGACAGCCCAAGTTTTCCAATGCGCCCATTCCTTGCCTTAAGTGGAGTTTGAACAATACATCAAGAAGTCTGACATCTAAAACAAAAAAAAACTGTTGAAAGGATTCGGATGGTCCTCACTTGGAAATAATTATTCATCCTCTACTGTCACTGGATTTAAATCCTGCAGCTCCCTACCCAACATTACTGTACCAGAATTAGTTCTTCACAAAATAACTCGCAATAGTTTGCCCTCTAGATGGCACCAGAGATTATTTCTTGAGCTTAGCCAGTCATTGTCATTAAAAAGGTGAAGTTGCTCAGTATATTTTAGTTTAGTCCCTAAAAGTGATTTATGTTTTGACTATCAAAATGTGACCCTTTATTTAAAACTATATTCAATCTTGTACTTATTATTCAGTTTAAGATACTGCTTTTCAAAGACACAAATTGAACTTGGCATGCTTTTTTCTTTCTAAGGGCCCCCATTAAAAATATCAAACTGGAAGTAGAAATAGAGTATTCCTCTGCCATGTAGAGTCCTTTCTAATGTCTTACCTCACCTGTGTTTGCATGCAATCTCAGGATATTTTGAATATTGTAGTACCGACTGAGACCCTGTAGCCCCTGAAATTCACATTTTATTCAAGAAATTACGAATTAGTCATAGACATAGTGCTTGAAACAGACGCAACTTGCCTAAACCGACCAACATGTCTATGTTTGGCCCATATCCCTCTAAACCTATCCTTTCTGGCTAATTAACCTGAAACTGCTTGCTTGAATGTAGACGGCCCAACTAGAAGAAATTGTTTCTCAGAATCTGCCCAATTAATCTCAGAATCTTTTTAATTTAATGAATTGGGCTTCTTTCATTTAACCTTTAATAAAGGTAAACACAGTTTATGTGTGTATTTAATGTTTGACCTAAGTAGATATGAAATTAGCAGGTGGCACCAACATTTGTGGTGTAAGTCAGTGCTTCTTAAACTGGTGAATGGTTCACCAAAAGGCAAATGAAATTATTTTAGGATGAATGAAGCTTGAAGGGTGAATGACTTAATTTATTCATATATATATATATATATGTATATTTCATACTTAAAAAAGGCATTGTCATTAAAGTGGTTAGTTAGCTCATTGGTTTTAATGGCATTGGAGCTGGAAATTTGATATGTTTTTTATCTCTCCCTATGGTTTTCTAATTTCAAAGTAGCTGGATATTTCCCAAATTTACTGTAATATAATCTTTTAGGGAAGACCAGACGAGCTAGTGGGATCATAAATTTATAAATTGAAACACTGGAGGATCGCCATAGGCAAATGTTGAACTGTAACTTTACTTTGTGTAGCAATTTAGTTACCAAAGTTGATCTTTGGTGGTATTGTGAGCTTTCGTCAGGGAGAATTATGGAAAGTTATATTTGTTGGATACTAATATATTAAATCACACGCACCATGGTTTTATTAGCTTGTTTTCCAAGAAAAAAACTGCAGTTATCAAAGCCCGAAAGGGTAGGATGGGCTGAAGCCTAGTGTTTAGATGTTGGAATGTTTTTTTTATCATTCTAACTCCAGTGGTTATTACACTTTTTTTTCATTCCTAGTTTTCTTTACATTTTTAGAATGTTCAAAAAGTTGACAAAATAAACACTTAAGAAATGAGGTGATTTATGTTTTTAGCTCATGTGACAAATTAAATTATGTAAAATTATACACAAGAAGACGCAATTATACATAAGACAAAAATTACCACAGAAAAAAAAGAAAATTTAGTCGAGGGTGAATGAAATTTTGTGATAAATACTCAAGGGTGAATGACACTTAAATAGTTTAAGAAACATTGGTGTAGGTGACAGTGAAAAAGGTTTAAGGCTGCAAAGGTATAGAGATCAACCAAGATAGTGGGCAAGGGATAGACATGGAATTCAACTTGGATAATGCAATGTGATGCATTTTGCATAGTTAAACGAGGGCAGGACCAATGCAGCGAATGCTAGGGCTGTGGGGAGTGTTGTCAATCAGCGAGACCTTGGAATACAAGGTCCTGAAAATTGAAACATGGGTAGATAGGCCACAAAAATGCTTGCCTTCTTCAGACAAGGCAATGACCACGAGTTGAGGCAAGTTTCGTTAATTGTGTGTAATTGTGGTCATATTAGGATGTGATGATGGAAATGGTACAGAAAACTGCACATGATTATTAACTGGATTGCAGGGCTTGAGTTATCAAGGGGTTTGGGGGGGGGGGGGGTGATAGGGTTCAGCCTCTGGGGTTTACCCTATGCCTTGTCTAAGGCAACTAGGTATTTGATCCATTTCATCAATAGGGTAAGTGCAGGATTAGTGTAAATAAAGTCATAGTCATATAGTGTGTAGAAAACAGCTGTGGATGGTATTTACCAAAGATACGCAAAGTACTGGAGCAACTCAGCGGTTCAGGTGGCATCTGGAGAAAAAGGATGGGTTGCATTTCAGGTCAAGACTCTTCTTCAGACTGGCGTCTGAAAAAGGTCTCAACCCATTAGGTCACTCATTGCTAGTGCTGCACGGATGGGTTTAAACTAAAAGTTGGGGGGGTGGGGGGTTGCAGTTAATGCGAAAGAATGTAGGAAAGGTCACGTTTACACTAACAGGGTAGGGGGATGGGACTTATTGCAAGGAGACAGAGGGCCATAAAAGGAGGACAGAAGCAAAAGGTAGACAGGAGATAAGAAAAAACTAACCTGAAAGCCTTGTGCCTTAATGCGAGGACCATTTGAAATAAGATGGATGAATTGAATGCACAGTTATTAGTTAGGGGATATGATATAGTTGAAATTACGGAGACATGGCTCCAGGGTGACCAAGACTGGGAGCTAAACATGCAGGGGTATTCGATATTCAGGAAGGATAGACAGATAGACATTAGCTTGGATACTGTAGAATCAATATGGGTAGAACTACGAAATAAGGGCAGAAAATCTTTGTTGGAGTGGTATACAAACCACCAAACAGAAGTAGGGAGATTGGGGATAGCATCAAGCAGGAAATTAGGGATGCGTGTAGTGAAGGTACAGCGATTATTGTAGGTGGCTTTAATCTACATATAGATTGGGCCAACCAAATTGGTAACAGCGCTGAGGAGGAGGATTTCCTGGAATGTATACGGGATGGGTTTTTTAAACCAATATGTGGAGGAACCACTACAGGGCAGGCCATCCTAGACTGGATATTGTGTATGGGGAAGGATTAGTTAGTGGTCTTGTTGTGCAAGGCCCTTGGGCAACAGTGACCATAATATGGTGGAATTCTGCATTTGGATGGAGAGTGACACGGTTAATTCAGAGACTAGGATGCTGAACTTCAATAAAGGAGACTTTGAAGGTATGAGACAGGAATTGGCTGGGATAGACTGGCAAATTGTACTTAAAGGGTTGTCAGTGGAGATGCAATGGCAAACATCTAAAGACCGCATGGATGAACTCCAGAAATTGTTCATCCCTGTCTAGCGAAAAAATACAACTGGGAAGGCGGCTCAACCATGGCTGACGAGGGAAGTCAAGGATAGTGTTAAATCCATGGAAGAGGCATATAAATTAGCCCGAAGAAGCGGCAAACTGGGAGAAATTTAGAACTCAACAGAGGAGAACAATGGGATTAATTAAAAGGGGGGGGGGGAGGAAGACCATGAAAGAAAGCTTGCGGGGAAAATAAAAACTGACTTAAAGTTTCTATAGGTATGTAAAAAGGAAAAGATTGGTGAAGACTAATGTCTTCACCTTACAGTCAGAGACGGGTGAATTTATAATGGGGAAACAAGGAAATGGCAGTGACTAATAACATATAACCATATAACAATTACAGCATGGAAACAGGCCTTCTCGGCCCTTCCAGTCCGTGCTGACCATTTATTTTCCCCTAGTCCCATCTACCTGCACTCAGACCATACCCCTCAATTCCCTTCCCGTCCATATACCTATCCACTTTACTTTTAAATGTTACAATCGATCCTGCCTCCACCACTTCTGCTGGAATCATTCCACACAGCCACCACTCTCTGAGTAAAGAAGTTCCCCCTCATGTTACCCCTAAACCTCTGTCCCTTAATGGTGTGCCGCAAGGCTCGACGCTGCGACCCCAGTTGTTTACAATATTATTAAAGATCTAGACGATGGAATTAAATGTAAAATCTCTAAATTTGCGGATGACACAAAGCTGGACGGCAGTGTGAGCTGCGAGGAGGATGTTATGAGGCTGCAGGATGACTTGGATAGGTTGGGTGAGTAAGCAGAAGCATGGAAGGTGCATCATAATGTGGATAAATGTGATGTTATCAACTTTGGTGGCAAGAACGGGAAGGCAGATTATTTTCTGAATGGTGTCAGGTTAGGAGAAGGGGAGGTGCAACGAGACCTGGGTGTGCTTGTACATCAGTCACTGAAAGTAAGCATGCCGGTACAGCAGGCAGTGAAGAAAGCCAAAGGCATGTTGGCCTTCAAGTGCGAGAGGATTTGAGTTTAGGAGCAAGGAGATCTTACTGCAGTCGTACATGGTCCTGGTGAGACTGCACCTGGAGTATTGTGTGCAATTTTGTTCCCCTAATTTGAGGGAGTGCTGCATAGGTTCACCAGATTAATTCCTGAGATGGCGGGACTGATGTATGATGAAAGAATGGGTCAAATGGGCTTGTATTCACTGGAATTTTGATGGATGAGATGGAATCTTATAGAAACATATAAAATTCTTAGAGGATTGGACAGGGTAGATGCAGAAAAAATGTTCCTGATGTTGGTGGAGTCCAGAACCAGGGGTCACAGTTTAAGAATAAGGGTTAGGCCATTTAGGACTGAGAAGAGGAAAGACTTCTTCACCCAGAGAGTTGTGAATCTGTGGAATTATCTGCCACAGAAGGCAGTGGAAACCAATTCACTGGATGTTTTCAAGAGAGAGTTAGATTTAGTTCTTCGGGCTAAGGGAATCATGGGACGGAACAGGCTACTGATTGTGGATGATCAGCCATGATCATATTGAATGGTGATGCTTGCTCAGAGGGCCGAATGGCCTACTCCTGCACCTATTTTCTATGTTGATTTATTCCAGCACTTTGTGTCTGTTTCTCATAGTCATGTCGTGTGAAAATAGGCCCTTCAGCCGAACTCGTCCATGCCCCATCTAACCTAGTCCCACGACCCACATCCCTCTAAACCGTTCCTCTCCGTGTACCTGTCCATGTAGTGTAAATAGGCGCTACTTGTCTGACGAGGGCTTGTTGGACAGAAAGGCCAAATTTCCATAGCCAACATATTCTTCAAGGCAAAATAAAATTGGTAGGAAGGAACTGCAGATGCTATTTTAAACTGCAGATAGACACAAAAAGCTGGAGTGACAACGGGACAGGCAACATCTATGGATAAAAGGAATGGGTGACGATTTGAGTCTCGACCCTTCTTCAGGCTGCAACGTCTGAAGAACAGTCTCGACCTGAAACGTTACCCATTCCTTCTCTCCAGTGATGCTGCCTGTCCCGCAGAGTTACTCCAGCTTTTTGTGTCATCTTCAAAATAAAATTTACTATAATGTAATGGTATTGTTTAACTGTACCAAATATAATTTCCGTATCTAATGTTCTTTCCATGTGAAATTAGTTGAAATTCTAATGTCTAGTATGTTTTAATGTTATACATTTTCTTGCATCTTGCATGAATTCCATGCTATTTCTGAACTAAACCAACTATGTTTGTTTTGTTTCAGAACTTCATGGTGTAAGAAATCAAGCTGCTATAGGCTTTCTGACATTAATGGAGTCTTTGCGTTATTGCAAGGTAAGCAGTTAGAACTTAACTAACAGTGCAAAAGTAATGAGTTTGATTTTAGTAATATTTGTCTTCCTGCAATGATGCCTAAAAAATTTAAAGCAATTACATTTTAGGTTGGTTTCTATTGTAGTGTTACGGTCTTTCAAGCCAATCATCAATCAAAACCATATTATAGAAGAATATTTTAACCTTAATTATCCATAATTAATTAATTCCTATGATCGCTCGGTAATAAGCATAGGTGTAGAATAATACGATCCCCTATATTAAGTCATGGTAATTGGATGTTCTGAAGAGATAATTGGTTTAAGGTGTAGTACTTAACTAATACTGCTTGGGGCACTGGTTACCAAAAATAAATATTTTAAGTTCCAGCAATTGCTCAGCTTTGTGAAACAAGTTAATGGAGACTTCAATGTCATTATTCAAATTGGTAAATT
This sequence comes from Raja brachyura, assembly GCA_963514005.1. The sequence continues at coordinate 30,478,171 of OY740782.1, read as the reverse complement.
TAACTTTACTACTTAATTCACTTAACTGCTGCAAATATCTTCATTATCAAAAATGTTGCAGCAAATTGAAGTTCCATGTGAGTTTAATATAAACAGAACATTTTTGACCAATTATAGAAATAATTTGGCCTATACTCTTTGTTAAGAATTTTGCAAAGACAGTGTTTTGAAATGGTTGTTGATAAATTACTCTTTTAAGTATGTGCAACATTTATTGTAGGTCAAACCATCATATGTGCTGAAGCATTTTTGTAAATTCCCTCTGGATGAAAATTATTATTTTTCTTGCTATATTCTGTGTCACAATGGATAGTTGGCATTCAAATGTACTAGTCTGTCCTTTTATGGGTTTATGAGTTTTCCAAGTCTTCAATTCTGAATATCCTAAAGTTAGTTGTGTTTCTCCAGTAAGGTTCCATTTGAAGCCAACATTTTTTTGTTGATTGGGAGATAAAGGTTAGTTTGGGGTTGCTATGGTTAAAGATGCTTGGGATTTTGTCTGGAAACCTGTGTAATCATAATGCCAAAATCCAAGCAAGTTTGTAACTGCTCTTAAAATTGGGCAAATAATTTATTGTTCAAACTGATTTCTCCATTTCTGCCAGTTGCATCAGTAGGTAACATTGAGCAACATAAAAAATCATAACACATATGGTGGCCATTCTGTCCGTTGTTTGTATATGGACCAAAAAAGCAATTTGTGCTAATCCATCATCCCACGTTTGCTGACCTGTACGTTAGAACGCATCAAGTAGTCTTCCAGGTACTTTTTGAATGTGATCAGTTTTTATTACTACACTTCAAGGAGCATGTTCCAGGACACTTTCACTCTTTGAATAAAAAAAGGTTTGCACATCTCCATTCTCATTTGTGTCCCAACAACATTTAAATCTTTTTTCCATACAGTGGTGGCTTAAGGTTGCCTGTTTTAATAATGGGAGTGAGTGCCTTCTGTACACTCGTTTTCATCTCATAATTTTGCATGCATGATCTTGCTTCCATAACTGAATTTCACCAATCTTAGCAATGTTCTTCTGGCTCTTCTACACTTTCTTAAGCTATCAGTTTTTCCATTGTATTGCCACCTGGGCTATGTAGTACTCTCTGGTCTCGCTTGTGTGCAGTAAAAATACAGTTGAACCGTTCAACTGTTATTAACTACATGCAACAATTGGTGTGACCTTCTGTTTCTTTACACTTGCTTTCCTGACATTTGTGTAATATGTATCACTGTGGTAATTGATTGAATTAGCTGTTTAACCTATTTGGCCATTATTTTGTCTAAGATTCCTAATGTTCTAAAGAAATATCAAACATTATCAATGCAGCTGTCATTGATTTACTTTGATTCCAAGAATTGTCTTTCAATAAATTATTTTAAGGTGTTGAAGTCTTCATCTTTCCTCAATTCTGTGGACATTCACTCAAGTCTTTCATCCAAGCCCTCTATTTGGGATGTGCATTTTGCATGGCCCCAATTTTCCAGACTACATCAATCTTTTTTATAAGCCTACAATAACTTCATGCCAGCATTAATCAAAGACATGAATTCAAATCCCACCACAGCAGCTGGCCAATTATAAATCAGTAAACATTTTAACAGTAGTAACATTAAATTACCAGATGGCTATACAACTGGATTTGGCTTCCAGACCTTTTCCAGAACAAAACTCTTCCCATTCTAACTTGCTTGTGATTCTGAACTTCAATTAACAACGTCCATTTTTCCACATTGATTTTCTGCAACAAGCTTCTCCTGCAGGGTACTGTAGGAATAAAGGCAGTGCAAGCCCTGACATTGACATAGCCACTGAATTCAGCAGATATTTGCCAATGAGACGTGCAAAGTCACTTCCACTAACATTTGGGAAGGTGACTTAAAAACAATAAGGTGGATGGACATTAATCAAGATAAAGGGTGGGGGTGAAGAATGGGATGTAATGTCGCTGGCATTACTCAAAGTATATTTGCCATTCAAGGTAGGATCACCTGTTTGCAGCTGCATAATGTTATCCCACATTGGCCTCGGCCTCAACTTCGTCAAGAGTGTTTTATTGTCATATGTCCCGGATAGAACAATTAAATGCTTACTTGCAGCAGCACACCAGAATATGTAAACATAGTAGACTGTAAACAATATAATAGACGAGAGAGAATATAAAAGTTCATTGTAAGCACACATACGTACACAAAAAAATAATAGTGCAATAATATCAATAATAGTCTCCGGAGCTTATTGAAGATGTAGTGTTTAATAGCCGAATGGCTGTAGGGAAGAAGCTGTTCCTGGACGTTACAGTTTTCAGACTCCTGTAAACTTCTTTCCAATGGCAAGGGTGAAAAGAGTGCGTGGCCAGGGTGATATGGATCCAGCTTTATCCTGAATGATGTAGAGCTACTTGAGCTTTGCTTGAGTTGGAAAATATTCCATCACGTTCCTGTGGAAAGATGTTGGGGTCTGGTGGCAAGTCGCTTGCTGCAGGATGCCAAGCCTATGGTTACCTCACTCATTTGTATTATCTTCATTCCTGTTCCTGTTAAATTTCTTGGCGATAGTTACCAGATACATTCTGTGTTTGAATTTGAAATAAACATGCATTACAAACATTCAGGAGTTTATTGTCATATGTACCAAGGTACAGTGAAAAGCTTTTGTTGCATGCTCAACAGTAGCAATGTTACAAAATTTTGAGATTTAAAAAATCAAGTCTGCAATTTATCCCATCAGATAAAGCATACAAAGGAGTTTAATTTGACACCTAATTAACTTTCATGTCTTCAGTATTAAAAGAGTTATGACCTTTTTCATACTCGGAAATTAGCATCTTGTTCCCCATTGCCTTTCCATTGACTTAACACAAAAGTTGTGATCGAGGACAGTCAAAAGCCCATAACTTTCATAAAAATTAAGAGAACTGAAAGAATTTTTCAGTTATTATAGCTTGAAGCATTCTGAAACAATCTTACTTGGATGACCTGAAATTAAAGCATATAATTAGTTAGTTACCCAATTGTGGCTAATTACAAAATTAAATTACTAGATCTAAACATCTATCCATTTCTTAAGAAAATATTTACTTTTTTTTAAAGCCTGTGTCCAAATAACATTCACACAAGAATTCACAATATAACATGATTTTTAAATCTAATTGTTATGAATTTATAGGCCAAATTGAAGGAATTTGGTGTTTAATGGCAATAAATTAATGGACATTTTAAACAGCTTGCGAGTGGGATTTTCTGGAAAGCGCTGTATTGGAACGTTGCGGTTGCGGTGAATTTAAACCCAATATCGGGAGGAAAAATTCTGCTGGTTCATATGGGGACTAAATCACCGTTTCGCAACATGAAATACTGATTAAAGTCACCTAAAAAAGCAAGTTTATATGAAAAAATAAACAGCTTTCATTTACCTGTCCCCTACGTAAAATCGGTCCCCGTTGTCGGCGTTCACGGCTTTAGGTGCTAATTTTTATTTTACTGCAGAGCTGAAATAGCCGGGCGATGTAAAAAAATAAATAAATAAATAACTTCCCGGCAATCGGTACGAATCTCCAGAAATAGCTCGCACTCCGACAAAATGTAATTCCGGTGGCAAGGGGAAAACCCTTAAAGGCGCCAAAGTCGCGTACATGGCCAGCGGCAGAACTGCAGCACCGCTAAAGGTAAGTTTTGTAACATACCTATAAACAGTCAGCGGAAAGGCAATACATGATTACAATCGAGCCATTCACAGTGTACAGATACGTGAGAAGGGAATAACATTTATTGTAAGATAAAGCCAATAAAGTCTGATCAAAGATTGTCCAAGGTTCTCCAATGACTTTAGGACTGCTCACCAGTTGTGGTAGGATGGTTCAGTTGCCTGCTAACAGTTGGGAAGAAACTCCCTGAATCTGGAGAAGGTAAATGTGGAGGCAACAAGTATGTTTTAAGTATTATTTCTTATCAGCAAGCTAAATCCATTACTGAAACAACATTTAATTTCCTTTTAAATGTTTGTTTTGGTAGCAATGCTTCCAGACTTGTGATCTCGTGTTATGTGCCTTATATCTTGTACAATTATTAATGATCTTTATTGCTTTCTAGGTAGGAACATACCTGAAGTCGCCAAAATTTCCCGTTTGGATACTTGGCAGTGAGACTCATCTAACTGTATTCTTTGCTAAGGTAATCCTATCCTCTCTGATAAAAAATGGATAAATGCTATTTAATTTTTGCGATTCTATTTTGAGAAGTTTTATTTCCAATTCAGCACTTGGCATTTTTCACAAGATTAAAGAATGTGATCAACTTCTTTAAAGCCTTAGCAGTAGGATGGTATGCCAGACTAGTTGGGTGAGGCAAGACAATTGAGTTTTATTTTCTGACGACCAAATTGGAAGTATTGATTAATTGCTGAATTAGCAAATTAAATAGTCTACACATTTTACAAATAACAAATTGTAAACTTTTGTTTACAAAATGTACATCTGTGTTACTAATTTTCCTATTTTTCCCATTTACTTGATGTGGGAAGTCATGTTTTAATTCCAGTTACTTGTTTCCGAGAGAAGGTACTTACGTTCTATAACCTTCAATTTCTTTACATTTACAGTGATGCTTCAAAATTGTTAGAAATTCCAGAATTTGTTCTACATTGATTTGTATCCCATGTGCAAAAGCCTCTCAAAAGCCACTATCATATCTGCCTCCACCACCACCACCCCCTGACGATGTTTTCCAGGCCCCCACCACCCTCTTTGTAAAATAAAAACGTATTCAGCACATTTCCATTACATTTCTCCCTTGCACCTTCTAGTGTTGGACATTTCCATCCTGGGAGATAAAGGTTCCGACTATCTGCCCTATCTATACCTCAATGTTATTTATCTCTGAAGTCTCCCCTCAACTTCCAACGTTCCAGAAAAAAAAAATACAAGTATATCCAACCTGTAACTGAACTCCTTTATCCAGGCAGCATTCTGTTAAACATACACTGCAGTTTCCCCAAAGTTTCCACATCTTTCCAGAATGATATGCAATATTCCAAATGCGGCTTAACCAAAATCCTATAGAGGTGCTTCATGACTTCCTCATTCTTGTATTCAATGCTCCTAGCAATGAAAACAAACATATCATATGCCTTATTTACTACCAGTGTGTCCACCTTTCATAGGCTATGAATTCGGTTGCTGAGTAACTGGAATTTATTTTGTAGATAGTACACATTTTAGTAGCATTGAACCAGTGATTGACATGTGGATTTCACCGCCCATTAAGTGGGCTGCCTTGACCTGGATAGTTTTTGGCATCTAGTGTTTTGGTACGACATTCATAAAGACAGGTGGAGATCACTTGGTAGGTTCAAAATCTCTGAGGAGGTGAGAGACAAGAGACATGTGTTCATGTAGCCATAATATTTACTGTAACCTTTGATTTTGCGGTCTGTGGTGACATCTGGGATATTACTGACATTTAATTTTAATAATGCCATATAAATCAGTATAGTGGCCCCTGTTTAATGAAAGTTATTGTCTGCCATTTTTGCCTGGCAAATACTATTTGCCTCATTGCCCCATGCTTGAAGTTGTTTTAGTCTTCTTATAAGCAAAGGATACTTCAAAATAAATCTAATGAGTGATTTGTTTCAATCAAACCATACTTGGTTGAGGGAGACCAATCGATACTGATTTGGACAACTGAAAATGGGGGAAAATGCAAAGAAAAGCTGAGAATTAAGTCAATATGGTTCTGGATGAAGTTATTGAATGAGTATAATTTCTGTCCGAATCTAATTGATTATGACAGATTCTGAATGCTTGGTGTCTTTGATTTTTGGATTTTGAGAATGGTGCAAGGTGATCCTATTTCAGAATTCCCATCATAAACACTCAATACGTCGAATTAGTGAGATTATTTTTTTCTTGTTTGACACTGCGGTCAAGTAGCTTAAAATTTATGTTTATTTCTTGTGGCTTGCAATTTTTGTTTAGTTTACTTATTTGTGACGACTTTAAAATAATCTATATCTTTCTGCAGTTTTGTGGAGTATTTGAAATGTTTAAATTGTAGTCATTCTAAAATAATTCTTACAACAAACATAGTTATGGTGTGCATTCATTCTAATTCGGAATTCTCAAATTTGGATCTGGATATTTTCAGAAAATCCAATAACATTTTTTTACTTGAATTTATTCTTCTATTCTTATGCAATCTCCCAATGTATGTGGTTGATTTATAACATATTACATTTTCCTAATCTGAATTAAATTGCAAAGAGCTGAATAAATTCAACTGTATTACTTGAAATAGTCTCCAGCATGTCTAGGATGGCCCAGTAGCCTTTTGTTTTTCCAAAGCAGGCGTGCTGTTTCAGCTGTACCAGATAAAATTGATGAGCCTGCTGACAGAGATGAAACCAATCAGCAGCATCGGGTTTCTCTCTTCTCAATTGCTCTGAGCTGTTTTTGAGGTAATCTCCTCATGAGTGGGTTTTTGATGTTGGTGGGAATTAATGCGTTTTGCATCCCTACACTGTCACTGCTCATGGTTCGAGGGTCTTTCTGTTCTCCAGAAGTATCACCTCTGACTTAACTTCGGATGCAGTAGATTCATTTTCAATTGTGGACACTTGGAGAAACACACCAGAGGCCAGAAGCCAAAGCATTTTAAAATCAACTTTACACAGCAACAAGGCACAGCTTGCAATAGTATTGATATCTTCTGACAGCAAGCCAATATTTTTGGTGGGTGTCAGTTACTGAATAGAAAATGGAATGGATCTTCACAAAGTAAATTCCTTCTGTTCTACTTTTTGACTAACAAATGCAGCATTGGATCAAGTTCATGTATTCCCAATTCCAAAAGCACTAATCTCTGATTTTAGCTGAGGGAGTAAGTTTAAATTCTCATATGTCGACACTTTCTAGTCTCTACTTTTCTGGTAGAATTTAGTTGGCAAAAATGATGTCACAAAGCAACATGCAGATGAAAAATATGAGGGACAAGGATATATTCTTGAGATGAGAATGGAAAGTAAAAGATTTTAGGAGACTCGTTGGCCATAACAGATGATTATTGTATTAGTATTATGTAGCCCATTATATTATTGTGTGTATATTACACTGTGTATTTAAAAACGTGAAGATGTTTCTGCAGAAGAGATTTCATAAGTATGTTAGGGGAAAAGGCTAACTGGAGAGAGAATAAAGCCCCACAGGACGGAAAGTATCATCTATATACGGAGCCCCAGAATATGGATTGATCATGGGGAACAAGGACATGGCAGACCAATTGAATAACTACTTTGGTTCTGTCTTCACTAAGGAAGACATAAATAATCTGCCGGAAATAGCAGTGGAACGGGGGTCAAATAAGATGGAGGAACTGAGTGAAATCCAGGTTAGCCGGGAGGTGGTGTTGGGTAAATTGAACGGATTGAAGGCCAATAAATCCCCAGGGCCAGATAGTCTGCATCCCAGAGTACTCAAGGAGGTAGCCACAGAAATAGTAGATGCATTAGTGATAATTTTTCAAAATTCCTTAGATTCTGGAGTAGTTCCTGAGGATTGGAGGGTAGCTAATGTAACCCCACTTTTTAAAAAAAGGAGGGAGAGAGAAAGCGGGGAATTACAGACCAGTTAGTCTAACATCGGTAGTGGGGAAACTGCTAGAGTCAGTTATTAAAGATGGGATAGCAGCACATTTGGAAAGTGGTGAAATCATTGGACAAAGTCAGCATGGATTTACGAAAGGTAAATCATGTCTGACAAATCTGATAGAATTTTTCGAGGATGTAACTAGTAGAGTGGATAAGGGAGAACCAGTGGATGTGTTATATCTAGACTTTCAGAAGGCTTTCGACAAGGTCCCGCATAAGAGATTAGCATACAAACTTAAAGCACACGGTATTGGGGGTTCAGTATTGATGTGGATAGAGAACTGGCTAGCAGACAGGAGGCAAAGGGTAGGAGTAAACGGGTCCTTTTCAGAATAGCAGGCAGTGACTAGTGGGGTGCCGCAAGGCTCAGTGCTGGGACCCCAGCTATTTACAATATATATTAATGATTTGGACGAGGGAATTCAATGCAACATCTCCAAATTTGCAGATGACACCAAGCTGGGGGGTATAGTTAGGTGTGAGGAGGATGCTTGGAGGCTGCATGGTGATTTGGATAGGCTGAGTGAATGGGCAGTTGCATGGCAGATGCAGTATAATGTGGATAAATGTGAGGTTATCCACTTTGGTGGCAAAAACATGAGGGTAGACTTATCTGAATGGTGGCAGATTAGGAAAAGGGGAGATGCAACGAGACCTGGGTGTCATGGTACACCAGTCATTGAAAGTAGGCATGCAGGTGCAGCAGGCAGTGAAGAAAGCAAATGGTATGTTAGCATTCATAGCGAAAGGATTTGAGTATAGGAGCAGGGACGTTCTACTGCAGTTGTACAGGGTTTTGGTGAGGCCACACCTGGAGTATTGCGTACAGTTTTGGTCTCCAAATCTGAGGAAAGACATCCTTGCCATAGAGGGGGTACAGAGAAGATTCACCAGACTGATTCCTGGGATGTCAGGACTTTCATATGAGGAAAGATTGGATAGACTCGGCTTGTACTCGCTGGAATTTAGAAGATTGAGGGGGGATCTTATAGAAACTTACAAAATTCTTAAGGGGTTGGACAAGCTAGATGCTGGAAGATTGTTCCCGATGTTGGGGGAGTCCAGAACAAGGGGTCACAGTCTAAGGATAAGGGGGAATTCCTTTAGGACCGAGATGAGGAAAACATTCTTTACACAGAGAGTGGTGAGTCTCTGGAATTCTCTGCCACAGAAGGTAGTTGAGGCCAGTTCATTGGCTATATTTAAGAGGGCGTTAGATGTGGCACTTGTGGCTAAAGGGATCAGGGGGTATGGAGAGAAGGCAGGTACGGGATACTGAGTTGGATGATCAGCCATGATCACATTGAATGGCGGTGCAGGCTCGAAGGGCCGAATGGCCTACTCCTGCACCTATTTTTCTATGTTCTATGTTTCTATGGATATGATCATTTAATATTTCTATTTTTACCATGGAGAAAGACGTGAAGGTAAGAAAATTTTGGAAATAATGAAGATGTTTTGAGGACAGTCCATATTACAATCGAGGAGACGACTGATGGCCTAAAATATCTAAATTATGGTAGATAACTATCTGGGGCGTGATCAGCATATTCAAGGACATCTTGGGAAGCAAGAGAAATTGCAGGAGCCCTGGCTGAGATATATGAATTATCGTTGGACAAGGTGATGTACCAGAAGACTTGGAGGGAGGCTTTTATTGTTGTGCCTCTATTTAGGAGGGACGGCAAAGGAAAATCTGGGAACTATAGATGAATAAGCCTACCCATCTGTGGTAGGTAAGCTATTGGAGAGCAAGAAGATGTATGTGCATTTGAAAAAGACATGTTACTTAGGCATTGTCAGCATGGTTGTGCTTGGGAAATCATGTCTCATGAATTTGATTGAGCTTTTGAAGGTAATGAAGAAGATGAGGGCAGGAGTTTAGATTTGGTCCATATGGACTTCAGCAAGTTCTTTTAAGATTTGCATGGAAGGCTGCTCTGGAAGGCTAGATTCCATGAGATCACGAGAGAGCTAGCTAACTGGATGACGTATTGGCTTTATGGTAGGAAGCAGAGGGTGATAGTGGTGGTTGATTATTTTTCAGACCAGATGCCTGTGGATAGTGGTGTGCATCAGATACCCATGCTGGGTTAATTGCTGTTTTCATCTACCAATGATTTGGATAAGAATGGTCAAGGTGTAAGTAGTAGGTTGCCAGATGACACTGAAATAGATTATGTCAAAGACAATGACAGACAATAGTTATCAGAAATTACAGCGGAATCTTGAACAGCCGGGCAAAGTCGGCTGAGGAAAGGCTAATAGGGTTTAATTCAGATAAGCAAGGTGTAGCATCTTGGGGTGGCTACGCAGGGCAGGACCTACACAGTGAATAGTATGGCCCTGGGGAGCGTTGTAGAGCAGCGGGATCTAGGAGTGCATGTACATAGTTCCTGAAAGTGGCATCACAGATTGTTAGGGTGGGGAGGAAGGCTTCTGGCATACTGGCCTGCATTAGTCAGGGTACAGACTTGGAATAGAAACATAGAAAATAGGTGCAGGAGGCCATTCGGCCCTTCGAGCTAGCACCACCATTCATTGTGATCATGGCTGATCATATATGTTATGCTTTAATTGTACAATACATTAATAGGGCCACACTTGCACAATTGTGTTGAGTTTTGGTCACCTTGCTAACTTTTGCTACGACTTGTGAGCCTGAACAAGGGAAACGTTGGGCAGGTGAGGACATTGTTCCTTGGAGCACAAGAGTCTTGAGGGGTGATCATAAAGGTGTATAAAATCATGAGGGGAATAGATAAGGTGAATGCACAGTCAATTTACCAGGTTTGAGGAATCAAGAACTAGAAGGCATTGTTTTAAGGAGAAAGGGTGGTGTCTATTTGAAGCAAGCTGTCAGCAGAACTGAGCAAGACCGGTACAAAAACAGATTTAAAAGACATTTGGACAAGTACATGGATAGGAAAGCTTTGGGGGTACCTGATCAAGATGATGGCAAATGGAACTAGCTTGTATAAGGTACCTTGGTCAGTGTGGACAATTTGTGCCCAAACAGTCTATTTCCAGACTCTTTGATTATTTTGAATACAAGTTAACGCTTGTGTTCACTTTGTAGATTGTGTTGCACTAATTTGAAAATTGAAATTTAAGTCCAAAGCTAAACCAAGCAATACCAAATTACATTTAACCATCATTGTTCTTAGTGACTTGCATTTTTCTTGATAAAATTAGCCTCAGATTTAACATTCCTTTGTTTAATTTATAATTAATCCGTGGTCTTGGTCTGCACTGTTTCCTTAATGTCTTCCAGCACTATAAACTTAGATATCTGTGTTCTGGCTGTTTGTTCATCTCAAGTTAATTGCTTCACCATAGGCTGCTTTGCCTTCAGCTGCCAAGACACACAATGCTTTGGAATTTGCTCCCTAAAGCTCTTGACTTTTCCTCTTTTTTTTTTACAATTGGACTTTTGTGATTTGGTGATTTTATTTTGTATTTAGTTCTTTTAAAGTATTTTGAGCACTAGTTTCTGTATACATTTTAACAGTGGTGTTTTTTTTTACCATGCTTCTATATTATCGTAGCAACACTCGAGGATGATCACAGTCATGATCTAAACATAATCCAGAGATAATGGTTCAAATGCTGCCTTAAATGTCAAGTTTGTAATCAAGAATCTCCGGTTTACATCAAGGGGAACCTACTCTATTGGAGTCATGCTTTGCATAAAGGAAGGTGGTTTTGTTTGACTTTAGACAGAGATATCCAGTGATAAACCCGTACACTAGCATTAACCTGCACACTAAGGTCAATTTTACAATTAACAGAAGCCAATTAACCTACAAATCTGCAGGTTTATGGAATGTGGGAAGAAACTGGAGCATCCGGAGAAACCTACACGGTCAAAGGGAGAACGTACAAACTCCATACAGACAGCACCTGTAGTCAAGATTGAATCGAGACCCTTCTTCAGAGTGACAGTCAAGGAAAAGGGAACCGGGAGATATAGGCATATCTTCCTTTCAGTGGCCTTAGTGCCGTCTATATCTCTTGTTCCTCTTTCCCCTGACTCAGTCTGAAGAAGGGTCTCGACCCAAAATGTCGCATATTCCGTCCTATGATCTTTGCTTTCGTCCGTCTGTCCACGCGTTCGCTCGCTCTTGGTGCAGGCGCTTCTCCACACACACGCATGCGCACACACACAGACGCAGACACACACACACACACTGCGGGTCGAGACCAGGAACAGGGCGAAGGATGACATCAAACGGTCATGACAGCTATTGAAAACGTACGGAAATGGTAAGGGGGAAATGTAAAATAAACCACCGAAAGGAAATGGATGTTTAAGAGATCAAGGAGAGGGAGGAAGGGGGTGTGGCGGCTTGAGTTCCTCTTTCCTCTGACTTAGTCTGAAGACGGGCCTCGACCCGAAATGTCACCTACTCCCTTTGTCCAGAAATGCTTCATCTAAAGTCTATCCTTTAATCTCTCAGCCTGATATAACAGAATCTCCCTGAATTAGCTTGACGCCATGACGGAAGCCGGTTACGAAAATGGCGCTGAAAATTACCCATCACCTACTACGGCTTTTTCGTGGAATCATCTTGCTCCGCTCTAAGATTTTTGGTGTGTACTACAGTATCTCTTATTGTTGCTAATAATTGAAACCATTAATGCCATACAGTAAAAAAAAGCATTGTTTCTAACGGGAAAGTCTGGTGCTGAAAGAGAATAACCAATGTGAAAACCAAAATTTGGATATTTATGTTATATTCTCTGCTTAACTTCCCTAGTAGTGTGGCCACACTGGTCCAATTTCTTAGTAATAGAAATGCTATAACCAAGATTGCTTTTTGTGTCCTTGTAGTCAGCTGTTGTAAAATGTACTTCAGCTGTTGTAAAATGGCAGAAGGTTGTGTACAGTGCTGGCGGTGTCTGTGTTTTACTGACTGTGCCCTCCAGTGACTCCAGTTTGCCATGAGCTGAATTCCATTTGATATTTTACTATTTGCCAGCACAAATCATCAATAATTGGGGTGGCTGGTGCCAAGGCCTGGATCAGGAATGTATTCTCAATTGAATTCAGCGTCTGGGTCATGAACATGGGTCTCTCGTGTGGGCTGGGAGTGCAGTCAGAGCCAGCGTTGAGAATACCATAAATAAGGAATATGGGCACAAGTGCTGGAAGTCTTGAGTGACTGTTTTTCAGCTTTTATTGTTATCCAAGGGATGTCGAGACACATATCCCACATCAGCAGCAAGGATTATTGCATTTGACATTTGTCTGTAAATAACTCTTCTCCCCACAGACGCCCCATCACCCATTCAAAACATGGTCAACAAAGAATGAATATATTAAATAAGTACAGGCCTGTGCCTCCCTGCATTGAACCTGCTCCACCACTCAGTGAGATTATGACCAATTTGATCTTAACCTTTCCTGTCCTTTTCCTGTAACTGTGGACTCTCCCATTTACAATGCCCTCCATAATGTTTGGGACAAAGAACCATCATTTATTTATTTGCCTTTGTACTCCACAATTTGAGATTTGTAATAGAAAAAATCACATGGTTAAAGTGCACATTGTCAGATTTTAATAAAGGCCATTTTTATACATTTTGGTTTCACCATGTAGAAATTACAGCAGTGTTTGTACATAGTCCGTCCGTCTCCCCCCCCCCCCCCCCCATTTCAGGGCACCATAATATTTGGGACACAGTAATGTGATGTAATGAAAGTAGTCATGTTTAGTATTTTGTTGCATATCATTTGCATGCAACGACTGTGATTCATGGACATCACTAGTTGCTGGCCTGTATTGTAGCCAACTTAGCTTATGTATGTTTTCAAGTTCAAGTTCAAATTTATTTGTCACATGCACCATTTGGGGCTAGTCCCCTTCAGTTTTCTCTTCAGCATATAAAAATCATGCTCAATTGGGTTCAGATCAGGTGATTGATTTGGCTACACAAGAATTGACCATTTTTAAACTTTGAAAAACTCCTTTGTGGCTTTAGCAATATGTTTGGGATCATTGTCTGACTTTAGAGTGAACTGCCAGCCAATGATTTTTGAGGCATTTGTTTGAACTTGAGCAGATAGAATGTGTCTGTACACTTCAGAATTCATTATGCTACTACCATCATTGTATCATCAATGAAGATAAGTGAGCCAGTACCTTCAGCAGCCATATATGCCCCGGCCATATCAAGAAAAGGGGAAGTACAACGAGACCTGGGTGTCCCTGTTCATCAATCACTGAAAATAAGCATGCAGGTACAGCAGGCAGTGAAGAAAGCTAATAGCATGTTGGCCTTCAGATTCAGATTCAAACTTTATTGTCATTGTACAGTGTACAAGTACAGAGACAACAAAATGCAGTTAGCATCTCACCCAGAAGTGCGACACAGAAAAATGGAACAGTGTCCCATTAATATGGATGGGGGTGTGCGTGCCACCCCTAGACCTTCTGTAGTCCACAATGAGCTCCTTGGTCTTCTTGGTGTTAAGGGCCAGGTTGTTGTCAACGCACCATGCTGCTAGGAGCTGGACCTCCTCCCTATAGGCCAACATCATTGTCGCTGATGAGGCCAATCACCGTTGTATCATGTGCACCGAGGGCTCAGCACACAGCCCATGTGGCACGCCGGTGTTCAGGGTGAGGGTTGAAGAGGTGTGGTTGTCTAACCTAACAGACCGGGGTCTGTTGGTTATAAAGTCCAGTATCCAGTTGCAGAGGGAGGGGTCGATGCCCAGGTCGATGAGTTTGGTGATCAGTTTGGAGGGAATAATGGTGTTAAATGCTGAGCTAAAGTTGATGAACAGCATTCTCACGTAGGTGTCACTGTTGTTGAGGTGGGAGAGGGCGGAGTGAAATGCCGTGGAGATGGCATCCTCCGTGCTCCTGTTCTTGCGGTAGGCGAACTGATAGGGGTCCAGTGTGGGAGGTACGCAGCCTTTGAGGTGTGCCAGGACCAGCCTCTCGAAGCACTTGGTGATGATGGGAGTAAGTGCAACTGGGCGGAAGTCGTTGAGGCTCGCTGCAGTGGAATGTTTTGGCACCGGCACGTTGGATTTAAGGCACGTGGGGACAGCTGCTTGGGCAAGTGACATGTTGAAGATGTCAGTCCAGACGTCTGTCAGCTGCGCAGCACAGGCCCTGAGGACGCGCCCGGGGATGCCGTCAGGGTCAGCAGCCTTTCATGCATTAATCCTGCTCAGTGCCGCAAACAGGTCGATGGGTGTGAGGGGCTGGTGATCAGCAGGGAGCAAGCACAGCCTTGATAGAAACATAGAAATTAGGTGCAGGAGTAGGCCATTCGGCCCTTCGAGCCTGCACAGCCATTCAATATGATCATGGCCGATCATCCAACTCAGTATCCCGTACCTGCCTTCTCTCCATGTCCTCTGATCCCCTTAGACACAAGGGCCACATCTAACTACCTCTTAAATATAGCCAATGAACTGGCCTCAACTACCCTCTGTGGCAGAGTTCCAGAGACCCGCCACTCTCTGTGTGAAAAAAGTCCTTCTCATCTCGGTCCTAAAGGATTTCCCCCTTATCCTTAAGCTGTGACCCCTTGTCCTGGACCTCCCCAACATCGGGAACAATCTTCCTGCATCTAGACTGTCCAACCCCTTAAGAATTTTGTACGTTTCTATAAGATCCCCTCTCAATCTCCTAAATTCTAGAGTATAAACCAAGTCTGTCCAGTCTTTCTTCATAAGACAGTCCTGACATCCCAGGAATCAGTCTGGTGAACCTTCTCTGCACTCCCTGTATGGCAATAATGTCCTTCCTCAGATTTGGAGACCAGAACTGTACGCAATACTCTAGGTGTGGTCTCACCAAGACCCTATACAACTAAAGTAGAACCTCCCTGCTCCTATACTCAAATCCTTTTGCTATGAAAGCTAACATACCATTCGCTTTCTTCACTGTCTGCTGTACCTGCATGCCTACTTTCAATGACTGGTGTACCATGACACCCAGGTCGTGCTGCATCTCCCCTTTTCCTAATCGGCCACCATTTAGATAATAGTCTGCTTTCCTGTTTTTGCTACCAAAGTGGACAACCTCACATTTATCCACATTATACTGCATCTGCCAAACATTTGCCCACTCACCCAGCCTATCCAAGTCACCTTGCAGTCTCCTAGCATCCTCCTCACAGCTAACACTGCCCCCCAGCTTCGTGATGGCCATCTCTTGATTGTCCCTGTCAAAGTGGTTAAGCTCCTCAAGGAAGGAGGCGTCGCTGGATGTGGAGGTGGTGTTGTTGGGTTTATAGTCCGTGATGGCCTGGATGCCTTGTCACATGCGTCGGGGGTCGGAGTTGTTCTTGAAGTGCTCCTCGATCCTTAGCTTGTAGCTGTGCTTGGCCTTCTTGATACCCCTCTTCAGATTAGCCCTGGATGAACTGTAGGCTCATGCATCGCCTGACCTGAAAGCGGTGTCAAGTGCCTTCAGCAGTAGCCTGACCTCTCTGTTCATCCATGGCCTCCGATTCGGGAATGTGGTAATCCGTTTGAGGGAGTTGACACTGTTAATGGTGGAATTGATTAAGTCCAAAACGGAGGAGGTATAAGAGTCAATGTCTGTGTGGGAGTCAAGGGTGGCCTGAGCTGCAAACACATTCCCGTCAGTGTTTCCAAAAGGCTGCTGAAGTGTGGAGTCCGCTCCCTCTGACCAAACTTTAACTGTTGTCACAGTTACACAAAAAGCTGGAGAAACTCAGCGGGTGCAGCAGCATCTAAGGGGCGAAGGAGATAGGCAACGTTTCGGGTCGAGGGTCTCGACCCGAAACGTCGCCCATCTCCTTCGCCCCTTAGATGCTGCTGCACCCGCTGAGTTTCTCCAGCTTTTTGTGTAACCGTCGATTCTCCAGCATCTGCAGTTCCTTCTTTAACACTAACTGTTGTCACTATGGGTTTAACACGTCTGATGAGTGGAGAGTACTTTGGGAGCAGGAACAATGAGAGGTGATCAGACTGTCCAAGGTGGGGGAGGGGGATGGCTTTGTAGGCTTCAGCAATGTTGATGTAAACCTTGTCCAATATCTGGTCTTCTCTAGTGGCGAATGAGACATGTTGGTGGAAGCTGGGGAGTACATTCTTCAAGTTGGAGTAATTTAAGTCACCCACAGCAATGAAGGCTGCCTCGGGGTTGTGAGTCTGTTGTTTGCTAATGGCAGTATGCAGTTCTTTCATTGCAAACTTAGCATTAGCATCCGGATGAATATAGGCTGCAGTCTTTACAGTGGAAGTAAACTCTCTGGGCAGATAGAAGGGTCTGCATTTAACCATGAGAACCTCTAGGTTAGCTGAGCAGTGACTCTCGATGATGGTAGTCCGTGCACCAAGCTATATTTACATAAATGCACAGACCCCCACCTCACGTCATACCGGCGTCTGTTGTTCTGTCTGCTTAGAGTATATGACGCTCCGTTAGCTCGATGACACTGTCAGGAACGTCGATATTAAGCCATGTTTCTGTGAAGATCATGATGCTGCAGTCTTTAATCCTGTAATCTGCAGCCGGAGTTTGCCCTTTTTGTTCGCCAGTGAGCGTACTTTGGTGAGGAAAAGGCTAGGAATCGATAGCCTGTGTGGGGTTAACACTAACCTAGCCTTTAACCCACCCCGGCATCCACGGCGGTGTTTGCATTCGCGTCGCCGTCTGTGGGTGCTTCCTGTCGGCCGATCTGGCTTGGTATGCTTCGCTGTTCTGGCTAGTTCAGGAGCGAGACGGAGTTCGCCCAAAAAGTTGTTGCAGCTGAAGGAACCGATGTTCAGAAGTTCCTGTCGGCTCTACGATAGGAACGCAAGACCACACCATGTGAACAGACTTGAAACAAGTAAGTAAATGATTGCTAGTTCGCTGATTCTCGTGAGACACAGGGCGTCACGATGTGCCCGTGCCGCCACCATCATAACAAGAGGAGTTGAGTAAAGGAGCTAAGAGGTCCTTCTGCAGTTGTACAGGACCCCAATGAGACCACACCTGGAGTATTGTGTGCAGTTTTGGTCTCCAAATTTGAGGAAAGACATTCTTGCTATTGAGTGAGTGTAGCGTAAGTTCATGAGGTTAATTCCCGGGATGGAGGGACTTGTCATATGTTGATAGAATGGAGTGGTTGGGGTTGTATACACTGGAATTTAGAAGGATGAGAGGCGATCTTATTAAAACATATAAGATTATTAATGGATTGGTCATGGTAGAGGCAGGAAACATGTTCCCATTGTTGGGGGAGTCCAGGACCAGGGGCCACAGTTTAAGAATAAGGGGCAGTCCACTTAGAACGAAGATGAGGAAACACTTTTTTCACCCAGAGGGTTGTGAATCTGAGGAATTCTCTTGCCTCGGGCAGTGGAGGTTAATTCCCTGGATGCTTTCAAGAGAGAGTTAGATAGAGCTCTTAAAGATAGCGGAATCAAGGTATATGGGGAGTAGGTAGGAATGGGGTACCGATTGTGGATGATCAGCCATGATCACAGTGAATGGCGGTGCTTGCTCGATGGGCTGAATGGCCTATTCCTGCACCCATTGTTTATTGAAACAGATGAAGAACCGTTTGCTTTTTAACAAGAAGCGTTTCATATTTTAGTTGCCTTTATCCTGTTATTCCTCCGTGACCCTGCTGGAAAGAATCTTCCTGGCATATCATATTCTGTGGAGATGGTAGCTAATCCAAATAGCATTTTCCAGCTATAATAGACCTTTGATAGATATTGGCTGGGTTTGTTGGAGTGTTGTCTGTTAAAAATATATATATAATTCTGGATTACGTTTGGCTTTAAGTGCTGCTTCTTTCATGCTGTTTACGGATTCTATTATGGAAAAATAGTACCTTGGCAGTGTTCACTGTGTAATTAAAATGATTGTTGGTGTAAACTTAAAACTTGCTGTTCCAGCAGTGGCAATACTTTAAATTTGAAGTATAGTTTAGAGATACAGTGCAGAAACAGGCCCTTCGGCACACCGATCCCCGGGTCCGCGTCGGCCACCGATCCCCACACATTAACACTATCCTACACCCACTATGGACAATTTTTACATTTACCAAGCCAATTAACCTACATACCTGTATGTCTTTGGAGTGTGGGAGGAAACCGAGGATCTCTTGAAGAAAACCAACACAGGTCACGTAGAGAACGTACAAGCTCCGTGCAGACAAGCACCGGTGGTCAGGATCGAACCCGGGTCTCCAGCGCTGCATTCGCTGTGAGGCAGCAACTCTACCGCTGCCCATTGGTTGGTTCTGAAACTGATTATAATGATGTAGAACTGTAGCTACTTCCCATGTGACCACCAGGGGCACCAGGAAAATGCCGCCCTGCCGGCAGTCTGTTCGTCTTTCCATTATTTTTGTTATTTCATAGTGTGCTCAAAGTTTGTTTAAATGTTCTTTGGTTTGTTCTATGTGGGAGAGGGGATTGGGGATCGGGGGAAACTTTTTTTTTTAAGTTCCTACCTTGCCGGAGATGTGATTATTTTTTGGATCACATTCTCCGGGCTCTGCGGCCTATCATCGATGGAGTTGGAAACCTCCTCGGACTGTCGTGAGCCCCACCGCGGGGCGTGGAATAAACATCGGAGCTGATCCCTTGTCTGGGACCGCGACCACCGCGGACTTTACCATCAAGAGCTCGCAGTCTTCGGGAGAGGCTGAGTCGGGAGCTCCAACGTCGCGGAAGGTTCGACCAGCCCTGACGCGAGGTTCGATCGACCGGCGCAGGGGAGCCGACATTACCCCCCCCCCCCCCCCCCCCCCCGATGCGGAAGTGGATCGCCTCGATGCGGAGGGCTCGAAATGCCGCCAGATACGGGAGTCAAGATCATCCCATCAACAGGGGCTCGAGGCCCTCGACCAAGGAAGAACTAAGGGAAAGGATTAAAACTTTATTTTGCCTTCCATCACACTGAGGAATGTGTAGGAGTCACTGTGGTGGATGATCATGTTAAAATGTGTTTGTGAGTGATCTGTTGCTTTTTATTTGTCTGACTGACCAGGCCAATGAAATTCCTCGTATGTTGCAAAACATACTTGGCGAATAAAGTATGATTCTGATTACTCTGCAAGTAGACAGCAATGTAGCAATGTTACAAATTTTGAGATTTTAAAAATCAAGCCAAGTTATCCCATCAGATAAAGCATAAAAAGAGGTTTAATTTGACACCTAATTCACTTTCATATCTTCAATATTAAAAATGTTATGACCATTTGCATACTCGGAAATTAGCATCTTGTTCCCTATTGCTTTTCTATTGACTTAACACAAAAGTTGTGATCGAGGACAGTCAAAAGCCCATAACTTTCTTAAAAATTAAGAGAACTGAAAGACATGTTCAGTTATTATAGATTGAAGCATTCTGAAACAAATATGAAACAATCTTACTTGGATGACCTGAAATTAAAGCATATAATTAGTTAGTTACCCAATTGTAGCTAATTACAAAATTCAATTACTAGATCTAAACATCTATCCATTTCTTAAGAAAATATTTTTAAAATTTTAAAAAGCCTAAGTGTCCAAATAACATTCAAACAAGAATTCACAATATAACATGATTTTTAAATCTCATTGTCATTAATTTATAGGCCAAATTGAAGTAATTTAGTGTTTAATGCCTGTAAATTAATGGCCATTTAAATCAGCTTGCGAGTGGGATTTTGTGGAATGCGATGGATTGGAACGTTGCGGTGAATCAAACCCCTATATCGGCTGCCGGTTCTAATGGGGAATAAATCACCGTTTCGCAACATGAAATTTAGATTAAGATCATCTTAACAAGCAAGTTTATATGAAAAAATAAACGGATTTCCTTTACCTGTCCCCTACGTAAAATCCGTCCCCGTTGTCGGTGTCCACAGCATTGGAAGCCAATTTTTATTTTTCTCCAGCGCTGAAAAAAATAGGGCGATATTTTTTTTTTTAATTCACATACCGGCAGTCGGAACGAATCTTCAGGAAAAGTTCACGCTCCGAGAAAATATAACTCAGGAAGGCAGGGGAAGGCGAGGCATTTTAACACACACCCCCCCCCCCGCATATGCGCCAAAGTCGCGCAGATGGCCAGTGACAGAACTGCAGCGCTGCTGAAGGTAAGTTTTGTAACATACCTAAGCAATGATTGTCATCTGCCAGTGTGCAGTTAAACTTTTTTTTTGAATCAAGAAGATCCTGTCATTGCTCTGCTCTTTTATAAGATTAAGATGAGGTGTTGCAATCTTCACATAATAAATAAACACAAGATTAGTAATTTGAAATGAATTTCAACAATCCCCCTCTTAAAAAAATTATTGTCTAGAATCATACTGCATGAAAACAAGCCCTTATTTTGCCCCAACTCGAGCCAACCAAGATGCCCATATATGCTGGTCTTATTTGCTTGCATGTAGCCCTGTATCTTTTCACCTTTCCAACCCAATCGCCAAAAACGGGGATAAAACGGACCTACCTGCTGTTTCTGCACCGGCTGCCCACAACGCTGTCTGCAACGCGTGAGTGAAGTCATCAGGCGCGCGACTCCGGTATGTCTATACAGCACTCCCCCCCCCCCCCCCCCCCCCCAAAACAACCGAAACGGCAAAAAACGGCACCGGAAGAACTAGGCCCGACTGAAGCCTCGGCCTCAGGTACAACGTCGTCCCAGGAAGATGTTTCAAAGAAACCAAAGACTAAAAAATCTGAGATGGAAGATCTTCGAATTTTTCTATGTCAGGACATTAAAAATATAACACCAGCTCAGGAAGAGCTAAAGGAAGAACTGAAGAGAGTGAATGTTAGAGAAGAACTTCAAAAATTAAAGGAAGAGTTTGAGGAGTTAAAGTTGGAAATGAAGGAAGAAATTAACTCCACAGTCCTTGAATTAACGGAAAAATGGAAAAGGAAACAGAAGCAAGGCTGAGCCAGCAAATTACAGAGATGGATGCGGAGACGGAGGTTAAAAATCAACTCGGTGGAGTCTAACTTTAATGCAAGACTGGAGCCTGCCGAGGAAGCACTGAATCAACATGCTATAGCTATAGCCATAACCAATCTAGAGGAGATTGCTACAACAAGTGCTGAAACAACAAAACAGCTTATCAGAGAAAACCAACGCTTATCAGACCTACTGAGCAAAATAACTGAAAAATGCACTGAACTGGAAGGACGTCAGAGGCGTCAGAACTTAAGAAACGTTGGTATTCAAGAAGGGAGAGAGGGGAAACGAGACCCCCGTGAATTCGCGGCAGATTTATTTCAAAAAGTCTTAAATTTGGATCAAAAGCCTCTGCTAGCCCGAGCACACAGGGTGATGTGACGTCGCCCACGGGCGGATGCCCCTCCAAGACAAATGATAGTAAAGGTACAATATGACCATGTACTGGAGGAAATGATGAAAAAAATTATCCGTACCAGGAATCTTATGTATGAGGGAGATAAGATCAGTATCTACCGAGATTGCCCTGTGGAGGTCTCCAGGAAGAGAACGCTGTTTAATGAGGCGCCGAGCCGAGCTTTAGTTGTCTTTTTACAGTGCCAACATTCCCGTTCGTCACGGTGTGTTTGTTTCATCTTGGCATTGCACCATGTGAATTTAAAAAAAGTTTTTTCTCAGCTCAGTCTTAAATTACCTCCCCTTTATTCTAAGACCCCTGGTTCAGGACTCGCCTAACATTGGGAACATTTTTCCTGCATCTAGCTTGTCCAGTCCTTTTATAATTTTATATGTTTCTATAAGATCCCCTCATCCTTCTAAACTCCAGTGAATACAAGCCTAGTCTTTTCAATCTTTCCTCATATGACAGTCCCGCCATCCCAGGGATCAATCTCGTGAACCTACGCTGCACTGCCTCAATCACAAGGATGTCCTTCCTCAAATTAGGAGACCAAAACTGTACACAATACTCCAGATGTGGTCTCACCAGAGCCCTATACAACTGCAGAAGAACCTCTTTACTCCTGTACTGAAATCCTCTTGATATGAAAGCCAACATTCCATTAGCTCTCTTCACTGCCTGCTGTACCTGCACTGCAACTTTCAGTGACCAGTGTACAAGGACGCCCAAGTCTCGCTGCACCTCCCCTTTACCTAACCTAACCCCATTGAGATAATAATCTGCACCCTTGTTTTATATATATATATATATATGGCAAAACAATTGCGGCCCCAACACCGAGCCTTGCAGAGTCCAGCACTGGTTTAACTTCCCAAAATTCACCACCTTGTCCTTGCCTGAATTGAATTCCATTGATGGACATACCTTGGTGAATAACATTTGTTTTTTGAACAAGATTCAATTATTGTTGAACAACCCTTTTGCTGTAGGGAAAACCATTGTTAAGTCCATTAGTTTTTCATGTTTGATATTTCAAATTCTACTTTAATCCCATCTGTATGCTGTGTTCTTTTGCTTCAATTCTGCAAAATGTTTTGAGTATTGAAACATGGAAGTTAATTTCTAGTTTGGAAATTGATTGACTGCTCAACCAGCTTCTCTTGGATCTAAGGATCACATCAACTCAGGTGATCTGTTTCCAAATTGCATTACGCAAGGGAAATCCAGGAGTGGGTTTCCTCAGAGATTGACACAAATTGCTGGATAAACTCAGAGGGACAGGCAGCATCTCTGGGGAGAAGGAATAGGCGATGTTTCGGGTCAAGACCCTTCAAGGTTTCCTCTAGTTCACTGTCCCTTTATTTCAGGCTGGTCAATTAATCTGAAATTATCCAAATGATCTTTTCAAAATTGGTTTTTAATAGAGAATTGATTTTTTATGAAATGGAAGAATATTGCAAACCTACGGATGCGTTGTTAGGCCAAATATGAATCAAACCTGTTGATGTCCATTTCCATTCAAATATTCTATTTACGGTGAAATTTCTATTCACGGTGGTGCAGCGGGAGAGTTGCTGCCTTACAGCGAATGCAACACTGGAGATCCGGGCTCGAAGGGCTGAATGGCCTACTCCACCTATTGTCTAATGTATATTTGATTTGAATTTCCCACTATTGTTTGAGCAAAATTACGACTAAAGTTTTTGATTTATTTACATATAACTAATTTGCATGTAACAACATGTAACTTGCATTGACGGCATTTTAATTTGAAAAATCTGATTCATCCAAAAAACAATGTGATCCGTTCTAATTTTCAGGATAAAATCTTTGTTTTTATTAGAACTACAATAATCCAGCTGGAACTTGGAATAACATGCTTTTGGTAAATGTTTTATTAAAACAAGATTTTAGATACCACATTAGATTTGTGCAATTGAAAATAAATTATATAATTCTGTTTCTGGAACATGCTGTACCAAAGTGCATGTTTTCAAAGATCAGTCATACTACATTGCATATTTTGATTGCTAAAGTCCATGTAAGGATTGTTTCCAAGTAAGGAATGAATGCCATAAGAGAATGTCAAGTTTTTGAAATTGGCAGGAGGTAGAGTATTTTATTTTGAGTAGAATGTTAACGCGGATAATGGCAGTGTTTCATACTTTATTTTTAAACTTTTATGGATTTTCTGATTGCAGTACTAATCATAATAAATTACTAGATGTCAATGTGCCTCGTACTTTGAATATGTAATTGGGTTGTAGAAAGCAAGCACCTGAACTGAAGGTGTGCAGCTTCCACTGAATTGAGCCTCAGTTGTATGTATTCTGCAAGTTGATTTTGCCACCTGAGTTAGCTTCATAATATTAAGCATTCGGTTTTATTCAGTTTATTCGTCTGTAACTAGACCAGCCATATAAATATAGTGGCCACAAGAGCAGGTCAGCAGCTGGATGCCCTGCAACAAATTACTAACCAGAAAACTCTAGAAAGCTTCCCTCACCATCTGCAAGAAATGGGTCTAAATCTGAAGCATGGGAGAAAAATCAACTTGTCTGGATTAGTGCAGTTCTAACAACATCAAGATAAAGTAACTGATACCAAACCTACCAGCTAATCGTGACTCCCTCTGGCACTGTGCACTGGTTGTTTGATTCCATTCACAGAATACAAAGCACTCATTTACTGAGGCTACTTTGACAAATGGAGGCATAGATGGAGCAGCAGGACACCAGATGCCTGTGGCAGGGGCTACGGACTGTAACCAACTACCGGAGCATCCTCTTCCCCCCCCCCTCATCCGCAAGTGTCGGCACCTCCCTAGCTGATGACCTGAACTCCTTTTACACTCGTCTCGAGATGGGCAACCAGGTATGTCGACTAATGACAATACCGCCAGCGTGCGGCTATCGAAGCTGAAGGGAGGAATGTGCACACATTCTGGTTGTCCGAGCATGACGTGAGGAGGGCAGTGACACGTGTGAAGACGAGGAAAGCTGCAGGCCCAGATGGCATCTCGGGGCGAGTACTTAAGTCCTGTGCTACGCAGCTAGCTCCGGTGCTCACTACAATATTCAACCTCTCCCTGGCCAAGTCCGCGGTCCCTGCCTGCTTCAAGAGATCCATCATTGTACCAGTACCTAAGAATGCCTCCCCAGCCTGTCTGAATGACTACCGTCCGGTGGCCCTCACCTCGGTAGTCATGAAATGCTTTAAGAGGCTGGTCAAGTATGTAAGTAAGTTTATTGGCCAAGTATTCACATGCAAGGAATTTGCCTTGGTGCTCCGCCCACAAGTAACAACATGGCATACAGTGACAGTTACGAATGACTCGGAAAACACTAAACATTAATAATAATAAAACATTAATGATAAAATTAATGATAAAACATTAATGATAAACACCATGTGTCAAGAAACACATCTGCGCCTTCGTCCCTCGCAACATGGACCCGTTACAATTCGCATACAGTCCAAACAGATCCACGGACTATGCGGTCTCCCAGGTTCTGTACACCGCTCTCTCATATCTTGACAGCCAGAAGGGGGGCTACGTGACAATGCTGTTCATAGACTTCAGTTCAGCCTTCAACACGATAGTCCCCACCAGACTGGCCGAGAAGCTGCTGGAATTGGGGCTCCACACCCCCCCTTTGTGCCTGGATCCGGGACTTTCTCTCCACCAGGCCCCAGGTAGTCAAGATGGGTGGAAATACATCGAAGTCCCTCACCCTGAGCACAGGATCCCCCCAGGGTTGGGTCCTCAGCCCCCTACTGTACTCCCTGTACACACATGACTGTGTGGCTAGGTTCAGCTCCAACTCGATAATCAAGTTTGCTGATGACACTGTGGTGGTGGGCCTGTTCTCAGACAATGATGAGAAGGCCTACCATGAGGAGGTGGCTGATCTGACACTCTGGTGTCAGGACAACAGCCTCCTCTTGAATATCAAAAAAGCTAAGGAGCTGATCGTGGACTTTGGGAGGGCACATCATCCGAGGACGTACACACCATTAAAGATAAATGGGGATACTGTGGATAGGGTGAACTGTTTTAAATACCTGGGAGTTCACATATCTGAGGAAATGACATGGATATTACACGCTGCATCACTCATGAGTATGGCAAGGCAGCGCCTTTACCACCTCACACAATTGAGGAAATTCAGAGTGTCTCTGAGGATCCTCCAGTGTTTCTACTCAGCGGCTGTGGAAAGCATCTTGTCCGGAAATATCACAATTTGGTTTGGGAACTGCTCTGCCCAGGACGAAGGCTCTGTTGAGAGTAGTGCGTTCGTCACTATGGGAACTTCACTCTCCCCTCTACAGGAACTATACATCCGAAGGTGCAACTCCAGAGCCAACAAGATCATGTTAGACCCCTTCCACCCCTGCAACGGACTATTCCAGCTGCTACTGTCAGCCAAACACCTCCGTTGCCATGCTGTGAGAACGGAGAGGATGAGAAGGAGTTTCTTCCCCGAGGCCATTAGGACTGTAAACTCCTATCTCACCAGGGACTAACTTTACTGTACCATTCTACTGTTTTTTTCCTTTTTCTTTCCTCCCACAAATTATGTAATATGTGAATATGTAGATGAAGCAATGGGAGAGCAGGCTATTCTAGACTGGGTATTGAGTAATAAGGAAGGGTTAGTTAACAGTCTTGTTGTACGTGGCCCCTTGGGCAAGAGTGACCATAATATGGTTGAGTTCTTCATTAAGATGGAGAGTGACATAATTAATTCAGAAACAAGGGTTCTGAACTTAAAGAAAGGGTATGAGACGTAAATTGGCCAAGATAGACTGGCAATTGATTCTTAAGGGGTTGACGGTGGATGTGCAGTGGAAGGCATTTAAAAACTGCATGGACTACAACAATTGTTCATCCCAGTTTGGCAATAGAATAAATCAGGGAAGGTAGTGCATCCGTGGATAACAAAGGAAATCAGGAATAGTATCAAACTAAAAGATGAAGCATACAAATTAGCCAGAAAAAGCAGCCTACCAGAGGACTGGGAGAAATTCAGTCCAGCAGAGGAGGACAAAGGGCTTAGTTCGGAAAGGGAAAATAGATTATGAAAGAAAACTGGCAGGGAACATAAAAACTGACTGCAAAAGTTTTTATAGATATGTGAAGAGAAAAAGATTAGTTAAAACAAATGTAGGTCCCTTGTAGTCAGAAACAGGTGAATTGAACATGGGGAACTAGGACATGGTAGACCAATTGAATAACTACTTTGGTTCTGTCTTCACTAAAGAAGACATAAATAATCCGCCGGAAATAGCAGGGCGCCGTAGGTCAAATGAGATTGCTGAACTGAGTTAAATCCAGGTTAACTGGGAAGTGGGTGTTAGGTAAATTGAATGGATTAAAGTGCTGATAAATCCCCAGGGCGAGATAGGCTGCATGCCAGAGTACTTAAGGAAGTAGCCCCTGAAATAGTGGATGCATTAGTGATAATTTTTCAAAACTCTTTAGATTCTGGAGTAGTTCCTGAGGATTGGAGGGTAGCTAATGTACCCCCACTTTTTAAAAAGGGAGGGAGAGAGAAAACGGGGAATTACAGAGCAGTTAGTCTAACATTGGTAGTGGGGAAACTGCAAGAGTCAGTTATTAAAGATAGGATAGCAGCACATTTGGAATGTGGTGAAATCATTGGACAAAGTCAGCATGGATTTACGAAAGGTAAATCATGTCTGACAAATCTTATAGAATTTTTCAAGGATGTAACTAGTAGAGTGGATATGGGAAAACCAGTGGATGTGTTATATCTGGACTTTCAGAAGTTTTTGACAAGGTTCCACATAAGAGATTAGTATGCAAACTTGAAGCACACAGTTTTGGGGGTTCAGTATTAATGTGGATAGAGACCTTGCTGGCAGACCGGAAGCAAAGAGTAGGAGTAAACGGGTACTTTTCCGAATGGCAGGCAGTGACTAGTGGGGTACCGCAAGGCTCAGTGCTGGGAGCCCAGCTATTTACAATATATGTTAATGATTTGGACGAGGGAATTGAATGCAACATCTCCAAATTTGCGGATGACATGAAGCTGGGGGACAGTGTTAGCTGTGGGAAGGATGCTAGGTGACTTGGATAGGCTGTGTGAGTGGGCAAATGCATAGCAGATGCAGTATAATGTGGATAAATGTGAGGTTATCCACTTTGGTGGCTAAAACAGGAAAGTAGACTATTATCTGAATGGTGGCCGATTAGGAAAAGGAGAGATGCAACAAGACCTGGGTGTCATGGTACACCAGTCATTGAAAGTAGGCATGCAGGTACAGCAGGCAGTGAAGAAAGCGAATGGTATGTTAGCATTCATAGAAAAAGGATTTGAGTATAGGAGCAGGGAGGTTCTACTGAAGAAGGGTTTCGGCCCGAAACATTGCCTATCTCCTTCGCTCCATAGATGCTGCTGCACCCGCTGAGTTTCTCCAGCATTTTGTGTACCTGAGGTTCTACTGCAATTGTACAGGGTCTTGGTGGGACCACTCCTAGAGTATTGCGTACAGTTTTGGTCTCCAAATCTGAGAAAAGACATTCTTGCCATAGAGAGAGTAGAGAGAAGGTTCACCAGACTGATTCCTGGGATGTCAAGACTTTCATATGAAGAAAGACTGGATAGACTCGCCTTGAACTCGCTAGAATTTAGAAGATTGAGGGGGATCTTATAGAAACGTACAAAATTCTTAAGGGGTTGGACAGGCTAGATGCAGGAAGATTGTTCCCTATGTTGGGGAAGTCCAGAACAAGGGGTCACAGTTTAAGGATAAGGGGGAAATCTTTTAAGACCAAGATGAGATGAGATGAGAATTCTCTGCCACAGAAGGTAGTTGAGGCCATATTTAAGAAGGATTTGGATGTGGCCCTTGTGGTTAGAGGGATCACGGGGTATGGAGAGAAGGCAGGTACGGGATACTGAGTTGGATGATCAGCCATGATCACATTGAATGGCGGTGCAGGCTCGAAGGACCGAATGGCCTACTCCTACACCTATTTTCTGTGTTTCTATGTGATTCTGCTCCTTTCTGGTTGTAGTTTGTTTGGTTGTTTGTTTGTTTTTTTTGCACAAAGTCCGCGAGCATTGCCACTTTTCATTTCACTACACATCTCGTATGTGTATGTGACGAATAAACTTGACTTGACCAACACATGAACTGTATCACCATAAGGACAAGAGCAACAAGTGCATGCAAATGCCACCATCATCTACAGGTTCTCCTCCAAGCAATATACCTTTCTGAATTTCTAATTTTGTTCAGTAATTTCTTGTGCACGACATATTGAAATCAAAGTGCATCATACTAATGATCTTCTGATCATGCTTAGAGTCGCAATAGATTTAGTGAGCTTGATTTTTTTTAAATATAAATCCGAATAGTCTCTGAATCCTCAATCTGTTCACAATTTGTTTACATTTTCTCCTGCCATCTTTTAAAAATACCAAATGATGTAGTGGAGCTGTCTAGACTCATTCCATTTGAGATATTTCACCAAACTATTCACGTATTTGAAATTTTTGTTAATTTTTACCTTTTTATGTCTACTTTGAATTAAAATATTATTTTCAAACACAAAAAAGGAAATTCCTTATTCCTTAAATAAGGAATCTGGCAGAAGTTACACAGATCAATTCTCCTAAGCTCTATTCAATATTCTCCTGACTTTTTTATTTTAACCAATTGCATTTAATCCATGTTTTGTTTCCTTTTTATTTGCTGAAATGTTTTCTCCCCCAAATTGTGGACACTTGAAATGGTCAAAAGAATATTTTCATTTTTTCAATTAATCTGCTTAAAATCTATTTTTACTTGATCTTTTCTGTGCATGATTACAAATTCAAAAATTATACTTTCAGAGTTTTGAGTTTGCTGTTTTGCCTTCTACACCTGGATGGTAGACATGCAAATGAATTTGTGTGTATTTACATATAATTCCCACATCTTTCTGAATGCCAACACTTTTCATGGCTTACTGATATTGGGAGAGATTGGGGAGCACTAATGGAAATAAGATGAATCCCATTAAAATACATCAAGGCAAAGCTTGTTTTCACATGTTAACCACAATTGTCTCATTGGACCATACTTCATTTGGAGCTGAATCACAGATTCAAAGACTTAGTCATCAGTGTCATAGGGTAAGTTTACTGCAAGGCATAAAAGAACAAACTACTTCCATGGCATCTTTCCTAAAATTAAATTCTGTCAGTGAGATATTTCTGAAGCTCATCTGGAAACTGTTTTTAATAGAAGTTGTGTTGATACTAGTCAAAGAATAGTTGGAACTTGTCAGCTATTAGCTAATATTTACTTCTCAAGCAGCACCATCAAAATTCAGATGGAGGTTTTGTTATTTTGTGGACATTGCAGAAATTTAAAGTTTTCTATGTGCCACTTGTGGACTTAATTACGGGGGAAAATGCATAATAGATATAGTTGTTCATATATCTGCAGTATTGGGGAAATACGTAAAGGCCTAGTAAAGTTTTTTTTTTTTTTGCACTAATTTTGTATTTTACAATTTGAGTGTTATTTTATAATGTAAGCTCATGAAGGATATGTGCCTTTTTACAATACTGGAGAGATTTTGAGGAACAGGATTATTATTCAGTTTTTTACACCAATAGCAAAAATCTACTCAGCATGTGAAACCTTATAAATAACAGATATAAATTCGATAACCTCAAGACCAAAAGTCAAAAACTTTTTATACATGGCAAACAAATCTTCATCGTTTTACCACCAATTTGCCATCAAATAGCAAAAAACAAAGCTGAATGTTGTCCAAAGTTGTTTTGGCTTATGACAGTAAAAAATTGTGTGATTGGATGATGCAGTCACGACCTGAATAAGATATATAGCAATAACTTTTATTGTTTTTTTAATGTTGTGCACAGATGGGGTAAACATTACAAGCTATATCCCTCTTTCATTGTTTTGTATGACATGCACTTATTGGAGATTTGAGCCTGGGAATTGGTGTGACAGATTTGTAGCACACTCCATTCCCTCCATTAACATTGTGTAGAAATTTATTGTCTATCCTCAATGCAATAAGGAACAAAAATTGCCTGCTCATAGGAAATGTGATCCTAACATGCATAATCTCTTGATCTGCAATCTTTAAAACAGCTGGATTTTTGTCAGTAGATATGGATTTAAATCAGCTGATGCTGTTAGATTGATCACTGTTTATATTTTTTAATGTTCTTCTGAATTCCATTTGTTATATAAGCTTCTAGTGTAATTTTCGTTCAAGAGCAAGAACTGAGTTCGATAGTTGAAAGAAACCGTGCTGCCATTTTAAGAATGGCTGCAATTTTTTTCGCTTTTGCCTTTTGCATTCCTTGTTTCCACTTCCTACATAGCTTTGTGTCCTTAAAATTATTTTGAACCATATGAAACACAAACCATGTTTTCACTTTTAATATTCAATGTGTTTGGGGATGTCAAATGTTAGGAGGTGACAAAGAAGATTGATGAAGGTAGAGCGTGGATGTTGTATTCATGGATTCTAGTGAGACTTTTCATAAGGTCCCTCATGGTAGAAAATTAAGATGTATGGGTTTCACAGTGACTTGGTCGTATGGATTCAGAACTGGCTTATTCATAGTAGACAGAATGTTGTGGTGGAAGGTACATTTTCTGACTAAATATATATATGGGTTGGCAAGTATGTTTGCTGATAACACTAAAGGAGTTGCAGGAATGATGTCAGATACAGCGGGATATAGATGAGCTGCAGAAATGGGTGGAGAAATGGCAGATGGTGTTTAGTCTGAACATGTGTGGGGTGTTTCACTTTGGGGGGTTGAATGTAAGGAGTGAGTATACAGTTAATGACAATACCCTTAACGACATTGATATTCAGAAGGATCTTGGAGTTAAAGCTCTCAGCTCACTAAAGGTGGCAGCACATGTAGATAGTGGTAAAGAAGGCATGTTGTGCGTTCGCCTTCATCGCTAGGGGTTTGAAAGTAAGAGTCAGAAAGTCATGATGCAGCTCCACAGGACTTTTGTTAAGCTGCATTTGGAGTATTGCGGGTAGTTCTGGTCACCCCATTGCAGGAATGATGTGGAGACTTTGAAGAGGTTACAGAGGAGATTTACCAAAATCCTGCCCGAATTAGAGGGCTGCAACTAGAGCCTCAATTAGAGGTAGAGGCTGCATAGACTTGGATTGTTTTCTCGGGAATATCGGAGGTTGATGAGAGGCTTGATATATATATATTAAATTATGAAAGATATTGCTAGGGTAGACAGTAAGAACCTTTTTTCCAGGGTGGAAATGTCAGGAGAAATTTAATGCAGACACGTTTAAAGTGATATATTTTCGTCGGAAGAATTAATGTTTTTTTAAAACAGTGCACTTTTAAAGTGGATGTAGAAACCTGTAGTACACATTAAAAAAATTGAGGTGGCAAGAAATATCCACAAGATTCTTGTTCAAGCTGGATAGGGTACAGAGAAGATGTACGAGTATGTTTCCAGGACCAGATGGTCTGAGCTATAGGGAAAGGTTGGGTAGGCTGGGACTCTATTCCTTGGAGCGTAGAAATAGTCTGTTCCATTATCATGCAATTTTGTTTTTTGATCTTTATATTAGACTAAATCTTAAGAAGCAGGCTCATCCTACTGCATCCTTCTCCCAATTCCCCCGTCTACGCCGCATCTGCGCTCAAGATAAGGTGTTCCATACTAGATGTCCCCATTCTTTAGGGAACAAGGTTTCCCCTCTCCCATGAAAGATGAGGCCCTCACTCGTGTCTCCTCTGTACCCCGCAGCTCTGCCCTTGCTCCCCATCCCCTTAGTCGCAATAGACACCGATTCTCCCTCGTCCTTCCACCCATCAGTCATCGCATACAACACATAATCCTCCGTAATTTCCACCACCTCCAACGGGATCCCATCACTAGCCACATTTTCCATTCTCCGCCCCTTCCGCAGAGAACATTCCCTCTGTAACTCCTTGGTCAACTCATCCCTTCCCACCAAACCACCCCCTCCCCAGGTACCTTCCTCTGCAACCGCAGAAGATGAAACACCTGTCGCTATAGCTCCTCCCTCGATTCTGTCCAGGGACCCCTACAGTCCTTTCAGGTTAGGCAGAGGTTCACTTGTACCTCCTTCAACCTCATCTACTGTATCCGTTGTTCAAGACATGGACTCTTAAACATCGGCGAGACCAAACGCAGACTGAGCGATCGTTTCGTGGAACACCTTCTTCTCAGCCCACCTGAACCTACGTGATTTCCCAGTTGCTGGAAACTTTAATTCTCCTTTACATTCCTACACAGACCTTTCTGTCCTCGGTCTCCTCATTTTTCAGAGTGAGGCTGAAAGCAAATTGGCGGAACAGCATCTCATTTTTGCTTGGGTAGCTTACCCTATGTGGTATGAATGTTGATTTCTCTCCCTTCAGGTAGCCCCGGCATTCGCTCTCTCTCTATCCCACCCCTACCCAAATCGCATTAGCTTCTCGTTTTCACTGTACAAAGAGCTTACAATGGCTTGTTGCCTTTATTATCAT
The DNA here is from genome assembly GCA_963514005.1 of Raja brachyura. The sequence goes on along the minus strand of OY740782.1, from coordinate 30,444,693 downwards.
AACTTTTTTGCATATCTTTCATTTATCTCTCCACATCACCGTCTATATCTCTCGTTTTCCTTATCCCTAACCAGTCTGAAGAAGGGTCTCGACTAGAAACTTCACCTATTCCTTCTCCAGCTTAACCGGTTTAAACCAGCATCTGCAGTTCAAAGTCAAGTCAAGAAAGTTTATTGTCATGTGTCCCTGACAGGACAATGAAAATCTTTCTTTGCATAGCACCACAGAACATAGTAGGCATTGACTACAATGGATGGAATCCTTCTTACTCATGGAATTAATAGTCGACCTAAGTCTCCCCATTGCCCATCGTTAATCTGATCCAGATGCACAGATTCTCCCTTGTTGGTTTGAAACATCTCAGAGACCAGCTGCCTGCCCTCTGTGACAATATGGGCCTCCATGGGTAATTCCCAGACTTGCTTCCAATTCATGATACAGTTGACATGTACCAGCATGATCAGGAATATTATGATAGAATTTGATTCTCTTTGGAGCACAGCTGTTCATCCTAGAGGTGCTCTTTTTAAATTGTTCATGAGTTTACTGCTCTTTTAGTCCAATTAGTACCTAACCATAGATTTAAAATTGTGTTTTTTAAACTGCTTGTCCAAATTTAATGTGTTAAAAAATTCCAGTAGAATTTCAGTAACTGACTTAGAATGGCAGATTTCTACAATCCAAAATGTTGCCTATCCATGTTCTCCAGAGATGTTGCCTGGCCCACTGAGTTACTCCAGCACTTTGTGTCTATTTTTTCAATTATTCTGCTGCCTGTCAGGCAAAACTTCATAAATATAGAAACAAAGGTTTCAAAGGTCTTTTATTGTCACTTGTACCAATTAAGGTACAGTGATATTCGAATTAGGTATTGCAGATGGTTTACAACAAAAGGCACAGTGCTGGCGTAACTCAGTGGAGTCAGGCAGCATCTCGAGAGAATGTGGATGAGAGTTATTTTGGGTTGGGGCTCTCAGTCAAACCTGCTGAGTTACTCCAGCAATTTGTTACTTTTTTCATATTGTTTTTTACATATAAAGGAAGGAATCATCTGTACCAATTTGATAATTATGTATTTTGTGGTTTTCAAGTTTAAACCTGATTTAAAGGGTGAGGTTGATAGTTTAATTATTTTACAAAAGTTAATGTACTGCAGTCAAAACCAAACTATTGGCCTTTGAAATTTAAAAAGCATTTTGCATATCATATGTGTGAGAGATTAAGGACTAAATTGAAGGCACATAAATGAGAACTTGCATTTGTACAGAGCCTTTTTGTTGGCTTCTGGACATGTCAATGATGTACTTTTGAAGTGCAGCCAGTGCTGTAGTCATCAACTTGGGAAGCAGTTAGTGTGGCAAACTCCTATAAAGTAAGTGTGATGTCTGGATATACAGTGGCTTGCAAAAGTATTCATACCCCTTGAACTTTTCCACATTTTGTCACATTACAATCACAAAAGTAAATGTATTTTATTGGTATTTTATGTGATAGACCAACACAAAGTGGCGCATAATTGTCAAGTGGAAGGTGACGTAAATTGTGACGTAAATACATTTACGTTTGTGGTTGTAACGTGACAAGATGTGGAAAATTTCAAGGGGTATGAATACTTTTGCAAGCCACTGTATTAATCTCTTATCGACCTTCAATGAGATTGACCGAATGATAAATATTAGCTAGAGTAGTAGAGTTAATTCTCATGGCTTTCAAGATGATGTCACAGGATTTTTTTCTGCCCATCGCAAAGGACCGATAGCAGTTCAGTTTAATATTTCCCACAAAATATGTGAATTTATTTAGCTTCAGGAATCTAGTAAAACAAAGATTTACAAACTTTTATCTTTCCATTTTGGTTAAAATTCAGTCAAGAATTTGGATAGCTTTGTAAACCAGGGAGAAAAAAAACTATCACCAGTGACATTTCTGCATTCTCATGGTACTGGTTCAATTTATTATACCTTAATATTAAATGAAGATGGGATTGGTGTGGGTTATAATGCTGCGTGTTGAGAATATTTGTGCATGATTGTCTGGACCCATCTATTGAAAATAATTAAGAGTTTAGGAATGTAGGAGGCAATCTGCTAATTGTGGAACTGTAGACTCAAGAGACTGTTCAATCAATCAGATTTATTCATCACATACACAATAAAGTGCAGTGAAATGAACTTGCCAGCAGCAGTACAATCAAAAAAGAACACACAATACACAAAAATGTAACACAAACATCCACCACAGCATTCTTCACTGTGGTGGAAGGCATAAAGTATAGTCAGTCCTCCTCCATTGTTCCCCCGTGGTCAGGGCCCGTGGTACATCTGCGGGCGGCCAGATGTATAGATCTATTAGTCGGGATGGTAATTCCTGTATCGGTGCTACCCTATCGGAGACCGCGGCTTCGGGATGTTGTACGCCGCTGGCCGGCGATCGAAGCTCTTCTCCGGGGATCCCCAGTGAGGGGTCCCGCTCCGGATGTTAAGTGCACACCGCGGCTAGAGGCTCCGCAGACCTCGGCTTCAGGATGTTATCGGCCGGCGATCGGAGCTCTTCTCCAGTGATCCCTAGCGGGTGGTCCCAGCTCTGCAGACCGCGGCTTCAGGCTGTAACAGTCCGTGGGCAAGCGATCGAAGCACTCCCTTCTGGCGACCTCGGCAAGGGTTCGCCCACTCCGCGATGGAAAAAGGCCCCTCTCTGTGGAGGAGGCTACCAAAAGTGGTTCCCGCCCACCCCCCACCCCCTCTCAACCCCCCACCCAATACACACTAAGAGACATTAAAACACACATTTGGACACACCAAAAAAAAAGGTACGAATGACGAACACGCTGCTGGCAGGGCATCCAACTCGCAGCGCCCCCACCGACCGCTGATGATGTAATCTAAAGCAAAAACTTCTGAAGAAGCTTAGCAGGTCAGGCATAATTTTTTGGAGGCTAATGTACAATCGACGTTGACAATTTGATATTTTTAATGAAGTATCTTTACTTTAGAAGAGTAAAGCAAGTTGCCAAAAACACTTTATTTTTAAGGTCTTTATTGAGCCGCTGAAATTATGGTTTCTTTGCTGTGTATTGTAGCTTTATGTATGGCGTGGAAGACTTTTGCCACTGAATAACTTTATAATGATGAATGGCTCCAGTAAATTACTTTTAGCAGAGAATGAATCTACATAGTTTTGTTCAAATGGAAAGAGGTTTAGAGCAGTGCAATGTATAAATGTGTGTCCGATGCCAAAAGCAAATTTTCTCAAGGCAGTGAACACTGGAAATCCTACCCGGAATACTTAAAAACAGATTGTAGAAATAGCCTTTCAGTGATTTACAGATATCATCGGTTTGGAAACCAAACAAAAAATTGTCTCATTGTTTTGCAACAGTTTGTTCACAAAGATTTTACTTAAAACTTAAATTCATGGAATTCGTATTTTCCCAAAGGTAAACTGCTAGCTTACATATGGTTGGTTATGCACCTCCAAAATGGCTAAAGGCCCTGTCCCACTTTCCCGAGTTACTCACGAACTCTCCCGCGTTTTCCCCTTGATTCGAACTCGGAGAATTGCGGTAATAGCCGTTCGTAGGTATTCGGGGCTATTTTTTGAACTCGTGGACATTTTTCAACATGTTGAAAAAAGTCCCGACTTACTTGATGCCCCGTGTTCCTACGGCTGGCATTACGAGCCGCTACGAAACATCTACGGACTCGCTACCAACATTCCCCGAGTTCGAATCAAGGGGGAAACTCGGGAGAATTCGTGAGTAAATCAGGAAAGTGAAGTGGGACATGGCCTTTAGTATTTTTCAATATTATAGTTAAATGTTAACTAAATCAAAAAGACCTTGTACAAGAAATTTCAGTGGTTAGGGAGTGAGGGTGTGGAAGATGGCTTTGCTTTAGTTTATTATTTACATGCTTACTGAGATATAGTAATTTTTTTTTTGTGCTATCTAGTCAAAGAAAAACTGTATATGATTGCAATCAAGCCATCCACAGTGCACAGATAAAGAGCACAACATTTAGTGCATGATAAAGACCCATTAAAAAGATAGTTCAAAGGTCTGCAATGAGGTAGATTTGAGGTAGGCACCACACTCTAGTCAATGAGAGGACTATTTAGTTGCCTGATAACAGCTGGAAGAAACTATCCTTGAATCTGGAGGTACGTGTTTTTCAACCTGTACAGATAGGAGAGGGGTGAAGAAGGAGTGACTGGGGTGAGACTGGTCCTTCATTATGCAGTCTTGCCAAGGCAGCATGTTGTATTGATGGAGTTAATGGAAAGACGGTTAGTTTGTGTGATGTCTGGGCTACATCCACATCTGAGATTTCTTGTGTCCTTTGATGGAGTTGTTCCGAAAGCAGGTTGTGATGCATTCAGATAAAATGCTCTCTACTGCACATATGTAGAAGTTGGTGAGGGTTGTTGGGAACATGCCGAACTTCCTGAGCCTTCAAGGATGTAGAGATATTGGTATGCTTTATTGGCCATAGCTTTGGTGTGGCTGGTCCAGGACAAGTTACTGGTGATATTTATTTCTTGGATCTTGAAGCTTTCGACCATCTCTGCTTTGGCACCATCAATGGGTAGCGGGGTGTGTGTATTGCTTCACTTCCTGAAGTCAATCACGATCTCCTCTTGCTGATATTGAAGGAGAGGTTGTTGTTTTAACACCAAGTTACACGGTTCTCAATGTTCTTTCAGTGTCCCTGTGACTTTGGTGTTTCTGTAAGCCTCTTAAAAGGGGGCTAAGTTGTAATTCTTCTGTTCTCGTATCTCACATTGGAATTCCAATTATTAAATGGCAAGCTTTCATTCTGTCAATTCTCTCTCATTTTGCAAGATTGAATTTATAGGAATTTATGTTTGGAAATTCCTGTTTTGGCAAACCCCTCTTGCATTGCTGAGCTTAGGCAAAGTTGAAAGAAAATATGATAATGTTTTTTTTAAATGGGTATTAAATATGAGGGAGAAAAGTTGAGCTACTTTTAGAATATAATCCTATTTTGGGCATGGAAAAATATGCAAGAGCCATTTGTTTCACACTACTTTTTATTTATGATGTTGCATTTGATTACCTGTATTTATTGCCAATATGAAATATAAAATGCTCTCGTGCACAATTTTCAATTGTTATTCTGTGATAGAACCTAAATGGTCTTTTGAGATATGCGTGTTTTTATTTTCCAGGAGATGTCCTTAGTTGCCCCCGAATCTCCTTGGGAGCAAGCTAGAAGAGTATTCCAAACATATGATCCTGAAGGTAATTTAGTTTAATTAATAGATCATAATTTTCCAGCACAAATCTTTGCATTGTAAACAGCCCCAATCAAAGATTATTCTTGTTACTGTTTGTCAGGCTAACAGTGATAATAATGGGCACCTGTCATAATCGGACACAGCTGATTATCACAATATAGGAATTGAATTAGTTGTAGACCATTGAGAATAAACATTTTGTAATGCACAATCCTTCTCTATAATGCATCCTGAGCTATTTATAATAAAATAAATGCAACTTGACTGTAAATTTGAATTTTGTCCTAAGTCTTGTTCCTGTCAGTGAGCCTACCAATTGATTAATACAGATCTGGACAAATTAACAGTATCTGAAATGTGACCGGGCAATGGATTGCAAAAAAATTAAGAGCTTTTTGGGTTACTTTGATTGACCATAGGTACAAATGTTTTGACAATTAAAGTACTGTGATTTTTCAGTAGCAAATCTTGAATTTCTTGCCGTTCCCACGGCATCCCCGCAGGCTGGGAGCTACTGACCCCCCTGTCAGCGACTCTGCTTAAATTTCTTGCCGTTTTACGGCATCCCCACAAGCTGGAGCCGCCGACCCCCCCTGTCTGTGACACTGCTTGAATTTCTTGCCGTTTTTATGGTATCCCTGCAGGCTGGGAGCCGCTGACTGCACTGTTAGCGGCTCCTTACCTCGCAACCCGATCAATTTTGCCAGTTATCCGCATTTGCGGTTGTAATGGGGTTTCCCCACAGTCCATAACTGGCACACTCATCGGGCTGCGAAACTGGCAGGAAAACCTCTGTGAAAAGAGGCTCCTGCCTGAAAAACCCTGCTAAGTAAAAAACCAAAATTACCTTTTAGGTTTAACTTACCGAGCTCGGTCCTGCCAGTCCGGTGCTTGCGCCAATGCGGCTGACGTACTGCTGCGCATGCAGCCTGGCGGGTCTTCTTCACCGAATCACTCACGTGACTCCGAAGTAAAATAGAGATACTACCAAGGTTTTCATCAGTAAATAAAGATCCATTTTATCCTAGGGGGCGCCGTCCAGTTGGTATGGCTGCCCAGCCTGCAGCTGTCTGTCTTTTAACTTCTTTCTTTTATTTTTAATGTGTAAAAAGTGTTTTGTTTGGAGTCTATTCTTTTTTATGTGAGGGGGGAGGGGGAAACTACTTTTCTGGGTCCCCACCTGGTCGGAGAGGCAGCTCCGGGCTGCATCTTCGACCTGTCCTCACGGCCTACCAGCGGGCTTGGAGCGATGTTTCCAGATGGGACCAGCTGGAACCTCGGCTTCGACAGCGGCGCGGCACTGGAGCGTTATCGCGGAGCGGAGCGGGCAATGCCTTGCCTGGGTCACCGCGCTGGAGCTCCTGTGAGCTGAAGACAGCCGACATAAAAAACATCAAGGAGCCGCGGGTCTGTGAAGCCGGCGGCGGCGCTGAACTTTTAACACCGTGAGCCTGGGATCTCTCGCCGAGATCGCCAGTGGTGAAGCTCCATCCGGCGCGGCCTTGTTGGCTTCGGAAGCCGCGGTCCCCAGTAAGGAAGCGACTGTTCCAGGTGTCCCAAGCCGCTGAGAGGGTTCCCCCGACGCCGGAGCACCATCACCCGGCGAGAACGGCCTGGAACATCGGGCATCTGTAAAGGCGACTGCGGAGGCACCAATAGGCCCGACTATGGGTGGACATGGGATGGGGACTGGACATTGTGCCTTCCCTCATAATGGGGATGTTTTTTTTAATGTTAAAACTCTTTATCATTGTTATGTCTGTATTCTTTTATTTCTGTGCTGCATTGGCAAGAAGCATTTCACTACAATTGGTGTATGTGACCAATAAAATAACCTTTGAACCTTTGAAATTAACATACAGTTCATTGGTTTTACATGTTTTTAAGCCGAGAATAAAATATTTTGACTTTTAAATTTTAGAATGTCGTATGATTTATGTTTTGAAAATGAACTGCAATATCTTAAGTGCAGGAGAATGAAGAAAACTTTTCAAATTGCTTTTGATGCTGTATTTCTGTAGGAATTTAGTCTTCAAAGTTATGATACTTAGTCGACTATGTGGAGGCACATTGGTCAGAGCATGTAAATGCATCCGTACAGTTTAACAAAAGAAATGTTATAGAAAAAGTTGACAGCAATATTGAATACTAAGTAATTAATAATTTGAACACATGTACACACAAAACACAAGTGATTGAAACCCAAGTGAAGTTTAAATGGCATCATAAAAGTAAAACCTCCGGAATGGATGATATTCATTACGTGGTTGGTTGGTGTCAGTATCAGCACAATTACTATATTAAACGTTGAATCTTCAGATGCCCTGGTTCAAGCTAAAACTAAAGACAAATAATAATTTCCTCACACATTCCCTGTAAGTATCTCTGTCACTCCTTTAAAATATACCCCTTCTTTGAACAAGCTCTTAAATATTGCATCTGAATCAGTTTCCATTTGATTACACTCCTTCAGGATGTTCATATATGTGTTCAATTAATAAAACAATGAGATTGGGGACATTGCTATTCAACCTGTCAAATGAATTGGGGGGGGGGGGGGGGTTAGAAATAGTCAGTGAGGTAAACAAACATAATAGTTGAGTGGCAAATGACAATAGTGCTACCTTCCCAATATTTAACTGAAGGAAATAATGGGTTATCGGGGCTGTGACAGACAGCCTGACACCTTGCATGTCATTTTAATATTACACTTATCCCACCCCCCTGGATATTCCGAATTAATAAATTAAGGTTTTGTCAACTAATTACAAATCAGGCTAATTACAAATCAGTAACATTAGCCAACTCCAAAACATGAAGCGTTGAGCATTGGGATCCAGACATCACGGACAACTGGCCTCAGTTCCCCGCTCACATCTGGCAGTGTTCTCTGTCTGAACCAGGGACCATGGAGCGTTTTTGAAAGTGGAGAGGCTGAGCGATCACTCATCACTGGCCTTGGGGGTACCCGATGAGGGAGTGGAGCCACCGAGTGGGGAGGAGGGGGGGGGGGGGGCGTCCCCTCTCCCAGGGCAGCGACTTTGTGAAATTTGATGTATTAAAATCATGTTTTAGTGCATTGTAGAAGTATGATTTCAATTTTTGTATGAAGTATTTTTAAGAGGTAACTTTTTAAGGGGTAACTTTGTCCACATAGAGGGTGGTGGGTGTATGGAACAAGCTGCCAGAGGAGGTAGTTGAGGCAGGGACCATCCCAACATTTAAGAAACAGTTATACTGATACAAGGATAGGACAGGTTTGGAGGTGTGGACCAAAAGCAGGTAGCGTAGCTGGGACATGTTGGCGGGTGTGGGCAAGTTGCGCCGAAGGGCCTGTTTTCACACTGTATCACTCTATGACTATATTATACCTCCACCATGCATGAATGCTTCAAAATGAAGTGATTGAGTATTATTGCCATATACTCAAGCATAGAAACGTAGAAAATAGATGCAGGAATAGGCCATTTGGCCCTTCGAGCCAGCACTGCCATTCAATATGATCATGGCTGTTCATATTCTGCCCCACTGGAGAGGAGGGAAAGAGATGGGGTTGTTATGGTCCTTGATTACATTGACTACTTTCCCAAGGCAGCGTGAAGGTTAGATAGTCAATAGACAATAGGTGCAGGAGTAGGCCATTAAGCCCTTCGAGCCAGCACCGCCATTCAATGTGATCATGGCTGATCATCCCCAATCAGTACCCCGTTCCTGCCTTCTCCCCATATCCCCTGACTCCGTCACATTTAAGAGCCCTATCTAGCTCTCTCATGAAAGTATCCAGAGAACCGGCCTCCACTGCCCTCCGTGTTTCCTCATCTCCGTTCTAAGTGGCCAACCCCTTATTCTTAAACTGTGTCCCCTGGTTCTGGGCTCCCCCAACATTGTGAACATGTTTCCTGCCTCTAGCGTGTCCAAACCTTTAATAATCCTATATGTTTCAATAAGATCCCCTCTCATTCTTGTAAATTCCAGAGTATACAAGCCCAGCCGCTCCATTCTCTCAGCATACGACAGTCCCTCCATCCCAGGAATTAACCTTGTGAGGCTATGCTGCACTCCCTCAATAGCAAGAATGTCCTTCCTCAAATTTGGAAACCAAAACTGCACGCAATACTCCAGCTGTGGTCTCATCAGGGCCCTGTACAACTGCAGAAGGACCTCTTTGCTCCTATACTCAACTCCTCAATTATGGAGGTTGGAGGCTGATCAGTGTGATGGATGGGCTGCATTCACAATTTCTTGCAGCTATGGACAGAGCAATTGCCAAACCAAACTGTGATGCTTGCAGATAGCATGCTTTCTGGGGTTCATGTATAGAAATTGGTAAGTCATTGAAGACATGCCAAATTTCCAAATTTACTTCTGATTATGGAAGGGCTTTGGTACAATTTCATAGCTAGTCGAGCTGCTGTTTCTGTTTTTGTGATTTTTTTTTTGTGTGATTCTGTGACTGCTTTGATATCCCCTGGGTGCTCCGGTTTCATCACACACCCCAAAGACGAGCAGGTTGGTTGATAACTTTCACTGTAAAGTGCTCCCAGTGTAAGGTGAAAGGTAGAATCTGGGGGAGTTGATGGGAATGGGAGGAGAATAGTTGCACGGAAAATGAGAGGAGAAATGATATCAGTGAACCAGCAAAGACCCGACTGACTGAAATGGCCGCATTCTAAGGAAATTAACATGTTCTGCAAACAGGGTGCAGTTAAATATGCATGCGTGTTTAGGGCCATAATGTAAAATAACTGTGCAAGTTAAATATACATATTTACAGTTGGACAGGATTCCGTTTACAGGTAATGGCACTATTTATTTGTGCTGGGCAAGGTGAGAATATGAATATAGTTGAATTATGGCTGAAGATTAGAATATTAATGTCCAGTGAATCTTCCAACCAGTGGTTTCAGCAAACTTTCAGCATATTCAGTACACTGGCCATCAATTCAAAGCACGCTTCTAGGTTTAGCTGCCTGATCCCAGTCCTATATCCCTGTTTTAATACTTTCTCCTTCACTTGTATTTAACACTATTTAAAGCTATTTGTTTGAATTATTTATTTTTAATTAATTGTTTTTTTTTATTTTGAGCGTTTAACTCTGCTCAGTTTGTAAATGCCTCTGATAGTTGAACCACAGATTGATCAGGCCATTCTGTGAGAAAAGCTTCAGTGGCGTGCTACCTTTGACCTGCCCTATACTCAGCCTGTTCTGTCTTGCTGGATGCGTCTTGAGTGCGGAGGGTCAGTTTATTTTGCTCTCCACCTCCAAAAAACCTAAGATGGTTGAGCGTCAGGGCAGCAAGTGAGCAAAAAAAGCCCGAAACGTTCCCATTTCCTTCGCACCATAGATGCTGTCGCACCCGCTGAGTTTCTCCAGCACCTTTGTCTACCACTAGAGGTACTCATTTGGTCAAGCCACATCTATGGAGGCAAAGGTGTGGTTGACCCTGGGTTAGGACCCTGGTCAGGACTGAGTATAGTGGGAAAATAGTGTAAAAGATGAGTGGGACAGAATTGGTAGGTGGATCAAAGTGATGTGGGAGATGATGAGCGAATGGATCCAGGAGGGTGAAAGAGTCTGGACAACGCGCTTACTTCTCAAGATCTGTCCTTTGTAAACTGAGACAAGCTATGGAAGTAATTATCAGCTCGCATCTCCGTAGATTTAGCTATTTTTACCTTCTGAATGACATTGGCCAAAAGATAACATTTTGTCAGATTTGTGCCTTTTGCCTAACATCCTTTTACAATTGTGCAAATTTACGGTTTTACTGTCTAGAAACTTTAAGCCTATTAAATTGTTCTAAAACAGCAGTACATTGTGCCACAAAGATTTACCATATTTTTAAATGTAGAAATTTGACATGCAACAAAATTTGTAGGTGTACATGGTAACAGATTTACCAGGTGTGAAACAAATTTCAGTTTATCTGCAGAGCTTGGATTTATTTTTTTAAGCTGACATGCAATGGAAAACGATGCCAAAATATATTTCATATTAAATCATGTTTATATAAACAGACTAAGTGTTAAACTGTTCCCATAGCGAAAGATGAGCTGAAGTCTTCATATTTTAATATGGTGACATCTATCATGCAAGTCTGTGAAAAAGGAAGTATTGAAAAGGCCAGAGTAATTGGCCATGACATACACAACTAGCTTTTCAAATTGTTCCAGGCATAAATCAGCATTGGTCTTAATTAGCTTTAAAACAAAAGCTTTGAATAAACCTAATGTAGAACATATTTTACATTGGAAAAACTGGCTCATTTTTTCTGATCATCCTCAAGGATATAATAATAAATGGTTTGTTTCCATCCTGTTTGTTCTTAATGATGCTTACAGCAAAACCTGTCCCTTCTGAGCAATTTTGTTTTGACAGGCTACATTATGGCTGGTATGGGAAATGGATTGTGTAAGAAACACTTAAGTTTGGACATGTAGGGAGAATGTACACTCTCTTTGCCTGTGTCTGATGTGGGAATGTTTAATGCTTAATTATCACCTAAAATGGACAGAGTGTCACTATTAAGTACTAATCCTGAAATGTATGTGCACAAATCTAATCTTTTCAATACAAATATTTGGTATAACTATAAGAATCGTGTGTTCTCCACTGCTGCCAATCTGAGGGATCTTACGACCAACTAAAATTGTATTTAAATTTGCTGTATCAAATTATTTGACATAAAGTAACTTGGAAATCTCCATTTGTTCCAAATTCATTTGACATTTATTAGGCCTCTGTGTGCTATGTGACACGAGGAATGTAATTGCAAAGTAATCAACATTTTAAATTCCTGTTAAATTTGTTTACTGGAACTTTTTGAGCTTGTTTAATTTGCTCGGTTTATTTGTCTATTCTTGACCTGCAAGATTTTTAACGATTGTGTAATAAACTGCAGATTTCAAATTGGGTTGCATTCGGTCTTCATCTGAAACCTTAACTGTACCATTCCAAATTTAGTTGGTTCCTTGAACTTCATTGTACCTTTCATCCTTTGGCACCATACGGAAAAACATCTTTAATTTGAGAATGCTTTCTGCTTCTCATCCTTTTCATACCTATACACTTAATTTTCTCTTTTTATAGGTTTAATGATAAGATGATAATTTGTTTATTCTTGATGAACACAATAAATTTAACACAGAATGCAGTTATATACTAGTATTCTACGAACTGTGACATGAAGACTATTAATTGTACGATGTGCTTTACCAGAACAAATACATTCTCTACCACCTATTCTTTATGGTGAAACAATGCCACATGCAGCTAGAATAACTTTTATTTTATGTGAACAAGAAACTGCAATTGATGGATAATTCTGATAGGACATTGGCTCACGCTGGCAGAGATGTCTGTATCGAAAAGAAGGCATGTGTGGGGGAAAAATGTAAGAATATAATTTTGAATTACAATTATAGTAAGTTACTAAATTTTGTCTTTTCTTCAGTGAAGTGAGAACGTTTATTTCCAGTTTTATGCCTACTTGAAATAAAAACAAACTGCTAAAAATATTCAACATAGGTCTGAGTATAAAACGAGATGGCTAATATAAAGAGGTGAGGGCGAGATAGTAGAACAAGAGCTGGCAGTGGATCCAGGTAAGGAGGGATTGATTGGCAGGGAGAAGATAGGAAGGATCTGCAGAAGATAGTGACAGACTGTGAGTTGATAAAAGTTGAGCTCTGACTCCATTTAATTTATTTTGCATTCATTAGATGTTTTTTAGTTGTTAAACCTTAGTTAATGTTAGTAATATAAGTAATGTTTATTTATTTTACTAAAATGTTGCTGCACATTAAAAACATAGCTCCCTTAGCACTTTGAGATGACTGGAAAGTTATCAATAAATAACAAAATCATTCACTTTTTTTCAGCTTGCAAACCTCTGTGTGGGGCTTTGCAGTTAACTTATTCGGTTGTGAGACTTCTTCAACGTGGAGCTGGAAGCTTCACTGCCACTAGATATCTGTGTGCTTTAAGGTACTATGTTGGCCATCTGAGTCTGACAAGTGAAAAGCTGTGACTTGGCGGAGAGTACAGACATTTTATTTATTGCGGGTGCCTCTGCCAGCCTGATCACCATATTCAAAATTTGTTCTGATTATATAGTGGTAATTTTACAAATTGATTGCTTCAGTTCCAAATTTCCATGTAGGCATTCTGGTTACATTAGCCCCATGTGCAGGACACTGTTTATAGCAATATCTAGACAATAACTACCCCCTCAGCGTCGCAAGACAAAAGAGCCATAATTGACTTCAGGAAGTGTGGTAGAATGCATGCCCCTATCAGCATCAATGGTGTGCTTGTGGAAATGATTGAGAGCTCCAAGTTCCTTGGCACAAATATTACCACATTAATACAACAGCTAAGAAGGCACACCACTGCTTGAACAGAGTGAGGAAACACGGCATGTCTCCAGTGCCTGTTACAAATAACTACAGATGCACCATAGAAAGCATACTGTTGGTTGCATCATAGCTTGGTTTGCGTTCAGCTCTGCCCAAGACTACAAGAAATTTTCAGCTCCTCTCCTCCAGAAGGATTCTTTACTTTATACATATCAACCTTTTTCTTCTATCCCTCTGTAATATGCAAGGATTAAGTCTAATGATTTGTTTCAGTTGTGTAGGAAGAAGGAACTGCAGTGCTGGTTTACAAAACAAAAAGACACAAAGTGCTTGTGTAACTCAGCGGGTCAAGCAACCTCCATGGAGAACATGGATAGGTGACATTCCGGGTCAGGACTTTTGTTCAGACTTTATCTGTCGGAGAATAAAGTTAAGATTCATTGCATTTATTTTTGAATGCCTGTTTGTCAGAAATTCTTAGAAATTCCCAGTCTTTTTGAAGTGCTGACCAGACTGAGTTTGTGGCATGGCTGCCTGACAAAATGTGGGGTTGGTACTTGGGTTTTCAACATAAGTCCTACCCTGCAAAGGCCTTTCCAATCAGGAGCCAGTTTTGGGAATTAAGTTTCTGCTTGAATGGTGAAGAGATTACTGGTCTGAAGAAGGGTCTCGACCCGAAACGTCACCCATTCCTTCTCTCCAGAGATGCTGCCTGTCGCGCTGAGTTACCCCAGCTTTTTGTGTCTATCGTTGGTTTAAACCAACATCTGCAGTTTCTTCCTACAAACTTAACACTTACTGGGGCACTCCAGACAGAACTGGCCTAAGGTTTGTAAGTCTGAAGATGGGTCTAGACCCAAAACAGCACCCATCACATGTCTTCCAGAAATGATTGCTGCCCTCTGAGTTACTCCAGCACTTTGTGGTCTACCTAAGGGTTGCAAGTTGTGCACAACATTTTTTCATTCATCTGAAAAGGGAGACTGGCACTTTGTGCACTGTTGCACTGATGTACAACGGTGGTATTATTAAGCCTCTGGGGTAGAACTTGAACTTGCAGTTTTCTGATTCATAAGTCAAAGTTAACACCATAAATAAGCATAATTCTGTTAATGTGTAACCATGATTTATTGAACGATTGACAGTTTAAGGATAAACTTGAGCTTAGAATACATCTCCTTAAGATGTTGCTTCAGATTTTTAAAAATTATTATTTTTTAAATGTACTTGCAAAATCGGTATTAGGCTGTTACTTATCAGTGATGTCACTGCAGCTGCTTGAGAAGAATAAGACTTGACATGGTTAGTCACCACAGTAGAAAAGTTGTTTCTTTATATTTCAAATGTTTATATTTTTATTTCACTTTTCTGAACATAGAGGATTTTCTTTTCCTTTAAACATTTTTTGGAAATTTAATTTACCTCGTGTCAAATAATCTTCTGGGTATTGTATAGTTGTTTGATTGATTGAAATGTAAAATTGATATTGGTTTACTCAGATTTCAACTGGCAAAGAAGACCTAAATTGGGTACTTGTCATTTTCAGACATTTTCTTAATCCCATACGCCACAAAATATATACTCATAGTAAAACAGATGTAAAATCAGTTCTACACACTACTTCTCTCTAAAGGATGAGTTATTGTCATATTAGGGTTCAGAGATAGTGCATGTCATTTCTCATTTCGTCCAGGACCATCAAATAAGGTTTTGTAATTGAGAATTTCCCTTGACAATTGCAGGAAGTATGATCTTATTCTTTGCTCGTAACAAAAGCACTCCTAACTATAGTGTGCTTTCAGTTTCAGATTATTGATGTATTTTGCTGCTGCTTTTAATATCTTTAGCAGTATCTGTTCTTTGGTCTCAACATATAGAATGCCAAAATAAACCCCACAATATGCTACTGAATGAAGTTCTTTCAACAGATAAAAGCAGTTTTATTGAGAAGTATCTATATATATATATATATATCTATACTTATAAAACTCTGATCTGATCTTTTGTTTGTTTGCTTGTGGATCACATCTTCTCTAAAACCCGACGCGCTAATGGTGAAATTTTTACATATTCCGGTAGAGATTTGCCTCATGATTTCAAATATCCCCTCATTGAAAATTTGATTCATTATTTCCTGATTTTTTTTTTTTACTAAAATTATTCACCAATCTGACATTTTTTTTAAATCTAACGTGCTTACACAGATTAGATTATACTACTCAAAAACAAAATTAAATACATTTTTCCCCAACGTCTCACCAATTTGTGATCAATGCCAGTCTCAAGAAGCTACTATAGCGCACTCATTCGTCTTTTGTACAAAAATTCAAAGGTATTGGATTGAAATCTTTGAAATCTTCACAAAACTGTTTAAAATAAAAATGACACCAAAGCCAGAGTGGATTATTTTTGGAATAACAGAAGGTAGCTCGGAATTAAATGTGTTTCAAAATAATCTATTTTATTACAGCTTAATAATAGGAAAAAAGCTAATCTTAAAATTCTGGAAAGATGCCCCTGTCTCAACAGTAAATATGTGGATTTCAACTATGTTTGAAACACTACATCTGGAAGATACGTGACTCCGCCTGCCAGGAAAATCAGATCATTTCTATCAAATGTGGTCTGCATTTATAGAATTGCTACAAAGATAGGGTGCAAGAGTACCTTGGGCCTTAGTAAAGGGGGATGAAAAACTATCGAGTTGATAAATTCCTTTATCATGATGTATATAATATAGTAAACGGCTTTTTTTTTCTCCCTTTTTTTTCTTTTTCTAGGGTCTATCTCTTAATCCCCTTTCTCTAACTCTTTGACCAAGGGTGTTTTTTTTCTCCCCTTTGGCACGCTCTTTCACTTTCACAACTCTTTTCACCTACTTCACTCTTTCTGTTTCTATTCTTTTTCTTTCAAAGCCATTAAATTATGGGGTACAATGATTATAACAATATATATGTGATGTACACTGGTATTTACCTCTATTAAATAAAAATATTTAAAACATTTTTAATTTTAAAAAAAATTCTGACGTGCTGAAGCGAGCTGGATGATGTCACAATGCCTCTGCTCCTCGCGGCAAGCTGTGCAGAATTTTTGACGTACAGGGGCACTGTTTTCCACGAGCTGCTAGTTACATGGCCCACCTAGCTTCCCCTTCCCCCAGGCCTCAGGATTGAATCAACTAAACGTGCTCGTGCGCTGGGCTCCTTCAAATTCTACAACATGGTGGCGGCAGTCGTTATCACAGCGAGGGCGCGGACAAACGCAGTGGAAAAGTGGCCGTGGCAGCTGTCACAGGGGACGACCTCCTCGCCGTCACCCCCACCAGATTGTTTGCCATGCTGGTGGGTGAGCTTACCCTCGCGGAAGCCACGATCAGCCGGCCCTCCGCTGCTTTTCACTGTCCTCAGATCGCTCCAGGCCTTACTCTGGTCCACGCCGGCTGCAGCCTAGCTCGGGCCCGGTGCCTGGTTGGGAGGTTGAGGGGACGGGACCCAGCGGGTCCCCCTTGGTCTAGTGTGTGTGTGTGTGTATAAATATATATGTATAATAAATAATCCACATACACAATTTATGTATGATAAGAGAATTTAATGCTAAGCTGTGTGACATTAAGGATTTTGATTCCGGTTAAATTATGAACAAAATAAACCTGGTTTCATTTTTCCCTGTGGTATATCTGCTTTTTTCATTCCGACTGGTAATCCCTGTTCCAAGGCTTGTCTTGAGTTTTTTTTTGATGAATAATGAGACAAATGCAACATTTTAAACATGCTACTTCAGGGATTTCCTGCCTATCCCCCAGTCGTATCTCTTTTGAAACATATTGCTTCACTGGGATTAAAAATGCTTACCAATAGCATGAGCATGGTGTATGATACAAAATGGCAAATGAAAATGGTGCAAATTGTAGTGACACAATGTAAATGTATTCTATGCTGCAACAATTTATGCTTTAAGTTCACATTAACTTTACCTGGTATGAAATATGTGAATTATTAATATTCAGAGCCATTTGAGAGTGCAGGAGGATGAGGGGTGATTTTATAAAGGTGTATAAAATCATGAGAGGACTTGATAGGGTAAAATGCACAGTGTCTCATGCCCACAGTAGATGAATCGAGGACCAGAGGACATGGGTTTAAGGTGAAGGGGAAAAAGATTTAATTGGAATCTGACGGGTAACAAAGGGTAGTGGGCGTATGGAACAAGCTGCCATAGGATGTAGATGAGGCAGGGATTATCCCAACCTTTAAGAAACAGATAAGTACATAGATAGGACAGGTTTGGAGGGGTATGAACCACATGTGGACTGGTTGGACTAGTGTAGCTGGGACATGTTGGTCTGTGTGGGCAGGTTGGGCCAAAGGGCTTGTTTCAATGGTATATCACTCTTGAATTTTTGAGTTTAAAAATTGTGTTACCAGGCAATACTTAAAATCATCAATTAGAACCAATTTAGTTACACCATTAAAGCAATATACAAACTGTTCCACCTCATGAAAGGTAGCACTTCTTAAAAAGATAAATTATTATGCAGGGTTGTTATGTTGGCAGGCATTTTTTCCAGCTCTGTCATCTTGCATATCATTAATCCTTAGTTCATATGTTACCAAATTGAAATCCTTTCTAAGTATTGGGCAGATCTTCTGAAACCATGTTGGTAGTAATTTGTACTTGCATCATAGAAATATGAACCTGCTCGAGCCTGTTGTGCAATCTAATAAATCTACTTTCCCACCCTATCCCCATAACCTTTGATTTCCTTACCAATTAAAACTATTCGCTTTCAATATATTCAAGAATTACGTTTTCAGTAATTCATGGGATTAAGCCTTTGAGGGGAAAAAATCATCATCATTGCAGCCTAAGTGGGAACTTCATTAATCTGAGACAATGTCCTCTGGTCCTTGACTCTCACATTTTATTTTAATAAGCAAACCTTAAGATTACATTTTAACTTATTTGTTCTCTTTTAAGTTAGTGCATTGATGATCTACCTGAATGTAGTGGCAGAAGACTTGTAAAATAAACCAATCTTTCAAAAGTACATCCTAGTTGATTCTTCTGGTTATAACCAGATGTCTGCTTCTTTGAAATTACAGAGCTTTAAATTTTGAGCATTGTGAAACTTGTGCTCTGCCTCACCTTTCTGCGGTACTGATTTTAAATGGCATCTGGTGACATTAACGTTCTAACCCTTGTTGATCTGTAGCTCTTTAATGTGTGTTTAATCCATGACCTACATTAACAATGAGTACAGAGTGGGCCTCTATGTTGCCTGAAAACATGGTTGTCAGGGCAGCCAGCAAGTAAGAATGAAGCGTAGGGAACTAAACATTTTATTAGCAAATGTACAGTCCTTAGAAAATAAGATTGAGGACTTAGTACAAGATTGCTTAACCAGAGAGACATGAGGGAATGCTGTATACTGTGTTTCACAGAGATATGGCTTACCTCCCGCTCTTCAGACGCAGCCTTCCAGACTGAAGGTTTCTCGATCCGTTGGATGGACCCGACGGCGTCATCGGGTAAAGGGGGAGGCGGCAGCATCTGTCTCATGGTAAACTCTTTGCAGTTCTCTGAAGTGGTGGTCTTGTCCCACTCTCGCACCAGGAATATCTTCTAATGGAATGCTGCCCCTCCTACCTCCCAAGGGAATTCACAGTCATCATGACTGCAGTTTACAAGCTACCCTATGCAGAAATTTGGCTCGTACTGGAGGAGCTGCAAGCCATGGTCAACAAACTCCAGACAGCATGCCCTGATGCCTTCGCCATTATAGCCAAGGACCTCAAGATTAATTTGCAGATGTCGCATCCTAGTTTCACACCTTGCAGTTTATCCACAATTTAAAAACATGAAGTGCTTGGGTACACAAAATACTACAAAAACTAGAGTACAGAGCAAAAAACAAACTGTTAGAGAGACTTATCGGGTCAGGCAGCATGCGTGGAAGGAAAAGCAGTCTCATTTTGGGTCTAGTCCCTTCCTCTGGACTGGAGTGCATAAATAATGGAATATGGGCCAGGTCCTTATTTAATTATTTTTGAAGATTTAAGTCCCCTAAAAGAATGAACAAGGTAAATAAGATATACATTGGAGCTATCCAGCTTCAAAACAGCAGCATTGGGATATTGATGTAAATTGATATAATTCCATTAAAGAACACCAGATGCTGACCACATACTGCAGTTAAACTACTGCCTTGGAAACTACCAGATCTCCACCTCCTGTGTCATAATTTTCAATGATTCTACCGTTTAACTCCTCATTGCCAATTATTAATCATAAAATAAAAATGAAAATAGGAAGTTTGACATAGTGGGAATGTTGGGTTTCAGAGAACAACTTACGTTTATAAAGTTCTTTATAACAGAAAACTGTCCTGTGGCATTTGACAGGAGGATAAAGAAAACTATTTGGGGGGAAGATATTTGTAGAAGTTACCTAAAATTAGAGATTCAACATTCATGCCACTGTTATAAGCTACCCAAGCAAAATATGAAGTCCTGTACCTCCAGTTTGTGTGTGGCCTTCACTCTGGCAATGGAGGAGGCCCAGGACAGAAAGGTCAGTGAGAAGGGGAGTTAAAGTGGTTAGCAACTGGGAGCTCAAAAATCATGAAGTTAACTTAATTTGACCAGATCATTGCAAGCAATTATTATTGATGGTGTGCTTGTGTCCATTGCACAGTTCTATTGGTAATTCTTAATTTCATAATATTTTTTGGATTTGTGCTGAAGAGTAGGGATGAGCTCATGTAATCTTGACATTAAAATAAATGTTGATTGCCAGTGGATTTGATGTAGGAAAATCAATTATTGGAAACTGGCAGTGGATTATTTTTGTATGACTCGAGGGCTCCTGCCAATTTTTAATTCAATGGATATCCATTTGTGATCTGAAAGATAGTGTGTTACATTGATTCAGAATTTTTACACAGGATTATTCCTTGAATAGTTCAAGTTACAAGGTACATTTAGAGCCAAAATCAAATTTCAAATTCATCATTAATTGCAGGCAAATGGGACTAGTTTAGTTTGGTAACTTGGGTGGCATGAACAAGTTGGGCCTGCTTCCATGCTGTATAGCGCGAGACAGTTTGACTCCTAATACTTCAAAATGTGTGACACTGCATGTCTTTGCAACATGTAACAAGCAAAATTACTAAGTTTTAGAATTTTGATCTTCTGATCTTTATCTGTTCTGACAGATAAACTGATAAACTAGATGATAAACTAGTCCGTGTTGGTTTGTCCTTTAGTGAGTTTCGGGGGTTATCAAATCAGCAATCTTTTTGTTTTATTACAGATAATGGATTTATTCCGGACACTTTGCTGGAGGATGTGATGAGAGCCTTGGACTTGGTGTCGGAACCAGAGTAGTAAGTGTTCTCTGCTTTAAAATATGTTTCATTTATAAAGTGTAACACAAAATTATGTTTTTTCTTATTTATATATTTCATTCCTTACTGACTTAAATGTATAATTATTGTTCCATTTCTTGTACAAATACAACATTATTTCTAACCAGAATCCATCTTCCTAATTGTTTTGAATATAACAAAAAGAAATGTTGGAAGAATTGGTGCACACATTCCTTAACTTAAGAGAAAGTTCATACTCGTCTACTCGTGTTGCCTTGTATTACGGGCCACAATTTCAAAATTGTTAACTCATTGGGCTCTGTATCAGTTTTCTTTCAGCTCCTTCGAGCTTTTATTGTTAGTTTTATAAATTGACATATAATTCTGAACATTTAAGATATCTATAGTTGGAGAGAACACAAATAGGGACAACTAATTTGATAACCGTACAATCTTTTGCAGAAATAATTTAATAGTCCGTCCAACTGGGATTGGAAACTTATGAAACTGCAAATGTTTCCAATGGAGATTAGGGTGATTCTATGATAATATTATGATTGTAAACAGTTGAATTTCCCGGATCCTCAAAAAATATTATGCACAAATACAACCGCTGAAACAAATTGCAAAAACATGAGGATGACTTGTAAAAGAACTAGAGAACATGAATTTCTGAGCATAAAATGTTTAGCTCAGCAGCAATCTTTGTACCAAAGTGAACATCGGAAATAGTTTATATTGAGGTTATCGGTCGATGTAATAATAGTTGAGGCATTGATGAGTTAAATGTATAATAGGCAGTAAAAAAAATCTTTGAAACCTTAAAGGTTGTAAAAAATTAAAGGAATGAGAAGCCAGTGCACTTTAAGATTACACTAGACCGAGGGGGGGGGGGGGGGGGGGGGGGGGGGGGGCGGGGCGGGCCTGCGGCGTGACGCACACGCAAACCACACACACTATTCATTGGCTCCTTTTACCCCATCACCGCCCTATCCGCTGACGCATAGCCCCCACCTAGCAAGTGCGATTAGAGAGGGGGGAGGGAGAGATGCGGGGGCGGTGGGGTGGTAGAGGGAAGGGGGGTGGGGGGGGTAGAGGATGGGGAGAGGGGGGTGGTGAGGGATGTGGATGGGGGGAGGGGATGGAGATGGGGGAGGGGAGTGGGGGGGAAGGAGGGGGAGTGGGGGAGAGAGAGGGCGTACCTGAACTCGGCGAGCGGGCGGCACGGACACTGAGCGGGTGGGGCCGACTGCGAGTGGGACTTCTGAAACCCTCAGAAACCCAACCAAATTACTGCGTGTTCAGCAGCGCCAATCCAGAGCCCTGGGGGCGGGGCGGCCAGCCGAGTGCGAGTCGACTGCGAGCGGGCGGCGAATAAATGACTGCTAGTCGGGGTGACATAACTCGCAGCGCGTGGGAAAAAATGCCTGGCAGGCTGCGCGTTGAAAACACAACGCAGCGGGCCGCGAGGTGCAGAGCCATTGTGACATCATCAGCTCGCTAGCTTTAAAAAATAATTCATTTTTGTGAACAATTTTAATACAAAATTCAAGAAATAATGAATCAAATTTTTAGATGAGGTGATTTATGAGATCATGAGGTAAATCTCTATCAGAATATGTAAAAATGTCACCATTAGAGCATTGTGTTTTCGAGGAGATGTGAATCACACACAGGGCGGGCCTGCGGCGTGACGCACACGCAAACCACACACACTATTCATTGGCTCCTTTTACCCCATCACCGCCCTATCCGCTGACGCATAGCCCCCACCTAGCAAGTGCGATTAGAGAGGGGGGAGGGAGAGATGCGGGGGCGGTGGGGGGTAGAGGGAAGGGGGGTGGGGGGGTAGAGGATGGGGAGAGGGGGGTGGTGAGGGATGTGGATGGGGGGAGGGGATGGAGATGGGGGAGGGGAGTGGGGGGGAAGGAGGGGGAGTGGGGGAGAGAGAGGGCGTACCTGAACTCGGCGAGCGGGCGGCACGGACACTGAGCGGGTGGGGCCGACTGCGAGTGGGACTTCTGAAACCCTCAGAAACCCAACCAAATTACTGCGTGTTCAGCAGCGCCAATCCAGAGCCCTGGGGGCGGGGCGGCCAGCCGAGTGCGAGTCGACTGCGAGCGGGCGGCGAATAAATGACTGCTAGTCGGGGTGACATAACTCGCAGCGCGTGGGAAAAAATGCCTGGCAGGCTGCGCGTTGAAAACACAACGCAGCGGGCCGCGAGGTGCAGAGCCATTGTGACATCATCAGCTCGCTAGCTTTAAAAAATAATTCATTTTTGTGAACAATTTTAATACAAAATTCAAGAAATAATGAATCAAATTTTCAGATGAGGTGATTTATGAGATCATGAGGTAAATCTCTATCAGAATATGTAAAAATGTCACCATTAGAGCATTGTGTTTTCGAGGAGATGTGAATCACACACAAACCAGACAGTCTCGCACACACATACACACACACACACACACACACACACACACACACACACACACAGACACACACGCACAGACAGACAGACACGCACGCGCGCGCACACACACCCCTCCACACACGCACGCGCACACACACACACACACAAATACATCCACATCCACAAATACATCTACATCTAAGATCAGAGTTTTATAATTATTGAGATGATGGGATTTAATTTTCCTGTTCCTTTACAATTCATTCGCAATAAACATATTTCTGTGATTTCTCAGATCTTTTTTTCTGTTTTTTTTTAATGCCTCCTTCAAAGTAACTGGTATTAAGGAGGGTATGGAGAAAATCTACTCGTCAAACTGAAAACGTGAGCAAAACACGAAGTGCTGGAGCAACACGGTCAGAGAGATCTAGACTGAAAACAGGGAGGCTTTATAATGCACTGGTCAGACCACATTTAGAATATTGTGAACAGTTTTGGGCCCCATATCTGAGGAAGGATATGCTGGTGTTGGAGAGGATCTAGAGGAGGTTATCAAAAATGTAAACAAAAATCCCAGGGATGATTGGGTTAACGGATGATGACCTTACTGATGGTAGTGGGCCGGTACGCACTCGAGTTCAGAAGGATGAAGGGGACCTCATTGAAACTTACCAAATAGGGAAAGGCCTGGCTAGAGTGGATGTGGAGAGGATGTTCCACGATTGGGAGAGTCTAGGACCAAAGGACACAGCCTCAGAATAACAGGAGGTACTTTAGAAAAGAGATAAGAAACAATTTATTTAGGAGAGGGTGGTGAATCGGTGGAATTCATTGCCACAGATGGCCATGGAGGCCAAGTCGTTGGGTATTTTTAAAAGCGGAGATTGACAGGTTCTTGATTAGTAAGTGGGTCACTGATTACAGGGAGAAGGCAGGAGAATGGGGTTGAGAGGGGAAGATAGATCAGCCATGATTGAATGGCGGTGTAGACTCGATGGAGCAAATGGCCTAGTTCTGCTCCAATCATTATGAACTTATAAAAACGATGTCAGATAAGGAGAGAAGAGGAGTGAAATGTAAAGCAATGAAGAAAGGATATACATGGTAGAGGATAAGAGGGGAGGGGAGAAAGGGGAATAAAAGATAAATGGGATGCTTTGTGGGAGACCTAACACTGGGAATGGAGGAAGCCATGAACAAAAAGGGCAGAATAAGAACAGGAAGCGGTCAGAATAGTTAGCAACCAGGAGATGCAGCAGACCTTGGTGGACAGAGAGCATGTTTGACAACGGTCACCGAGTATACGCTTGGTCTCGCCGATGTAAAGGTGACCACTTTGGGAGAATCAGATGCAATAGACAAGGTTTAAAGAGGTGCATTTGAACCTTTGCTTGACCAGGAAGGGCTTCTGGGATCCCTGGATATAGGTGAACGAGGAGGTGTAGGGACAAGCGTACTACATCTCCTGCAGATGCAGGGAAAAGTACCAGGCAAGAGGAAAATTTGGGTGGCAAGGGATGTGTAAACCAAGGAGTTGCAGAGGGAATGGTCTTGAGGCAAGCATGAGTTATCATTCTGGCTTGCGATGGCTGGTCTGGAGAACTCGTGGGTCCTGGCAACATTCCTGATTCCGGACCAAGGAGAGGTCCAAAGACCCTTAATTACACACCAAGATACTCAGATGAACAAATTCTTGTGACTATCGCTTAGACTATATCAGCTGTTTTAGAAGAAAACAAAATTCATGCACTGAACATGTTAGAAACATAGAAAATAGGTGCAAGAGTAGGCCATTCGGCCCTTCGAGCCTGCACCGCCATTCAATATGATCATGGCTAATCATCCAACTCAGTATCCCGTACCTGCCTTCTCTTCATACCCCCTGATCCCTTTAGCCACAAGGGCCACATCTAACTCCCTCTTAAATATAGCCAATGAACTGGCCTCAACTACCTTCTGTGTGAAAAATGTTTTTCTTATCTCCGTCCTAAAGGATTTCCCCCTTATCCTTAAACTGTGACCCCTTCAGGCACGTGCCATCAGGGTAGGCAAGGTAGGCACTGCCTACCCTGACTAAAATTATAACATGGTAATAACTAAATATAAATAGTAAATGCATGGGAGAATTATGCCTATGTAAGAGATTGATCTCTCAGGTAGGCATAATTCTCCGTGCCTTTCATCCGCAGCGCTTGTAACATGGGAAGCTCTGTGCAGCCCACGTGCCGTCAGCGCTGCTTCAAGCGGGGCTGAAGGCAGCAGAAATTCTGCCTTTGCAGCACTGAGCAGGCGCAGCAGCCTACTGCGCAGCGCTAGTTTCTTGGCGGGGTTTTCAAATATGGATTGGCATTATTTTAAGTGTACCTTAGGAAACTGGGAAAGAAGAATGGAGCTTGTGTACCAATTATGTGGTAAGTACATTTCTTGGTGATGTTTTTGAATACTGTATTTTCCAGGGGGTGGGAGGAGAGCTCTTTTCACAGCGTTTGGGGAGTCTGGCCCGGTGTAAAGTTGCGGGGGGGGCACGAATGTTGTGAGGGAGGGGATCGGGATAATGCCACTTGCGACCCTCCTTGCACGGGGGGGGGGGGGGGGGCGAAGCAGCTCGGGTGGCTGTGAGCGGCATGACAGCAGAACTGGCCGCCATCTCAGCTCCTTCTGCCGGTCCCTGCTCACCTCTGGCAGCTCTCCGTCTAAAAACCTCTCTCCTGCCGCTCGCTGGCCTCACTCATATCCCACAAATTCCAACAGCGCGATTGAGGTTACTCGGCTGTGGGAATTTAAGGATTTGCAGGAAGCCGCAGACATGAGCGAAGTCGGCGAGTGGCAGGTGACAGGTGTTCAGACGGAAAGCACTGCCAGAGGTGAGCGGGCCGGCAGAAGGCGCTGAAGTGGTGGTCAGTTCTGCTGTCGGGTCCCGGAGGCTGCTTGCAGCTCCCCAAGCTGCTTCTATCCCCGGCTACAGTGCATGGCTTCGCGCCCGTAGAGAGCTGCGGCAGCGGTGAGTGAGTGAGTTACTGGCATTATCCCCGACCCCCTCCTTCTCAACTCTCCGCAACTTTACCCCGGCACAGCCTCTCCACACGCTGTGAAAGGAACTCTCACCCCAAATGGACCCTTGAACAAGTGTTGTCATTCAATTAGATGGCAACTGATTCAACTATTCCCTGTACTCCCGTTTTTCCCACCATTTCTCCACCTGACATCAATCTTCACCCCTCCACCCATTCAGTAATTCAGAATAAAGGAGACTAGGAATCCTTGGGAAAATTGAATTGTTACTGCTTTTATTTATTTTATTTTTTTTTATGGAGAGACCAATTGCGCATGCGCGGTTTAAATTTTTTTTTTAAAGCCGACCGACTGCCTGCCCTGAGTAATTACTTACGGCACGTTGCTGGACCCCTTGTACTGGACTTCCCCAACATCGGGAACAATCTTCCTGCATCGAGCATGTCCAACCCCTTAAGAATTTTGTAAGTTTCTATAAGATCCCCCCTCAATCTTCTAAATTCTAGCGAGTACAAGCCGAGTCTACCCAGTCTTTCTTCATATGAAAATCCTGAAATCCCAGGAATCAGTCTGGTGAACCTTCTCTGTGCTCCCTCTATGGCAAGAATGTCTTTCCTCAGATTTGAAGACCATAACTGTACGCAATACTCCAGGTGTGGTCTCACCAAGACCCTGCACAACTGCAGTAGAACCTCCCTGCTCCTATACTCAAATCCTTTTGCGTGTTACTATGCATGTACCAATTTAACCCATTTATTGCTGAATATCATTAGACGTTCTTCAAACTGGCTTAAGAAATGAACAGCAATGTCTTAAAGCAATAACCCTTTCTGTGAAAATCTTAGCAAAGCAGATTATCAAAATCTAATTACAAATCCAACCTAGTTATGATTTTTGTTTGAATTTATTTTAAAAAATATTAAAATCAATCTTTTAAATAAAATTGTGGTTGCCAACTGCTGTGAATTTAATAATCTTCTCTTGCCCAGAGCTGAATTCTTGACCAATACACTAAAAGGACTTCCACATTTTCAGTGTCTGAAGTCTCATATGAACGGTATACAAACCTGTTACATCAACGTGTACTGAGATTGCAAAAAGAAAAAAAAATACACATGTATGTCATGTTTAAGTTATGAAAATCAACTTCTGTCTTTGTTCCTGCAAAATTTAGGGCAATGTAAGTTATGCCTTTGAGCCTATGATTGCTTATTGTCATGGTCTTGCTTTAGTAAGATAATCTAATCAATGCATGCAGCTTGCTAACCTTCCAACTATTGCATCTTATTCTTGATTTCAAGTATCAAAATTAAGATCCTGTTGGAAGAGAAATATATTCAGGGCATATCTACATAATCAGTGGATATTTTCCCCTTGAGCATTGCAGTACAATTTTCAAGGGCGGACAAGTGGAATCTCAGGATTTTACTCTGTCTTTGCTTGCATAAGAAGCACGAATGACTGATCTGAGTTTTTCTCCCAAAAAAGGCGATGCAAAGCAAGTAGTTTTGAATAGTACCAGATTATGCTGGCAAATGAGCCAACTTCAGCCTAATTCTGGCACCACTGTTATGGAGAGACAGATCAGGAACAATGAGCTAAGATTTGAACTGTGGATATAGTTGGAGCAATGTGATTATTTTACTCTTTGAATTTACTGTACACATAAAGCCAGACATGTTTGCATAATTCGAAAATAACTATTCTTGGCAATCCTAATGTTAGGATTTTCCTTCCATTTTTTATTAACACTTTCTTTAGCTCAGAAATAACACTGAATAATTTATTTGCAGTGAATTGTTTCTAAATCTTGGCACCACTATTACGGGTGGATGTTTATCCAAGCACAACGGTCAGCTCTCACATAATTTGGATGCTTCATTGCTTCCTCCCACAATACATTAAGATAATTTGAAAGGCCTTCTGTAAATCATATTTTCTTCTTTGCTCATTTTTATATTTTCATATCATTTTGCCACTACAGTGTAGCAAAACATTCAATTTTATCAACATTATTGGAGGATACACTGTCTCTTGCAACCCACCTAACTTTTTTTCCTTATTACCCTACAATTGTTCTGTGTCGTCACCATTATTTTTCATCTCCATTGCCTTTAGGAATTTATCCTACTCTGCCTCCTATAACATATGTTTCCATGTTAATTTCACAGTTAACAACCTTCTCACCTCTGTTTTCAGCAATAAGTTTCTGACGGTGTATTTACACATAGATTTTAGATTTTTTTTTAGATTCTTCAGTTTTGTCCAACTTTTGACCTAGCTAATGTACAAGACTATTCTGATCACCTTTCTTGAGGTTATAATTCTCCTTAACTTTTTCCTTATCAATCCCCATTTAGATTCACTGTGACTGCCCCAGCATTACGCATAATTTCTGCAGAGAGTTGCCCTTTTTCCTATCTGTCGATATGCTGGTCTTTGCCACAGTGCCATTAGGTTTACGGCCATTTGCTTGAAACACCTAGTTCTCAGCCCCCTTATTTGCTTCTTGTGCACCCACGACTGTGCAGCCATATACAAATCTAATTTAATTTTCAAATTTGCAGGCGACACTACCATTGAGGGCTGGAATTGTGACATAGCCCAGACCATCACACAAACTAACCTCCCTACTAATGACTCAATTTATACCTCATACTGCCTCGGCAAGGCCAGCAGCATATTCAAGGTCGAGTCGCACTCTGGCCACTCCCTCTTCTCTCCACTCCCATCAGGCAAAAGGTATGGAAGTGTGAAAATTCACACCTCCAGATTCAGGGACAATTATTTCCCAGCTGTTATCAGGCCATTGAATCATCCTATCACAACCAGAGAGTGGTGCTGAACTACTACCACTCTGTGACCCTCAGACTATCCTTGATCGGACTTTGCTGGCTTTACTTTGCACTAAACGTTATTCCCTTATCATGTATCTTATACACTAAATGGTGAGTTCCCCTGGTCCTCACCTTTCACCCCACCAGCCAACGCATACAACAGATAGTCCTCCGCCAGTTTCGTCACCTCCAACGTGACCCCTCCACTCGCCACATCTTCCCATCTCCCCCCCCTGTCTGCCTTCCGCAAAGACCGCTCCCTCCGCAACTCCCTCGTCAATTCTTCCCTTCCCTCCCGCTCCACTCCTTCCCCGGGCACTTTCCCTTGCAACCGCAAGAGATGCTACATTTGTCCCTTCACCTCCCCCATCCACTCCTTTCAGGGACCCAAGCAGTCATTCCAAGTCCGACAGAGGTTCACCTGCACCTCCTCCAACCTCATCTACTGCATCCGTTGCTCCAGATGCCAGCTGATCTACATCGGTGAGACCAAGCGGAGGCTGGGCGATCGTTTCGCCGAACACCTCCGCTCGGTCCGCAATAACCAACCCGACCTCCCGGTGGCTCAGCACTTCAACTCCCCCTCCCACTGCGTATCCGACCTCTCGGTCCTGGGCCTCCTCCACGGCCAGAGTGATCAACACCGCAAGTTGGAGGAACAGCACCTCATATTCCGCTTGGGGAGTCTGCATCCTCTGGGCTTAAACATTGAATTTTCTCAATTCTGTTAACCCAGACTGCCTCCCCCCCACCTCTCCCTCAGCCCTCTGGCCCTGACATTCCTTCTCCATCTCCCCCCCCCCCCCCCCAGTCGCACTAGCTTCTCATTTTCACACCACAAACAGCTTACAATGGCCTGCTTCCTTTATCACCAATACTTTTTTGCATATCTTTCACTCATTGTTCCTTATCTCTCCACATCACTGTTTATATCTCTCGTTTCCCTGATCCCTGACCAGTCTGAAGAAGGGTCTCGACCCGAAACGTCGCCTATCTCCTTCGCTCCTTAGATGCTGCTGCACCCGCTGAGTTTCTCCAGCTTTTTGTGTAAGGCTCAATTTTAATCATGTGTTGTCTTTCTGCTGACTGGATGGCACGCAACAAAAGCTTTTCATAAGTGATCGGAGTAGAATCAGGCCATTTGACCCATCAAGTTTACTTCACCATTCAATCATGGCTGATCTATCTCTCCCTCCTAACCCCATTCTGCTGCCTTCTCCCCATAACCTTTGACACCCGCACTAGTCAAGAAATTGTACTGTACCTCGGTGCACGTGACAATAAACTAAACTGTAGATTTGCCTCTTAATTTCCTATTTACGCCATCTGACTGCTAGTAAATAACTTCAGAGTTGAGGCAATGTTACAACAATATTCGCATAAACAAATCCATGATGGTCAAAGTCCCTCTTGTCCCCCTCAACTCTGTGTGTTCAGGCTCTGCCCAATTGGAATGGGAGCATCACTAACAAGGCTCTTCTCCACTTTCTTCATGCAATGTCCTCGCTGTGTTCAAGATACTACCACTTGGAAATTTGAATCCAGTGTTTGTGAAGGAATCTTTTCAAGCAGGATCATATTTTAGATTAGTGTGTGGAGGAACAAACTGCAGAACAAGATGTAGAAGCAAGGAATTTCAGAAACGGGGAACTGATTTACAAAACAAGACACAAAGTGCTGGGGTAACTCAACGGGTTGAGTAGCATCCCTGGCGAACATGGAAAGATGATGATTCAGTCCGGTGCCATTTCGCAGACTGGAAATATAGAATAAGCTGTTTTTAACTTAAAACTGAAATCGGATAGGATCAATTTATTATCTTATAGGTAGGGTGCCTTTAAGAAAGTATGATAAAAAGACGATAGAAATTAATGGGCCTGAATGCTTAAATATCTTCAGTATCTGCAGATCTCTATCCCGACCCAAAACATCACCTACCCTTGATCTCTGGAGATGCTGCCTGACCAATCGAGTTACTGAAGCATTTTGTGTCTTTGTTTGATCTGTATCCCAAGACGGAGAATAGTTGAATTTGTTTCTATCAGAGGCATGGCTCTTTGGAATTTTCGTCTTCAAAGGACATTTGGTCATAAGGTCACAGGAGCAGAGTTCGGCCATTCGGCCCATCAAGTCTACTCCGCCAGATAATCATTGTTGATCTATCTCTCCCTCCTAACTCCATTCTCCTGCCTTCTTCCCATAACCCCTGACATCCATATGAATCAACATTGGAAGCGGAGGCTTTGAGTTTTATTAAGGCAGAGGTAAATAGATTCTTGATAAGCAAGTGGGTGAAAGGTGCCCAGAAGGGCTTTGAAGGCTCAATCAGTGAGCATATTATAGATGGAAAGATTTTGGGGTATTAAGGGAATCAAGTGATTAGTGCAGTACAGTAGAAAATCAGCCGTGATCATTGACATGAGAGGCTGAATGATCTACTCGTCCTATATTATGTGAGTGACTCAGTAGGAACTGTAGATCGTGATATACCTTGAGCCTCGTTCCTCTTGTCTTCTAGATTTTGGTGTTTTTGGGAAGTGCAGTCAAAGAAGCCTTGGTGAGCCACTGCATGGCATCTTATTGAATATGCACACACATGGTAGTGAGAATAACTATTCAAGGTGTTGGATGATTAACATGCAATGGGATGTTCTTCCAGGTATGTGGAACGTATACCATCAGAGTTCTGATTTGCATCTTACACATGGTGGAAATGCTCTAAAGCTATGGCATTCTTGCTTCCATGGAAAAAATACCCAAAAACGTAGGACATCTCTAGCATCACTTGGTTTAGTTATGTTAAGCTCCAAATGTCTTTGTATATTATGTACAACGATGAACAGAATCTCTTGTTTAGAGTCTGCATAAGATGTTTCGTATGACTATTTCAATGGAATGTTTTCTCTATTTCAGTGTGAATATTATGAAGAACAAATTGGACCCGGAAGGCCTAGGCATAATTTTATTGGGAACATTTCTACAAGAATTTTTTCCTGAGCAGGTAAAATGTCTGATTTCATATTTTAACAAAATAATGTTTGTGCAGGGTTTTAAAATCATATATTTGCATTTGATTACTCCGAAGATTATGTTAATGCTCTGATCTACCAGGTGCAAAATTGAAAAGAGTTTGGAGCTTCGATAGGGAGGAGAAAGAGAACCCACTGAACCAAAAAACATAAGGAAAATCAACCATCATACTTTAGCAATCAATTATAGCATTCATTTATTGAGGTGAATTTTGCTGAATTCCCAATATGCACTGCCAGCAGAAAAACACGCTGTGTTTTTAAAACTTGCATTGTCGTTGGAGGTTCTAACACTCTAGAGAGCATGCTTCAGCAGAAACTGAAGTAATCTGAGCCTAGAGACTGCCTTGCACATAATATATTCCTTCAGATGCAAAAATCCACAAATTGCAGATTAATTGTAAAATAATAAATATCCAGAATTTTCTTTGGGCAAATACTACCTCCCCCTGGCCCCCACCAGTCAGCCCCCCATCTTGGTAGCACCTTCCTCGTATGCAGGATTAGTATTGTTTTTTTATTGTCACATGTACCGAGATACAGTAAAAAATCGTTGCTTTGTGTACTATCCAAGCAAATCGCGATTCCAGAATTCCCTGGTCAAAAGAGCATGAAGTGACCTATTTCCTGACTTCTCAGTATGGTTGTGAATTGTGGGTAGATGAATAACTTGATTAACGAGCTTGATGAATAACATCTGCATCTTTTTTTAAAGCTATTTTAGCCTTTCAGGTTCACAGTGTTTCAGTGAGATTTTCATATACACATCTTTCCTAAAGATTTCTGTCCATTTTCTGCTCAATTTTGATTACACAGTCTGTGCATGAGTTAGGAGGGGGCAAGCAATAGCACCATGCTGACTGAGATACAGTGCAATGGAACTTACATCATTTTGCCTTTCTCGTGGACAGACTTAAATCTCCAAGCAAAATATTTTTACCAGCTGATATGGACACTTGCTATGAGTAATGGTCAAGGACTAAGGGTCAAATTCTGTTGCAGACAGAACATGGGTATCTGCTTTACCAATAACTCAAGACTTTTTAAGTTTTTTTGAAGCAGCAATCAACCAAAATGTGCTGAAATTAATCAGGGCCCATGTGAAATTTTGTGGGTTATGGAATTAGAAAGATATTTATAATAATTTTTCATTGGCGGAGAAACCTGAATGATTATTATACTATTATAATTCAATCACATTTGGCGTTATGAAATGGCGTGAGCCCTTGAGCAGGCCTGCAGGGAAATGGAGAGCCAACATTTCTGGTGGGGCCCCTTCATCTGGACTGAAAGAGTCAAGGGGAGGTAGACGCTGGTCAAGTGGGATTGGGAAGTATGGCAATAAAAGTAAATGCGGGGAAGTGATAGGTGGAGGCAAGAAAAGGCTGGATAACAAGAAAAGTGGATAACAAATGGAACCAAGTGGAGGGATGGTGACAGATGCAAATGATGGAGGGGATTAGCGAGCAGTGAGAGGAGGGGGGATCCATTGGGAAGAATGTGGTAGCTATTGGGGGGTGGAGAAGGTAAAATAAATAAGATATAGGGAGCTGTGGGTGTGAAGAAGGGAGGTGTGAGGGGGGAAAGGTGAATAGGAGGAGAGAGAAGGTCAGAGGGGTTCAGGTTGTCTGATATTGGAGAATTCAATATTCATTCAATTGGATTGCTTTTGTTTGGTCTCTCCCTGGCAGTGATGGAAGCTGAGGACAGATGAGAAGAGGAATTAAAATGGCTGGCATCTTTAGTTTAGTTTAGAGGCACAGCATGGAAACAGGACCTCTGGTCCACCAAATCCATCTTCTTACTTATTAAGCCAGTTGCTCCTCTAGGGAGCAGAGGCCATTGACAAATGTCCTCCACCTCACTCGGTTGTTGGCAGTTCTTTTGAGATCTCCCCAGTTGAGCCCACTCTCAGAGATTTCTGTCTGGATACCTCTTCTCACCAAATGCATGCCAACCAGCAACCACCTGTACACTAGTTCTATGTTAACCCAGTTTTGCATCCTACTCACTAGGGGCAATTTACAGAAGCCAATTAACCTATATGTCTTTGGAGTGTGGGTGGAAACCCACACGGTCACTGGGAGAATGTACAAACTCCATACAGACAGCATCCATAGTCACGATTGAACCCCAGTCTCTGACGCTGTAAGGCAGCAACTGTGCCTCTGTGCCACTGTGCCGCCCGCGCCAGTGAGCGCTAAAGATGGCCACTCTTGATGTTATAACACATGAGGAGGTATTAATTCTCCAGCTTTAGCATGATTATGTTTAACAAATGGCTCCTTTAAAGGAACCCCTGCATTAAGTTATTACAAACATGGAGCCCATTGTTTTATCTTGATGAGTTGACCTTACATGCATTTGCTTTGATCCTTTCCTGGAGCAATCTTTGTGCCCCTTTGACAATGGGTGTTCTTCGCCATGCACTGTTTGCATCCCCGAAATACCCTTGTTCATTCTGAATTGTTGCAGCTGAAACAGACTTCTTTGAAGAAAGCTCATTGAGTTTGGCTGAATGAACCATTGATTTTCCATGCTTATTATTTTTTTGGGGGGGAGCTTCTGAATTTGCAGTTTTCAGCATTCTGCTTTGTGTTGTGATCATTGCAAATTCTGAGGCATAAACAAGATTGAGCAAATATCAAGCCTTTTCACTTTTTGAGATTGTCAACAATGACAATTATTTATTTAATTCCAAGAGTTTTGTTTTTTTTAATCTGTGCATATACTGTCTCTGAGAAAGGATGCCTTTTGAACCAACACAATATGTGGTATGATTAATGATAGTAGAACTGCATAATCGGAAATTGACATCAGAAGGCCAACAAAAGAAATCTTCAACCTTTGTAAGTTCATAACTTAAAATAATAAACAAGGGATGTATGATTCAAGGCCTCATGGGGAAATGATAGTAATTTATTAGTATAAATATAGCTACATTTGCTACCATCACTTGGTCGTCACATCCGTTTTTGTTAAATTCACATCACATTTAATTTTGAGGTTAGAGATAGTTCACTACATCCGAGATATTCTTCCATCTGTTGTCAAGACTAAAAATACCTTTCTCCTTTTCGGCATTAAACTTTCTGCGCAATCTGCTCAAGCAGTGTTGCTTACACTAACCTGTCTTGTTTCCTGCACTTATCAACAGAATTGCGCATTCCCTTTCCTTTCCTCCTTTGTTCAGCGTATTGATCAAACAGTGCTTAAAGTTGAATTGTAAATCGATTACTTTTCCTACTTTTTTTTTTAACTGGAGAGCAACAGAAAGGGAGAGAAAACGGAATTTTCAAATCTCAGGCAAGTTGTGAAGAAAGAAATAACGAGCCAGAGATAAAAAATATTTTAGGAGGAGGATGAAAGCAGAAGGGATATATGATAATTATTCAATGTCCCTGTAAGTACTATGATTGATGCTGCTTCCTGTTTTTAGCTACAGGGCAACCTCTCAGGTTTACAACTTGCAACCGAGAACTCAAATGCCTAAGAATTTGAGTATATTGAGTATAGAAGTTGGGAGGCCATGTTGCAGTTGTATAAGACGTTGGTGAGACCGCATTTAGAATAACGTGTTCAGTTCTGGGCACCGTGTTATAGGAAATATATTGTCAAGCTTGAAAGGGTTCAGAAAAGATTTACGAGGATGTTACCAGGACTAGAGGGTGTGAGCTACAGGGAGAGGTTAAATAGGCTGGGTCTCTTTTCCATGGAGCGTAGGAGGATGAGGAGAGATCTTATAGAGGTATATTAAATCATGAGAGGAATAGATTGGGTTGCACAGCCTTTTACCCAGAGTAGGGGAATCGAGGACCAGAGGACGTAGGTTCAAGGTGAAGGGGAAAAGATGTAATAGGAATCCGATGGTTAACTTTTTCACACAAAAGGTGGTGGGTGTACGGCACAAGCTGCCAGAGGAGGTCGATGAGGCTGGGACTATTCCATAATTTAAGGAACATTTGAACAGGTAGATGGATAGGACTGATTTGGAGGGTTATGGATCAAGTGCATGCAAGTGGGACTAGGGTAGCTGGGACATTGTTGGCCGGTGTGGGCGAGTTGGGCCGAAGAGCCTGTTTCCACATTGTATCACGCTATGACTCTAATTGTTTAATGCTGATGTCTCTAACAATGCTGATATCTCCAAGAACCTTAATTCACAGTGGGATTGTACTTGGACTATAAGACATAGGAACAGAATTAGGCCATTTGGCCCATCGAGTCTACTCTGCCATTCAATCATGGCTAATCAATTTTTCCACCTCGTGCCAATTTTCCCATTTTCCTGCCTTCTCCCTGTAACTTTTGCGTAATTATGTACTTCTCACATTGATTAGTAGGAATGGTCATTGCTTTGCAGGGAATTATTTTTGGATACAAATCTGTGTATTATTATCTCAGTAAAGATATTTTATACATTGAGTTCTATTTTTTTTTAATCTGTTCAAATTTTAATTGTAATTAGTGGAGCTGTGCAATGGTGCATCATGACCCCAACATGGTGATTTATTGACTTCAGCTGCAAAAGTGGGAACAACATTAAGTGGGTGAATAACTATCTTTGATAAACCTTGTAGGCCAGTGATGCCACAACAAATGCAGTTCCTGAATAGCAAACCAGAAATGGCAAAGAGCTGGGATTAGGTTTTCCACTTAGATTCCAGTTGGCATGGAGAGGGAAGAGAAAAAAATGTTTTTTTAACTATTAAAATATTAGCCATTGTCAAAGCAATAAAAGGGAATTTATATTGTAAGCTTGAAAAATATATGTAGTGTATAACTGATTTGTTTATATTGGGAAATTGCACCTTTTTTCCCATGTTAACAAAGAAAGAAATAAATGCCATGAAATTCAAAAGTAATGATTTCATATTTTATGAAATCCCATTAGGTATTTAGATTTTAATGGAATTTCTACATATTGGGAACCTCAAACTGAGTTGCGACCTCTACATCCTCCGTCTAGTTTATTTGCTCCAGAAATTCCACACAGTGCACTGCATTTCAATTTTACCCCCCTGTTCCCCTCATTGTCACATTTTATATCACAAATATAAATAGGATAAAATCACCCACCATCAACCTAGGTCCTGAATTCAGACACAGCAAAGTCTCTCAGCCTGGTCAACCTGGCAAAGTCCTCACAAATATTTGGTGCTGAAGTTGAGTGAGCTGTCCACATACTAGCGATGAAACAACATGATATAGTTGTACTTACAGAATCATATTTAATGGACATTGTGCGTGTCATGGGCTCCTCCGTCGCCATCTAAGGGTTTATTTGCTCCACCAACAAGTGTCTCCTAAACATTGACTCTGGTCATCATTAAACCTTGTGCCATTTGAGCAATATGGGCACGGAACATCGTTCTGATCATCATCATCCTTCCCTTCCTCAGACTGAAGACACTGTATTTAATAAACACAAAAAGCTGGAGTAACTCAGCGGGTCAGGCAGCATCTCTTCAGAAAAAGGGTCTCAACCCGAAACATTACCCATTCCTTTTGTCCAGAGATGCTGCCTGACCTACTGATTTACTACAGCTTTTCGGTTTAAACCAGCATCTGCAGTTCCTTCCTACTCACCATACATTATGTTGTGTGACACTGCCATAATGTAAGTGGGATAGAAGTGTCCCTGGATCTAGCAACTCGCAACTGAACATCCATGAGGACTTGTTGCCAATCAGTAGCAGAAGTTACACTGGAATTCATAGCATCGTGAACCTGGCATAACCTTCACTCTACATTATTCTCCAAGGTACGGTATCAGTTCAGGTTCAATAGGAAGTACAGAAGAGCATGAAGGGAGCAAGCAGGCCCAAAATGAAATGCTGACCAGATAAAGCTATGGCAAAGTGGTTAGAAGGACCCAAAATAATATGCTAACCTGATAGAGCTGGAGCAAAGGAGAATGTGCATGCAGGCAGCAAAATAAGCATACTATAGGCAAAGGAACGCACTCTACAAATATCTTGAGTATTTGAAAGCTTGGCAGTCCTGCCACAGGTCAGTATTAATGAGGGAGAACATTTAGCTGAAGGTAGGAAGTGGCTACAAGAACTGGAAATATGGAAATTTGTCACAGTATATCTAATCCATGAGAAAGAAAGAAATATGTATTCAGGAATCTATTATTCCGGAATCATTATAGATGGAGGAATGGGATGTGTGAGAAAATGAATTATTTAGTGTAGGTTACTCAGCTCTAATCTCAAGACTCAAAAGTTTATTTTCATATATCCCAATACGGAACAATGATTTACTTTCACCACCGATGATTCAAGAGAGTTTATTTTCATATGTCCCTGATAGGACAATGAAATTCTTGCTTTGCTTCAGCACAATAGAACATGGTAGGCATGACTACAGAACAGATCAGTGTGTCCATAAACCATTATATAAATATATACACACATGAATAAATAAACTGATAAAGTGCAAATAACAGATAATGGGCTATTAATGTTCAAAGTTTTGTCCGATCCAGGTTTAATAGCCTGATGGCTGTGGGGGAGTAGCTGTTCCTGAACCTGGTTGTTGCAGTCTTCAGGCTCCTTTACCTTCTACCTGAAGGTAGCGGGGAGATGAGTGTGTGGCCAGGATGGTGTAGGGTCCTTGATGATACTGCTAGCCTATTTGAGGCAGCGACTGCGATAGATCCCCTCGATGGAAGGGAGGTCAAAGCAGATGATGGACTGGGCAGCGTTTACTACTTTCTGTAGTCTTTTCCTCTCCAGGGCGCTCAAGTTACCGAACCAAGCCGTGATGCAACCGGTCAGCATGCTCTCTACTGTCCATCTGTAGAAGTTAGAGAGATTCCTCCTTGACAACCCGACTCTCCGTAATCTTCTCAGGAAGTAGCGGCGCTGATGTGCTTTCTTATTGCATCAGTGTTCTCGGACCAGGAAAGATCTTCAGAGATGTGCACATCCAGGAATTTAAAACTCTTGACCCTTTCAACCATCGACCTGTTGATATCATGATTATAATCTGAGTATGTTGAAGGTGGAGTGTTCAGTAACAGTAATTCCATTGAATATCAAGGCTAAGCATATCAAGTGCCTCTTGCTGGAGATGGATATTGCCTGGCATGTGTTTGGCCTGAATGCTATTTGTCTCCCTTTCTGAATATGGAATGAACCTCTTTATTTTCTGTGGAGCTGTGAATGGGATTACACAGCT
Organism: Raja brachyura; assembly: GCA_963514005.1. Next base: position 30,405,227 of record OY740782.1, on the reverse strand, counting down.
GTAATACCCTTTCTGACCACACGATGGGAAGTCAATGGTGAAGTAGATGAAAACAGTTAGGCCAAGGACATTTCCCTAACAGCCATACCCATGTTCCTCAGTGCAGGTTACATGGTCATATAATTGTGTTATTGTTGCAGTTCATTTAATTTACAAAATGCACTGCAATTAATCATTTAGGCAACACTATCAGTTTTTCGCAAATTCATAAACTCAAAGGCAGCTCAAAACACCACAACGTGCCAACTTCTCTCCAAATCACACATCATTCCTAATGTGAAGATAAATTATAGACATACAACATGGAAACAGGCACAATACCCCAAGTCCTCCATGCTGACCAAAACGCCAGCAAAACGGTGTGGGCAAATTGGGCCAAACGAACTGTTTCTATGATGTATGACTATGACGTTATGAGACTGCATTCACCCTATCTGCTCTCTGATTTTATACCCTCAGCCTCTCGCACTCCAAGCAATAAAGTCCTTGCCTGTGCAACCTTTCCCCACATCTCCCTCAAGTCCTGGCAACATCCTCGTAAATCTCTTTGCACTCTTTCCAGCTGTTCCTTAATTGCGAGCATAAATCCAGGAAATCCTTAAGAAACAGCATTTTGCGACTCCTTCACCAGAGGCTCTGCAATTAGGTATGTTACAAAACTTACCTTCAACGGCGCTGCAGTGCTGTCACTGGCCGTGTGCGCGCCTTGGGGGGGGGGGGGGGGGGTTAAAATGCGGTTTCCCCCTGCCTACCGGAGTTTTATTTTCTCTGGGTGCAACATTTGCTGAAGATTTGTTCCGACTGCCGGTCTGTGAATTTTTTTTTTTTTTTTAATCGCCCGACAATTTCAGCGCTGGAGTAAAATAAAAATTAGCTTCTAATGCCGTGAACGTCGACAACAGGGACGGATTTCACGTATGGGACAGGTAAAGGAAAGCAGTTTATTTTACATAAAAACGTGCTTCTTAGGATGCCTTTAATTCAAATTTCATGGTGCGAAAAGGTGATTTAGGCCCCATGCGAACCGGCAGTATTTTTCCTGCCGATATTGGGTTTAAATTAATCGCAACCGCAACGTTCCAATCGATCGCGTTGCACAAAAACACACTCGCAAGATGATTTAAATGGCCATTAATTTACGGGTATTAAACACTAAATTCCTTCCATTTGGCCTATAAATTTATGACAATTAGATTAAAAAATCATGTTATATTGTGAATTCTTGTGTGAATATTATTTGGACACTTAGGCCATTTAAAAATGTTAATATTTTCTTAAGAAATGGATAGATATTTAGATCTAGTCAGTGAATTTTGTAATTAGCTACAATTGGGTAACTAACTAATTATATGCTTTAATTTCAGGTCATCCAAGTAAGATTGTTTCATATTTGGTTTCATAATGCTTCAATCTATAATAACTGAAAATTTCTTTCAGTTCTCTTAATTTTTAAGAAAGATATGGGCTTTTGACTGTCCTCGATCATAGCGTTTGCGTTAAGTCAATGGAAAAGCAATAGGGAACAAGATGCTAATTTCTGAGTATGAAAATGGCCACAACCTTTTTAATACTGATGATATGAAAGTGAATTATGTATCAAATCAAACTTCTTTTTATGCTTCATCTGATGGGATAAATTGCAGACTTGATTTTTAAAATCTCAACATTTTGTAACATTGCTACTGCAGTGATCCTTGAGAGCAATAGCTCATTACTGCCTTCTCAGGGCAATAAGGATGGACAATGAATGCTGGCTTGACCAGCAACCCCCACATCTTAAAATAAAGATTAAATAAATATCCAAAACAACAATCTTAATATTTGAGTGATATTTCTTAATGAAATACTTCCAACCACTGGCCACATCTTCCCATCTCCTCCCCTGTCTGCTTTCCGCAGAGACCGCTCCCTCCATAACTCCCTGATCAATTCGTCCCTTCCCACCCAAACCACCCCCTCTCCTGGCACTTTCCCTTGCAACCGCAGGAAATGCTACACTTGTCGCTTTACCTCCCACTTGACTCCATTCAAGGACCCAAGCAGCCTTTCCAGGTACGGCAGAGGTTCACCTGCACCACCTCCAACCTCATCTATTGCATCCGCTGTTCTAGATGTCAGCTGCTCTACATCGGTGAGATCAAGTATAGGCTTGGCAATCGCTTCGCCCAACACCTTCGCTCGGTTCGCAATAACCAACCTGATCTCCCAGTGACATAGCACTTCAACTCCCCCTCCCATTCTGAATCCGACCTTTCTGTCCTGGGCCTCCTCCATGGCCAGAGTAAGGCCCACCGTAAATTAGAGGAGCAGACCTCATATTTCACTTGGGCAGCTTACACCCCAGCGGTATGAACATTGACTTCTCTAATTTCAGGTAGTCCCTGCTTGCTCTCCCTCAGCCCACTGTCTCTGCCTTTTCATTTCTTCTTTCCCCCACCCCCACCCTCACATCAGTCTGAAGAAGGATCTCGACCCAAAACGTTGCCTATTTCCTTCGCTCCATGGATGCTGCCTCACCCGCTGAGTTTCTCCAACATTTTTGTTTACCTTTCTTAATGAAACATATCTTGCATACAGAAATCAACAGTATCTGTCTGTGCTGTTTTAACTTTTATGATCAAAAGCAAAAGATAAAACAGGTGCAAAATTCATGTTAAATTCTCCCATTCTACTGTTTTTTTCAGGAATCTACTATTCCAGAATCGTTTACTGTTTACCATTACAATGGATTGAAGCAGTCCAACCACAATGAAAAGGTGAACTAAAAGTAGTCTTAATGTTTTATAAAAGCAATATTATGGGCCAGTTGTGAAAAGAAGAAAAATGTAAGATGAGGAGAGAAGATGGCCAAATTATGAACCCAGTGGAAGGAATATGTGTGAAAGCGGAAGGGGGAGGGGAGGGAGAAATAGGTGCATATCTAGGTGTGACACAGAGAAGAGAGGGGGATAAAGTAGACTGGGGGAGGTTATGATTTGTGGGTTAGATATGGTGGCACAGCGATAGAGTTGCTGCCTTACAGCACCAAAGACTGGGTTCAATCCTGACTCTGCATGTTGTCTGTACGAGTTAGTACTTTTCTCCATGACTGCGTGGGTTTTCTCCGAGAGCTCCGATTTCCTACTACGCCCCAAAGACGTTCAGGTTTGTAGGTTAATTGGCTTCAGTATGATTTGTAAATTGGCCCTAGTGTGTAGGATAGTGCTAGTGCACGGGGAGTGCTGGGCACCACGGACTCGATAGGCTAAAGGGCATTGTTTCTGCGCTGTTTCTCTAAACTAAACTCAACCTAAAATTGGAGAATTTAATGTTCATTCTGTTTTAAACTCCCATGCAGAATAATAAGTGCTATTCTTCCAGTTTGTGTGTGGCCTTACTCTGACAATGGAGGAGGCCCATCAGAGAAAGGTCAGTGTGGAAATAGAAAGGAGAGTTAAAATGTTTAGCAACCCGGAGATCCAGCAAGCATTGGCAAATGCAGCACGTATTTGGCAAAACAGTTAGTTACCTTGTGGCCTAGTAGTCATAGTGAAGCAGCGGTATAGTTGCTACCTTACAGCGCATGAGACCCGCGGTCGATCCTGTTTGTACGTCCTCCCTGTAACCTGGTGGGTTTTCTCCGGATGCTTCGGTTTCCTCCCACACTCCAAAGACGTACAGGTTTGTAGGTTAATTGGTTTCTGTAAATTGTCCCTGGTGTGTAGGATAATACTTGTGCATGGGTTGATCATTGGTTGGTGAGGATTCACTGGACTGAAGGTCCTGTTTCTGCACTGTACCGCTAAAGTCTAAAGAGTAGGAGAATCGAGAACCAAAGCACACAGGTTTAGAGCGATATGGGCCAAATCCAGGCCAGTGTAAATGGGTATGTTGGTAGGTGTGGGCAAGTTGGGGTGAAGGGACTGTTTCCACGCTGTATGATTCTAGTCTTCGCTTGGTCTCGTCGGTGTAAAGGAGACTACATCAGGAACACCGAATACAGTGGTTGAGGTTGGAGGGGGTGCATGTGAAGTTCTGTCTCACCTTCACAATTCTCACCTCCTACCCTTGTCTCACACTTTTTATCTTTTCATTTTTGGCTTTTATTCAACTATCAATCAAACCCCCACCCTCACTTGTATCCACCTACCTCTTGCCAGATTTTGTCCTGCCCCACCTCTTCCAGCTCTTTCCCCACCTATCACAATCAGCCTGAAGCGTCCCAACCTGAAATGTCACCTATCCATGTTCTCCAGAAATGCTACCTGACCCATTGTATTACTCTAGCACTATATGTCTTTTTTGTAAACTTGCATTTGTAATTCCTTGTGTCTGCCTTAAGTAACTATAATTGCTTTCACTTTGGAAGCCATTGGTTCGAATATGTAGTCACATAAGTTATGTAAAGCTATATTTGGTTTTATCGTCTATATTGATCACAAATATAACAAAAGCATTATTATAAAGGCTATGAAGTTGTTTCACTGCATTAGGAATTAATTGTACTACTGTTATCCGAATGACAAGAACAAGGATTCTGACAGCCATATTATTGATGGAAGAATCATAGAGCACAACAAGAGGTCAAATGGTCCTTGATATTGGTATGGTCTTCTTGAAAGAGCGACCATATAGTCTTTAATTGAGCAGAATAAGAAGTTTTGTGTAGTTATAAGGCTTACCTCTGGAAACATTTAAACACCTATACCAACAATAATTTAAGTGGAATATTAGTAAGGTGGTTCAGTGTCCCAAACACCTCCAAAGGAGGTCACGGTACATTCTCCACTAAAGGAAAAACAGGTTGATTAAACACTTCTTTATTACCTTAACCAAACCTTTACCAACCACTGGGAATAATTAGGACTCGGCTGAAAAGAAAACAGGCCACAATTACCGTTTATCATTTATCAGCCTCTTAGCTTGTGAGCTGAAAAAACTCACCTCTTAGTTTGGAATCCTCGTGATCGCTTTCATTTAATTAGCTTTGTACACAAGGTCAAATGATTAAGTATACCTTACACAGCTGTGCTTAGCATTAAAAGGGTTCATGATGAATGGCTATTTTCTGTATATGTGGACGTCCTTCTACTCATGAATGTAATATTCATTTCACGTGGGAAAGTTATGAGTTTATGACGTGTTTTAACCATTGCCCAAAAATATAAATCAACTGCTTTTTTTTTTAATGTAGTAAATTTAAAACACATATATGTTTGACCAAACACTTCAGCTTGTCGGGCTATTAAAGTAACTTATGTTCCTTCTTCAAAAGGTGATGTACGTCGAGGGAACTGCTGTTGTTATGGGCTTTGAGGATCCAATGGTGCGAACTGATGACACTCCCATCAAGCGCTGTTTGCAAACAAAATGGCCCTATATCGAGCTCATGTGGAATACAGACCGGTCACCCTCCTTAAATTAGTTCTAGAAAATCCAAGACCAAACAATTCAATATATTATAAGCTGTACTGCTTTTGAAATCTCTACACAATTGCTGCTAACTGGAATGTAGTGTCCATAAAGTCCTTAAGAAACTGTAGACCTTAATTTTATTCTACTTATTCCTATTGATAAAGGTCCAAGTCACTGTCCTCGTTGCTAATCAATAGATTATCCATGGAAAAGGATAACATGCTGTCAATTTGACTGTGCTTGAGGGAATTGTTTATTTATATCGTTCTGGAGATGTAAATCCACAATACTTTTAAATAATGATGCATAAAGAGTAAAGTGCAGGTTTGGGACCTGAAAATCTGGGTCTGGTTTGCCACTAAAACTGCAGTGGAGCAGGACTCCTGGCTGATATCAGCCAAAACTGTAGATCCCAACGGGATTCCAGAGGCCATAAATGGATAGAAGAGACAAGATGTATTTCTACAAAGGTTAAAGATTTTCTGAGAACTTAAGAAGATTAGTTATTTGGTGCCGGTATACATCCTGGGCATTTAACCAGCCCAGTCCTTAACATATATCACTTCCCTGTTCAAGGAGGTCCTAAGGAAATGGTGCTGGCTGGAATTTTCTGGCTTAACACAGGAGATCAGTCGGATTTGCAAAAAAATGTAATTGGAGGTAAGGATGGCAAATGAAATATTTGCCCTGCCCCATACCACCACCACCACCACCACTGCTGTAGAACCTGTGTCGGCCTTTAAATAGTGGCAGCTCACTGAAACCAGATTTAGTCCCAAATTGAAGAATTTGAATCAAGCGCACAAACTGAAAGCTCAAAATATTTACTCCCTTCAAGAGTGGTGTGTTCTCCAGAATAATCTTAGTGAAGGAATGTCTTCAGGGCAGTTTTTCACCTTGAGAATCATTTTGCAGAACCCAACAAAGTAATTCATTTATTTGGGTGTTTAAGTCTTTTGTCACCGATCGACCCACCACAGAAAAAGTCCCTCAAGAATCATTAATTCCAATATGGTGTGCATAGTTAGAGAAACCTTGCTGGTTGGATTTATTCTCGTCAGAGAATATTCCAACTGATAGTAAAAATGTTGTGAGATCCCTTTTGTGATGTCAGTGGGGCACATGTGTTCAGACAAATGCTTTTCCGAAATGGCGCAAATTGCATGCTCTGGGTTGTAGGTATAATTGGGAAGGGGGGGTTAAATGATATGGAAAGTCTACCCTTTACTCCACCCCTATCCCATTCCTCTAGTTGCCCTGTAAGTTATAGTACATGAATTTCTAACGAAAAGCAAAAATAATCGACAAAACCCTGTATAAACTGGTGCAGTTTGCAGGTTTATTTATCATCAGCCACCCACAACCTTAACCAGTGACAGCGACTAAAAGCTTTATCTTTTACAGTGATCTCTTGTGAAAAACAAATTGATGGATATGTTTGGGAGAGCCATTTGCTTCATCTTATTTTATTTAGTGTTGCATTGCAATATGCTTTTAACCACCAACTGAAACACTGGGTATGTGGGTCTCCAAAACTTACTGGAATTCTGGAGTTTCCTTTTTTGAAATGTACCACAGTGGAAGCCGTATAAAGATAAATTATAGAATCAAATTGTGGCTAAATAGATTGTACATTCTAAATCTATTCAGTGATTCACACAGCTAATTTTTGACGTTACGCAGATCTGTTGTTACATTATATTGCCAAGAACAATTTTATTTTGTGTCAAAATTACACTGTTTACCAGTGTTCATGTGTATTTAAATTCTGCTTGTTGTTAAATTGCATGAGAAATGAACAATTTATTGCCCATAATAGACACTAGAGTTCTCTTATTTATTATGATTTGAGAGTTGTCCTAAAATAAAAATACAGTTGAAAAATGTTTTTGATTTATTTTCTTAACGCACTAGGGAGCTGATTTTATGACTTTTATTACTTGTTTCAATGCTGAACAAAGGTATTGTACAATTACTTTTCATTGATTACTAATTTTCCAAAACAGTAATTTTATTTGTAAAGAATATCTTTAGCAATAAATGGTCATGTTTTGTTTTATTGAAGAATATTAAAATAATTCTGTTGACTCTAGAAATTCTCATTTTGTGTTTTTGTTAACAGCCAATTTGGAACGGTTTTCCAAAGCAGCAGTGAAAGATATCACATTTATATAATTCCCACTATTCCCACGACAGTGTCTAATTAGACCACTGCCCTTAAAATCAGGTGGAAATATTTAGAATTAGTGGCTTCCCCTGAATATTCGTGAGAGTATCAGCAAGGCAGTTAGACTGCCCTTTGATATTTCATTCCATTGACTGCTAAAAATTTGAATATAGGGAGATGAGTACAAAAGACAGACAATACACAATATTTACAACTTGATCAAAGGTGCAGTCATAGCTCCACAACTTTGAGAGCAGGTCGGACAAAGCAGCAGTGAGAACGTTGGGTGGACTTGGTGTGCCTTGAGTGCAAGTTTAAAAAGAGGGCAAACAGCACTTTAGCAGTCTTTGAGTACAGGTCAGACAAAGCACATACTTACAAGTTCATCAGAGGAAGGAAGGTTAGGGGTGCGTGTGGGGATTGGCTGAACAATTAGATTGGAAGATTGGTAAATTGGACAATTAGGCAATTTAGCATCTGATATAAGTAAGACTTGCACAAGGGGTGCGGCCCTGTGAGAAAGGGGAGTGCCCTGTGAGAAAGGTGTGAGTCTTTGGCTGCGAGTCTTCGGCGAGGAGGCTGAGGGACTTAGAAATGTCAAGCAAACTGATTCAGTGTGATGCTTGCGGGAAGTGGGAGTTCAAGGAGACTGCTGGTGCCTGTGGCTACTACATATGTGAGAAGTGCATCCAGGTACTGCTCCTGAAGGACCGTGTTGGCGAACTGGAGAAGCAAGAGGATGACCTCGGGTTCGTCCGAGAAACTGAGTCCTTCCTCAGCAAGTCCTACAGTATGATTGTTACACCTGAGGTACTGGGAGAGAGAAGGTGGGTGATGGTGAAAAAGGGAGGGAAACATGGAATGCAAAGGTCCTCGGGTGTTGTACCTCTTGAGAACAGGTTCACCAACTTAGAAACTGTCGGGACAGAAGACGTTAACACACTGAGCGGCGAACTGGCTTGCGAAGGATAAAGGGCTGTTGAGCCAAAACCAAAGAGGCCGACGTCAGGCAACGCCGTGGTAGTTGGAGACTCCATTGTGAGAGGTACGGACAGGGGTTTCTGCGGCAACAGACGGGATTTGAGGGTGGTGTGCTGCCACCCTGGTGCCAGGATCCAGGATATCACGGACAGAGTACAGAAAATCCTCAAGGGCGAAGGTGAACAGCCGGAAGTGGTAGTGCATGTCGGCACAAACGATATCGGAAAGAAGGGGATGAATATTCTGAAGCTCAGAAAAATGCTGAAAAGCAGGACCTCCAGGGTGGTTATCTCCGGTTTGCTTCCAGTTCCTCGTGCTGGCGAGAGCAGGAACAGGGAGATACTGCACCTGAATGTGTGGCTGAGGAACTGGTACAGGGGGCAGGGATTTGGATTCTTAGACCACAGGGATCTGTTTTGGAGTAAGGGGGAACTGTACAAAAGGGACGGATTGCACCTTAACAGGTGGGGGACCAGCATTCTGGCAGGCAGGTTTGCCACTGCTACACAGGTGGTGTTGAACTGAATAAGGGGGGTGGGGTGTCAAATGGGATAGTCAAGGACGGAGTGAAAGGGAAAGAGAGTAAAGGGATAGTTAATGACCCCAGAATTAATGGGAAAGAAAGCTCACAAAGGAATAGGAGAGTATGGCCAAGTGTAATAGGGATAGATGTGAAAGGATTTAAAAGTATTGTATATGAATGTGTGAGGTATAAGAAGTAAGGTGGATGAGCTTGAGGCTCAGTTAGAGGTTGGTAGATATGACATTGCGGGGATTACTGAGACGTGGCTGCAGGAGGATCGGGCCTGGGTACTTAATATTCAGGGTTATACATCCTGTAAAAAAGACAGGAAGGTGGCCAGAGGAGGGGGGGGGGGGGGCTGGTGAGGGATGGAATTCAGTCTCTTGCGAGGGAAGACATAGGTACTGACGAGGTTGAGGCACTGTAGATTGAGTTGAGGAATTGTAAAGGCAAGAAAGCTCACAATGGTGAGCTCACATTGGTGTTATCTACAGACCCCCAAATAGTAGTAGGATGTAGGGTGTAAGCTGCAGCTGGAGTTAAAACAGGCATGTAACAAAGGTAATGCCACTGTGGTAATGGGGGATGTCAATGTGCAGGTAGACTGGGAAAATCAGGTTGATTCAGGACCCCAAGAAAGAGAGTTTGTAGAGTGCCTCCGAGATGGATTCTTAGAGCAGCTTGAAATGAAGCCGACCAGAGAAAAGGTAATTCTGGACTTAGTGTTGTCCGATGAACCAGATATGATAAAGAGAACTCGAGGTGAAGGAATGTTTGGAGGTAGTGATCATAATATGATTAGTTTTAATCTGCAATTTGAGAAGGAGAAGGTTAACTCGGAAATGTCAGTGATGCAGTTGAACAAAGGGGACTATGAAGGCATGAGAGAGGAGCTGGCCAAGGTAGACTGGAAAGGGATCCAAACAGGAATGATGGTGAAACTGCAATGGCTGGAATTTCTGGGCATAATCCAGAAGACGCAGGATCATTTCATTTCAAAAAGGAAGAAAGATTCTAAGGGGAGTAGGAGGCAACCGTGGCTGACAAGAGAAGTTAGGGATAGAATAAAACTAAAAGAAAAGATGTATAACACAGCATAACACACAAGAATAGCCAGAAACGAGAGGATTGGGAAACTTTCATAGGACAACAGAAGGAAACAAAATGGGCAATACGGGCTGAAAAGATGAAGTACGAAGGGAAGCTGGCTAGGAATATAAAGAAGGACAGTAAAAGCTTCTTTAGATATGTGAAGGGAAATAGGGTAGCAAATTCAAATGTGGCTCCCTTGAAGGCAGACATGGGTGAAATTATTATGGGTAACAAGGAAATGGCAGAAGAGTTGAACAGGTACTTTGGATCTGTCTTCATTAAGGAAGACACAAACAATCTCCCAGTTGAACTAGAGGACGGAGGATCTAAGGGGGTAGAGGAACGGAAATAAATTTGCATTAGGCGAGAAATAGTATTGGGTAGGCTAATGGGACTGAAGGATGATAAATCCCCTGGGCCTGATGGTCTGCATCCCAGGGTCCTCAGGGAGGTGGCTTTAGAAGTAGTGGACGCATTGGTGATTATTTTCCAATGTTCGATCGATTCAGGATCAGTTCCTGTGGATTGGAGGATAGCTAACGTTATCCCACTTTTCAAGAAAGGAGCGAGAGAGAAAACGGGGACTTACAGACCAGTTAGCCTGACTTCGGTGGTGGGAAAGATGCTGGAGTCAATTATTAAAGAGGTAATATTGGGGCATTTGGATAGCAGTAAAAGGGAAATCATGCTTGACTAATCTTCTGGAATTTTTTTATGATGTGACAAGTAAAATGGATGAAGGGGTGCCAGTGGATGTAGTGTATCTAGACTTTCAGAAAGCCTTTGATAAAGTCCCACATGGGAGACTGGTTAGAGCACATGATATTGGGGGTAGGGTGCTGATGTGGATAGAAAATTGGTTGGCAGACAGGAAGCAAAGAGTAGGAGTGAACGGGTCCTTTTCAGAATGGCAGGCAGTGGCGAGTGGAGTGCCACAAGGCTCGGTGTTGGGGCCGCAATTGTTTACCATATATATTTTAATGATTTGGAAGAGGGAATTAGAGTTTGCGAATGACACAAAGCTGGGTGGCGGTGTGAACTGTGAAGAGGATGTTAGGAGGTTGCAGGGTGACCTGGACAGGTTGAGTGAGTGCGCAGATGCGTGGCAGATGCAGTATAATATAGATAAATGTGAGGTTATCCACTTTGGCGGGGAAAACAAGGGGGCAGATTATTATCTCAATGGGGTTAGGTTAGGCAAGGGGGAGGTGCAGCGAGACCTGGGCGTCCTTGTACACCAGTCACTGAAAGTTCGCGTGCAGGTACAGCAGGCAGTGAAGAAAGCTAATGGAATGTTGGACTTCATAACAAGAGGATTTCAGTATAGGAGTAAAGAGGTTCTTCTGCAGTTGTATAGGGCTCTGGTGAGACCACATCTGGAGTATTGTGTCCAGTTGTGGTCTCCTAATTTGAGGAAGGACATCCTTGTGATTGAGGCAGTGCAGCATAGGTTCACGAGATTGATCCCTGGGATGGCGGGACTGTCATATAAGGAAAGATTGAAAAGATTGACTAGGCTTGAATTCTCTGGAGTTTAGAAGGATGAGGGGGGATCTTATAGAATCATTTAAAATTATAAAAGGACTGGACAAGCTAGATGCAGGAAAACATTTCCCAATGTTGAGCGAGTCCAGAACCAGGCGCCACAGTCTTAGAATAAGGGGGAAGCCATCTAAGACTGAGGTGAGAAAAAACGTTTTCATCCAGAGAGTTGTGAATTTGTGGAATTCCCTGCCACAGAGGGCAGTGGAGGCCATGTAACTGGATGAATTTAAGAGAGAGTTAGAGCTCTAGGGGTAGTGGAATCAAAGAATATGGGGAGAAGGCAGGCACGGGATATTGATTGCAGACGATCTGCCGTGATCACAATGAATGGCGGTGCTGGCTCGAAGGGCCTCCTTCTGCACCTATTTTCTATGTAAATGCCATGCCATGTTTGTGATGATTGCCTTGTTTATTCTATAAGGCACTGGTAATCCTCAATTTAACATTGAGATAAACGGACAATTGTGATGAATTGCATTTGGTTCCCTTGCAAAACAAAATAAAGAGTTTCTCCAAAAAAACACATGAAAAGTCATTCTAGGTTTGAAGAAACATAAACTAAAGCACGATGCACATGGTTCCAACTGGTCCTTATTGGACTTGGTTCCTCAGTACATCAATACTTGGCACAGTGGCTGGTAGAGTTGCTGTCTCACAGCACCAAAGACCCGGGGTTCAATCCTGATCTCCGGAGCTATCTGTGGAGTTTGCACATCCTCCCTGTGACCATGTGGGTTTCCTCCATCTGCTCCAGTTTTCTCCCACGTCCCAAAGACATGGGTTTGTAGGTTAATTGGCCTATGTAAATTACCTCTAGTGTGCAGGGAGTGGATGCAAAAGTGATTAATTGAATGAACAAGTGTATGTGAACAAATGATTGACAGTGGGCATGGACTTGATAGGCCAAAGGGCTTGTTTCCATGCTGTCCCTTTCAATTAATGTATACCCATTGTACCGTGATATTCAATGACAGTAGTTTGCACCCAGAAGCTATTTATGGCAGCAATAGTAGAAAAAGGCTTCGGGAAATAATAACATCATTAGGTGTGCACCTGATGCTAGATAAATGGCAGAAGAACTATTAAGACCACTATATGGGGAGTTGACCATTCAATTTATTGATTGGCACTAACTCAAATAGCAATGAACACTAGAGCTATCTTACTTCAGGTTAAAATCAAAGGATGCCAGGGGGTAAGGTAATATCTGTGGAGATAGAGGGATGATTAGCCCTAGGTTAATAAAAAACCCTGGTTAACCCAATTTAAACGCTGCTTACTGGTTGCTAAGTGGGTGCTACAAAATTCAGTTTCTGGAGTCCGGGAAAACATTCAGCAAGTTGGGCAACATCTGTGGATAAAAAAGTGAATAGGTCAATTCATGTCAATGGCTTTTCACTATCTCTGATAGAAGTTAAAGGTAAGGCTAAAGATGCAGAAGAAATCTGGAGGGGAAGAGAAAAGGGAATCTGCAAGAGCGTGGAAGACAGGATGAAAGGAAAAAGCTTTAAGGCAAGATGAATAAATGCACTAATGGGAACAACAGATCATTTTGAAGTAGATGTAAATGACGAAAGCAGGTATAAAAATGCCAGTAATGCTGATTAAATGATATTTTTGAGCTCAGTGTTGACTTTGGAGAGTTGTAAAATGCCATTCTTGTTTCAGCAGAAGACTCAGTGGGAGTGGGATTTCAAATATGTTTTGTAATTACTGAGTGAATTCAGACGTGAGTGATTAAATGATTCAGAAGCATAGTGATTAAATTAGAATATGAGCGACCACAGTCCTGGAAATTGATTTGGAGATTAGTTCAAATACCACCATGGCAGCTGAATAACCTAAATCCAGGTAATTAAATTAATCTGGAATAAAAAGCTTTCACAGTAACCATGAAACTAACACCTGTTTCCCTAACACCGTCACAGAAGGAAATCTGCTTTCCATACGCTGGCTTACTTGTGAATTTCGCCTCTGCCCAGGGGCAATTAGATGTGGACAGTAAATGCTGACCTTCTCATTCATCTCACACAAATACATTAGCAAAGATTCCTGCCACTTAATGATTGATCAATCTATACCTCACTCACAATAGCAGAAAGGAGAGGCGTGCTGGAAGTCCCATGAATCAGTGTGTACTGCTCAACTTCAAAATGTAACAACAATGATGTCATTATAAGCTATTTTACTTCGGAGTCACGTGAGTGACTTCGTGAAGACCCCGCCAGGCACGCATGCGCGACATATCGTCGACCGCATGCGAGCGACAGGCAGGGAGGAGCGTTGCTCCTCTACTGCTGGGACCTGCAGGTAAGTAAAACACTAACCTGCGGTCTTTTTCTTCTAGGTGGCCCTGTCGCAGGGTCTCGCGGCCGCCTCGGATCTGACTGCTGCGGCAGTCAGCGGCGGCTCCAATAGTTGGAGTCGGGAAGCCCGTTGACCCAGGAGGGTCCGGGCTCATACACTCGCCGGCGGAGGACGGCAGAGGCAGCCCGACTCCACACCGCAGCCCGCAGGGGACGCCGCGGGCTGGCGGCACGAAAAGGAATGGGGCTTGCCGGCTCGCTGTCAAAAGTTCGCGACGGCAGCGCGGCAGCCCCGACTCTACACCACAGCCCGCGGGGAACACCGCGGGTTGGCGGTGTACATGTAGGCGTGGGGCTTGCAGGCTCGCCGTTCAAAGTAGGAACGGTAGAGCGGCAGCCCCGACTCTACACTGCAGCCGCGGGGGATACTGCGGGCTGGCGGTGTGCATGCAGGAGTCGGGCTTGCAGGCTCGCCGTCAGAAGTTTCAACGGCGGAGCGGCAGCCCCGACTCTACACCACAGCCCGCGGGGGTGATACTGCGGGCTGGCGGTGTGCATGTGGTGTAGGGCTTGCTGTGCTTGCCATGGGCAGCAGCCCGACTCTACACCGCAGCCTGCAGGGGTTCTGCGGGTTGCTGGCATTCAGGGAGAAGCAGGCTTGCAAGCAAAGGCAGCCTGACTCCACACTGCAACTGCAGGGATTCTGTGGCCTGGCTACGTTAAAGTGCCCTGCTACTCTAGGGTATGCATTGTCTTCAAGTAGTTCAGACTGCCAACATATAAAAGTTATTAAAGCATGAGAGGCTGGTCACCATACTTCTTAAAGACCCTCAGGTAAGATACTAACTTTGAATAGCTAAGCGTCTGTATTCGAGTTTGCTTACAGAGGGATGGAGACCAGAATGAAGGCAGCGAAGCAGGTCTCCAAGGGCCGTGCGACTTCAGATGGGAGTCAGCGGCCACCATTCCAGAAGAACGCGGAGGTCGGGGAGCCCTGCGTAGCCAGGACCCGTCTCTCCACCACGGCTGACCATGGGGCCGCA
Organism: Raja brachyura; assembly: GCA_963514005.1. The sequence continues at coordinate 30,390,176 of OY740782.1, read as the reverse complement.
AAATGGTGGAGCACCGCGTGGGAGCAGGATGGGCAAGACCTGGACTCCCTACCACTCTCACCTATGCATAGTGACTGTGGGGCAAAGGTGCGTAAACATGTGACCCGCTCGGCGGCTCGTTTTGTCTCTCCTACTATGCAGGTATCAGAGATGGGGAGAGCTGCGCACAGGTCATGCCCCGCTGCAGTGGGAGGCATCGACATACCGCCGGGGGTAACCTGCTAGACTGCAGGCCGGTGATGGACCTGCTGGAAATCGGGGAGCCCTGCAGGAGCAGGAGGTACCGGTGTCCACCGGAACAGGCTGCCGGAGCGCAGACCGGTGGCAGCAGTTTACGGCTAGGCAACCCCATTGCTACGGGTGACGCCGGCTATGCGCCCTCATGGACCCGTGTGGTTATGGGTGACGGCAAGCCTGCACGGACAGCGGAGCCGGTATTGGGGACCGGTACCGATCCTTCCCTCTGCCTTCCCACCAGGCAGAGGTGCCGCTTAGGTCCAAACGACGGCGGACTAGCGGTATGTCCGTGCAGGAGTCGTACAGCCTGCGGGAGCAGGAGGTACCGGCACTGCACCGGAACAGGCTGCCGGAGCGCAGACCGGTGGCAGCAGAATACGGTTAGGCAATCCCGTTGCTGCGGGTAAAGCCAGCCAAGCGCCGTCACAGACCCCTGGGGGTGAGGGTGACGGTGTGCCTGCACGGACCACGGACCGGTATTGGGGACCGGTTCCGACTCCTTTCCTCTGTCTGCTCGTCAGGTAGAGAGGCCGCTAAGGTCCGAGGGATGCCGGGCTAGCGGGTTGTCCGTGCGGAAGTCGTTCAGCCCCGCAGGAGCGGGTGCTGACGAGTACCTGTCAGCCACTTCGTTGAGGTGTGACCTACTGGCAGAAGCCCCAGCGACTCATCAGGGCCTGGGGAAGTCGACCTGTTGTCCGTGTGTAGCGGCAGCGGTCGCATGGCTAGGATGGAGCTAATGGTGGAGCAACTATATCAGCAGGACCTGGGTCGGCAAGAGCAGGAGTCTCAGCGGTCTGGGAGTTCGGATCATGACCACCACCTTCAATCTCACCTTCGTCCATCGGGAGTGCTAGCATTCAACAGATGGCCGATTTGACAAAGCAGCGGCAGCAGAAGAGCCCACTGCTCTCGATCCAGAAGAAGAAGTTGGAGGTGTCGAAAATCCGAAACCTGTTTTCAGGGGTACCGCTGCACTCTACATTGGCAGTAAGTATTAATTCTTGACGACACACCAGTTCCTAGACCAGGTGCTTTCAGACACATGGAGAAGTACAAGGATCCTGGAAACTGTGTTACCCTGAACGTCCCGAGGGTCGACTCAGCCATCTGAGGGAACATCATTTCCAATGCGAGGGAACAAGAGATGAAGAGGCAGAAAATTCTGAAGCTATTGGCGTCGGGCATCACGGCGCTCATCAGGACCCTCGATGGGGCAGGTGCATCCGCAGAGCAGCAGGATGCTCTAGCCCTCCTGTGTAGCACACTTCGGGAAACTGTTTTAGTCAGAGCTCCATCCGGCCCGACATTAACCCTGAATTCGCTGGGTTGGGTCGTACCTCCACCACACCTCCAAGACAGCTGTTTGGGGAGGACCTGCCCAAGCAGGTCAAAGACGAGGCCATCAAGAACACATCTGCACCAGCTCCCCAACAGCAGAAGCCTTGTTAGGGCAGAGCCAGCATAGACTACCTCACCACACACCAGCTGCAGGAACAAGGATTTACCGAGGCGATCGAGCAGCACCCAGCAAAGAAGGAATACTAGAAACCAGAACGTCAGGCTCGCCGGTAACCATGGAGGTAAGGGGGCCTGGTTCTCTTGGAAGTGCTGCATGCATAACCTCACAAGTAGGAGGGAGGTACATACATTCTGCGGCTCTGTTTGTCACTATCCAGGGAACAGAGCTATAGCCATAATAGATTCATGTAACAGCCTTGCTTGCGCCAGGGAACTGACTTTCGACATGCTGCTAAGCTATGGGTAAATTGGAGCTACATTCCAGCCACATAATTGGGTCGTTACGCTATCAAAGCTTGGGTGAATAAGCAAAATCTCGGCATGTATAGCGAATGCTTACAATTACGAGCTTAAGCAGCTGCCAATCCAAGCATAATTGAGGTACAACGGTGGATTAGCAATGGTTGTGATTGTTAAATCCCATCATTACATCAAACCTAGTAGTCGCGTTACAAACCGACGCAAGCGCCGAGGGCTGGGGAACTACTGACACCATTCCAGGTGGGGCGGTAAATGGGATTGCATGAGTCTACTTTCTTCAATCACAAGGTATAAACTGTTTAGAAATGCTGGGAGCATGTCCAGGGCTGCGCATTAATGTACTAATCTGCAGCATACGTATGTTCGTCTTCAAAATAATACCACTGAGGAGGCATATTAAACCTTATGGGTGGCGTCAAGTTAATATCTTGGGATGAATTGGAAACATTAATTTGGCTCTGGTGGATTGAAAGAAATTTGAGTTCAGCTATGTACCTTCTGGATAAGCTCAATATAGTGGCGGACACCAGGTCACAAGTATTAATAACGACATCAAGTAGATTGAACCTCCAAATATCTGCTAAAATTATAGCCTAATATGGAATACCAGATTTCGACCTCTTTGCGTCCAGGTTGAGCCATTGGATACTAACATATGTCTTGAGACCTAGATCCTGGGGCAGTGGCGATGGACGCGTTTTCGCTACGTTGGGGGGAAATGCGGGGTTTCTATGTTTTCCCCATTCTGCTTCATCAGACAGGTGCTGCAGGATACGCAACCAGGCTCTGCAACATAAAGGACCATGGATGTCAAACAGCATCGTGCAGAGAGAGTCCAGTAGGAAGCAGTACCTCGCCTACATAAGGATATGGGAGGTTTCTGTAGTCGGACCTAGACCATCTACATATCTGCTATACTCTCCAAGGTGCTGGAATACTCATGGGTCGTCATTATGACGAGTCCCTCAGTTACAGTGCTGTATACAGTGCCAGGAGTGCATTGTCGTCCTATCGCTAGATTGGACTGGGATGAGGTAGTGTTGACCCTCCTCAGGAGCTGGTCGCCTATGATGGACTTACTCACCTTCAAAGTGCTTATGATAATGGCACTGAACACAGCTCAACAGGTCATGACTTTACATGAATTAAACCTGGATAGCATGATCGGACCATACTAAGGTAACTTCTTTACAGAAGAATTACTTACACTACACAGACCTGGGACTACACGTCTGCAAATGGGCATCAGATGTATGGAGACGGGTCTGTTTCAGCCATGGTAACCCACGTCACAGGGTGATTGTGCAGACTATCTCCAGATGACACGAGGTGGTATTCGGTGCAGCAGGTAAGACACTAATATTTTAAATGTCATTCTATCAGGGCTGCATCCACATCAGTGGCAAGGACTATGGCGGTGTTCATGGATTTTGGCCTCGCAATAGCGAGCTGGGCCAGTGAATCTACACTTCAGCGGTTTTATAACTGATTTATAACCGCTCCCGCAACGTTGGCGGATTCAGTTTTAAGTGCTGTTCCCTAAACGTTTGTCCCCGAGTTCAGGGGGTTATTGTTGTATTAACAAATGTTATTATTTTTTCAGCTTGTTCAAGTCTGAAATACGTTAACATACTTCCTCCATCAGAATTACGGCAGTGTGTGAGCATGGGCGTGGTCCAGGGCATGTAATCACAGAGCTTTGAAATCTTCACGAAGTCACTCACGTGACTCCGAAGTAAAATAGTAAGATTAAACAAGAACTTACCAGTTTGAAGTTTGATCTTTATTTTATGAGGAGTTGCGATGAGGGATTTCGTGCCCTCCGCTCCCAACCCTCTATTATATATTCAACTGGTATGGTCAAGTTTTAATCTTACTATCTTCGGTTTGTGATCTGTGATTCCACACCGCTGCTTTGAAGAATGTCGCGCATGCGTGCCTGGCGGGGTCTTCACGAAATCCCTCATCGCAACTCCTCATAAAATAAAGATCAAACTTCAAACTGGTAAGTTCTTGTTTAATCTTACTATTATATCTGGTTTCAAGGCAGAGGTGGTGCAGTTCGTTTGAACATAATATTTCATCCTGCTGTTTCTCTTGGGTGGTCCAATATGACCATGCGACTTGCTCGAGAACAAAGGGACAATCGACGAAAAAAAATGAGTGTTGGATTGCAACAACCCAACCAGAAAATTGCAGCAAATCTCTGGAATTAACTCAAAAGGAACAAGAGGAAAGGTAAATTCACCATGAAATGAGAATAACCTCCCTCAGTCTTTACAAACACTGAGCGCGTTTGCAACTTGATAGGATAAGGTTCCATTGAGCTGTCCAGGAAATAGTGTCCAACAGATACATTAGTGACAGGTGTAAAACAAAACTTTGAATATGCTATAGAAGTAACTGCAGATTTCTGAGCATTCTATGCAATGTTCATTTGATTAATTGCTGAATGCTATGTATGTTCCAAGAGTACTCAAGTCATTTGATGAATTAATGCAAAAGATCCACAACCACAAATCGTTGTGGACTGAATATATATTTGAAAAGACACCATGAACACTTACACAAACATTTACTGATTAGGTCATATGAGTCATAAATGTATTAAAATATGTAAAAATGTATTAAACTAATCAATTCTACCTTGTATTTCTCCCATATACCATATAGACAAAAGACAATAGGTGCAGGAGTAGGCCATTCGGCCTTTTGAGCCAGCACCGCCATTCAATGTGATCATGGCTGATCATCCCCAATCAGTACCCAGTTCCTGCCATCTCCCCATATCCCCATATCCCCTGACTGCTATCTTTTAGAGCCCTATCTAGCTCTCGAAAGTATTCAAAGAAACAGCGTCCACCGCCCTCTGAGGCAAGGAATTCCACAGACTCACAACTCTCTGTGTGAAAAGGTGTTTCCTCCTCTCCATTCTAAATGGCTTACCCCTTATTCTTAAACTGTGGCTCCTGGCTCTGGACTCCCCCAACATCGGGAACATGTTTCCTGCCTCAAGCTTGTCCAAACCCTTAATAATCTTATATGTTTCAATAAGATCTCCTCTCATCCTTCTAAACTCCAGAGTATACAAGCCCAGCTGCTCCATTCTCTCAGCATATGACAGTCCCGCCATCCCGGGAATTAACCTTGTAAACCTATGCTGCACTCCCTCAATAGCAAGAATGTCCTTCCTCAAATTAGGGGAACAAAACTGCGCCCAATACTCCAGGTGTGATCATGTTATAATTGATAATGTGTGATAATGTTATAATCATGTTATCATGTGATCATGCTGTAATTGTTATATGGTTATATGGTTATATGGTGTGGTCTCACTAGGGCTCTGTACAACTGCAGAAGGACCTCTTTGCTTCTATACTCAACTCCTCTTGTTATAAAGGCCCACATGCCATTCGCTTTCTTCACTGCCTGCTGTACCTGCATGCTTACTTTCATAGACTGATGAACAAGGACTTCCACATCCCGTTGTACGTCCCCTTTTCCCAACGACACTATTTAGATAATAATCTGCCTTCCCGTTTTTGCTACCAAAGTGGATAACCTCACATTTATCCACATTAAACGGCATCTGCCATGCATCTGCCATGCATCTGCCCACTCACCCAACCTGTCCAAGTCACCCTGCATTCTCAGAGCATCCTCCTCACAGTTCACACTGCCACCCAGCTTTGTGTCATCTGCAAATTTCCTAATGTTACTTTGAATCTCTTCATCGAAATCATTGATGTATATTGTAAATAGCTGCGGTCCCACCACCGAGCCTTAGTCACTGCCTGCCATTCTGAAAGGGACACGTCAATCCCTACTCTTCGTTTCCTGTCTGCCAACCTATTTTCTATCCATGTCAGCACTCCACCCCCTATACCATGTGCCCTAATTTTGTCCACTAATCTCTTATGTGGGACCTTATCAAACGCTTTCTGAAAGTCCAGGTACACGACATCCACTGGCTCTCCCAGAAGATTAGTGAAGCATGATTTCCCCTTCGTAAATCCATGCTGACTCGGACCAATCCTATTACTGCTATCCAAATGTGCCGCTATTTCATCTTTTATAATTGACTCCAGCATCTTCCCCACCAGCGAAGTCGGGCTAACTGGTCTATAATTCCCTGTTTTCTCTCTCCCGCCTTTCTTAAAAAGTGGGATAACATTAGCTACCCTCCAATCCACAGAAACTGATCCTGAATCTATAGAACATTGGAAAATTATCACCAATGCGTCCACAATTTCTAGAGCCACTTCCTTAAGTACCCTGAGATGCAGACCATGAGGCCCTGGGGATTTATCAGCCTTCAGTTCCATCAGTCCACCCAACACCATTTCCTGCCTAATGTGGATTTCCTGCAGTTCCACCATCACCCAGATCCTGTAGCTCAGTAAGATTGTTTGTGTCCTCCTTAGTGAAGATGGATCCAAAGTACCTGTTCAACCTATCTGCCATTTCCTTGTTCCCCATAATAAATTCACCTTTTTCAGTCGACAAGGGTCCAACTTTGGTCTTAACTAATGTTTTCCTCTTCACATACCTAAAGAAGCTTTTACTATCCTCCTTTATATTGTTGGTTAGCTTACCTTCGTACCTCATCTTTTCTCCCCGAATTGCATTTTTAGTTATCTTCTGTTGCCCTTTAAACATTACCCAATCCTCTTGCTTCCCGCTCATCTTTGCTACGTTGTACTTCTTCTCTTTTATTTATGTACTGTCCTTGTCAGCCACGATCGCCCCTTACTCCGCTTGGAATCTTTTTTCCTCTTTGGAATGAACTGATCCTGCACCTTCCGTATTATTCCCAGAAATACCTGCCATTGTTGTTGCACTGTCACCCTTGCTAGGGTATCTTTCCAGTCAACTTTGGCCAGCTCTTCTCTCATGGCTCCAGATTCCAGTTTATTCAATTGTAACACCGACACCTCTGATTTACCCTTCTCCCACTCCAATTGTAGATTAAACTTGACCATATTATGGTCACTACCTTCTAATGGCTCCTTAACCTCAAGTTCCTTTACCAAATCCGGTTCATTACATAACACTAAATCCAAAATTGCCTTCTCCCTGGTAGGCTCCAGTACAAGCTGCTCTAAGAATCCATCACAGAGGCACCCCACAAACTTCCTTTCTTGGGGTCCAATCCCAACCTGATTTTCCCAGTCTACCTGCATGTTGAAATCTCCCATAACAACTGTAGCATTACCTTTACTACATGCCAATTTTAATTCCTAATTCAATTTGTGCCCTATATCCAGACTACTGTTTGGGGGCCAGTAGATAAGTCCCATTAGCGTCTTTTTACCCTTACAATTCCTTAATTCTATCCATACTGACTCCCCATCTCCTGTTTCAATGTCACCTCTTGCAAGGGGGTGAATTTCATTCCTCACCAACAGAGGTAACCCACCCCCTCTGCCCATCCGTCTGTCTTTTTGATAGGAGGTATACCCTTGAATATTCAGTTCCCAGCCCTGGCCCACTTGCAGCCATGTCTCTGTAATTCCCACAACATCATACCGTGGAAATTAAAAATATTTAAACTTACAATATGGATTCAGCTGAAACTAAGAAATTGCAAAGCCAGCAAAATGCACTAACCTTTGCTTTGAGTACACTAACAAGGCAAAAAACTGTTGATGTTCCTTTTCCAATAACATAAGCGAGATAACAAGCACAGCTTCATGAATGTATCCTCTATAATATAAACATTTAGAGGAGATTCCGAATCTTGCCACTCACCCTTGCTCTATAAGATTATAATGTGCATCATTATAAAAAACAACCAAAATGCTTGTTCTGCAGAAATATAGCCCCACATAACCATAAATGGCTAACCCTTCCTCTGTCAGAAGAACCTGTCAATCTTAAGAAGCTGTCAATCTTAAGAAGCAAAAGGCTGTACTATGATCTGTAGATAAGGTATTGCTGAATCATTGATTTTTGGAATATAAATATATTTACTTAGATCACTGCCCCTTTGTGTGGGGATGAGAACTCTGTATAGTCCGTAATATGCATATTGTAAAGAGTTCTACCACACTCGCCTGGCAAAATAAAGATTGTGCTGCTTGATACTGATTTTATTTGCATTTTTATCTGTTTAAGAACATTGAACCACAACATTGGCGTAGTCAGCAGGATCTTGCTTTTAACAATCACTGAAGACTGACTAAGAGGCTAAAGTTTGGCCGGGGTCTCGAAGGAAAATGAGCTTGTTCATTTACGTGATAAATCTTTGCAGAATCTTATGTGTTTTGAAAGGTAGTGTTTCTTTAAGAAAGTGCAGCTGTATTGGCATTGAGCCTGTGACAACGTTATTTTCTTTTTATTTGCTCGTTGAAAATGTATTGGTTATCTATGTGGAAATTAATTGTGTATTCTCTGTCTTCTCAACTTTTTTTAAACAGGTGATGTGACTCAGCAGAGAGACTGTTAATGTTCTTCACTGCATAACCTGGCATTAGGATTGGTGACCTTGTCGGTGATTTAACCATATAACCATATAACAATTACAGCATGGAAACAGGCCTTCTCGGCCCTTCCAGTCCGTGCCGACCATTTATTTTCCCCTAGTCCCATCTACCGGCACTCAGACCATACCCCTCCATTCCCTTCAAGGGTTGTCTGATATTGGAGAATTCAATATTCATTCCATTGGATTGCGTTTGTTTGGTCTCTACCTGGCAGTGATGGAAGCCGAGGACAGATGAGAAGAGGAATTAAAATGGCTGGCATCTTTAGTTTAGTTTAGAGGTACAGCATTGGAAACAGGACCTCTGGTCCACCAAATCCATCTTCTTACTTATTAAGCCAGTTGCTCCTCTAGGGAACAGAGGCCATTGACAAATGTCCTCCACCTCACTCAGTCATTGGCAGTTAACCATATAACCATATAAGAATTACAGCACGGAAACAGGCCTTCTCGGCCCTTCCAGTCCGTGCCGACCATTTATTTTCCCCTAGTCCCATCTACCTGCACTCAGACCATACCCCTCCATTCCCTTCCCGTCCATATACCTATCCACTTTACTTTTAAATGTTAAAATCGATCCTGCCTCCACCACTTCTGCAGGAAGATCATTCCACACAGCCACCACTCTCTGAGTAAAGAAGTTCCCCCTCATGTTACCCCTAAACTTCTGTCCCTTAATTCTCATGTCATGCCCTCTTGTTTGAATCTTTCCTACCCTCAATGGGAAAATGTCAACTCTGTCTATCCCTTTCATCATTTTAAAGACCTCAATCAAGTCCCCCCCCCCTTAACCTTCTGCGCTCCAAAGAATAAAGACCTAACTTGTTCAACCTTTCTCTGTAACTTAGTCGCTGGAACCCAGGCAACATTCTAGTAAATCTCCTCTGTACTCTCTCTATTTTGTTGACATCCTTCCTATAATTAGGCAACCAAAATTGTACACCATACTCTAGAATTGGTCTAACCAATGCCTTGTACAATTGTAACATTACTTCCCTACTCCTATATTCAATGCTCTGATTTATAAAGGCCAGCACACCAAAAGCTTTCTTTACCACCCTATCTACATGTGATTCCACCTTCAGGGAACTATGCACAGTTATTCCTAGATCCCTCTGGTCCACAGCATTCCTCAATTCCCTACCATTTACCACGTATGTCCTATTTTGATTTGTCCTGCCAAGATGTAGCACCTCACACTTATCAGCATTAAACTCCATCTGCCATCTTTCAGCCCACTCTTCCAAATGGCCCAAATCTCTCTGTAGACTTTGAAAATTTACTTCATTATCCACAGCACCACCTATCTTAGTATCATCTGCATACTTATCCAATTTTCCACCCCATCATCTAGATCATTGATGTACATGACAAACAACAGTGGACCCAACACAGATCCCTGTGGCACCCCGCTGGTCACCGGCTTCCAACCTGACAAACAGCCATCCACCATTACTCTCTGGCATTTCCCATTCAGCCACTGTTGAATCCATCTTGCTATTCTGCCATTAACACCCAACGATTAAACCTCCTTAACCAACCTTCCATGGGGAACCTTGTCAAAGGCCTTACTGAAATCCATACAAACAACATCCACTGCTTTACACTCATCAATTTCCCTAGTAACCTCTACAAAAAATTCACGAAGGTTTGTCAAACATGACCTTCCAGGCACAAATCCATGTTGACTGTTCTTGATCAGACCTTTTTTATCCAGATGCTTATATATATTATTTCTAAGTATCCTTTCCATTAATTTGCCCACCACTGACGTCAAACTAACAGGTCTATAATTGCTAGGTTTATTCTTTGAACCATTTTTAAACAATGGAACAACATGCGCAGTACGCCAATCCTCCGGCACTATTCCCGTTTCTAATGACATTTGAAATATTTAATTCATAGCCCCTGCTATTTCTACACTAACTTCCCTCAATGTCCTAGGGAATATCCTGTCAGGACCTGAAGACTTATCCACTTTTATATTTTTCAAAAGTGTCAGTACTTCCTCCTCTTTGAATCTCGTAGTTTCCATAGCTACTCTACTTTTTTCCCTTACCAAGTTTGATTTCTTCCTATTTCTTACCTTTTGAATTGAATTCAAGAGAAATCTGAATTACGCACTGGCCATGTGACTGCACAGGACCTTAGTGTGAATTAATTACATATACACAGCAACAGAACCTTGTTAGTCTTGCAGAGACCACTGAACCAGAGAAACGGTGAAACCACTATCAGCTGACCATAACGGCGAATCCTTACAACCAGGAGATCACGAACTGATAAGACATTGGGATTGGAGGAAATTGGGAGAATGGTGGAAGGAGCCCTTCCCAGTACTACTGACTGCACCTACCTACAGTGAAGGTCGAAAATAATCCTTGTTGGATACACCTAATTTATTGGAAAATAATTGGAAACTGGAAAAAGGAAGTATGAACTTGGATGTCCTCCTGCAAGACTAGAGGTAAAAGGAAGCCATACACACACACAAATAAAAAACGCCCGTATTTACAGTATCTTATTAAAACCAGCCATGAACATAAGCGAACGCACTGCACTGAATTATATACATGCCTCCCAAATCCCGGATACTTGGAACGAGTCTCCCCCTGGTTGAATAAACTTGAACAATTAACAGTGACACCTTATTGGTTCTTTGGGGTCCCGGGATTAGGAATAAAACCAAAGGGATCGATTTGAAATGAGAGACACCCCTGAGTCATATTTAATCATAACTACTGAAAAAATGTTTTCACCCAGAAAGTTGTGAATTTAACCATATAACCATATAACAATTACAGCACGGAAACAGGCCATCTCGGCCCTTCAAGTCCGTGCCGAACAACATTTTTCCCTTAGTCCCACCTGCCTGCACTCATACCATAACCCTCCATACCCTTTTCATCCATATGCCTACCCAATTTATTTTTAAATGATACCAACGAACCTGCCGCCACCACTTCCACTGGAAGCTCATTCCACACCGCTACCACTCTCTGAGTAAAGAAGTTCCACCTCATGTTACCCCTAAACCTCTGTCCCTTAATTCTAAAGTCATGTCCTCTTGTTTGAATCTTCCCTATTCTCAAAGGGAAAAGCTTGTCCACATCAACTCTGTCTATCCCTCTCATCATTTTAAAGACCTCTATCAAGTCCCCCCTTAACCTTCTGCGCTCCAGAGAATAAAGACCTAACTTACTCAACCTCTCTCTGTAACTTAACTGTTGAAACCCAGGCAACATTCTAGTAAATCGCCTCTGTACCCTCTCTATTTTGTTGACATCCTTCCTATAATTGGGCGACCAAATTTGTACACCATACTCCAGATTTGATCTCACCAATGCCTTGTACAATTTTAACATTACATCCCAGCTTCTATACTCAATGCTCTGATTTATAAAGGCTAGCATACCAAAAGCTTTCTTTACCACCCTATCTATATGAGATTCCACCTTCAAGGAACTATGCACGGTTATTCCCAGATCCCTCTGTTCAACTGTATTCTTCAATTCCCTACCGTTTACAATGTACGTCCTATTTTGATTTGTCCTGCCAAGGTGTAGCACCTCACATTTATCAGCATTAAACTCCATCTGCCATCTTTCAGCCCATTTTTCCAACTGGCCTAAATCATTCTGTAGACTTTGGAAATCCTCTTCATTATCCACAACACCCCCTATCTTGGTATCATCTGCATACTTACTAATCCAATTTACCACCCCTTCATCCAGATCATTGATGTACATGACAAACAACAAAGGACCCAACACAGATCCCTGAGGCGCCCCACTAGTCACCTGCCTCCAACCCGACAAACAGCCATCCACCATTACCCTCTGGCTTCTCCCATTCAGCCACTGTTGAATCCATCTTGCTATTCCTGCATTTATACCCAACAGTTGAACCTTCTTAACCAACCTTCCATGAGGAACCTTGTCAAAGGCCTTACTGAAGTCCATATAGAAAACATCCACTGCTTTACCCTCGTCAATTTCCCTAGTAACCTTGAATTTGTGGAATAGAATTGTGGAATAAATTCAATTCAATTCAATTCAATTCAATTCAAGTTTAATGTCATTGCACAAATACAAGTATAGGTACAACGAAATGCAGTTTAGCGTCATTCTTAGTGATAGCGATATAGAAAAATAAATACAGAGTGCAGTGGTAGCAATATGGAAAATAAATAAATACAGGGTACAGACAAATCTATCAGCTGGGCTCCGAGTTCAGCAGTCGGATGGTGTAGTTGAAGAAGCTGTTCTTCGTCCTACTGGTGCGGGACCTGAGGCTCCTGTACCGCCTCCCTGATGGGAGGAGGGCAAACAGTCCATGATTAGGGTGTGAGGGGTCCTTGATGATCTTCCCGGCCCGCTTCAGGCACCGTTTTCGGTGGAGGGCATCCAAGGCAGGGAGCGGGGCACCGATGATGTACTGGGCGGTTTTCACCACCCGTTGTAGTGCCTTCCTGTCTGCCACGGTGCAACTGCTGTACCATACCGTAAAGCAGGTGGTCAGGATGCTTTCGATGGTGCAGCGGTAGAAGTTCGTCAGGATCTGGGGGGACAGGTGGGCTTTTTTGAGCCTCCTCAGAAAGTAAAGGCGCTGCTGTGCCTTTTTGATTAGCTTTGAGGTGTTGAGGGACCAGGACAGATCCTCCGAGATGTGTACCCCGAGGAATTTGTAGTTGGAGACCCGCTCCACCTCAGTCCCGTTTATATGGATGGTTTAAATTCCCTAGAATTTGTGGAATTCCCTGCCACAGAGGGCAGTGGAGGCCAAGTCACTGGATGGATTTAAGAGAGAGTTCGATAGAGCTCTTGGGGCTAGTGGAATCAAGGGATATGGGGAGAAGGCAGGCACGGGTTATTGATTGGGGACGATCAACCATGATCCACCTCCTGCACCTATTTCCTATGTTTCTACTCGACCTCCAGCAGCAGCAAAATAAGTAGAAAAAATGATAAATGGCTGAAGGACAAACAGATAATTCATGTTTTAAAGTTGCCAATGACACAGTAGGAAAGATCACATGGGTCAGAAAGGAATGGAATGCTATGAAAAGCTATGAAAAGCAACAGCTGCCTACTATGGCTCTGGTGCAAGTACTCTACGAACTATGGGCAAAGCATAAGAATCATGTGGGATGAGTGTATATAAACTGACTATAAAAAAAGGGGAGCTGCTTTGCCATGAATTAAAGCAATATTGACTTGCCCCGGAGGCTCAAGAATGGATAGCTATAGTCTTTATGATTTACATTATTGTTTTTATTGCAGCGAGCACTATTAGTGAAAATGCCAAGTCTGTGTATTAGGTCCCGAAAATGTGAAGATGTAATGAATGGGGCCTTGTCTAAGACCTGAGAGCTATTTAGAATAGTCTTTTAGTACCTGATACCAATATTATTCTGTCATCTATAATGACAGAAGCCGATACCTTTACAGTAATTTATCTATGTTCATCCTTTTAGCCCATATCCTTGCATAAAGACCAATAGCCTATTGTTCTGTGGCTTTGCCAGTAGTGGTGGAATAACATGCCAACCTTGTAACACTCTGTAACGGCGAAGGGCTACAATTGTAGAATGTTAAGCAGTGAACTAGCTGCTGTAAGGTAAACACGTTTCTTTGTCTGATTAGGATTTTTGGTTTGTGCTATAACCCCTTCCGAGCTCAAGGACAGGTTTAAAACCAAATTACAATCAGACACATAATGCTTCTAGTTCATGGTATCTTTTAACATTTGAATTTATGGATGTTAATTTTGTAAATAAGCCAAAAACTAATCTGCAGATCCAACAGTCATGGATAAATGGCATGAAGCAATTAAAGGGGAAATTTGTATAGGAGTTAATGTTAACAGACTGAAATGTATGAATTCTAAATATTACTCTTCATTTCTTATATAAGCTCTGCATAAAGATAGTTGACAGCTCCATTCTCAATTCTTGATCATTTTGTTTGTAATCGTGTTAACTGTTTTAGAGAGGGAGAGGCTTCAGAGGGTAGTTAGGGCAGCACAGAAGATCATCGGCTGCCCTCTCCCCTCTCTGATGGACATTTACACCTCCCGCTGCCTCAGCAGGGCGAAGAACATTATCAAGGACAGCTCCCATCCTGCATTTGGCCCGTTCAACCTTCTGCCCTCAGGGAGGCGCTATAGGTGCATCAGCACAAGGACAAATAGACTCAAGAACAGTTTCTTTCCAAAATCCATTATCTCTCTGAACTCACACATGCACTGACTTCACAGCCTAACCCCTGGACTTTCATCTATCCACCTACTGTAATTTGTACTGTAACTGTAATTTCCAATATGTGCAATAACCCATACTGGATATAGGAATCCTATTTATCCATTCGATTTATCCATTGTCTTTTTATAGATATGTATATAGTGTCGCAGAAACTGTGCACCTTATCCCCCCCCCCTTTTTTTTGTTTTGTTTTGCACTGAGTAGGAGCAGCTTTTAATTTTACTTCAGAGTCACGTGAGTGACTACGTGAAGAAGCCCCGCCTGGCGCTGGATCGGCATTACGTCGACGCTATCGGCAGAGGAAGTGCTGCAGAGCGCAGCTCCAACACAGCGGTAAGGAAACGGCCCACAGGTAAGTAAAATTATTTTACTTCCAGGGCGTTTTCAAAAAAGTTCGTAGGCTGGTAGGTAAACCAGGAGGAGTTAAAATAAAAATAAAAATGTTTTAACAAATCGCGGGTAAAACGTGCGTCCCGGGGTGTAGAAAAGTCGGGACAGCAGATTATTGCGGAGCCGGTTCCGATACCGGTGGCCGTTGAAATACCCGTTAGTGAGCCTTTGGTTGCTCCACAAACAAAAACTTTGAAAACCCAGTGCCTAAAATGTAAAAGGAAGCTTGAAAGGCCTGAGGTTCTGAAAGATCCTGAAAGGTGAGCCTTTGGCTAAGTATGGATCTAATGGACAAAATACTCCAAACAATATCAACCAAGGGTCTAAGTACCCAGAATATTCCCAGGCAGCCCCTGAGGGGGTTCCATATCATGAATATGGTGCCAGTTTGAATTGGGAATTGAAACTCCAGTGCCTGGGATTGGGCTGGAGGAAGTCTCCTTGAACAAGTTTCAGGAGTACCAGGGCTGTATGAGACTGACCCTGAAAGTGGTGTTTGTGGTCAGAAGTACCCACCACAATACAAATCCAGGTGTGTCTGATGGGGCACAAAGTTTACTATACCTGGAGGAGGCGGTGAGGCCATGGAAGGAAACCTGGCGGCCAATGTTAATTATATGGTCTCTCACCTGCCTCAAAAAAGCTGTTATGGTTGAGGCAGCAGATTTGGATTTAAACACCTATTTATTTGTGGTCAGAAGTACCCACCACAATACAAATCCAGGTGTGTCTGATGGGGCACAAAGTTACTATACCTGGAGGAGGCGGTGAGGCCATGGAAGGAAACCTGGCGGCCAATGTTAATTATATGGTCTCTCACCTGCCTCAAAAAAGCTGTTATGATTGAGACAGCAGATTTGGATTTAAACACCTATTTATTGTACCTCAAAGAAGGTACCTATGGTGAATCCGGCTTTTTTGGGCGCCAATGTCAGCAATAATGCGGGCGCAGGAATTACGATTCAAAGAATCCTCAAGCTAATTTTGGCATCACTGTCTTTTGGAAGACAAGCTGGAAGGTTGTGGAATGACCAAAGTTCAGAATAAACATATGTTGGGTTAATTCTGCAACTCATTTTTGAGATAAATTATATAAAAAATGGAAGATTGCCATTTGGCCTCTTTTACATCCAATATTTTCAGGGTTGTGCAGGGCAAGCAATGTTCAAGCTCTTGGCTATTTGTTCAGAGGAAATCTGTCTAAACAAATTAAAGAAATGGATGAAGAGGCAAAAACTGTTGGCTTTGTGAAACCCTTCAGTTTTGGCCAGAAAGGCTGGACATATGAGAAGGGGATTTGATTTTGGGGCTGGAACGAGCCGAGGCAGGAGTATGATAAGGAAGAATTACCAGCCAGCACAGCCGAATGTACACCCATTTATTGGGAAAGGAGATCATTTTGTCCAGTTGGAGAGGTACAAAAACTTTATCCTATTAAAGAAGGATGTTTGGATGAACCTCAGATTGGTGGTAGACTCCGAATGTTTTGTAATGAATGGGAGGTATGGATCCATTGGGACACAATAAGCCTAATCATTCTTTGATGTTTTCAGTTCTTGAAAGAATTCAAATTGACGAAGAGGTTAAGAATTTGTGTGAGAAAGGAGTTATTGAGAAAACAGGAGAGGATCCACAACAATTGTATCAAATATTTTCCCCAGACCGAAGAAAGATGGGGGTTGTAGAATCATTTTAGATCTCACACAATTGAATACATTTGTCCAGTATAAACATTTTAAAATGGACACATTCGACACTGCAATGCAGCTGGTATCAACAGGTTGTTATATGGCTACAATAGATTGAAGGATGCATATTTTCGGTCCCAATTCACCATAGTTTCGCAGGTAATTAAAGTTTATGGATGGGACAGCTGTGCCAATACAAAGCTTTGCCTTATGGATTAAGCCAGCACTTGCACTGCTAAGGGCACAAAAACACATCGTTATGGCTTATCTAGATGACATTTTAATTGTCAATGCTAATCAGGAGTCAGCTGGAAAATCAGTCTTAGCAACTACAAGTTTGTTTGAGAAGTTGGGTTCCTGATCCATCCAACAAATCTAAGTTACAGCCATCCCAAACCATTGAATATCTGGGGTTTGTGATTAACTCAGTTACCATGTTGGTAACTTTACCAATGGATAAGGTGTTGGATTTGACAAATGTGTGTCAGAACCTGATTAACAAACCTTATCCCTCCATCCGAGAGGTTGCCAAGGTTATTGGTAAATTGGTAGCAGCATTTCCAGCAGTAGAGTTTGGTCGTCTACATTACCAAAATCTTCAAAGGGCAAAAACTCAAGCGCTTATTCAGCGAGCAGGCCATTTTGATAGGCCAATGCAATTGCCTAAGGAAGCTTTATCAGAATTACATTGGTGGATTGAGAATGTTCCACAAGCTGCTAAGAACATTTTAGTTCATCAGCCAGTAGTGTTTTTGCAAACTGACGCAAGTTCTCTCGGATGGGTGGCTACGGATAATGAGACCAGCTGAGGGAGCAGATGGGCTGTCCAAGAGGATTTATTGCTCCAAACATATGGTATTAATTATTTGGAGCTACTGGGAGCATTTTATGGATTAAAAGCTTATTGTTCTACATTAAAAGATTTGCATGTCCAAATACAAATAGACAATACCACAGCTGTGGCATATATCAATCACATGGGTGGTGTCAGATCAATATCATGTGATCATCTGGTAAACCAGATGTGGCAATGGTGTATGGCAAAAAATATTTGGCTTTCAGCTATTTATCTCTCGGGGAGAGACAATGTTGTGGCAGACAAAAGATCACGAATATTTAAAGACAATACAGAATGGATGTTAAATCCACAAATTGTCAGTCGGTATGGAGTACCGGACATTGATCTGTTTGCATCTAGATTGAATCACCAATTGCCAAAATACGTGTCTTGGGAACACGATCCAGGGGCAGTAGCGGTGGATGCTTTCTGCTACACTGGGGGAATACATTCTTTTATGCTTTTCCCCCATTCTGTCTCATTGGGCAATGTCTCAAGAAATAGCGCAAGACGCTGCCAAAGGCATTTTGGTGGTGCCAAATTGGCCCACGCAGTCATGGTTCCCATTGATGCTAAAATGATTATTGAACCATGTATGACAATTCCCAGTTGCGACAAACTGTTGACACAACCAGTAACAAAAGAAATTCATCCATTGCATGATCATATGAATTTGTTAATCTGCAGGTTCTGACCAGACCGTTGCAAGAGTTTGAACTGTCAGACAGGACCATGGATGTTATAGATGCAGCTTGGAGGAATAGCACTAAAAAACAATATATGTCGCATATAAGGAAATGGGAAGTTTTTCTACACAGTCAAAGATATCTTATCATACTGCAAACATTTCAAATGTATTGGAGTTCCTTGCTGGGTTACACTTTGATGAGCATTTGAGTTATAGTGCCATTAATTGTGCTCGTAGTGCATTGTCATCCTATTTAGGACAAATTTCGGATCGGGATTCAGTTGGGTCTCACCCATTAGTATCCCGATTCATGAAAGGAATATTCAATAAAAATCCTCCCAAGCCCTAGTATACAAAAATTTGGGATGTTAGCATTGTTCTCACTTTGCTTAAACAATGGACTCCAATTAATTCAATGTCTTTGCAGAAATTAACATTCAAGGTGGTAATGTTAATGGCATTGGTATCAGCTCAAAGAGTACAAACTTTGAAATTGTTACGGTTGGATTGCATGCATGTGACTACAGATAACATTGTGTTTTATGTTTATGACTTGATCAAACAAAGCAGACCAGGAAGAACTGGAATGAAGGTAATGTTTAAAGCATATCCTATTGATGAAACATTGTGTGTAGTTAAGCATTTAACTCAATACATTGAGGTAACCAAAAATCT
The DNA here is from genome assembly GCA_963514005.1 of Raja brachyura. The sequence continues at coordinate 30,371,135 of OY740782.1, read as the reverse complement.
CAGAGGTTCTGAGAAAGCGTTATTGATAACACACAAAAAGCCACATACAAGTTTCAGTTCAAACCATTTCTAGATGGTTAAAACAGGTTTTGGGTCTAGCAGAATAGACACTGATGTGTTTAAATCTCACTCCACTAGGGCGGCAGCTACGTCCGTGGTGAAGGTACAGGACGTACCACTCGATCAAATTTTAGAGGCCGCAGGGTGGTCTAGAGAAGAGATTTTTTCAAAGTTCTACAATAAACCTGTTGTCACGGTGCCAGGATTTGGACACGCAGTACTGGGTTCTCTTTAAATGCTTGCTTTGTTTTATATTATCGATTTATATTATTGATTTATGTTACCATTGACATCATTTATCAATTTATTTTGTAATTTTCCCCTGCGATAGAGGGGTTATTATTAAAAAAGTTGTTCTTTTTATGATTAAAGGACTTATTACATAAATTGTAACAATGTCTTAAAATACTATTTACTCACTACTGTTTTGACTAAACAGAGAGTCGTATGAAATGAATTTACGACATAAAAAACACAGAGCTTTAAAATCTTCACGTAGTCACTCACGTGACTCCGAAGTAAAATAGTGAGATTAAACGAGAACTTACCTGTTCGAAGTTTGATCTTTATTTTATGAGGAGTTACGATGAGGGATTACGTGCCCTCCACTCCCAACCCTCATAATGTAAATGATCATCTGGTAGTTCTAGTCTATTTTGAGCCTTACTATTTTACTTCGGCTATTAGTTCTGTGTTTTTCATGCCGCTGCTTTGAAGTATGCCGATCCAGCGCCAGGCGGGGCTTCTTCACGTAATCCCTCATCGTAACTCCTCATAAAATAAAGATCAAACTTCGAACAGGTAAATTCTCGTTTAATCTCACTATTTCATTGTACATATGTATAGTGACAATAAAAGGCATTCTGATTCTGATTCTGATTGTATATTAAAAAACTTTCTTACTTTGAAATGTATTGATCATAAAGATCAACAAAGAGGAACCTGTTGTGTTCCTGTTGTAAGAAGAGTGTTGTGCCTAGATACCTGATGAATCCTTTAATATAATGACCTTGCTACCCACATTTCCCAAGAAATTGAGAAAATCCATAAGGTTGACAGTGACATACATGGGTACAATTAAGTCAAATGGGAGATGCTGGCCATTCAGTTGGCTTGATGGACTTTGGAATAATATTACCCTATGGCTCTATCGTTTTAGTAGTCAGTCGCTCTAATTTTATTGTTAATTGCTTGCGACCATTATGTACCTACACTAACAAGGCTAACAAACTGTTGATGTTCCTTTTTCCACTAACATAAGCGAGATAACAAGCAAAGCTTAATAAATGTCTCCTCTATAATATAAACATTTGGAGGAGATTTAGACTCTTGGCACTCACCCTTGCTCTAAGATTATAATGTGCGTCATTATAAAAAACAACCAAAATGCTCGTTCTGCAGAAATATGGCCTTCTCATATAACCATAAATGGCTAGCCCTCCCCGTCAAAAGAACCTGTCAATCTTAAAATCTTAAGAAGCTGTCAATCTTAAGAAGCAAGAGGCTGTACTATGCTTTGTAGATAAGGTATTGCTGAATCATTGATTATTTGAGTACAAATATATGTACTTAGATCACTGCCCCTTTGTGTGGGGATGAGAACTCTGTATAGTCTGTAATCTGCATACTGTAAAGAGTTTTACCACACCCACATGGCGAAATAAAGATTGCACTGCTTGATACTGATTTTATTTGTGCTTTTGTCTGTTTAAGAACATTAAACCACAACAATACTTGCCAATTTCGAAATGAGCCTCGTTCACTTTATTACTTATACTTCATGCATTCACATACAACACTTTGACCTCAATATTCACCTCCCCTCTCTCACCGCTCAAAATTGGCCCTGACCTTACTCTCTTATCTTTTCTCGAACTATCCTTCCCATTAATTCGGGAGTCTTTTGTAACTTTTCCTGTACTCACTTCCCCTTCAACTCCATCTTTATACTCCCAATTTGTCAATCCCTCCCTCCCATATTTTGTCTACATATGCTCTGCCTACTGGATTGACTTTACTTTTATATTTGATAGTGCACACTCGATATCCCAAATTCATAACACTTCATACACTCTGTAGTGCATTGCTGCAGAAGCCATATAGTAGGTATGTTACAAAACTTACCTTCAGCGGTGCTGCTGTTCTGTCGCTGGCCGTGTGCGCAACTTTGGCGCCTTTAACGGGGGGGGGGGGGGCGGGGTTAAAATGCGGTTTTCCCCTTGCCACCAGAATAATATTTTGTCGGAGTGCGAGCTATTTCTGGAGGTTCGTACCGACTGCCGGTAAGTTAATTTTTTTTTTTAAATAGCCCGGCTATTTCTGCTCTGCAGTAAAATAAAAATTAGCTCCTAATGCCGTGAACACCGACAACAGGGACCGATTTTATGTAGGGGACAGGTAAGTGAAAATTGTTTATTTTTTCATATAAACCTGCTTGTTTAGGTGACTTTAATCAATATTTCATGTTGCGAAATGGTGATTTAGTCCCCATACGAACCGGCAGAATTTTTGCTGCCGATATTGGGGTTTAAATTCACCGCAACAGCAACGTTCCAATACATCGCGTTCCACAAAATCCCACTCGCAAGATGATTAAAATGGCCATTAATTTACTGGCATTAAACACTGAATTCCTTCAATTTGGCCTATAAATTAATGACAATTAGATTTAAGAGTCATGTTATATTGTGAATTCTTGTGTGAATGTTATTTGGACACTTAAGCTTTAAAAAAAATGTTAATATTTTCTTAAGAAATGGATAGATGATTAGATCTAGTAATTGAATTTTGTAATTAGCTACAATTGGGTAACTAACTAATTATATGCTTTAATTTCAGGTCATCCAAGTAAGATTGTTTCATGTTAGTTTCAGAATGCTTCAATCTATAATAACTGAAAATTTATTTCAGTTCTCTTAATTTTTAAGAAAGTTATGGGCTTTTGACTGTCCTCGGTCACAGCTTTTGTGTTAAGTCAATGGAAAGGCAATGGGGAACAAGATGTTAATTTCCGAGTATGAAAATGGCCATAACTTTTTAAATACTGAAGATATGAAAGTGAATTAGGTGTCAAATTAAACTCCTTTGCATGCTTTATCTGATGGCGTAAATTGCAGACTTGATTTTTAAAATCTCAAAATTTTGTAACATTGCTACACATAGAGATGACAATTTTTGCCATCCTGCTTTTTAATCTACTACCTAGCTCCCAAAACTCATATTGCAGGACCTCATACTTAATTACATCTATGGTATTTCATAACAATGAGACCTCTGGCCATTTGGCATGAACCCTTAAAAATGTCCTGCAACTGTTGTGTGACATCCTTGACCCTGGCATCAGAGAATGAATGCACCTTCCTGGATTCAAATCCACAGCTGCAGAAGAGCCCAACTATTCTCACTATCTAGTTACCTGTCAATGTTACCCTGCACTCTTGCTCCTCCCCACTTATACAGCTGAAGTACCCACGCTGCCATGGTCTTGGCTCTGGCCGACAGTGACAGCTTCAGCCCATGGTTTTCCAAAATGGAAAAACCTTTTTGGGTATGATGTGCACTTTGAACTTTTCCTGTTCACTGGCTGACTCCCTTCCTCAGATTGGTGATCCCTCTCTGACTCCTTTTCCTTAACATATTGGTTGTGCCTCCTGTGGTGCCTTCAGCCACAGTTCATGGTCTGAAACCTTGCAATCAAGCTGGCCAAACCAGAGACATCATCCATGGTTGTAGTCATCCAGTCCAGAAGGAATGCCTCACTCACTTGAAATACATGGAACTAAGCTCATCTGCTATACTTTTAATTTATAAAGGGCTTCTTTATAGGAAGGACATTATTGCCATAGAGGGAGTGCAGCGAAGGTTCACCAGACTGATTCCTGGGATGTCAGGACTGTCTTATGAACAAAGACTGCATAGACTCGGTTTATACTCTCTAGAATTTAGGAGATTGAGAGGGGATCTTATAGAAACTTACAAGATTCTTAAGGGGTTGGACAGGCTAGATGCAGGAAGATTGTTCCCGATGTTGGGGAGGTCCAGGACAAGGGGTCACAGCTTAAGGATAAGGGGGAAATCCTTTAGGACCGAGATGAGAAAATCCTTTAGGACCTGCCACAGAGGGTAGTTGAGGCCAGTTCATTGGCTATATTTAAGAGGGAGTTAGATGTGGCCCTTGTGGCTAAGGGGATCAGAGGGTATGGAGAGAAGGCAGGTACGGGATACTGAGTTGGATGATCAGCCATGATCATATTGAATGGCGGTGCAGGCTCGAAGGGCCGAATGGCCTATTCCTGCACCTAATTTCTATGTTTCTATGTTTCTTAAAGAATATTTATCTGCTCCCAGTATACTTGAAGTGTAAATATTTACTGAATGCAAATGGGTCCAGCTTAGTTCTGCATCTTGGGCAGCAAGGACAAAGAGCCTGTTTCCCTTATGTATGACTCTATGACTATAATCATTCACTGATTGGTGCGACCATTGCACTATCCAAGCAAAGACCAATGTACTCACGGGCTCTCCTTACCAAAACCCCTCAACTCATCAAAACCCACTGCCTGAGACCACTGTGCTCAGGAGACCACTGGGATTAAATTGTTCTTTCTATGCTCTCCAGTTTTCACTTTGACACTGGAATGATCTGAGTCTAGGTTAATTCATTCTAGGCACTTTTTGCACAAAACAGAGACTATACTATTCAATTTCAAGGCAGCAAATCTGGAAACACTCAACATGTTAGGCAGCACATGTGGACAGGGAATGAGACCTAAAATTTCAGGTCAATGACTTCTCACCATAACAATAGTTACTGAGAAAAACAGGTTGAAGATGGAGTAAAAATGGGGAAAGTTTGTCCATTCTTTAAATGTAACATATTGCCTGCTCAGCCCTGAGCACCGGAACACCACAGGGCTGTGTACTGAGCCCCATGCTCTACTCCCTCTTCACTCACGACTGTGTTCCTGCATTTGACAACAACACCATTGTCAAGTTTGCAGACAACACAACGGTGATCGGGCTGATCACCAACGGTGATGAAACAACCTACAGAGCGGAGGTGCAGAACCTGACGGACTGGTGCTCACGGAACAACTTGTCACTAAACACCTCCAAGACCAAGGAGCTGATTATCGACTTCAGGAGGTCACAGAATGGGGTATATGCCCCAATCTCCATCTACGGGGACAGTGTGGAGAGAGTGTCCAGCCTTAGGTTTCTGGGCACTCACATCTCAGAGGACCTCATATGGTCCGCCAACACCGCTGCGCTGGCCAAAAAGGCACAGCAACGACTGTTCTTCCTAAAAAAATTGAAATGGACTGGTCTGCCCCAACAGCTGCTGACGACCTTCTACCGCTGCACCACAGAGAGCATACTAACGTATGGCATCTCTGTGTGGTATCTCAGCTCCACGGAGGCGGAGAGGAGAGCTCTTCAGCGCGTCGTCCACAGAGCGCAAAAGATTATTGGGACACCGCTACCAGCCTTGGAGGGCATCTACCATAGACAGTGCCTCAGGAAGGCCATCAGCATCCATAAAGACTCCTCTCACCCTTGTAATGGACTGTTCGAACTACCCCCTTCCGGCAGACGTTACAAGGCCTTCTACGCCCGCACCTCCAGACTCAGGAACAGCTTCATTCCCAGAGCTATAGCGGCTCTGAACCGGCCCTGCGGAGTGCCCCCCCACCCCCATGGACTGTCTCCCTCGGATGGTCACGTCGCACGTCGCACAGACACATCTGCACTTTAGTCTGTTTTGACTTTACTGGTCTAATGTTCGTTTTACAAACCTTCTTCTTGGGGTATCTAAACCTAAATTTTATTTGTCGATTACAGTGGCTTGCAAAAGTATTCATACCCCTTGAACCTTTCCACATTTTGTCACGTTACAACCACAAACGTAAATGTATTTGATTGGGATTTTATGTGATAGACCAACACAAAGTGGCGCATAATTGTGAAGTAGAAGGAAAATGATACATGGTTTTCAAATTTTTTTACCAACAAAAAACTGAAAAGTGTGGCATGCAAAAGTAGTCAGCCCCCTTTACTCTGATACCCCTAAATAAAATCCAGTGCAACCAATTGCCTTCAAAAGTCACCTAATTAGTAAATAGAGTCCACTTGTGTGTAATCTAATCACAGTATAAATACAACTGTTCTGTGAATGCCTCGGAGGTTTGTTAGAGAACATCAGTGAACAAACAGCATCATGACGCCCAAGGAACACCTTCCAGCAGGACAATGACCCTAAACATACAGCCAGAGCTACAATGGAATGGTTTAGATCAAAGCATATTCATGTGTTAGAATGGCCCAGTCAAAGTCCAGACCTAAATCCCAATTGAGAATCTCTGGCAAGACTTGAAAATTGCTGTTCACGGACGCTCTCCATCCAACCTGACTGAGCTTGAGCTATTTTGGAAAGAAGAATGGGCAAAGATTTCAGTCTCTAGATGTGCAAAGCTGGTAGAGACATACCCCAAACGACTTGCATCTGTAATTGCAGTGAAAGGTGGTTCTACAAAGTATTGACTCAGGGGGGGGCTGAATACTTTTGCACGCCGCACTTTTCAGTTTTTTATTTGTAATAAAATTTGGAAACCATGTATCATTTTCCTTCCACTTCACAATTATGCACCACTTTGTGTTGGTCTCTCACATAAAATCCCAATAAAATACATTTACGTTTGTGGTTGTAATGTGACAAAATGTGGAAAAGTTCAAGGGGTATGAATACTTTTGCAAGCCACTGTAAGTTATGACATCGGATCGAAGTTGCAAACCAAATCTCGTTGCACTTATGTGTAATGACAATAAAAGATATTATTATTATTATATTTGCTTTCCCACATCTTCCATATTTCTATGATGATCATTACAGAATTAAAAGTTGTGCAGCTGGTAGAGCTGCTGTCACATGGCCCAGAGACCCAGGTTCAATTCTGAGCTCAGGTGCTGTCTGTGTGGAGTTTGCGCATCCACACTTTTTCCCACCCTGCTTTCTGTAAGGACTCTATCCACTACTCCCAATTCCTCCATCTACACCACATCTGCGCCCAGGATGAGGTGTTCCATACTAGGGCATCGGAGATGTCCTCATTCTTTAGGAAACGGGGATATCCCTCTTCCATTATAGATGAGGCTTTCACCAGGGTCTCCTCTATATCCCGCTGCTCCGTTCTTACTCCCCCTCCCCCTATTTGTAACAAGGTCAGAGACCCCCTTTTCCTCACCTTCCACCCCATCAGCCGTCGCATACAGCAGATAATCCTCCGACATTTTTGCCACCTCCAAGAGGATTCCACTACTGGCCACATCTTCCCATCTCCTTTCTGCTTTCCGCAGAGACCGCTCCCTCCATAACTCCCTGTCAATTTGTCCCTTCCTATCCAAACCACCCCCTCTCCTGGTACTTTCCTCTGCAACCGCAGGAAATGCAACACTTGTCCCAATACCTCCCCCCTCGACTCCATCCAAAGACCCAATCAGTTTTCCCAGGCGAGGCAGAGGTTCAACTACACCTCCTCCAACCTCATCTACTGCATCCGCTGTTCTAAGTGTCAACTTCTCTACATCGGCAAGACCGAGCGCAGGCTCGGCGATCGCTTCGCCGAACACCTCCGCTCAGTCCGTTAACCAACCTGATCGCCCGGTTGCTCAGCACTTCAACTCCCCTTCCCATTCCCAATCTGACCTTTCTGTCCTGGCCTCCTCCATTGCCTGAGTGAGGCCCAGCGCAAATTGGAGGAACAGCACCTCATATTTTGCTTGGGTAGTTTACACCCCAGCGGTATGAACATTGACTTGTCTAATTATAGATAGCCCTCGCTTTCTCCCTCCTTCCCCTCCCCCTTCGCAGTTCTCCCACAAGACCTACTGCCTCCGCCTACTTCCTTTCTTTTTCCCGTCCCCTTCCCCCCCCCCACCACACATCAGTCTGAAGAAGGGTCTCAAACCGAAACGTCGCCTATTCCTTCTCTCTATAGATGCTGCCTCACCCGCTGAGTTTCCACAACATTTTTTGTCTTCCTCCCTTGAACATGTGTTTCCATGCTGTATCTAAACTAAAATATTATTATGGATTTAAAAGTTGCTATTAAGGATTTGTAAGTATTCAATTTTAAAATGCAAAGAGTGCTTGGAGATATCGAGATAGTGGTTAGATAAAGGAGTCGGCCTCTTTTCAGAATGGTGAAATAACGCTGGAATAATCCAACCCATTGCATGAGGCTCCCATGCATAGGATATCAAGCTGTCTACTGAAAGATCATGAAACTAAAACACACACATGTGCTCACAATCAAACTACAAAGTACACCTTTCACCTTGTTATTGAGATACTTGAAGCCAGGGGGATTGGTGTTTAACACCTGGGGCACATGCTACACAAAATATATTGCAAACGTGCAGGTCAATGTGACTTTGAAGTTAAATTAACATCACATGAACAGACATCCATAATAAGTTTAGTCATTTATCAGTCTCCTTAGCAAGGAGATAGGAATCATTAATATTTTCTGAGAGCAAGAAAGAGACTGACTTAAATCTTAGAGACGACTGCAACAAACGTTTGAGAGTAAAACACAATACAACTGTTCAGGAAGAATTGGATGTATTAATGCTAATGCTTAATCATGTATGTCATTCGGCAATTCAATCGTGTTACATCGCTCTGCTGATTTAATAGATGAATGCAGTTGCAGCTGAAACTATTTAGAGTCATAGTCATACAGCATAGAAACAGGCCCTTCGGCTCAACTTGTCCACGCTGACCAACAAGCCCCATCCACACTAGTCCCACCTGACCGCAATTGGCCCATAACCCTCTAAACCTAACATTCTTATAGAAACATATAAAATTATAAAAGGACTGAACAAGCTGGACTGGACAAATGTTCCCAATGTGGGGTGAGTCCAGAACCAGGGGCCACAGTCTTAGAATAAAGGAGAGGTCATTTAAGACTGAGGTGAGAAAAAACTTTCTCACCCAGAGAGTTGTGAATTTGTGGAATTCCCTGCCACAGAGGGCAGTGGAGGCCAAGTCACTGGATGGATTTAAGAGAGAGTTAGATAGAGCTCTAGGGGCTAGTGGTGTCAAGGGATATGAGGAGAAAGCAGACACGGGTTATTGATAGGGGACGATCAGCCATGATCACAATGAATGGCGGTGCTGGCTCGAAGGGCCGAATGGCCTCCTCCTGCACCTATTTTCTATGTTTCTATATCCATGTTCCAGTCCAAAGGTACATGGAGAGGATAGGTTGGGCAATTTGTATTGGAGAATTAAGTGATTTGTTTTTTAAAAGATGGTAAAAAAAAATTGTAGTATTCTTTCCCCCACTGTTTTAGCAGATGAATATTTAAAATTAATGCCTTACGGCCCTGTCCTACGGTATGAGTTCATTCCAAGAGCTCTCCCGAGTTTAAAAAAAAACAAACTCATGGTAAGCACGGAGAATGAACGTAGTGGGTACTTCGGAGCTCGGGGACGTCTCTTAGCGGCTTGTAACGCTAACGGCAGGTACTCGGGAAGACTCGCTAATGGCAGGTAAGCTCGGGAAGCCTCGTGAAGATTTTTCAACGTGTTGAAAAATGTCCACGAGAGCCCAGAGTACTGACGAGCGGCCATTACCATAAATCTCCGAGTTCAAATCACGGCAAACTCAGGGGAACTCTTGGTATGAACTCGTACCGTGGGACAGGGCCATTAATGTGCAGAAACTGTAAGTCTAGTTCAAGTCATAGATTGCAGCAGATTTCTGCTTGGCCTCAATTTGTAAATTGAAATAAATTTTGGGAATGGTTTCACTGAATTTGCAAGTACACAAAATAAATTACATTCTCCCTTTTTTAAATAATTTAACAACGATATTGTTCCAGTGTGCTACCATCCTCAGCACCTCCAATGCTGCACTCTATTCTGGAGTGATTTTTTTGCATAGGATCATGTAGAAGAGAAAGTTACAAGTAAAGGAAACAACAATATTAAGGGATAGGTATATAGAACATAGAAAACCAAATAGTGTAACACAGGAACAGGATCTTCAGCCATATGTAAAAAAAACTTGCCCCTCCAATCACCTTTAAACTTTCTCCCTCTCACCTTAAAACAATGCCCTCTAGCGTGTGACATTTCCACTCACAGAACGAGGTTCTTTTTTTTGTTAAATATTTTTATTAGAAGTAAATACATATCAAAAGAAGAATATACATATCACATACATTCTTAATATTATTAATATTAACAATTATTTCTAATTTGTACTTCTATGCATTTTTCATTTTTAATATAGGTAGGAAGAAAAAAATAGAAAAATAAAGTAAAAATAGAAATTCAAAAAGATGAATGAAGTATTAAGCGGTTTAGACATCATTGGAGATATATCCATGGGTTATTATGTGTAAATCTTCATCTATTCCTTCGTTCAGGCTTCAGTCAGGATCTCGCACCGAACCACTTTGACCCTTTAAATATTCAATAAATGGAGACCATATCCCTCTGAATTGATCCAACTTGCCCAGAAGGACAAGTCTTAATCTTTCCAGATGAAGTGTCTCCGACATTCCAGTGATCCACATTTTGATTGTGGGGGATGTAGGACCTTTCCAAAATTTCAATATTCGTTTTTTCTCAACAGAACGAAGTTCTGACTGTCTACCCTATTAATGCCTCATGTAATTTTATAAACTTCTATCGTCCCCCCTTAGCCTCCAACAATCCTAGTTTAGTTTAATTAAGTTTAGAGATACAGTGTGAAAAAAGGCCCTTCAACCCACCAGGTCCGTGCTGACCAGCGATTCGTGTACACGAGCACTAGCCCACACACTATGGAAAATTTACAATTTTTACTGAAGCCAAAGTAAGCTACAAACCTGTATGGCTTTGGAATGTGGGAGGGAACCTGAGCTCCCGGGTAAAACCCACGCAGTCACGGGGTGAACGTACAAACTCTGTACAGATAGCACCCTTAGTCAGAATCGAACCTGGCTCTGGTCTCTGGCGCTGTTAGGCAGCAACTCTGCCATTGCACCACTGTGCTGATCAACCTCTCCTTATACCTAATACCCACTATTCCAGGCAGTCGCCTGGTAACCTTTTCTGCACCCTCTCCAAAGCCTCCACTTCTTTCCTGTATTGGGGAAAAAATAACTGCGCACAATATTCTAAGTGAGGCGGAAGCAAAATGTTATATATAAGGAGATATGACGATGGATATGAAAAGGCTTGCTGCTTCATCAAATCTATGACGCATTGCCGTGAATTTTGTCTCTTAGCGGCCGCTTTCCTCCATATATCTATTAATTTATTACTAATAAATGGAATATTGATCAGGGGTTTCTTTATTATCAGCCTTAATTAGATTGCACTTGTATCCAAAAGTCGGATTATCCCCATTTCATTGACATGCTGCCTGGATACTGTGCAGAGTAATCCTCTGCACTGCATCCAGTTGGGAAAAATATTTGTTTTTGCCCTGATTGTTGTGCTCAACGCGCTTGCACAGTTCCCGCTGAGAGCTCATTGCAGAGGTCTCTGCTCTCAGTATGAATCAGAAGAATCCAGTTAGAGCCTCAATGGAGCTCTTTGAATGTCAGACTCAAAGCAGCTTCAGAAAAAGCAGACACGGAGGTAAGAATAATCATGTAACACATCTTAAAGCATGTCATAGAATGAGTGAATTGTACAGTACAGAGCTGGGCTATTTGTCTGCATTTGGCCTAAATCTTTCTGTGTCTTGTTATCTAAGTGCCAGCCTAAATGCCACTTAAACAGAGTGATTGTATCAGGATCCATCTATGGCAACAGGGGGAAAACTACGTTTACTGAAGAAAGATGACATCCCTGGAATAGAAAGCCACATAGGAGTTAAGAGTAGGGGATGGTGCCTTCACAAGAGAAAGGGTAGGAAAACGTGTTGTCCAGATAACTGTGGTAGTCGTCTGAGGTGGAGACTAAGAGATAAAGAAAGGGGAGAGAGGTGTCTGAGATAGTCCAATTAAATTTGAGGGCAGGATGGAAATTAATGGTAAAGTTAATGAAATCAACGAGATCTACATGGGTGCAAGAGGCCATTTTGATGCAGTCGTTGATGTAGCAGTGATAGAGTTGGGGGAATGGAACAGGGACTATTGTTCCAACTAACAAAAAGCAGGCATAGCTGGAGCCTCGGTGAGTGCCCATTGCTACACTTCTATCTTGGAGAAAATGAGAGCAGTCAAAAAAGTTTTTGAAGGTGAGGACAAGTTCCATCAGGCAGAGAGAAATTGATTGGGTCTTTGCTAAAGGAAAACATGCAGAGCTTTGAGACAATCCAGGTGGGGGATGGAGGTGTAAAGGGACTGAACGTTCATGGTAAAGATGAGCCAATTGTGCCCATAAATTATTGAAAGGTTATTGAAGAGTTGAAGGGCATGAGAGGTGTCTTGGATGACTGGATAGGGAGCATAGGATGGAATATTTGGAGATGATTTCCGTGGGACAGGAGCAGGCAGCAACAATGGGTCTGCCAGGACAGTCCTGTTCATGGATCTTGGGAAGAAGAAAGAAGCAGTTCCTTCCTACACAATATATGATTACATACGAGCCATTCACAATGTACAGATACTATATGGAAATATTTTCAAAAGTTCACTATGCTATGACTAACAGGTGTGTTAGTTCAGCCAGTGGGACCTAGGAATAGACTGGGTGACAACCAAGAATAGTTTGGTGACTACTGGAGAGACAGTTGACAGCATGGAAAGACGGCACTTGGGAAAGGCTGGGTTTGCAACCCAGTCTGTGTCTTTTGTGAGAAAGATACCCAATAAAGCTATGGAAAGGCCTAATGAACCACCATGGCCTAAAAATCCGTCAGGCAAGAATGAAATGCTCGGAGAAGGAGAAAGAGGTGCAGCGCACAGGCCTTGAACCTGGTGAGATGCAGGAGGAGCCCGGCCAAAACTCACCCCACAGAGCCCAGTACCTCCACGCATTAGAGTCTCCCAACCCCTGCAGAGTAGTTATTAAGAAGGCTGATCCGTGGGCGGTTGCTGCAAGTCGGGGCCTGATCAACCCTGGCTGGGTCGCCTGGGCGAGGGTGTCTGATGTTGTGAGACCCGAAACACCCGATGACTCCAGGTCACATCACTGAGGATGTATCCCAGTGCATCTAGAAGATGTATATTTTTCACACGGAGGTTCTATCTGCAGAAATACTCATGCAAAAGGTGCCTCAGTCATGATATTGCTGGCAGCACTGTATCACTGGAGCTCTGTTTTGGGCATGGCTGCTCACGCAGCATGGATAAAGATCTTGGAGAAAGATGCAACAACATGGCCATATCTGAGGAGTCCATCTTCAGAAAGTTTGCAGATGTATTACATTTAGTTTAATTTAGTTTAGTTTATTATTGTCACGAGAACTGAGGTACAATGAAAAGCTTTTGTTTGCCTGCAATCCTGTCAAAGAAAAGACGAAATGTGCAGGAAAGGACTGCAGATGCTGGTTTAAATCGGAGATCCAGCATTTTGTGTCTATCAAAAAAAGACTGTGTGAATACAATTAAGCCGTCCACAGTGCACAGATAAATGATTAAGGGTACAATATTCAGTGCAAGATATAACATTTAAGTCCTATGAAGTCCGATTAAAGATAGTTCATAGGTCTCCAATGAGGTCAATGAGAGGTCAGGATGGCACTTTAGCTGATGAGAGGACAATTCAGCTGCCTGATAACAGCTGGGTAGAACTTGTTCCTGAATCTGGAGGAATGTGTTTTCAAACTTCTGTACCTCTTGCCTGATGGGAGAGGGGAGAAGAGTTGTTGACCAGAGTGAGACTGGCACAAGGCTGGCGGCCTTGCTGAGGCAGCGTGAAGAAAAAATGGAGTCAATGGAATGGGGGTTGGCGTGTTTGATGGTTTGAGTTAGGTCCACAATTCCTTGCGATTTCTTGGGGTCTTGGACAAAGTTGTTCCCCAAACTAGCTTGTTTCCTTACTGAAGCTCCATAATTAACAATGTATTCACAAGTTTAGGATTTCCAAGGGGGTAGTAGGGGAAAGATAGCTGGAAAAGAGAGGTGGAGGTGGGACAAAGACTGGCAAGTGGCAGATGGAAAAAGGTGAGAAGGATTTGGAAGGATTTTACTCCATGGATGTGACAAAAGCTGGAGATGAAAAGGAGACTAGTTAAAAAGAGAAGAAGAGGTAGACAAATCTCAGATATATCCGAGGACATTGTGGGTAAACTAGAGAGGAAATTGCTGTTTGAAATTTACGAGTCGTCCTTAAATATAGGAGAGGTGCCGGAAGACTGGAGGGTGGGAAATGTTGTGCCTCTTTTCAAGAAGGGTTGCAGGGAAAATGCTGTGACCCTTGGCCAGGTGGGCTGAGGAATGGTTGATGGAATTTAATACAGAGAAATGTGAGGTGTTGCATTTTAGGATGTCTAACAAGGGCAGGACAAACACAGTGAATGGTAGGGCTCTGGGGAGCGTTGTAGAGCAGGGGGATCTAGGAGTGCAGGTGCATGGTTACTAGAAGGTGGAGTCGCAGGTAGATCGGGTGGTCAAAAAGGTTTTTGGCACATTGGCTTTCATCAGTCAGAGTATTGAGTGTAGAAGTTGGGAGGTCATGTTGCATTTGTATAAGACATTGGTGAGACCGGATTTAGAGTATTGAGTCTGAAGAAGAGTCTCGACCCGAAACATCACCTATTCCTTCGCTCCGTAAATGCTGCCTCACCCGCTGAGTTTCTCCAGCATTTTTGTCTACACTGGATTTAGAGCATTGTGTTCAGTTCTGGGCACCAAGTCATAGGAAAGATATTGTGAAGCTTGAAAGGGTTCAGAGAAGATTTACGAGGATGTTGCCAGGACTAGAGGGTCTGAGCTAAAGGGAGAGGTTAAGTAAGCTGGGTCTCTATTCCTTGTAGTGCCCGAGGATGAGCGGTGATCTTATAGAGGTGTCTACAATCATGAGATGAATAAATCGGGTAGTTGCACAGAATCTCTTACCCAGAGTAGGGGAATCAAGGAGCACATAAGTTCAAGGTGAAGGGGAAAAGATTTAATAGGAATATGGGGGGTAACATTTTTACACAAAGGGTGGTGGGTGTATGGAACAAGCTGCCAGAGGAGGTAGTTGAGGCTGGGACTATCCCAACGTTTAAGAAACAGTTGGACTGAATAGGACAAGGTTTGGAGGGATAGGGAACAAATGCAGGCAGATGGGACTAGTGTAGCTGGGACATGTTGGGCAGTTTGGGCTGAAGGGCTTGTTTGACTCTTTGACACTATAAGAGGGAAATGTAAAGTCAGAGGGAGGGATATAGATGGAAGGGGAGGAGGGTAGGCTCAGAAGGGGAATAAAAGGGAAATTGGTGACTTGGCGATGGGTGGCGAGTGTACGGAGAAGGGCAAAGGAGCAGGAGGACTGGGTGGGTGGGAGATGGTGGGAGAAATGGGTGCACACTGTGATGATGCCAGACAGGAAAGAGAGAGAGGGTAGGGGGGAAAGGTTATTTTTAATTGTAGAACAGTTGGGGAGGGTCATGTAGAAGTAAGGAAACATTATTGGCAAGGTGGGACCAAATGCAGCGACATGCTGAATTTCCTTGTGTTATGCGCTGCTCAATCTTGGGCACCAGAGAGGCTGATGTCAGTGGTAGAAGATCAGGGAGATCCCAAGCCAGCTGCTGCAGAACGGTATGAGGGAGATGGTGGCTACCAATAGGATATCCTTGCTCATCCATCAGCTCAGCAGTGGAAGAAGGCAGGTTGTATGAGATATAAAGACATAGCTAACAAAATGTTCATTGTGTGAAAGATACATCTTCTGGATGCGCTGGGACATATCCTCAATGATGTGACCTGGGGTCATCCGGCGTTTCGGGTCTCACAACATCAGACACCCTCGCCCAGACGACCCAGCCGGGGTTGATCAAGCCCCGACTTGCGTCCCAGCAGCAACCGCCCACAGATCAGCCCTCTTAATCCAAAGCCACCTAGTGGCTTTCTCTGCAGCTTCACTTGCGGATTGAATGGCCCTCTTCTTTGCCAGCCCCGTAAAGCCCAACTGGTTGAGGACTTTGCAGAGTGAGCGTCCTGCAAAGCCTCTACAGCCCACCTCTATTGGCTCATAATATGTCTTCCAGCCTCTGTCCTGGCACATCTCCACCAGTTCCTGGTACTTTGCGTGCTTCCTCTCATTAGCCTCTTCAATACGCTCTTCCCAGGGCACTGTCAGTTCGAGAATGATCAGCTATTTTGTCACTTCGGAGGTGATGATCATATCTGGCCGGAGTGATGTTGCTGTGATGTGCTGTGGAAATTTCAGCTGTTTGCCCAGATCGACGTGCAGCTGCCAGTCAGTGGCTGTGTAGAGGAGGCCCGTCCTTGTTTTTGGTTGTGGTCAGGGCTTCTCTCCAGCTTTGACAAAAGTGATTGATTTCTTTGGGGCATGGTGGTGTTTGCTGTTACAGATGGCAGTGGCTATGCTCTCAGCAACCACCTTGAGCACCTGGTCATGCCGCCACCGATAGCGACCTTCCCCAAGAGACTTTGGGCAGCTGCTGAGGAGATGTTCTAATGATCCTCTTCCAGAACAAAGTGGGCAGGAAGGTGTCTCGCTCTTGCCCCAGGCATGGAGGTTTGCTGGACTTGCTAGGGCATCGTAGACAGCTTGGACAAGGAACCGGACACGCTGGAAGTCTGCCTGCATGATGTTTGACCAGGTAATCCTGCGCTGCGGTATGCTCTCCCACCTTGTCCACGCTCCCTGCTGCCTGAGCCCCACCGTCCTGCTCACACGCTCTTCCTCCACACCTGCTTGGACCACTTCCTGGATTAGATGGTGTCTCTCCTTGCCCTGGGCCTTGCCAACCGGTGTCTTAGGGAAGTATCCCAAACCTGCCCTGCCAGTTGCCATGACTCCCACCAATGCCTTTTGCCTTAGGCGTGACTCTGCCACCTCCACTGCTTTCGCTGCCCTCCATTTCCTCCCTGTTCTCACCTCAATGCCAGCCGATGACACCTTCTGGTCCCTGGAGTCCCTGTACTGCAGTGCCTCTCTTGTTCGCGCCGCCATAAACTCTTCCGTGAGGCCACTGAATGGGAGCTGCAAGATGTTACTGGTCCCATACAGTGCAGCACTGTTGAGGCTGCGGGGAAGGCCAAGCCACCTGCGGAGACAGGAAAGAGAGCGCGGGTAGGGGGGAAAGGTTATTTTTAATTGTAGAACAGTTGGGGAGGGTCATGTAGAAGTAAGGAAACATTATTGGCAAGGTGGGACCAAATGCAGCGACATGCTGAATTTCCTCGTGTTATGCGCTGCACAATCTTGGGCACCAGAGAGGCTGATGTCAGTGGTAGAAGATCAGGGAGATCCCAAGCCATCTGATGCAGAGCGGGATGAGGGAGAAGGTGGCTACCAATGGGATATCCTTGCTCATCCATCAGCTGAGCAGTGGAAGAAGTCAGGTTGTATGGGATATAAAGACATTGCAAACAAAATGTTCATAAGTAACTTGTAAAATGAAAATCTCCAATTAATAGTGACACTCTCCATACAACAATTCTTAAAATAAATCATCAGTCAGGAGAGCCCTGAAGATGCACAAGACTTTTTAGTTTAAATTAGTAACAGTAGTTTTTCACTGTAACTAGGTACACGTGACAATAAACTAAACTAAACTGAACTTTAGTTTAAAGTTACAGCATGGAAACAGACCCTTCTGCCCTTTGAGTCTGCACTGACCACGATCACTCTACACTAGTTCTATCGTACACATTAGGAACAATTTACAGAAGCCAATTAACCCTCAAACCTGCAAGTCTTTGGAATATGGGAAGAAACTGGAGCATCCGGAGAAAACCCATGTGGTTAGATGGAAACATACAGTTAGCACCCGTAGTCCGGATTGAACCTGGGTCTTTGGCGCTGTAAGGCAGCAACTTTACCACTGTGCCGTCCTGAATTTCACGTACAGCACGTGGATGAATAACTCATTGCTCCAATTAATTTCATGACTGTTATAACATCCCTCCACTTCCTAACGAGTATATCTCACTTAAAGATTCAGACCTCTGCATAAGGATTATTTTCTGTGAGGATATCTATTCTGTAGATGTAACTGGTGATTGCAGTTCCCTCTGGCATACCTTCTGGAAATGCAAACATTCTTTAAATGTTGCTCCATTCTGCAAGGTTTCTCACTCCTGCAGGAGACAACAGTTCCAGCCTCGGGGTGTGTGGTGGAACACATGCCCCAATCAGCCTTGCCAGTGCTTCACAATAGCTAATGATAGCTAATAGCTCATCCAGAAATTAAAGTCTGCATATTAGCAGGTTTTTCCATTTTGCATGGGGGACTTTATGGTTGGATTTCCATTTCTCCACCGTGTGAGGCGTGAGATTGCAGATTACCAATATTGCCCAAGATTTATTTCCTTCCCACCTAATCGTTTCCCACCCTGTCCTCTGAGCTATTGCTGGTGAATTTTCCACAATGCTGGATGCCCTTCAGTATCTCCCCCAGCGACCTGCACATCAGCTGCCTATTACACCGACACACCATTTCATTTTCTACACAAACATGGTCACACTTGTCCAAGAGTAGTACCCATTTATAAAGTTGTGCAATCCATGGCAGTTATACTTCCAAGAAGCAAGGTGACAAAGCACCCCAATGATAGCTGGCAGACCATTTAATCACAGGGAGAAATCACAGAAACGTTGTCCTGCCCTCACGCACCATGCGCCACAAAGCCTGTCGTGTTGTAATTAAGAGCTGGAGGACTTTGTCCCGCCCCCACTGCTCTATAATGCTCCTACCTCCACAATTGAGGTCAGTTCACTCATCCCTGTCCCGCAGCCAAGCAATTGGACTTTTCCTAGACTTAGTGGCTCAGCTACTCCCTGTGTAGCTGTGTCATTGAGACAACCATTTCTCATCACTCACTACTCAAAGACAGCACCTCATAGAAAATAGGTGCAGGAGGAGACCATTCGGCCCTTCGAGCCATGGTATCCTTGTCATATTCCACTTGGGTAGCTTATAACCCAACAATATGAACATTGAATTCTCCAGTTTTAGATATCAGCCTTCTGCCCCCTCTTTTTTTTCTGTGCCCCCCACCCCAGTGTTCACACATTTCTCCCACTATACTTCCTCTCTTTCTGGAACAAACTCCGTACAGACAGCACCCGTAGTCGGGATCGAACCCGGGTCTCCAGCATTGAAATCGCTGTAAGGCAGCAGCTCTACCGTTGCGCCACCGTGTCGTCTTTTGTCTCCTTTTCATCTCTAGCCTTTGTCACCTGCTTTACCCGTCTGCCAATCAAACCTTCCTGACCTGTATCCACGTTTCATTCGCCCGCACTTCTCTGTTCCTGCTTTCTCCCCCTTATTACAGTCAGTCCGAAGATGGGTCCCAACCCAAAACATTGCCTAAGCATTCCCTCCACAGATGTTGCCTTACTCCCTGAGTTCCTCTAGCACTTTGAGTTTTACTCACACTTACCCTTTCTGCCAGGCTGGCAGGGAACTGTTGTCGACATACTGAACGGATTACGCTCTGCTCATGTTGTTCTCAGCGAGGATTGAATCCAGGTGTTTGGGCCGCATGTCGGTGTCCCTGCCAAACATATTATGAATAGTTGAAACCTGCAGTTTGTTGAGATATTTAATATTTGAAAAAGGTCTGGTTAAGCACAGCTTATTCTATCAAATCTGTCATCTCCTGTTATATGAATTCGATCATTAATCCCATTTCCATTCCTTCAGCTTCCCACAGTTGCACAGGGAAAGGTTAAACAAATTTAAGCAATGGCTAGAATTTTAATGCCATGGTATCCTTGTCAGCAGCCAGGAGTGTTTAACTGCCGTATGGCAATGGAACAATTAAATTCCTACTTGTTGCAACTTCACAGGCACATTAATGCAAAGTACATAAATAAATATACAACAATCAATAATACCTTACAATAATAATCAAATATACCAGGTAACCAGACCATAATAGTGCAAAAGTAAAGTCCTTTGGGCAACCAAAACAAAGTTATAGTATGTAGGCCATAGTCCCTGAGGTAGTGGTTAGTGTTATGCAGTGTTCAAGAGCTTGATAGTTGCCAGGTAGAAGCTAGACTTGAACCTGGAAGTCATGGTTTCCAGGCTCCTATAACTTTTTCTCAATGATAGTAACAAGATGAGATTGTAGCCAGGATGATATTGGTCTTTGAAAATATTAACTGACTTTTTTAGGTAGCGTCTCTTGTAGATCCCTTCAAAGGTCATCGGGACCCTGGGAATGTCTAACACTTTCTGCAGCTTCCTTCATTCCTGAAATCTTGAGCAATTAGTAGGCTCTCTACCATGCACCTGTAGAAGTTCAATAAAGTATTCGGTGAACTATCAAATCTCCTCAACCTTCTAACGAAATAGAAGCCCTGATTTTTTATGATTGCATCAATGTGCGACATCTAGGACAGATCTTGAGGGACATGCACACCTCAAGCTGTTGACTCTCCATACCTTTCCAATGATGAAAACAGATTCATTGACCCCCAACTTTCCCCTTCTGAAGCCAACAATCAGCTCTTTGAATTTGCTGACATTAAGAGCAAGATTGTCATTCTAGCATCATTCAATTCCCCTTCTGAATTCTGAATCCTGAATCATTGTTAGCCGTTATTCATCCAACAACAGTGGTATCATTGGCAAATTTAAAGATGGCAATTTAAAGACTGAGTCTGGTTATATAGTCATAGGCATAGAGAGACTAGAGCAGGGGACTGAGCACACTGGCTTCAGGTGCTCTTGTGCAGAAGCAACTGCAGATGCTGGCTTGTACCAAAAGATAGACAAAAAAGTGCTGGAGTAACTCAGCAGGTCAGGCAGCATCTCTGGAGAAAAAGAATGGGTGCCGTTACAGATCAGAACCCTTCTTCAGACATGCTCCTGTGTTGATAGAGGAAGTGTTGTTGCCAATTCGTACTGATTGTGGTCTGCCGATGAGGAAGTCCATGTACTCATTGCCCACAGACACCACTCTGCTGAATTTGCCATAACCTAATCCAGAAGGCCAATCTAATCAGAGAGCCACGTGACAATCCCTAAGGTGCAGCAGTGCCTTAGCTGGGCTGCAATGTGCTCTACCCACAAAACCACTCAACTGGCAAAGTACCATTTCCACGTGTTCCGAATGTCAAATCAGTGAGAGTTTTTAAATATTTTTGCATGTCTCCAACATCTCTGTGGGTCCAGGATCCTATCTGGGACACATGACAATAAACTCTCTTGACTCTTGACTTGATGTCTTGAAGGCAGCACGGTGGCACAGCAGTAGAGTTGCTGCCTTACAGCGTCAGAGACCGTGGTTCGTTCCTGGCTACGGGGTGCTTGTCTGTATGGAGTTTGTACGTTCTCCCCGTGACCTGCGTGGGTTTTCCCCGGAATGTCTGGTTTCCTCCCTCACTCCAAAGACGTACAGGCTTGTAGGTTAATTGGCTAGGTATAATTGTAACAATTGTCCCCAGTGTGTGTAGGGTAGTATTAATGTGTGGGATTCGCTGGTCGGTGTGGACTCTGTGTGCGGAAGGGCCTGCTTCCGCGCAGTATCTGTAAACAAAACTAAATTCCGAAAAAATTCAAATTTATAATTTTAAATAAAAGATTAGAAAAAATATTAAATAAATTTTAAAAAATTAACTGAAACACTTAAAAACACAATTAAATCTTTGAAGAAGTTAAATAAGCCACGTAATTAAGAACAGACTATTTTATTACTTCCCTTTATTCCCCATTGTCCTACAATCCTACTAGAATTAGTGGGCTCATGTCGTAGATCTAAAACATTTTGGGATTTCTGAGGGTCAATTCGTGATGTCAGTGAGTTCCTGTCACTGGACTCTCCTCAGTGCAGATCGAAATAGCCGCAGAGCCCAGTTAGTAAGTTTTGGAATTTATTATTCTTGTGGAGGTCCCAATTTTAGAATCATAGAAACATAGAAAATGGGTGCAGGAGTAGGCCATTCGGCCCTTCGAGCCTGCATCGCCATTTAATATGACCATGGCTGATCATTCAACTCAGCATCCTGTACCTGCCTTCTCTCCATACCCCCTGATTCCTTTAGCCACAAGGGCCACATCTAACTTCCTCTTAAATATAGCCAATGAACTGACCTCAACTGCCTTCTGTGGCAGAGAATTCCATAGATTCACCACTCACTGTGTGAAAAATGTTTTTCTCATCTCGGTCCTAAAAGACTTCCCCTTTATCCTTAAACTGTGACCCCTTGTTCTGGACTTCCCCAACATCGGGAACAATCTTCCTGCACCTAGCCTGTCCAATCCCTTAGAATTTTGTAAGTTTCTATAAGATCCCCCCTCAATCTTCTAAATTCTAGCGAGTATACGTCGAGTCTTTTCTTGGCATTTGAGCTCACTACTGCCCACAGGTCCTTCCACTGTTGAATTCTCCAGTTTTAGGTATCTAATCTGCTAACAAAAAACCTACCTTGTCCCCATATTCCTCGTGTCCCCTTCCCCCTCTCCTGTCTCTTTCCACCTATATTCCTTTGTCTGTCTTCATAATTCACATCTATTCTATTCTTATCTCATCTCTGGCCTTTGTCCAACCATTTACATATCAACCCCCACTCCACTCCCCTTCACCTGTATCCAAATATCACTTGCCAGGCTCTCTTACAGCCTTCAACCCACACCCTGACCACCCCCCCCCCCCCCCCCCCCCCCCCCACCAACCGCCACCGCAATCAATCTGAAGCAGGGTCCCAACCAAAAAAATCAACTATCCATGTTTCCCGGAGATGCTGCCTGATCCTCTGAGTTACTCCATCACTTTTCGTCTTATTTTGTGAATTAGCATCTGCAGTTCCTATGTTGATTTTATTTGTTGACCTCTAAGTCGTCAAGTTATTGTCATACGTACAAATAGGGTGAGGTGGGCCTTCAGGCATCTGTACTGACAGCTTCTGTACCTAAAGGTGATCTGCTAAGACCAAAAGATCAAAGTAACTCAGTTCATAGAAAACATGTAACAAGTACACACACGCTGCACATGTCGGTAACCTATTGCAATGTTCGATGATTTTGTAATGAAGACCCTCTCATAGTTACCTTGGACGTTTCCTTTCAGAACACATACTTAGATCACTTGATCATCTGTTTTCGATCTAATACTGTATCCACATGGAGTGAATACACTTTCATTTGTGTTCACAGATTTCAAACAGGCGTCCTTTCAGTCTTAACAGGGGTACAATGAGGGACAGATGTCCAGTATATTTGAAAAAGTGGTTCAATAATCAGAGATATTTTAAAGAGGTTGCGTGCTTCATTTTATTGGTAAATTAATTTTGATTGCAATAGTGTTGGTATCCTTAGCCTAAAGGGTCTGCCCCACTTTCATGACCTAATTCACAACCTTTTTTACTAGTGGACATTTTTCATCATGCTAGAAAAAACGGCATGATGCCACGAGTACCTACAACTAGCATCACAGCCTGCTACGACCTCCTACGACCTCGTGACAACCATGCTGCGAGTATGAGTTAAGGGCAAACTCGGCAGAGGTCGTGAAAGTGGGACAGGCCCTTTAGGGAAATTGATTAGGTAAAAGGAGGTAAGTTTGTCTAAATGCATTTATTGCCCAGGTCATGATCTAGAAACCATAGAGATGTTTCTTCCCAGCAAACCTTTTTGTTTTATAATATACAAGAAGGTTCTTTGGCCCATCAATTATTTGCTAGATCTCAAAGCATTCTCATCCATACTATTTTCTATCTTCAAACTTCCATCAGTTCTCCCTGCCATTAATCTATACAAAATGTTAATTTACAGTGGCCAATTAACCTACCTGCATGTCTTTGAGATTGAGAAGAATCCCGAGCACCTTGACAAAATCTATATGGTTATAGGAAGAACACGCAAATCCACACTGCCAGCACATAAAGTCAGGACTGAATCCCAGTGGCTAGAGTTGTTTGTGGCGCAATACTGACTGCTGAGCTACTAAACCAATTGCAAAATTCTGCACCCATCCCTCGTGGTCGCTCTGTCCTTCAGTCTCACTAAATGATTCTGCATTCAATCCCTTTCCACCCTCCATGATCAGATTCCACTGACCAGTTACATCCCCCTCCCCTCTTTTGATTTTGCTTGTGTCAGTCCCCATGTTAGGAGACCTACCTTGGTTCAGCTCACTGATGGTCTAGTGTTGGACAACATTGTTTGTCTGAGCAGCAGATTAAACTTCAGTCAGAAAGCAACTAGGCAAATGGTGAAACAAAATACCCTGCAGCTCTTGACGTTTGCAAAGCTGGTCCTTCTTTCATTTCCTGCTGTATTTATGAAGGGATTCAACAGAGAAACTGTTCCCAACTGTGGATGAAGTGCAACATAAGGTACTGATATTAGGAAAGCTCTCCATTATCTCAGCTCATTGAAAGTCATTCTGCTGCATGGTCCTGCTCTCATAGGGGAATCAAAAGTAATTGTCATTTTGTTTACAAAGTGTTGGAGTAACTCAGCGGGTCAGGCAGAATTGCTGGGGAACGTGGACAGGTGACATTTCAGGTCGGGACGAAGGGTCCCAATACTAAAAATCACCTATCCATAGAGTTATATGGCATTGAAACAGGCCCTTTGGCCTATCCATGTTCTCCAGAGATGCTGCCTGACCCGCTGAGTTACTCCAGCGCTCAATATCCTTTTGTGTAAACCAGCATCTGTAATTCCTCGTTTCTATATCATATTGTTTACACCTGTATGAATTTTCTAGGAGATTTGTAATAGTAAACCATAATACTACCTGGTAGCAGCAGAAATGAAACCCAGAACGTTTATGTAGTCCGAGTACTGTGTTCATCCAATGAGGCATGCAATGGTCACAAAATGCATTGATACAAATGAAATTAAATGTAAAATCTCAGGTGGTGTGACATTGTCGGGGAAGGTAGGCAAAGGAATTAAGGGTAAAATGAAGGAGTGTCATTAACACCAAGAAAACCAAACAAAAAAGATTCACAGACTTTCTATTTTGTCTCTTTGCAGATAAATTAATTCTGATTAAGCTCCACATTGAGGCATTGGAAAACCCTGCAGTATATCACAATAAATGAAAAAATAGTATATGTTTGAAGGTAGAGCTTCACACGTGAAAATGCAACACATCAGACCATGAAACCTTAAGTCTAAGCAGCAGGAGAAAAAACGAAAGGATCAAGGGATACAATAAAGGTTAAACAATAACATCTAGATCGTAATAAAGATCAGACCAATTGTAAGGAGAATTAAGAGTAAGATTGTGAATGGTCCACGAGTACTTTAAATATTTTCTACGTAAATAAACAAAATATTTTGAATTGAATTGGTAAAGTGAATGCAATGCGGAGTGAGTGTGGGTCAGTGTTATAAATGTAGACCAAGAGCTAACTATTCACCCCCAAAAGAATCAGCTAACTCCATGGTTACAAAAACATAAAAAATCATTAATTAAACATTACTTTGCCAATACTGAAAAAAGGAAGCAAAATAACACATTTATTTGATTAGAGTGATGTAATATGGAACTGTTAATCTAATGGGAAAGGACTGCCAAACAGTGGCATCAGATATAAAACTATCGAAATACTAGACTGAGTGAGACCCGTTGGGTCCCAGTCACATGGGAGGCCTGGTTCCCCATTGCAACCCGTCCCCACAATGCAATATTCCATCACTCACCCACAGCCCCTAACTGCGCAGGTGTGGCGCATTTCCCCTCATCCCCCAGCACTCAGGTGTGCGAGGGGGGAGGAGAGGGAAGGGGGGTGTGTAGTGAGGGGATTTTGTGTGGGTGGGTGGGTGTAGGAGGGGGAGGAGGTGGTGTGGGGGGAGTATGGTGTGTGTGGGGTGTGTGACGGGGGGTGTGGGGTGGGAGGGTAGGGTTGTGTGTGGGGGAGCGGGTATGTGGGAAGGGTGTGGGGGTAAGGGAGGGGGAGGGAGGAGGGTGAGAGGGGTATGTGTGGGGGAGGGGGGGTGAGCACAGGGGGGGTGGGGGGGAGGGGGCGTGAGGGGGAGAGAGCTCCAAGAAAAGAAGAAGAAAGAGCCATGGGGGAGAGCGGGTATCACAGAGGAGGGGGGCAGGAGCCAGCAAGGGGGACCAGAGTGGAAGGGGCTGAAGCTGGGGTGGGAGGGGGGTGTGATGGGGACTCACAGCGGGCGGCTCAGTAACTGGTCGCTCCCCTCCGCTGGGATCAGATTCTCCACTTCCCGTTTGGCCGACATCTCCGGCTCCGCGCCGCTTCTGGTCCATCCGACAATTGTGTTCGGTTGGAGACCTCCACCGGCCATAGCAGAGCGTCCCTCAGCTCCAATTAAAATGCCGAGCGGAGAGCTGGAAAGGGCGTTGCCATCACGGTGACAGACAGGAGAGGAGACCAATCTGCGTGGCGCTGACAGACAGGAATGGAGAAAAATCTGCGCATGTGCGGTTTTAAAGATTTTTAAACCTTAATAACTTTTATAATATAGCATTGATCGGAACAAAACTTGTTCCACTTGAGAATGTTGAGTAAGGTGACGAAATATCGTAGCGCTATCGTGTAATGTTTTTGTGCAAATAGAAAAAGCACGCAAACAGGAAGAGCACAAGATCAGAGTTTTAATTATAGATAGATAGACAGAGATATGTATTGCAAATTATAGATAGATAGACAGAGATATGTATTGCAAAGAATGGTACAGATATTTTAAATAAATTGAAGCATGCTTTCTAGATCTTAGCATCAACAAAGTTTAACAAAGAGGCAGTTTCAGTTATACAAAATCATTTGGCACAGGTGGATAATGCAAGGATCGAAGAATATGTATGAAGAAGAAAGATAGATCAATAATGTGAAACAGGTGATTGTGAGTCAGCAGCTTCTCCTGATTTTGTATTTACATGTCAATATATATCTAGTTGCTGTAATATTGAATGCAAGAATTTTACACATGATGAAACTGAGCTACTGAAGTACTTCATTGCAAAATAGTAAAAACAATGAAGTAAAAAAGAAACATTCTGACAAGTGGTAAAGTAGGGGGGCCTCAAAGATTGGGCTGGCTTGTAAGCTAAATAGAAGTAAGGAATGAGCGTGCCAATTTAGGGCCAATATTATGGAAGCAGAAGAGTGCCGAGAAACAATAGAAAAGCAAAACAGATAGAGCGCCACGGTGGCGCAGCGGTATAGTTGCTGCCTTACAGCGCTTGCAGCGCCAGGGACCAGGGTTCGATCCCAACCTCGGGTGCTGTTTGTATGGAGTTTATACGTTATGAGGTTATCCACTTTGGTGGCAAGAACAGGAAGGCAGATTATTATCTGAATGGTGTCAAGTTAGGAAAAGAGGAAGTACAACGAGATCTGGGTGTCCTTGTTCATCATTCACTGTAAGTAAGCATGCAGGTCCAGCAGGCAGTGAAGAAAGCTAATGGCATGTTGGCATTCACAACAAGAAGAGTTGGGTATTGGAGCAAAGGGGTCCTTCTGCAGTTGTACAGGACCCTAGAGAGACCACACCTGGAGAATTGTGTGCAGTTTTGGTCTCCAAATTTGAGGAAGGACATTCTTGCTATTGAGGGAGTGCAGCGAAAGTTCACAAGGTTAATTCCCGGGATTGTCATATGTTGAAAGAATGGGGGGAATGGGCTTGTATACACTGGAATTTAGAAGGATGAGAGGGGATCTTATTGAAGCATATAAGATTATTAAGGGTTTGGACAGGCTAGAGGCAGGAAACGTTCCCGATGTTGGGGGTCGAGAACCAGGGGCCACAGTTTAAGAATAAGGGGTAGATATTTAGAACGGAGATGAGGAAAAACCTTTTCACCCAGAGAGTTGTGAATCTGTGGATTTCCGCCTCAGAAGGCAGTGGAGGTCAATTCACTGAATGCTATCAAGAGAGAGTTAGATAGAGCTCTTAAAAATAGTGGAGTCAAGGGGTATGGGGAGAAGGCAGGAACAGGGTACTGATCGGGGATGATCAGCCATGATCACAGTGAATGGCGGTGCTGGCTCGAAAGGCCGAATGGCCTACTCCTGCTTAGTCTAATGCCTATTGTTCTCCCCATGACCACGTGGGTTTTCTCCGAGATCTTCATTTTCCTCCCACGCTCCAAAGACGTGCAGGTTTGTAAATATTGGCTTGGGAAATGTAAAAATTATCTGTACTCGGTGGGCCTGCTTCCACGCTGTATCTCTAAACTAAACTAAATTAAAAGATAATTAAAAATAAAGGATGCAATCAAGTCTGAATGAACTTTAAACACAACCCCTATAATTAAATGCACAACCAGTATAATGCACAACCCCTATAATTCCTACCATTCTTCACGTCATGCTAATTGATGTGGACCCCTTCCTAAGTCACGGGGGTACAATGAGATCACTGCTCTTTTGAGAGGGCACGTCAGCATTGTTTTGGAAAGCAGTTTGAGAAACAGCAGCTCTGTTTGCAGTCCCTCCAGGCTCCAAAAAGTGCCATGTGGCCCCCAGGTAAAGACGAGATTGATTGCAATAGTCCTCCAACAGCCGGTGACAGTTTGCAGTTTAGTTAAGTTTAGCTTAGCTCAGTTTAGTTTAGTTTAGTTTAGTTTATTATCGTCACATGCACCAAGACACAGTGAAAAGCTTTTAGTCAGCGAAAAGACGTGATTATTATCAAGCCATCCACAATTTTCAACACCAAACTGCCATGAGATCGGCTGAAGTATTTTACGGGCAAATGAGAAAGAATATTGCATAAAAGCTCATGAAGGTCCTCAACCATAAATAGGCTCTCGATGTGGAGTGGTGGCAGGCAGAAGAACAGCTTTCCCACCCGAGCATACCTGAATGAAAAGGATGGATTGATATAAGGCCATGGCTATGAGGCCACTGACATCAAGAACATTTCTAGGATTGAGTGCCGTAAAGCTATTAATTTGTGCGCTAGCTCCTGAAAAAACATCCAGGATGTTGTGTTATTAGCCACGAGGAGAGGATGGAGAAACCTGGATAGTTTTCTCTGGAACCACAGAGATTGTGGGGAGACTTGATAAAATGATTTAAAATGAAGAGAGGCATAGATAGGAAATTAATATGCAGGGAATGGAGCAATATGAATCATGTGCTGGTAGATTATATTAGTTTATCTTGGTGTCAAGTTTGGCACAGATGTTGTGGGCTGAGGTGGCTGTTCATGTGCTTGCTGTACTGTTCCATGTTCTATGAAGCCCATCTCTTGACATTTGTTGATATTGCCATGAATAGACCCTGGATCAGTGCAGTCTATATTCCCGCCCTTCTCCTGTTATCTGGTTGCTTTACTCCAGGCAACAGGCTACTGTATGATCCACATCTCGAGGATAACAATTGTTCAGAAAATACTGGATTCCACCTTTCACTGTCCCCTACCACAGCAATTTGGGAACATCTCTTGCAATAAAGCTGGAGGTACTTAGAGACACACGGGCTAAATTGTGCGGCAGTGGGAACAAGAAGGTATGAGGAATTCATTGTCACAGACAGCTGTGGTAGCCAAGTCATTGGGTATCTTTTTAAGCAGAGATTCAAAGGTTACGGGGAGAAGGCAGGAAAATTAGGTTGAGAGGGAAAGATAGATCACCCATGATTGAATAGTGGAGTAGACCTGATGGGCCAAATGACTTAACTCTGCTCCAATAACTTATGAACTTATTGAGGGCAAGATGACAAAGCGTTAGATAATAGCCACTGGAATTTTGGCCTCCAGTTTCTAATCACAGTACCATTTTTATATAGGCAGATATCACTGAACCTCAATGTCTGACAACATCAGATATCTGAATAACATTGTGCTGCAACTATATAAACTAAATTGAACTAAATTGTTTTTGTTTGAAAATAGTTTGGCATTAAAGTATCCATGAATAGCATTTTAAACCAACGGCATAGTTTACAAAATGTTGTTTACAAGCAGAATTGCAGACTGAAGCTTATTCATCAGAGGGCCTCCAGCTGATTTTAGTTGGAATGTTGCTTGATCAGACCAAGTTCACAATGCAGACAGAGCCAAGCGCTGAATGAAGAGCAATATGTATCTGGCAATATTGGCAATCACAGGACTATTGCTGCAGTGCTACCCTGCAGTGATAAGTATGGAATTTGTTTCTTATTAGCTGAACACTGGATAGGATTAAGCATTTAGAAAAATGACATACATTTTCTTTTTGATAATTGCAGTATGGAAAGTTGTGGAGTGGAAAAAAATTCACGTAATTATTGCCGCAACAATTATAGTCCCTCCTGGAACATAAAAATGCTCATTAACTAAAAAAAATAATGAATGTTGGGCTTCTTTGCAAATTAGAGTGTCGTCCAGCATGTCACTGAATTTTTAATTGTGACATCATTGGTTGGAGATTGACTGGAGTTGAGATGGGGTGAAGAAGTTTTAGTTTATTTGATGAAAGTAAATTTGCAATGACGGTAAACTGAGAAGTTTTTTGCTTACAGTTTGTTAAATCTGCTTTGATTAAGACTTATTGCTCTAACAGCCAGGAATATTGTACTAGGAGTTGGTTCAAGTGGTCTAATTGTACCTGAGCCTGCAGCTCTTGTTCTCACAAAGTAGCCCAGATTCAAGGGGCTTGATGGACATCAAGATATTTCTCAGTTTTTGCTGAAAGTGGGGAAACTGCCCAGGAAAATGTGACTGTGTGGCTTTCTTAATGAAGTAAAATAAATGTGATCTGAAATTTTTCATATGGTTCTTTTGTTGGCAGAACCCATCCTTGCCACGTACTAACAGAAGAATGCAATGGATTTCACGTCGATACTAACCTGCTTATTTTTTTAAAGCTGCTAATCAGGCTTAGTTCGGAAATGATTATTTTCTTCTTGCAATTTTGATGATGGAATGAGATATGCATGGTAATTACATAATGTAAATGAACACTAGATGGACCCCTGATGGAGAAGGCACATTGTAACAATTATGCTCCTCTAATATTGCTTTTGCTAATCTAGCGTGTCTGCAAATACAATCAGCTAATTATTATGAGAGATTATTTAGTGATAACTCAGCATTGATAATCTTACAAAGAGGTGGGGCACATTCCTACAAGATCTCTGGATTTACTCAGTAATCCAAGAAAATGAACATGAATGTGGCATTTTGAAGCAAACTGCAATACTGGAGGCAGAGGAACTTGCTTCCCAAAGTTATAAGAAAACAACCCATGCCAAGCCTCAGTGTGAATACCAGTCCTTGGGCTTCAAAAGTCTCAGGGTTAGATGACCAGATTTTTTTGCAAGAACATAATTTGCATCGTTTATCAACCAGCAACCACCTACCTTTAATTTTGTGTTATCAACAAACCTAGAAATATCATATTTAGTATTCCTATCCAAGTCATTGATAAATGTTGTGAACAACATGGTCCAACACCTGCCATTAAAAAGCACAAAGGCATTGAAGTAATCAAGGTGCTTGTGACAGCCTTCGACATTGAGGTAACATTGGACTGAGTGTGACTTCAAGTAGTCATAGTCATACAGTGATGCAGGCAGAAACTGGATCTTTGACTCATACTATCCATGCTGACCATCACATAACCACAAATAATAATCCTACTTGCCAGCACTTGATCATAGCCTCTTATGCCTTATGGGTGAAATAATTCTTCCTTCTATCCCCTCCAAACCTCTTACTCCAAACATTAAACTCAAAACTTCTGGTGACAGACACTTCTGCTATAATGATTACTTCCCACTTTCTATTCTCTCTTTGCCTTCCATAATTTTCCAAACATCTATGAGATCTCCATTCAGCCTTCTCTGCTCTGAGGAAAACAAACCCAAGTTCTCAGGTATCTCCTCATGACTGAGACCCTCCAGTCTCAAGCAGCATCTGGGGAGTCAACATCGTATAGGATAAAATGGGGTAGCTGGGGGTCATTGTTGGAAATAAAAATAGGAATCAAATCCTGGTAGACTGAGGGGACTGAGTGAAAAGTAGAGGAAGCAATGGGGATATGAAGGTTAAAGATAGCTCAGGAGGAACAAATGCAGTAATTATATGGAGTGGTAAAGGAACAGTAAAGCTGTTGGAGGGGCAATAAGAATAAGCCAGAGAGTAAACAGGTGACCATCCAGTGGAAGAGAGGAAGGGCACAATTAACTGGAAGGACAAAAAGATGTAGAGCACTGTGTGATGTAGATTGAATGATATGAAATGGGGCGAGGAGAAGTGGAGTATAGGACCTGGGTTTTTCTCTCATTCACTCTCTTTCTGGAGTACTGATCCAGCAACATGAATTCAAACCCCACCAGGGCTGCTGCTTTTTTTTTTAAGGATTTCAGAAATTCTAACCATAGAACTACCAGACTGTGGTAACAATTCAACTAGTTCAGGGAAGGAACTCTGAAGCCTTTACTCAATTTATCCTGCATGTGATTCCACACCAGTGATTTTTACTCTTAAGTACCTTTAAGTAAATTCGCATTAGGCAGGAAATGGTGGTGGGTAGATTGATGGGACTGAAGGCTGATAAATTATCAGGGTCTGCGTCCTAGGGTACATAAGGAGAGGGCTCTAGCAATCGTGGACGCATTGGTGATAATTTTCCAATGTTCTATAGACTCAGGATCAGTTCCTGTGGATTGGAGGCTAGCTAATGTTATCCCACTTTTTAAGAAAAACGGGAGAGAGAAAACAGGGAAATATAGACCAGTTAGCCTGACATCGGTGGTGGGGAAGATGCTGGAGTCAATTATAAAAGATAAAATAGCGGCACATTTGGATAGCAGTAACAGGATCTATCCGAGTCAGCATGGATTTACGAAGAGGAAATCATGTTTGACTAATCTTCTGTAATTGTTTGAGGCTGTAACTAGGAAAATGGACAAAGGATAGTCAGTGGATGTAGTGCACCTAGACTTTCAGAAAGCCTTTGATAAGGTCCCACATAGGAGATTAGTGGTCAAAATTAGAGCACAAGGTATTGGGAATAGAGTGCTGACATGGATAGAAAATTGGTTGGCAGACAGGAAACAAAGAGTAGGGATTGACGGGTCCCTTTCAGAATGGCAGGCAGTGACTAGCAAGGCTCGGTGCTGAGACCGCAGCTATTTACAATATACATTAATGATTTAGATGAAGGAATTAAAAGTAACATTAGCAAATTTGCAGATGACACAAAGCTGGGTGGCAGTGTAAACTGTGAGGAGGATGCTATGAGGATGCAGGGTGACTTGGACAGGTTGGGTGAATGGGCAGATGCATGGCAGATGCAGTTTAATGTGGATAAATGTGAGGTTATCCACTTTGGTGGCAAGAAACATAGAAACATAGAAAATAGGTACAGGAGGAGGCCATTCGGCACTTCGAGCCAGCACCGCCATTCATTGTGAAATGGCAGATCGTCTGCTATCAATAACCCGTGCCTGCCTTCTCCCCTTATCCCTTGACTCCACTAGCCCCTAGAGCTCTACCCAACGCTCTCTTAAATCCATCCAGTGATTTGGCCTCCACTGCCCTCTGTGGTAGGGAATTCCATAAATTCACAACTCTCTGGGTAAAAAAGGTTTTTCTCAGCTCAGTCTTAAATTACCTCCCCTTTATTCTAAGACTGTGGCCCCTGGTTCTGGACTCACCCAATATTGGGAACATTTTTCATGCATCTAGCTTGTTCAGTCCTTTTATAATTGTATATGTTTCTATAAGATATCCCCTCATCCTTCTAAACTCCAGTGAATACAAGCCTAGTCTTTTCAATCTTTTTCCTCATATGACAGTCCCGCCATCCCAGGAATCAATCTCGTGAACAGGAAGGCAGATTATTATCTGAATTATGTTAAATTAGGAAAAGGGGAAGTATAATGATATCTGGGTATCCGTGTTCATCGGTCACTGAAAGTAAACATGCAGGTACAGCAGGCAGTGAAGAAAGCTAATAGCATGTTGACCTTCATAACAAGAGGAGTTGAGTATAGGAGCAAAGAGGTCCTGAAGTTGAGACCACAACTGTGTGACCAAAGAAGTCCCTAGTGAGACCACAATTAGAGTGTTGTGTGCAGTTTTGGTCTCCAAATTTGAGGAAGGACATTCTTACTATTGAGGGAGTGTAGCGAAGGTTCACAAGGTTAATTCCCAGGATGGCAGGACTGTCATATGTTGAAAGAATGGAGTGACTGGACTTGTATGCACTGGAATTTAAAAGGATGAGAGGGGATCTTATTGAACCACATAAGATTATTAAGGGATTGGACACGCTTGAGGCAGGAAACATGTTCCCGATGTTGAGGGAATCCAGAACCAGGAGCCACCGTTTAAGAATAAGGGGTAGGCCATTTTGAACAGAGATGAGGAAACACCTTTTCACACGGAGAGTTGTGAATCTGTGGAATTCTCTGCCTGAGAAGGCAGTGGAGGCCAATTCTCTGGATGCTTTCAAGCGAGAGTTAGATACAGCTCTTGAAGATAGTGGAGTCAAGGTATATGGGGAGAAGGCAGGAATGGGGTATTGATTGTGGATGATCAGTCATGATCACAGTGAATGGCGGTGCTGGTTTGAAGGGCCGAATGGCCTACTGCATCTATTGTCTATTGTTTATTCTCACCTCAAAGGCAATTAGGTTTGGAGAATATATTCCAGCATTGCAAACAGACATCACAGTGGTGCATCAGTAGAGTTGCTGCCTTGCAGCGCCAGAGACCCGGGTTTGATCCTGACTACAGGTGCTGTCTGTAAGGAGTTTGTATGATCTCTCTGTGACCACATACAGTAGGTTGTCTCCAGGTGCTCCGGTTTCCTCCCACACTTCAGCCTTGTACGTTAATTGCCTTCTGTAAATTGTCCCTAGTGTGTGGGATAAGTACGGGTGATTGCTGGTCGGCACAGACTCGGTATTTTTCCACACTGTATCTTGAAATGAAACTAAACTAAAAATCATAAGCATAGTAAAGTGAACTAGGGAAAGAAACAATCAAAGCTGACACATAAGGTGCATAGGATATAGGCTGTGTTAAGAACAAGTCTAAATGGGACTTCAGCCAATTTACTGTCAAGAGGCATTTCACATTATGAGAAATACAAGTTCTTCAGAAATTCCAGATTTTATTCTTTAGTAACACTAAGATGATTAAGCGTGAAGTTTAGTTACATTTCTACATTTAACAAGTCAATGTACATTTTTGCTCACATGACAAATGATTTTGGAATTAAGTTTGAATGGTAATTTAAAATGTTGGCGCTATTAAAGGGATTTGAGTTCAGACTGCAGAATCACCAATGAGGTCAAGTCAAGGGAACAGCTACACATATAGAGGGATTTAATAGTGGAGTTAAGAGGGGAGAAATTTCATTTGGCTTCAGAATGAACATGAAACTGTTATGCAACACTTGAGCTCTCCGTATCGCAATGATTCTCGTAATTTGTGAAACCAAAATAAATTAAAAGTTTATTGTTTAATCTGATTTTCTGGAAAAACCTACCAAAGACTCGTTAAATTTACCACTGCGGTATTAATACTGCATGTCTGAGAAACTTACTGTTTCAGAAGAGTTGGGGGAAAACACATTAGCATGGCAAGATTTAATGTTTTACTTGTAAAGTCGTGAGATCTGGGAAGAGAAACATACAACAATTAAAATCCTATGCCCATCCAAAAGTCTCTAAAATGCCACAATCATACACCTCCACAGCAGTACGTTACAGCCATTCAACCATCTTTATAAATATTATTTTTTACACAGAAGATGGTGAGTGCCTGGAACATGCTGCTGGGGGTGGTAGTGGAGGCAGGTACAATAGTGGCATTTTAGGGACTTTTGGATAGGTGTATGGATTTTCATTGTTATTTGTTTCTCTTCCCAAGTCTCACGGCTTTGCAACTAAAACATTAAATCTTGTCATTCTTATGTTTTGGTGGCGCAGCAGTACAGTTGCTGCCTTACAGCGCCAGAGAACCGGGTTTGATCCTAACTACGGGGTGCAGCCTGTACGGAATTTGTACGTTCTCCCCATGACCTGCGTGGGTATACTCCAGGAACTCCGTTTTCCTTCCACACTCCAAATGCATACAGCTTTGTATGTTAATAGGCTTGCTATAAATGTAAGTATTGTGTGTAGGATAGTGTTAGTCTGGGGATCGCTGGTCGGCGCAGACTCAGTGGGTTGAAGGGCCAGTTTCTGCTCTGCATCTATAAACTAAACTAAACTAAACAAAACAAAACATCTCCTTTAAACTTTGCCCCTCTCACCTTAAAGCTATGCCCTCTCATATTTGATATTTCCATTCTGGGAAAAAGATTTTTATTGTCTACTTTATCTATATCTATGTGTACACTTCTATAATTGAATGTACGTTCTAAAGCACACAGCACAGTGCTAAGACATTCAACTACACTCTGAAGGAAAATTGAAGGCTTGGAGTAAATGCAAACAGCTAGCTTCATAACCAAAAATTGACACTGGGACTGTGAAAAGGAGCCATAGACTACACCTCCTTATATTGTGTCTTTTGTAAGGATGTTTGTCCTTTCTCCCATTTTCTCCACTTCCGCTGCATCTGTTCTCAAGTTGAGGCCTTCCATTGAAGAACATCAGAGATGTTTTTTCTTCTTCATGAGACATGCCCCACCCCCCACCATTATGATTGCATTTGCATCTTCTCCATTTCTTGCACTTCTGTTCTCACCCTCCCCCTCACAGACAGAATGAGTCCCCATAGCACTCACATTTGGATACAGTAGTGGCATTTAAGAGGTTTTTGGATAGGCATATGGATATGCAGAGAATTGAGGGATATGGATCACATACAGGCAGACAAGAGTAGCATCATGTTCAGCACTGACATTGTGCTGTATAGTACAATGTTCATCCCATCAGTCTTCATATCCAGCACATCATTCTTTGACATTTCCGCCAGAAACAACGTAAATCCCACCATCTGTCACATCTTCCCTTCCCCACCCTTTCTATTTTCCGCAGTGACCACTCTTTCTCTCTAATTAGCTGTTTTGCCCAACCATCTCTTCCCCTCCACTGGCATTTTCTGCTGCAACCGTAGGAGGTGCAACTCTCCCTATACCACCTCCCTCACCATCACCCAGGCACCCAAACAGTCCTTCCAGGTGAAGCAAAGATTTGTAGGCACCACTGCTAACCTCGTCTTTTGCATTAAGTGCTCTCGATGTGGCCTCCTCTACCTCGCTGAGCCCAAGTGCGGACTAGGCAACTGCTTAGCTGAGCACCTGTGTACAACGACATGCTTCTAGCATGTCAGACTCCATGAGGAAGGGCAACATCACCCTAATCTACAAGCAGAAGGGGGAGATGAAGGACATAAAGAATTGGAGACCCATAACGCTCTTGAATGTAGACTACAAGATCCTGTCTAAGGCCATCGCCAACCAGGTCAAGTCTGCTCTAGGACAGGTGATCCACCCGGACCAAACTTGTGCTGTACCTGGCAGGAAAATCTCAGACAGCCTAGCGCTGCTGAGAGATACCATCGCCTACGTGCAGGACAGACGGGTGGATGCCTGCCTAGTCAGCTTGGACCAGGAGAAGGCCTTTGACAGGATTTCGCACACGTACATGAGGGACGTGCTCTCCAAAATGGGTTTTGGGGAGGGAATCAGGAATTGGATCAAACTGCTCTACACCGACATCCGTAGTGCAGTCCAAATCAATGGGTGGGAATCAGACAGTTTCCCTGTAAGGTCTGGAGTCAGGCAGGGTTGCCCTCTCTCTCCTGTCTTGTTTGTCTGCTGTATTGAACCCTTTGCCGAATCCATCAGGAAGGATGCGAGCATAAGAGGAGTGACACTGCCCGGCAGTGGGGGCATTCAAGTAAAGACCTCCCTGTACATGGACCATGTCGCTGTCTTCTGCTCGGATCCAGGGTCGGTCCGCAGATTGATTAGTATCTGCGACCAGTTTGAGTCGGCCACGGGAGCCAGGGTGAACCGCAGGAAGAGCGAGGCCATGCTCTTTGGCAACTGGCCCGACAGATCTTCCGTCCCCTTCACCATCAAGCCTGACTTCTTGAGGGTGCTGGGGATCTGGTTCGGGGGGGCTGAGGCATGTAACAAGAATTGGCTGGAGCGGATAGCCAGGGTGGGGAAGAAGCTGGAGCTGTGGAGGCAACGCTCCCTCTCCATAACGGGAAAGAATTTGGTCATCAGGTGTGAGGTGCTCTCGGGCCTGCTGTACTTGGCACAGGTGTGGCCTGTCCCTCCTTCCTACGCCACAGGGATCACCCGGGCCGTCTTCCAGTTCATCTGGGGGTCGAGGATGGACCGGGTGCGACGGACCTGTGCTCTGCTTTTTTTTAAAAATTTTTTTTTTTAATTTCAAAATAGACTTTATTCGAGTAATAAATATATACAATACATCAACCGTGCGGGAAAAAAAAACCATCCAACATTTTCGGAGGCTATACAAATGTCTCCATACAGTCAATATACATTTTTCAAAATTTTCAAATTTCACGAATTGATCCCCCACCCGTGCCACTCATGTGGCCCCCCGGCATGGGATACCTTCCCTTATTTTGAGGGGCGTCTCCACCATACAGTGCCCCCCATGTCCAGCAGCGGAAGGACCTTAGACTGTGGCCCTCCCCCACCGAGCCTTGGCGTTGGCTGCACCGAGCTTCAGTGCGTCCCTCAGTACGTACTCCTGCAGTCTGCTGTCATGGCCATCTCGAGATCCCAGTTGCAACCCATGTCAATTCCCTTCCTCATCCCCACACTGACCTGACTGTCCTCAGACCCCTTCACTGCCAGGGTGAGGCCAAACACAAAGTAAAGGAATAGTACCTCATGTTCTACCTCAGTAGCCTATAACCCGATGGCATGAACATTGAATTCTCTAATTTCAGGTGTCCTGTTCCAGCTAGTCCCTCTATCCTCCCAGAACCCCCCACACACATGCTTCTTTGCAACTGCACCTGCCAACTCCGTCCTAGTTTCTTTCCCATTCCATCTGCTCATCATCCACATACCACCCCCTACTAAGGACCTTCCCCTTACTGTTTCCAACTGCCCATCCCACCTCCAATATTTAGTCCCATACTCTGCTTTTGTTTCCCATCAGATTCCATCATCTGTAGCTCCTGGTTACCCCCATCCATCACATCCCAGCCTTTGGTGTTTTCTCCACCCACCTGATGTCATCCACCAATCCACCTTCCACGTGCTAACTCTTGCCTCACCCACCTCACCACGTTATACTGGCGACATCCCCTCCACTCCTTTTGTGCAGAGGAAGGGTCTCGACCCGAAATGTCGACTGTCCATTTCCCTCCACAGATGCTGCCTGACCTGCTGGATCCCTCCAACAAAACACAAAGTGCAGGAGTTACTCAGCGTGTCAGGCTGCATCTGTGAGGGATTGGATAGATGATGTTTCGGGTTGGGATAATACCTCAGAGCCCCTCTAGTAGTATGATAATTTTCAGAGGAACTGTGAAGATGGAATAAGGTAATTGTGGGAGATCACACTCAAAAAGCTTATATTTATTTAATACCTTACCTATCTATCCTTGATGTGCCCCAATGTACATCACAGCAAATTCATTACTATTGGTTGTATGGGACATGTGTGCTGACCCTTCAAGTCATTCACTATGACCCAGCAGGAAGTTTTAACCACATGACCAGAATAAAAAAAATCCTGATCATTTCATAGCACAGCAGGAGATGATCGACTTATATTGCTTATGCTGGCTATCATAAATAATCATGCACTTTAAAAAATTCTTCTCCACTTTTCCCTATGTGTTGTCGCTATTTTTTGGATAATTACTCCACTCATGGGTTTTGCCAAGATATTGTCAGTGATATAAAATAAAAACATGAAGCATTAAAAAACAAAATCATTTTGACAATGATCTTGTTTATTTCTTCCAGTCATTCACTGAGTACGAGTAAAAGATTCGGTGTAATATCTAAAACCCAAAATGGAAAGATGTGGAATGAGCAATGCAATTGAAATGCTTTTTCTTAATTAGTTTAGCTTAGGGATTCATCGGGGAAACAGGCCCTTCGGCACATTGAGTCCATATTAACCATCGATCATCTGTCCTCACTAGTTCCATGTCGTCTCACTTTCACATCCACACCCCACACTCAGGAATAATTTACAGAGGCCAATTAATCTACAAACCTACACGCCTTTGGGATGTGGAAGGAAACTGGAGCACCCGGAGAAAATCCACACAAGGAGAACGTGCAAACTCCACACAGAGAGCACCCAAGGTCAGATTCAAACCTGGGTCTTTGGCGCCTTGAGGCAGCAGCATCGCTGTGCAAATCGATGATGATCTATTCAGTTTAATTCAGCACGCAAACACAGTCAACTCACCCAAATTATTCTAAATCAACGACCACCCAACCTCCATGTCCAAATGTGAAGTCGGTTTCATAAATTCAATTATCAGAAGTACATTGAAAATTGAGCTAAATCCCACTTGTAATTATTAATAGCCATTGTTTTTAAGGAGCACTGAACTTGATGCTTTCTCTTTAACTCCGAATTTGCAAATACTGCAGAGTCCTAAATATTTCCTGCTCATGTGAGACATAATTTAAAATGACATTTGGAAATACAATACTTCTAAAATGAATATTTCCTGTTCCTGAAATTGCTATTTTAATTTGGATTTTAATATGTAAGGGAAAACCATTCATAAAAGCTAACTGCTCTATGATGTATTCTGAATTCTTACTACAAAGTAATTCCCAGCTAATATATTTTGTGTATACTTTATGTTAACATAAGCAACATAAGAAAAAAGTGCAGGAAATTCATGGAATCTCTTCTACTTCAGCAGATTTTCCTGCATTATTCCCCACATAATTTAATATCCCTCTCTC
Organism: Raja brachyura; assembly: GCA_963514005.1. The sequence goes on along the minus strand of OY740782.1, from coordinate 30,330,194 downwards.
TTCAGAAATCTAGCAATCTCTGTTGAAATGGTGGCATAAATACATTTGGTGGATAAATATTTAAGAAAGAACTGCAGATGTTTTTTTGTCTGCCTTTGGTGGATAAATGGTATTATTTAAGGTAAAGATTTTCCAGCAAAATTTACAAATCTGGAAACAAAGCCATGTATGAAACTTTTGATTTTGTTTTAACCAGCCTATTAAATTATCTGGAGAAAAAAATAACAAAGGCTTTGATTAGATCATCTAAAGAAGGGTTTTGACCCGAAATGTTGCCTATTTCCTTCGCTCCATAGATGCTGCCTCACCCACTGAGTTTCTCCAGCATTTTTGTCTACCTTTGATTATATTCTTAGAAATTATTCCAATGGAATTATTCCAAAATCTCCTTCCTGTACTCTGACTTATCATTATTTGATATCTGGTCTACAAGGGTGCTGTCGTCTACAGAATTTGTAACTTGAATTGGATTTCTACATGGATGCACAGTTGTGGGTATACAATGAGTAAAGAAGGGGGCTGAGAACGGGAGAACATCATCTTCATGCCACCTCCTCTACAGGCCCTCCTTTTAGTTCTCTCCTGCTCTCCCACCTATCTCTGCATCACAAATCGTGCTTTCCTTGTTCTGATGAAAGGATATCAACCTGAAACATTAACCACGCATATGTCCCCAACCGTTGAGTATTTCCAGCATTTTCTGTTTTTATATCAAGTTTCCAGTAGTTGCAGTATTTTGCTTCTGAATGCCAAGAGTTCTGTCAGTCTCACTCATTCAATTGCAAAATATCATTTGCAATAATTGGCATTCCCATTTGGCTAATACAAAAAAATTGGCTGTCTTATTTGATGATGTTATAACTGTCATCAGCATTCTTTTCTCTGAGTCAAAATACTATGAGTTCAAGTTTCAAGAACCGCAACTCTTGTTCCAGCCTGGTATTCAGTGAGTACTGTGCAAGAGATAATAACCATCATTCAGGCAAGATTTTGAAGAGGCCTCTTCTGCTCTCTCGGGCGAATGTAAAATATTGCATGGCACTATTTCAGTGAATGGTTCGGAGCCCCTGGTGTCTGGTGTTTCGAAGTCTGTAGCATGCCAGTTGATACTAATCCACCGGCGAACATCATTAAAACAGATCATGTTGTTATCATTTTGCAGCTTGTGGAATCCCATAGTGCACAAAATATCTTCTGTTCTTCCAAGGCTACACTGTAGTAACATTCTAACTGTCCAATGTCTTACTTTAATGGAGTCTACACTTCAAAAAGCATCTGACGGGAACTTTAGGGAACTATGAACCTCTACTGCTGCTGCATCCCTCCCAGCTGCAGGCCAGGCTCACTCGGAGCAGGGAGGCAGCTGAGCCCGGCCCCTTTTAGCCTCATGGATCGGGAATCAGAGAGGAAGTGGAGTAAGATTTTCAAAGTCTACAGAGAGATTTGGGCCATTTGGAAGAGTGGGCTGAAAGATGGCAGATGGAGTTTAATGCTGATAAGTGTGAGGTGCTACATCTTGGCAGGACAAATCAAAATAGGACGTACATGGTAAATGGTAGGGAATTGAGGAATGCTGTGGAACAGAGGGATCTAGGAATAACTGTGTATAGTTCCCTGAAAGTGGAATCGCATGTAGATAGGGTGGTAAATAAAGCTTTTGGTGTGCTGGCCTTTATAAATCAGAGCATTGAATATAGGAGTAGGGAAGTAATGTTAAAATTGTACAAGGCATTGGTAAGACCAATTCTGGAGTATGGTGTACAATTTTGGTTGCCTAATTATAGGAAGGATGTCAACAAAATAGAGAGAGTACAGACGAGATTTACTAAAATGTTGCCTGGGTTCCAGCAACTAAGTTACAGAGAAAGGTTGAACAAGTTAGGTCTTTATTCTTTGGAGCGCAGAAGGTTGAGGGGGGACTTGATTGAGGTCTTTAAAATGATGAAAGGGATAGACAGAGTTGACGTGGATAAGCTTTTCCCATTGAGGGTAGGAAAGATTCAAACAAGAGGGCATGACATGAGAATTAAGGGACAGAAGTTTAGGGGTAACTTCTTTACTCAGAGAGTGGTGGCTGTGTGGTTCTGTCTTCCTGCAGAAGTGGTGGAGGCAGGATCGATTTTAACATTTAAAAGTAAGTGGATAGGTATATGGACGGGAAGGGAATGGAGGGGTATGGTCTGAGTGCAGGTAGATGGGACTAGGGGAAAATAAATGGTCAGCACGGACTGGAAGGACCGAGAAGGCCTGTTTCCGTGCTGTAATTGTTATATGGTTATATGGTTATATGGTTAAGATGGAGGCGGATGCTGGATCTAAGTCCTGGTGAGAGGAATAGGGGGTCTTACCTTCTGCACCCTCGAGGTCAGCTGCGGGAGATGCCCCCCCAGGAGAACAAAGGCTGAAGAGGGCCGGACGTGGAGTGGGATATCGGATTGCAGGACGGCTGGAATAGAGGCGATAGTCTTTGTGGCCAGTTGTAGCTGGGACTGCAAAATGGCACCAAAATTGTGCCTTTTGAAAAAAGGGTTGCCAACATTCTCACGCCCAAACAAGGGACAAAAGGTCAAAATACGGGACAAATTCCTGACGGCAATTTGTTGACCGACTCGGCCGAGTCTCGGTGAATGATGAGTTGGCCCGGGTGCCGGACCGCACACAAAGCCTAGCCGGCGGGCCAGCTGAGGAGTTTTGGCCTGGCACCACATCCAATTCATGAACCGATGATCAGCTACGAGAAGGAGGGGTGGTGTCGGCGGTAAGCGAATGGCCAAAGGTCGAACATCTGGCCAGGCTGCCGACTGACAGGGTCACGGGCGAGGCACTGCTGCTGCACTCCATAGGCTGCATTATGTTGGGACGGGTGAGGCGGGGCCAGACGCGGCACTCCGACCCGACAGTCCACTCGACCCGAGTAGTAGCAGTCAAATACGGGACAAGGGCAGTCCCGTATGGGACAAACCAACGTAACCCAAAATATGGGATGCCCTGGCTAATACGGGACAGTTGGCAACCCTAGTTGCATATGAACTCAGTGGGCTGTTCTGTACTGACTGGAGTGATTGACAATAGACAATAAACAATAGGTGCAGGAGTAGGCCATTCGGCTCCTCGAGCCAGCACCGTCAATCAATGTGATCATGGCTGATCATCCACAATCAGTACCTTATGTATATTATGCTTATGTACGGGGATAATCTTGCAGAAAATATATTTCACTGCACCTGGTACACGTGAAAATGAAGAAATCATTGACCATTACTCCCAAATCTCTTTGTTCGTCAACAATCTCTATGTACTGAGCAGGAAATCACAAGGACAGTAAAACACTACTAATCCAGCATGCTTGGTATTTTGGAAATACCGAATTAGCAGATTTTCTGGAATGTTATTTCAATTAATACTCCAACACACGTTGAATTCACTTATTTATAAATATTATGCAGTAGTATAATAAGAATGGTCTTTTCCACAAGCCAGGTGAATTCAAAGGGAGCATGGAAATGGGACCAAGTGGAGTTTAAAGGAAGCGAGGAAATCAGGGGTCCCCTGTGCTAAAAGGAGTAAGAAATCAGTTTCCCACTCCCCTGACTCTCAGTCTGAAGAAGGGTCTCGACTTGAAACGTCACCTGTTCCTTTTCTCCAGAGATGCTGTCTGACCTGCTGAGTTACTCCAGTATTTTGTGTCTATCATCAAGGAATCAGGGCTCTGGTGCTTCAGAGAGACTGGGGAACTAGGTTCCAGGTGTGTTAAAAAGATCACGGTGAAGTAGGGCCCTAAGGTTAAAGAGTATACTGGAACCAGATTCCCAGGGTATTTAAGGGAATATGGGAACTAGAGTCATGGTATGTCAACGGGAATGTGGGAATCAGCGCTCAGTGAGCTAAATACCAAACCATCAGGATTTAGCTTAGTTTTAGTTTAGAGATACAGCGCAGAAACAGGCCCTTCGGCCCACCAAGTCCGCGCGGACCAGCGATCCCCACACATTAACACAAGCCTACACAAGCTTAAGGACAATTTACACTTGTACCAAGTATACAAACCCAAGCCAATTAACCCACAACCAGTACGCCTTTGGAGTGTGGGAGGAAACCGAAAATGTTGGAGAAAACCCACGAGGTCATGGGTAGAACGTACAAACTCCGTACAGACAGCACCCGTAGTTGGGATCGAACCAGCCTCTCTGGCACTGCAAGCGCTGGAATGTACCAACTCCACTGCTGTGCCACCGTATCGCCCATTTCTGAACCATCAGATGGTGGATTGTCATTGTTTCACTGTAGATGGTCTTGAAGATGATTCAGTCCATTGAACCCCTTGCACCATTCAATCAGATAGTTGCTGTGCAACAAGCTCAGGTTCTTTCAGCTCACGATTCCCCACAAGAATTTCTCATTTTTTAGCCAGTATGCTGTAGGGAAACATACCATTATAACAGAAAAAGTATGGGCTTGTTATAATAACATTGAGCCAGATAATTGGTACACTAGTGAGTGAAAACAATCCCAACCAAAATACAGAGATTGTTTGCTGCGCTTGGTCTGTTCTTATTTATCTGAAGAGGAGGCCATACAGGGAAATGAGCCAAAAGTACAATATTGTGGAAATTACATGGGAGAGCTGTCATTACAATCATGGCTCATTATAACATTACTTCAGACCGCAGGGGGAGCACATTATTAACTCAGGGTAATTACAGGAGAAAAATATCAATGATGCAGACGAGCTTTACCTAAGCAGGCAAGATCATACAACATAAAACACAGAACAATGCAGTAAGTTCATTTTTTGGGGCCAATTAGCCCAATATGCCAATTTAATCTGCATGGATAAGGCCAAATCTATGCCAGGCCCTTCTGCCCACAGTGGCCATGCTGACCATGATTTGGCTGTGATCATGCTGACCAAGTCAGTATACTCGGCTAGACCCATTTGCCTGCATTTGGCCCATATCCCATTAAACCCTTTCTATCCATATATCCGTCCAAATATATTTTAAAGACATAATTATATCCACTTCTATAGTTTCCTCTGGCAGCTCTTTCTGGATACGGACCACCCGGGAGAAAAATTTGCCCCTGATATCCCACTTAAATCTCACCCCTCTCACCTTAAGCCTAGGCCCTCTAATTTTTGAATCTTCCACACTGGCAAAGGTATTGTGCACGTTCGCTTAATCCGTGACCCCCACCTGTACTTCAGTAAGGCCATTCCTCAGCATCCTACGCTCCAAAGAAAAATGTCCCAGCCCATCTAACCTCTCCCTATCACTCATGCCCGCAAGCCCAGGAATCATCCAGGTGAATCACTTCTACACCCTGTCCAGCTTAATGGCATCTCTCAGCTAGTGCATCAGTTTCTTAGACAAAGACAAATGTCCCCAATGGGATAAAGGTGTATCGAACAGTACCCTAGCTTATGGAAGGACCATTCAGAAGTCTCATAATGGAAGGGAAGAAGCTCTTCATGAGGCTGGTGGTACTCACTTTCAATTTTCTGGATCTTCTGCCAGACATGGGCAGGGAGAAGAAGGGATGACAGGTCTTTAATTATGTTGGCTACTTTTCCAAGGCAGCATGAAGTGCAGATGGAGTCAATGGTTCGAAGTCTGGTTTGTGTGTGATGGACTGGGCTACATCTATAATTTCTTGCTGTCTTGCGCAGAGCTGTTCCCAAACCAAACTGTGATGCAACCCCACAGTATGCTTTCTATGGTGCATCTGTAGAAGTTTGTACGAGGACTTTTGTAAGAGTCATTGGAGACATGCCACATTTCCTCAGTCTTCTCAGGAAGTAGAGATGTTGATGTGTGTCTTTGGCTGTCGCATCAATGTGATTGGTCCATGACAGATCATTGGTCATATTAACGCCAAGGAATTTGAAGCTCTCAACCATTTCCATTTCAGCATTATTGATGTGGATTGCAGCCTATGCTTCCTGAAGTCAATAAACAACTACTAACTCTTTCATCTTGCTGACATTGAGGGAGAGGTTATTGTTCTGACACCATGTCACTAAGATCTCTATATCCTTCCTGTACTCCATCACATCATTTTTCGTGATTTGGCCCACCATAATGGTGTTGTTTGCAAACTTGTATATGGAACTAGAGCCAAATTTGGCCACACTGTTGTGAGTGTAAAGAGAGTATAGTGGGAGACTGAGAACGCATCCTTGAGTGGCATCGGTGTTGAGAGTTATTGTGGAGGAGGTGTTGTCACCTATTCTCACAGATCTGTGTACCATTGAAGATTTCAATCTGAAGAAGGTTTCTTCTGACCCAACATAGTCTCCTGCAGTTCATTCTGAAGAATATGTGGCATTTTCTCTCTTCCAGCAGACAGTATCTCCACCTATCTACCTATTCGTACTGATTGAGGTCTTCACCAGCAGCCATAGCCTGTTCACATGCATAATTATTCTATCAACAGTTAAACGATATTGTTAAAATTAAATTTAAAAGTTCTATTTTGACCAGTGTAACTGAAGACTAGCTCTTCAGTTCTTTGAGAATCATAGCATAAAAACAAGCCTTTTGGCCCAATGCATCCATGCCGACCTAGGTACCCTATCTTAACTAGTCCTATTTGCCTGCATTTGTCACTTAACCCTCTAAATCTTTCCTATCCATGTACCTACCCAATGTTGAGAAATCATCGATACTTGTTTTCATTAGCAATTCTGATAAAATGTCTCTTCTCATCATTTTTTTCAAGGTGATTTGTTTTAATTGATATAAACTGTTTTCAGGAAACCAGTGACATAAAGATTTTTGGCTGCAGTGGAAATTACTGTGATATTTTCCAAATGTCTTTTACTGTTGAATGTTTCAATCACAAGTTACCTTCTGAGCCTAAATAGCCTTCTGTGGTTAATTCTGAATTTTCTTCTAGTAAACAGTATCTCCAGCAAATAAGACAAGGGATTATCGTGCTTCATTATAAATCCAGCCTTGCCAAAGGAAGGCATGACTAGTCAACCTTCAAATTTCCTTTTGGATTGGAGAATTGGACATAGGTCCCCCCAGCTTGCATAGAACCGATACAGTGGGGCTGCTGGTGGGGCTGCTGCCTTGCTGTAACAGAGACCCGGGTTTGATCCTGGATTTGGGTGCTGTCTGTGTGGAGTTTGCACGTTATCTCTGCGTACACGTGGGTGCTCCGGTTTCCTCCCACATCCCATAGACGTGCATGTTGTAGGTTACTTTTTAGCCTCTGCGAATTGCCACGAGTGTGTAGGGAGTGGATGAGAAAGTGGGGTAACATAGAATAGTGTGAATGGGTGGCTGGTGTGGACTCGCTGGGTTGCATCTTCAAACAAAATGATACTAAACTGCTTCCTGTTGTTTTCACATCATTGTGGCTCTAGTCTGCTAATTGACCATCGCAATCCTCAGGTGTGTCTAGCTCCACCAGAAGAATAGAGGAAGCTGCACTTTAGCCCTGGGAGTTCCTAGAGTTGACTCCAGGTCCCCGTGCTTCAGCTAAAACAAGATAACCCTCCCGCTGATGTCCACTTAATGCCATACTTTAGGCTGAGTAAATTGGCTTGGTATAAGTGTAAATTGTCCCTAGTGTGTATAGGGAATCGCGGGGGTCGCTAGTAGGCGCGGACTCGATGGGCCGAAGGGCCTGTTTTTCGCGCTGCATCTCTGAATTAAACTAAACTAAATGCCTTTGACATTAAGACACAATTTAAGTCTGATATTAAGGAGCCCCGGGGAACTCAGTATGTTTGACGGTGAAACCTCCCTTGGCTAGAGTGAGGTGTGAGGAGAAAGACAACCTGTTGGAGGTCTTTGAACACAGACAGATCAGGCATTTTAGTCATCATGGATGTGTTGAGCAAAAGGGCTGTACCAACTCTATGATGAAGTAACGAGCGCGGTAGATGGAACTATCAGATGTGCCATTCTCAGATTCATTGACAATGCGCCACACTAAAGGTTATTGCAGTATTCAAAAACTCAAGGTGTCCGAGGTAACCTGGGTCTGATCTGACTAGTAGGGCGGCATGGTGCCACAGCGGTAGAGTTGGTGTTTTAAAGCGCCAGAGACCTGGGTTCGATCCTGACTATGGGTGCTGCCTGTACGGAGTTTATATGTTCTCCCTGTGACCGCATGAGTTTTCTGTGGGTGCTCCAGTTTCCTCCCACACTCTCAACACATATAGGTTTGTAGATTAATTCGCTTTGGTAAAAAATTGCCCCTAGTGCGTGTAAGATAATATTAGCGTACGGGTGATCGCTGGTTAGTGCGGACTCAGTGGGCCGAAGGGTCTGTTTCAGCGCTGTATCTTTAAAGGCGAATCAAAGAGAAAGTTTTTTCCGGTTGGTGAATCAGTGTTCAACTTTTACTATTTGCATTGATGACTTGAACGATGCAACCAAAAAGAGTACATAGAAACCAGTCTGATTGCTCTGTCTTTATTGCACCACTGAGAAATCTCCTCAAAGTACACCCACTTTGAAAAAGTTCTCCTCCTTTCTCCCACCGCAGAAGCTGACTGGCTCGTTGAGTTTCACCGGCACTTTGTGTTTTGCCACAGACAGAGAACATTCTCCTGAAGTTGGATAATTCATCGTTGAGTGCTTAGGGCTGCAATATGTCCAGACTGAAGATGAGGGGTTGTTCTTCAAACTTGCATTGGGGCTCATTAGAACAGTGCAGGAGGACACAGATGGAACGGGCAGCGTGGGAATTGGATGGTGAATTAAAGTGACATAAAGTGACAGCTCCGAGTTACTCCTGCAAAATTGCACAGAGCAGTGAACCAGAACTGCCTTTAAAAAACGAGTTACACGTTTTTGTCTTCACTCAGATGGTGAACGGTCCTCTCAATTGGCAATGGAAATAAAATCTCAGACTATTTAAAAAAAAAACAGAGGTGGAAAGATTCTTGACAAGCAAAAGATTGGCGGGAGAGAGGAATACAGAAATTACAATCAGATCGACCATGAGTCTATTACGTGGCAGAACAGAGAGAGGAGGGGCCGAATGTCCTTCTACTGCTCTTAATCCGTCCGCTGCTCCTAATTCATGTTTGGTTGTTGAAATATTTAATCTTAGTGCTAAGGCTCTCCAATAAGAGGAATTCCGAGGCTGAATCCCGGTTCAGGTCATCTCCAGCAGCTTCCGAAATCAGTTCAGATAATCTGATTTAACCTGTCACTTCTATTACGCATTTATCAATCGGTCCCACAATCTGGACATAGAACATTGTACAGAATACAGTCCAGCACAGGAACGGGCCTTTCGGCCCACAATGTCTGTGCCGAACACGAAGTCAAGATAAATTATTCTCATGTGCCTGCACATGATCCATATCAAAGTTTGCTGAGTGTTTTCAGCATGTTATAAACAAAGTATCAGATTTGTATTATCCATGTTTGTTACAATCATGTTTCTAGTACCTTAATAATTCATACTATACCTATCCAAAAGGAAGACTTCAGTAGCATATAGGTTTAGACATGTCTAAATAAAAATTAAACTTTCGAGATGCAAGTAGGAATTTCATTGTTTTGTTTCGGGATATATGGAAAATTAAATTTTGAAATACTTAGCGAGTTAGCATCTGTGGAAGAAGTTGCTAATGTGTCAGGTCGGCGACCGTTTAGCAGTTACTGATTCATTTCGCTGTGTTTTTTCAGCATGTTGCTTGTTTTTTAATCATATTTCTATTATTACAAAAAATAGACACAAAAAGCTAGAGTAACTCAGTGGGACAGGCAGCATCTCAGAAGAAAAGGAATAGGTGACGTTTCGGGTCGAGACCTTTCTTCAGACTCATTATCCAATTTTGTTAAAGTTATATTTTCTACTTCTGCCGCTAGCCCGTGTTAAGTGACGGGCTAGTCCTGCTACTCCTGCATATACAAGAGCAGTACTTTGTGAACAACTAAAAGTGCGAAGGGTTCCTTGAATTGGACCTGATAAGCAGAAGTGTGCATGGGAGATTTAGTGCAGAGCTAATTCGCAAATCTCTCTTACGTCGATAAAATTACAGATTTAGGTCTGAATTTGACTTTAGGAGTGAATTTGAGAAATTAGACGGTTATAAATCATTTCCAACAAAATATATTGGTTGGTGAAAATTGCGGTTAAAAATGGTATGAAATGTAATTGTCTGGTTTACATGGAAGGTGTTAATATGAAAATCAGTCTTGACGCGAACCAAAACTGTGGACCAAAATGCATCGATGGGTTTTCTCATTCCTTCTTCGCGTGTACGGATTCAACTAAAAACAAGATCCCACAATCCAATCTGAGTGTTGTAATTTGGGGTAAAATGACAGAATGAATCCCCTCCGCACAGCATTGCCCCGAGCTCCTCCATGCCACTTTGAGTCAACCATCTGTGGGCTATCCCGGTCGAGGGTGGGCGATACATTTAAGTGAAAGATTGCCCGGGATTAGCGTGGCCACACTCGAGCCCGGGATAAGATTAGGGATTAGTTTTGTTGCTCTTCGCCACCATAAAAGGACAGCATTTTATTGACGCGGGCGGCGCGGGGTAACCTCCTCCCTCCCCTCCCCGGTGCTGTCCAGATGAAGGAGGAGGGAGCCGAGAGGAAGGTCTGACTGCGCCCCCACCCACCCACGCCACTGACAGCCCGGGCTTGCACACCTAGCTCAACCCCCGGGGTGGTGGACACCGAGCCTGCCGGCAGCTCTCGCCGGGGCCGCGATGAGCGCTCGCCGCCGCCGCCGCCGCCAGGAGGTCGTGGTCCGGAGCCGAGCGCTCTGCTCCCCATCGCCGCCGCCGCTGCCGTTGCCGCTGCTACTACTGCTCCTCCCGGGATGTGCTGCCTTCAACCTGGACACCGAGCAGCCCGCTGTCTACAGCGGACCCCCGGGCAGCTACTTCGGCTACTCAGTGGATTTCTACTCGCCCGTTAAAAACACGTGAGCAGCGTTGCCCCCTTTGATAAGTAACATGGCAAAAAATAAACTTTAAAGAGTTGCCAAACTCCACATCTTGCTGTTGCAAAGAATGTTGTATCCTCCGCACCGCTTTCAACGATGAGTAGTTTAATGAATGTTCATTAGTCACTGATAGATCTGCCCAGTTAGTTTCTGGAGAGACAGTTGTTTGATTAACACTGATGTTAACAACCTGTGATTTTAATTTTAAAGCTGTGTTTTTGTTTTGTTTGGGGGTCATCTGCAGTGTCAGTGTGCTTGTAGGAGCTCCGAAAGCTAACACGACTCAGCCGGGAATAGTGGAAGGAGGAGCGGTGTACTTCTGCGACTGGGCACCAGGAGGTGTTCCTTGCAGCCAGATCCCGTTCGACAGGAGCAGTAAGTGTGGAGTGCAGGCAGCAAGCCCTCGCCGCCGCTCCCATCCACTCTCTGACTTATTCCTTACTCTCCCGCTGAGCTTCAAACGGACCCGCTGTCTGTGCAAAAGCTCCAGGAAAACCACACTCGCCTGGTAACACTTTACTTCTCCCTGCTAAGTTTTACTACGGGCGCAAGCAGAACTAGTATTTAAGATGTACAAGGAGATACATACATGGTCCCCGCACATACTACGATTTGGTTCTTTTTGTATACCTTCTTAAGTAATCGTTCTGTTCTGCATGCAGTTTTAATCTATACCTATCTATATCTATACCTCGCAAACACGCAGATTCAATTCTATCTTTACTTCGCAAACATGCAGTTTGAATTCCATCTCCACCTCGCAAACATGCAGCATTACTTTAATTTCTACCGGTAAATGTTGTGTAAAACATGTGAAGAGTTATCTCCACAATTCATTTCTCACCTTCAAGTCGCTAATGCATCAACTTCATTGCTAATTCCAATATGATAATTTGGCTGAAAATGATTCCAAACCGGATACCATTCATTACATCAGTTATTTAAATATGTTACAGTGCCCTCCATAATGTTTGAGACAAAGGCCCATCATTTATTTATTTGCCTCTGTACTCCACAATTTGAGATTTGTAATAGAAAAGATCACATGTGGTTAAAGTGCACATTGTCAGATTTTAATAAAGGCCATTTTTATACATTTTGGTTTCACCATGTAGAAATTACAGCAGTGTTTATACATGGTCCCTCCATTTCAGGGCACCCTAATGTTTTGGACACAGCAATGTCATGTAAATGAAAGTAGTCATGTTTAGTATTTTGTTGCATATCCTTTGCATGCAATGACTGTTTGAAGTCTGTGAGTCGTGGGCATCACCAGTTGCTGGGTGTCTTATCTAGTGATGCTCTGCCATGCCTGTATTGTAGCCATCTTTAGCGTTATGCTTGTTTTGGAGGCTAGTCCCCTTCAGTTTTCTCTTTGGCATATAAAAGGCATGCTCAATTGGGTTGAATTTTTTTATTTGACTTGGCCACTCAAGAATTGACCATTATTTAGCTTTGAAAAACTCCTTTGTTGCTTTAGCAGTATGTCTGGGATCAACGACTTGCTGTAGAATGGACTGCCAGCCAATGGGTTTTGAGGCATTTGTTTGAACGTGAGCAGATAGGATGTGTCTATACACTTCAGAATTCATTATGCTACTACCGACAGCAGTTGTATCATCAATGAAGATAAGTGAGCCAGTTCCTTCAGCAGCCATACATGCCAAGGTCATAACATCCCCACCACTGTGTTTCACAGATGAGGTGGAATGCTTTGGATCTTGGACAGTTCCTTCTCTCCTCCATACTTTGCTCTTGCCATCACTCTGATATGAGTTAATCTTCCTCTCATCTGTCCACAGGACCTTTTTCCAGAACTGTGGTTGGTCTTTTAAGTACTTCTTGACAAATTGTAACCTGGGCATCCTATTTTTGGGGCTAACCAGTGGTTTGCATCTTGCAGTGTAGCCTCTGTATTTCTGTTCATGAAGTCTTCTGCGGACAGTGGTCATTGTCAAATCCGCACCTGACTCCTGAAGAGTGTTTCTGATCTGTCGGACAGGTGTTTGGGGATTTTTCTTTATTATAGAGAGAATTCTGTCATCAGCTGTGGAGGTCTTCCTTGGCCTGCCATTCCCTTTGCAATTAGTAAGTTCACCAGTGTTCTCTTTCTTCTTAATGATGTTCTGAACAGATGATTTTGGTAAGCCTAAGGTTTGGCTGATGTCTCTAACAGTTTTATTCTTGTTTCTCAGTCTCATAATGGCTTCTTTGACTTTCATTGTCACAGCTTTGGTCCTCATGTTGATAAACAGCAATAAAAGTTTCAAAAGGTGATGGGAAAATTGGAGTAAAGACTATGTACTGAGAGTTTTCTTATACCTGCATTAAGGAGGCATTTAAACACACCTGAGCAACTACAAACACCTGTGAAGCCATGTGTTCCAAACATTATGGTGCCCTGAAATGGGGTATAAACACAGCTGTAATTTCTACATGGTGAAACCAAAATGTATAAAAATACCCTTTAATAAAATCTGAGAATGTGCACTTTAATCACATGTGATTTTTTTTCTATTACAAATCTCAAATTGTGGAGTACAGAGACAAATAAATAAATGATGGGTCTTTGTCCCAAACATTATCAGGGCACTGTATATGTTTGCAGTCATGGCATAAATATATCACCCCAACAACATTTCACGTTAGATTTAAGAACATTAATTAATTATATAAAATGAGAATGGAAAAGCCATTCCTCTCACTGTCTGAAAATTAGAACAGAGATGTGCTTTAAGTTATACCTACTTATTTTAAATAAATAACAGGCATTTTTGTTAAAAAATATTTATACAATTGCATCAAAGTGAAAGTAAGATAGAAAACTAAAATGAATTTCATACATGAATTTCAGTCACGAGAAACATGTTTCGAAATACTTAAACCCACCAAAAAACACCGTTCAGTCAGTCAATGTATAAATCTTCAAGTATCTTGTAAAGTGATCTGTAGGTCTTGCTGGCAGAGTATACTAACAAAGCAATTTTGTGCAAGACCAGGATCATTGGCTGAAGAAGGATAAGGTAGAGGAGGGATGGCAGATTGCTAAATATCTGATCTCTGGGAAACAGAAGAAGCAGGCACGGTACTTAAATTGAATTTAACATCTGTTGACAACTTTTTTATTACGTGCTTGAGTTAATGCTGTACATGGACAGTCGGGCACTCCTCCTGCTTAACAGTTCATAAGGAAGCTCATGGACAGGGAGTGAAATTGGGGAAGGTGAACATGTGGAAAATGAGTTTGCTTCAAAAAGAGAGGGGTTGAGGAATTGTCTGCTTTTTATTAAAGACTGAAAAGCATCATAATTGGAGCTGATTTTTTAACCAGATGGTTCCTTTTATGTTGACATCTGCAAAGTATACGTTGAACAAAGTTGCAGAGATATCTTGGGGGTGTGTACATATAATTAAATCACGAACAAGGACATATTCTTGAAAAAGCAATGAGAGAAATCCATATTCTGTCAGCAAAAAAGTAATGTTTTAGTACTTTAGCATGTCGCATTTAAATCATCTGAAAACATCGGAGCCTAAGAACATAAAGGATAGAAACAGGAACAGGTCATTTGTCCCTTATGCCTTCTCCCTGTTCATTGAGATAATGGCTAAATTTTATCTTAGTGCCATATCACTGCAGCAATCCAACGTCATCATGATTCCATTATCATCTACAAATCTGTCCATCTCTGACTTGCAAATGCTTAGTAACTGAGCATGCCTAGCCTGAAGATAGACACAACGTGCTGGAGTAACACAGCGGGTCAGGCGGCTTCTCTGGAGAAAAAGGATGGGGTTTGGGTTGGAACCCTTCTTCAGACTTGTCCTGGCTCACTTGGGTAGTGAATTCCAGGGATCCACTACACTATCAATGAATGATGCGTACCTATCTCAGTCTTGGATGCCCAACTACTTATTTTGTGACTCCAGACAAGGCAAACATACACTCCACGTTGCCTTCTTAACTTGTCAATCCCGGTAAGAATTTTGTTTGTTCCATTGAGATCTCAAAGAAATATTTGAAAGTATAATCCCAGCGTGAAAAAATCTATGATTTGTTTATTATAATTTGTAACTAACAAAACAGAGCTTTACATTTTTGATGTTAACAAAATCTCTCATCGTAAAACTGACACTAAATAGAAAATAATGTTCCTTATGATTGATGATTCTTAATAGTGCAGAAGAAATTGTGATTTTAAATGGTGAGATTGATTTAAAATAGTGAGACAATATGATTGTATACTTATGACCGGTGACCGATCTTGGACTGAAACATTAGCATTGTTTCTCTTTCCACTTGACCTGCTGAGTGTTTCCATCTTGTTCTGTTTTTACACGTAATCATATAATGTGCAAAATATCTCAGTGAAACAAAATAGTGTGAACATTATAAATTCATTCTCATTTCAATGTTTTACTGCCTGTAAAAGAAAATCGTAACGTACTTGAAAGCAAGCATAACATCTCTTTCAAATGTCAGGTAACAGAATCATCAGGATTAATGGCACAAGGGAACCTGTTGAATTCAAGTCCAATCAATGGTTTGGAGCAACAGTTAGATCTCATAAAGAAAAGGTTGTGGTAAGTAATTGGAACTTTATGTCACAGCGTCTTGGATCAGTTGGATACGTGCCCTGATATTCTGTATTCTTAGTTGGCTATGTTACTGGTTCTTGCTACTGAAATTTGAGAATGGTAAATAAGATTGTATGTTACCCATTTCTTTAGGGTCACATTGTAAAAATGTTGTATGCGGCAGAAAAATGAATCACTGGAGTGTTGTAAAGTTCTGATCTGTTTTCCACCTTCTGGTTACCATTTGTTTTGTTTCATTTTTACAAAAGCAGAATCTATGAACCTAGTTTTAATTGGACAGCTTTATGAATTGTCGGAATGAAAAAATTAACAATTCTGCAGATGATAAAGCTGATATTCTCAAATAAGCTTCATTATCTACTAATTGTTGATATTTTGTCTGAATCTTCCGCATTATATATTGTTTTTTTTCTTTCAGATATAAAATGTAAAATAGATCTTTATGATATAATGCTTGTATAAGGAATGTTTAACTTACAATGACACATTTGCTGTGGAAGTACTTTGGTGATTTTTAATTTGGGAAAAATTGCTGGGTGAAGGGTCAATGGGGGAAGACCGGAATCTAGGGTCCTTCTGCTGCTGGACATAGAAGGCCCGAGTCTGGTTGGGCCTTCTATGGGGGGGGCACATGAATGGCAAAGGTGTTTTGAGTACTGCTACTGAGTATGAAATTAGCTATATTTAACATACAAAAACTATGAATGTATTAAGAGTTTTTCCATGTTTTTGGTTCTGTGTGTATTTTTAATTACGAATAATGTTTATTTTTGAAATAAGAAAGAACTGGGTGAAATCATAACAATGCAAGCACAGTTGGGGTGGAATGGTGGCACAGTGGTAGAGTTGCTGCCTCACAGCACCAGAGATCGGGTTCGGTCCTGACTTCAATTACTGTATGCGCGGAGTTTGCACGTTGTCACTGTGACCATGTGGGTTTTCTCCGGCTGCTCCATTTTCCACCCACGTTCCAAAGATGTGAAGGTTTGTAGGTTATTTGGCTTCTGTAAACTGCCCCCATGTATGTGATGTGAAAGTGGGATAACATAGAACTAGTGTACGGGTGATCAATGGTTGTCTGGGCTTGGGGGTTAAGTTACTCCAGTATATGTGACATTTATTGTTCATCTGTAATTGCCCCAAACTGAAGTGGCCATTTAGGGTGGACCAAATAGGCCAGGCCAAGTGACTGAGGTGTCAATGGGGAGCACTTTGAGACCAGTGACCACAGTTCCATTAGTTTTAAAATGGTTAAGAAAATGGACAGAACTGCTCCATAAGTTAAAAATACTATATTGCGGCAAGAGAAATGTTGACAGCATTAGACAGAAGCTTACAAAATTTAATTGGAGTATGTTATTTGGAGCCTGTTATCATGCTGTATCACTAAACTAAACAAAACATTATTCAACAACTTGTGGTTATATGAACTTGCCAGAGTAAAAGTGTTGGTGTTTGGTGAAAAACAAAATAATTGCTATTTCGCTTAACTGATTTTTAACTGATCATTTTTAGGCTTGTGCCCCAATGTATAATTGGCGTGCCCTTAAATTGACTGAAGAGAAAGATCCAGTGGGCACCTGTTATGTGGCAATTCAGGATTTCAGTGCTTATGCAGAATATTCACCATGTCGTTCTGGTAGGTCAAGATTAAGCATGGACTAAACACGTGTTTAATTTCATCTTTCAAATATTCAATTTTTCTTCATCTGATGGTTAATTTTACATACTTTTTATTGTGGAGTAAATCTTGGTTGTCTATATCAAATGATTGAAAAGAATTACTGATGATATTTATTCAAAATATTGAACTGAAATATAGTGACTTGTGTGCTGTTGATTCAGATCGGAACTGCAGATATTCAACCATTGAAACATGTTTTATTTATTCATTCATGAGGTGTGGACATCACTGGCAATGTGGCACTTATTGTTGAGACACAAAGAACTACAGATGCTGAAATCCTGAACAAAACACAAAGTGCTGGAGTATCTCAGTGGGTCAGGCAGCATCTGTGGAGAGAATGGACAAATGACGTTTCCGAACGGCACATTTCTTCAGATTGAAGTTACTCCAGTACTTTGTGTTTTATGTGACATTTATTGTTCATCTGTAATTGCCCCGAACTGAAGAGGCCGTATAGTATGAACCAAATAGGCCAGGCCAAGTGACTGAAGTGTCAATGGGGAGCACTTTGAGACCAGTGACCACAGTTCCATTAGTTTTAAAATGGTTAAGAAAATGGACAAAACTGCTCCATAAGTTAAAATGCTATATTGCGGCAAGATAAATGTTGGCAGCATTAGACAGAAGCTTACAATTTGATTGGAGTAAGTTATTTGCAGGTAAAGAAATCCCAGGTATGAGTGGGTTAACACATGATGGGCATTTGACGGCACTGGGCCTATACTCACTGGAGTTTGGAAGAATTGAGGGTAAACTTCATTGAAATGTATAGAATAGTAAATGTTTCCAGTAGTGGGAGAATAGAACAAGAGGTCATAGCCTCAGAATTAAAGGACGTTCCTTTAGGAAGGAGATGAGGAGGAATTTCTATAGTCAGAGGGTGGTGAATCTGTGGAATTCTTTGCCACAGAAGGCTGTGGAGGCCAAGTCATTGGTAGATCATGGCTGATCGTCCCCAATCAATAACCCGTGCCTGCCTTCTCCACATATCCCTTGATTCCACCAGCCCCCAGAACTCTATCTAACTCTCTCTTAAATCCATCCAGTGATTTGGCCTCCACTGCCCTCTGTGGTAGGGAATTCCAGAAATTCACAACTCTCTGGGTGAAAAAGTTTTTTCTCACTCAGTATTAAACGGCCTCCCCTTTATTCTAAGACTGTGGCCCCTGGTTCTGGACTCGCCCAACATTGAGAACATTTTTCCAACATCTAGCTTGTCCAGTCCTTTTATAATTTTTTACCCTTATGAGTGTTGGTGAGGCCACACTTGGAGTACAATGTTCAGTTTTGGTCAACCTTCTATAGAAAGATGACATTAAGCTGGAAAAGGCGCAGACTAGATTTATGAGGATGTTGCCAGGACTCAAAGGATTGAGTTACAGGGCGAAGTTGGACATAGTAGGATTTTATTCCTTGTAGCATAGAAGACTGAGTGGTCATATTTTAGAGTTGTATAAAATCATAGATGGGATGGATGTACGCAGTCTTGTTCCCCGGAAAGGGCAATCAAGAACAAGAGGGTATAGTTTTAATGTGAGAGGGGAAAAAATTAATAGGGACCTGAGCAGCATGCTTTTTACTCAAAAGGTGATGGGCATATGGAACTAGGTGCCAAATGAACTGGTTAAGGCAGGTAGAATAAGATCAGTTGAGGGATATTTGGCCAGGTACATGGATAAGGCAGATTTGGAGGGATATGAGTCAAACACAAGCAAATGGATGGACACTTAGTTGGCATGAAAGCATTGGGCCAAGGGGCTTGTTTCCGTACTCTATGACTATGTTTAAAATGGTTGGTGTGGAGCGCTCATTGGCCAGATTATGGAAGGATGGCAGATTCATTTCTCTGTAGGACATTAGTAATCAAAATGTTTTTTTTATGAATCCTGGTTATTTCATGGTTACTGTTACGGAAACCAGCAAAGGCTCCGTGAAATGCAGAAATCCAACTTTCAGAATCTTATTTTGTTTCATTGCTGAATCACACATAGAATTCAGCAGTTAAATGAGGTCTTGTTGGGAATTCCCGACAGTTACATGAGGGAGTTGCCTCCTTGGCACAGGATCTGAGACTTCATTGGGGATTTTAGATAAAAGCTCGAGGAGGCATTTAAAGGCTATTAAAATCAATGACAACCTTTACTGCCATCAAAGCCCTACCCTCAATTTTGCCCACTGTTAAAGGCTATCAGGGGTGTTTCTGATGTGTAGAGCCCTCGCTACATTTTCTGAATCCCAGCCACTGTTGGAGCTTCATGCCCGGCTCCAGGCTTCAGAAGATCAGCAAGACTTCCCACCATACATATGGCCGAGCCACACATAGTGTGAACAGACAGCAAATAAGACTCCTAGCAAAGGGACTAGTCCACAATAAGAAACAAAGTGCTGAAGTAACTCAGCGGGTCGGGCAACACTTCAGATCGGGAGCCTTATTCAGACTGATTGGAGTATGGAGGTGAAAAATGGAAGGGGGGGGGGGGGGGGGCAAGAGGTAGGACAAAGCCTGCCGAGTGATAGGTGGATACAGGTGAAGATGTTTGAATAGCAGTTAGTTGAACAAATGCCAGAGATGAAAATACAAAATTATCTAATGGGATAATGAGAGAAGAGGCGTGAAATGTGAAACCAGCGGAAGAAATATAGGTGGAAGGGATCCGGGGGAAGGGAGAAATGGGTGCATATCTAGGTGGGCTCAGGGAAGGGATGGGGTAAAAGGAGAGAGGTGTTTGTAGGTTAATTACCTACAATTGGATAATTCAATGTTCATACAGTTTCATTTAATGCTTTTCATTAAATTCTGTAAAATGATGTAATTGTAAAATTTGCAGCTGCATTCCTAAGGTTTTTAAAATATTGTCAAAGTGGTGGAATTAAAGTATTTTTGGAGGAAGTATTTCACCTAATTGTGCACTATCACATCTTATGTTGTGTAAAGTTGATGAACATGCCTTTAAATTTCCAGGTGGTTCATATAAACACATAATAAATGCACTAGAGGAACAAAACTGTTTACTAGCTCAATTCATGCTATTAAATTATACTGTCATATGTGGGTCAACAGATGGAATTTTTAATTTTAAATTGGTGACAGGAATGCAGTTGCATCCCTTATTAATGACGTTGTCATCATTTTGGAAAAGCTGTTCCAAATAAACAAGAATTAGGGGCCTGTCCCACTTGGGCGACCTAATGCGTGAGTTCTGCCGAGTTTGCCCTCGACTCATACCCGCAGCATAGTCGACACGAGGTCGTAGGAGGTCTTGGTCACTCTCCCTCATGCTCGAGAGTGGTGCTGTGTACTCGAGGCCTCAGCTAGGTCACGCCGTTTTTTTCCAACATGTTAAAAAATGCCCCCAAGTAAAAAATGGTCGCCATGGAAAAAATCGATACTTTTTTTACTCGTAGGTTTAGTCGTAGTAGGTCATAGTAGGTTGGCATGTTAGTCGAAGGTACCCGTAGATAGTCTTCATCAAAGTCGAAGGGAGGTTGAAGGGTAATTGAAGGAGATCGAATGATGTCGTCTTCACTCTCCACTATTCAGTGTCCAATTTTCCCGAAGATAGTCGATGTTAGTCTTCAACATAGTCGAAGAAGATCAAAGGAGGTCTTCTACATAGTTGAAGGAGGTCTTCAAGATGTCTTTTTTTTTAAACTCTTCTAAACTCGCCAATTAGGTCGCCCTAGTGGGACAGCCCCTTTACTGTGCTGCAAGAGACACAAGTGTGCAAATAAGACCAGCATGTTTCCACAAAGTGATGCAAAAAGCAATGCTGTGTTCTTCACTAGAAAGAGATAATAATTTGGAGTTGGGGTTTGATTCTTATCAATCTTAATCAAAAGGTTCCAATATTTTTCCAGTTGGAAAGTTACTCTGCTCTTCATCTTCACGATGCTCCGTAGATTCACACTGTGGTTACACCACAAAGAGCCCATTAGTTAATCAAACCCATGGTGTCTATAAGAAAGGTTTCAGATAGAAACATAGAACATAGAAAAATAGGTGCAAGAATAGGCCATTCGGCCCTTCGAACCAGCACAGCCATTCAATATGATTATGGCTGATCATCTAAAATCAGTACCTCTTTCCTGCATTTTTCACGTCCATTGATTCCTATTGCCTGAAGAGCTAAATCTAACTCTCTCTTGAAACCATCCGGTGAATTGACTCCAGCATCTTCCCCACTACCGATTTAAGGTGAACTGGTATATCATTCCCTGTTTTCTCTCTCCCTTCTTTCTTAAAAAGTGGAGTTACATTGGCTACCCTGCAGTCCACAGGAGCTGATCCAGTTGAGAGGACAAAGAATATAAAGCCTGATAGTAAAAGCTTCTTTAGGTAAAAAATTGGTTAAGACCAAAGTTAGACCAACAAAGGTGAATTTATTATGGGGTACAAGGAAATGGTAGATGAGTTGAACAGGTACTTTGGATCTGTCTTCACTAAGGAGGACACAAACAATCTTCCTGATATAGTAGTGACCAGAGGATCTGGGGTGACAGAGGAACTGAAGGAAATCCACATTAGGCAGGAAATTGTGTTGGATAGACTGATGGGACTGAAGGCTGATAAATCCCCAAAGTCTGCATCCCAGGGTACTTAAGGAAGTGGCTCCAGAAATCGTGGATGCATTGGTGATAATTTCCAATGTTCTATAGACTGGGGATCAGTTCCTGTGGATTGGAGGGTAGCTAATGTTATCCCACTTTTTAAGAAAGGCGGGAGAGAGAAAACAGGGAATTATAGACCAGTTAGCCTGACATCGGTGGTGGAGAAGATGCTGGAGTCAATTATAAAAGATGAGATAGCTGCACATTTGGATAGCAGTAACAGGATTGGTCCGAGTCAGCATGGATTTACGAAGGGGAATTCATGCTTGAATTTTCTGGAATCTTCTGGAATTTTTTGAAGATGTAACTAGGAAAATGGACAAGGGAGAGCCAGTGGATGTAGTGTACCTGGACTTTCAGAAAGCATTTGATGAGGTCCCACATTGGATATTAGTGGGCAAAATTAGGGCATATAGGGGCACATACAAAATTAGGGGGTAGAGTGCTGACATGGATAGAGAAGTGGTTGACAGACAGGAATCAAAGAGTAGGAATTAACGGGTCCCTTTCAGAATGACAGGCAGTGACTAGTGGGGTACAGCAAGACTCGGTGCTGGGATCACAGCTATTTACAATATACATCAATGATTTGGATGAAAGGATTCAAAGTAACATTAGCAAATTTGCAGATGACACAAAGCTGGGTGGCAGTGTGAACTGTGAGGAGGATGCTATGAGAAAGCAGGGTGACTTGGACAGGTTGGGGGAGTGGGCAGATGCATGGCAGATGAAGTTTAATGCGGATAAATGTGAGGTTATCCACTTTGGTAGCAAAAACAGGAAGGCAGATTACTATCTTAATGGCGTCAAGTTGGGAAAAGGGGAAGTACAACGGGATCTGGGTGTCCTTGTACATCAGTCTATGAAAGTAAGCATGTAGGTTCAGCAGGCAGTGAAGAAAGCGAATGGCCTTTATAACAAGAGGAATCGAATACAGGAGCAAAGAGGTCCTTCTGCAGTTGTGCAGAGCCCTAGTTAGACCACACCTGGAGTATTGTGTGCAGTTTTGGTCCCCTAATTTGAGGAAGGACATTCTTGCTATTGAGGGAGTGCAGCATAGGTTTACAAGGTTAATTCCCGGGATGGCGGGACTGTCATATGCTGAGGGAATGGAGCAGCTGGGCTTGTAGACTCTGGAATTTAGAAGGATGAGAGGGGATCTTATTGAAACATATAACATTGTTAAGGGCTTGGACACGCTAGAGGCAGGAAACGTGTTCCCAATGCTGGGGGAGTCCAGAATCAGGGCCACAGTTTAAGAATAAGGAGTAAGCCATTTAGAACGGAGACGAGGAAACACTTTTTTTACAGAGAGTGGTGAGTCTGTGGAATTCTCTGCCTCGGAGGGCAGTGGAGGCAGGTTCTCTGGATGCTTTCAAGAGAGCTAGATAGGGCTCTTAAAAATAGTGGAGTCAGGGGATATGGGGAGAAGGCAGGAACGGGTACTGATTGAGGATGATCAGCCATGATCACATTGAATGGTGGTGCTGGCTCGAAGGGCCAAATGGCCTACTCCTGCACCTATTGTGTATTGTCTATTAAAATGATCACCAATGCATCCACAATTTCCAGTACCACATCCTTGAGTACTCTGGGATGTAGACCATCGGGCCCTGGGGATTTATCTGCCTTCAATCCCAACAGTTTACCTAACACCATTTTCTGCACTATGGATTCCCTTCAGTTCCTCCCTCTCTATAGATGCTCAGTACCCTAGTATTTCTGGGAGATTGTTTGTGTCTTCATTAGTGAAGACAGAACCAGCGTACTCAAAGTTTAACTGTTTTGGCATTTCCTTGTTTTATAAATTATAAATTCACCTTTCTCTGACTGCGGGTGAACAATTTCTGGTCTTCATCCATGCGTCTTTAAATATTCCTGCTGTCCTGTTAACCACCCATCACTCACCAGAGTTTGTCCCACCACACTTCTTTCCCCACTTTCTCCCCCTCTACAATCAGTCTGAAGAAGGATCCTGACCCGAAAAGTTGTCTGTCCATATCCTCCAGCAATGTTGCCTGATCCACTAAGTTACTCCAGCACTCTGTATTCTACACAGGATTTTAGCATCTGCAATTCCTTATGTCTCTATTCTACACCACAAACTTGTGTTAAAATAAATACAGGATACACTTCATCATTTGGAAATGAAAAGAACAACACTTAATTGATATTAGAGTGACAGTACATTGTAAATGATGTCATTTCCAAGCCCAAAGCATGAGTGGCTGAGAAGTTGGAACAAACTCTGACTGACACTCATGAAACATTTTACAGGCATTGATGGAAATCTGGGCCGGAGATGAGAGTTCAGTCTTAAAGTATGCAAAATATATTGTTCCATCCTCTCAGCTGAATCACATAGAATGTTTGAGCCAAATGCTAGTAAAAATAGAAGTTATAATGGCTTGCTTATATCCTTTTTTAAAAAAAAGATCTATTTTAAAGCTGTTAATGTCAGTTTGTTTGGGCATAAGGTTAAAAGAATTTGCGATTTATGAAAGTAATGTGTGTTTTGTGCTCTTTGTAGATCAGCCAGATCCTGAGGGTCAAGGGTTTTGTCAAGCAGGATTTAGTCTTGAATTTACCCAGGTAATCTTGAAATGTATTTTATTTATATTGTACTTTACTATTTTTTTTAAAGAGCAATTGATTTTATAAATGATATACCATCTGGCCATGGAGATAGAAGGAAAGGGACTCCAAGCACATAACTCATGAATGGTTCCAGGTTCTGAGCAACAGAAAGTGAAACATGGCAAGTGTCTATGCTGGGAGGGGGATGATGTAATTTTAATACTTTCTGTCCAGTTTGAGTAGCACATTAGTAAAACAGTAACTATGCTTGGACATGAAACAGTGTTTTGCAGTGGATCTTAATTACAGTAAGGAAGTATTAAACAGGTAGGCACCATTCCATAAAAAATGTTGAAAGCATAATTTATTATTACCATGACGCCACTTCAAAAATGTAGCATACTGTTTTAATAAATAACATTTGATTAGAATAAGCATCAGAACATCACCTCTATAGAATAAATTGACTGATATTTGATTCATAGCTGAGTAAACTCAATTTGCTTAAAAATGGTGCCTTTAGGCATAGCAATGTTGTTTTACATTGTACTTGAACATACATTGAAAGGTATGTAAACAATGATGGCAGGCATTTAAACTTTTTTTTAATTGCAATCTGCGGTCTTTAAAACAACTTGTAGCAAATTTTCAATGAGTGGGGGAAAAAGTGAAGTGAGGGGCAACTTCAATTTCAGTACTGCAGTTCTACAGGGAACGAATGTGTAGAATGAAGAGCTGTTTCTGTGCTTTGGACATAAATATCTTAAGCCGAGGATAACACAACAATTCATGAGATTGGTGCGTGTGCACCTGCCCACAAAGAATGAAGTGAGTAGAAACAAAGTGAAATCACATGTTGTATGTTTTCAGTCTCCATGAAGCATGAAAATGTAAACCTTTGTAGCCAGTGGCATTTCCAGGCAGCTGATTTTTTTTTTAAAAAGGCTCAGTAACTGATACCCCGATGTTTTGGACAGTTAATTCACAGGTTTTTAGCATCCTTTATGTACAGTCTGTCATGTATCATTTGCAGCATGCTGCCAAAACAAACAGAGAAAAAAAACATAATGCATAAACATAAAAAATGTGTAAATGCTTGCCACACCCTGATGTGTCTGCAACTTTTTTGATAACTGTAAATGATTATGTTCCCATTCATTTCTTTGTTTATATTACACGCACACATGGTATTTCTCACTGAAACCACTAAGTAACCTTTCTGTAAAATGTTGCAATTATATATGTTGCAATTACATCAGTTACATTTTATGCTTCTAATGTCATTTTGTGTCATTTTTGATTTTGTCTAGGATGGGAACCTGGTGCTGGGTGGACCGGGCAGTTTTTACTGGCAAGGTAAATCAGTGACTTTTTTTCCCATCAGGGGAAGGAACACATTTGTGCATCAGAGTGCAATGCATCCAATGTAGAATCGCAAAGCTATCATGAGTTCAGCACAGTTGTCAGTGTTCCAGATCTATTGATGTGAAGAATTTTGCTCAAAGTGTTTTATTTTAATTTTTCCCTTGATGTCAGAGCTAATAGCTTCTATGGTTCAAGAGTCAAGAGAGTTTATTGTCATGTGTCCCAGAAAGCACATGACAGCACAACAGAATATTGTAGGCATGAATACAGATCAGATCAGTGTGTCCATATACCATAGAGTATACATATACACACACAAACATAAATAAACAGATAAAGTGCAATAGGCTGTTATAGTTCATAGTTTGTTTGAAGTTGTGTTTAATAGTCTGATGGCTGTGGGGAAGAAGCAGTTCCTGAACCTGGATATTGCAGATTTCAGGCTCCTGTACCTTCTACCTGATGGCAGTGGAGAGATGAGTGTGTGGCCAGGATGGTGTGGGTCCTTGATGATGCTGGCAGCCTTTTTGAGGCAGCGACTGCGATAGATGGTAGGAAGGTCAGAGCCGATGATGGACTGGGCAGTGTTTACAACTTTTTGCAGCCTTTTCTGCTCCTGGACGCTCAGGTTACTGTACCAAACCACAATGCAACCGGTTAGCATGCTCTCTACTGTGCACCTGTAGAAGTTAGAGAGAGTCCTCCTTGACAAACCGACTCTGCGTAATCTTCTCAGGAAGTAGAGGCACTGATGTGCTTTCTTTATTATCGCATCAGTGTTCTGAGACCAGGAGAGAACTTCAGACATATACACGCCCAGGAATTTGAAATTCCTGACCCTTTCCACCATTGACCGCTGATATAAACGGGATCGTGGGGCCCATCCTACCCCTTCCGATGTCCACAATCAGTTCCTTGGTTTTGCTGGTGTTGAGGGCCAGGTTATTGTGCTGGCACCATTTGGTTAATCGGTCGATCTCACTTCTATATTCTGACTCATCCCCATCAGTGATACGTCCCACAACAGTGGTGTAGTCGGCGAACTTGATGATGGAGTTCGCACTATGTTACGCAGTCATGAGTATAGAGTGAGTACAGCAGGGGGGCTGAGCACGCAGCCTTGAGGTGCTCCGGTGCTGATTGTTATTGAGGATGACACATTTCCACCAATACAGACAGACTGTGGTCTGTGAATGAGGAAGTCGAGGATCGAATTACAGAGGGATGCGCAGAGACCCAGTTCTGAGAGCTTGGTAACCGGCTTGGAGGGAATGATGGTATTAAATGCCGAGCTGTAGTCAATGAATAGCAGCCTGACATATGAGTTTTTGTTGTCCAAGTAGTCCAGAGCGAAGTGGAGAGCCAGTGAGATCGCATCCACCATTGATCTGTTGTGGTGGTAAGTGAAGTGCAGTGTGTCCAGGTTTTTGCTGAGGTATAAGTTGATTTGCGCCATGATCTGCCTCTCAAAGCACTTCATCACCACAGACGTTAGTGCCACAGGTTGATAGTCATTGTGGCATGTCACCTTGCTCTTCTTGGGCACTGGTATAATTGATGCCCTTTTAAAGCAGGTGGGAACCTCAGACCTCAGAAGTGAGAGGTTGAAAATGTCCATAAAAATTCCAGCCAGTTGGTCCGCACAGGTTTTTAAAACACGCCCTGGTATACCATGAGTTCCAGGCACTTTCCAAGGGTTCACCCCTCTGAAGAATCTTCTGACGTCGACCTCTGTGGCTGTGACCGAAATACCATCACAGTGAATGGGGTCTCGGGAAGGCACATCGGTGTTCTCCCTATCAAAGCGTGCGTAACATGCATTGAGCTCATTAGGGAGTGATGCTTCGCTGATATTTGAGCTGCCTCCCGATTTTGCCTTGTAGGGTGTGATGGCATTCAAGCCCTGCCACAGTTGTCGAACATCCCTCTCATCCTCCAGCTTGGAGCAGGTCCCTTTTTGCCTTTTTGATGGCCTTACCAAGGTCGTATCTGGACTTCTTGTAGACCTCTGTATCTTCAGACCTGATTGCCCGGGATCTGGTCTTTAGAAGAATGCAGATTTCATGGTTCATCCAAGGCTTCTGCTTAGGAAACGCGCGGAAGGTTTTCGTTGGGATGCAGTCCTCCACACATTTCTTTATGAAGTCTGTAGCAACTGTGGCATATTCATTCAGGTCCAATGCCAAGTCCCTGTACATTGCCCAGTCTACAGACTCCAAACAGTCCTGGAGTCATTCCTCTACCCATCTAGCTTGTCCAGTCCTTTTATAATTTTATAGGTTTCTATAAGATACCCCCTCACCCTTCTAAACTCCAGTGAATACAAGCCTAGTCTTTTCAATCTTTCCTCATATGACAGTCCCGCCATCTCAGGGATAAATCTCGTGAACCTACGCTGCACTGCCTCAATCACAAGGATGTCCTTCCTCAAATTAGGAGACCAAAACTGTACACAATACTCCAGATGCTACTAGAGCCCTATACAACTGCAGAAGTTGAAATCCCGACTACGGTAGTAAATACCTCGGGATAAGCCGTCTGGTGCTTGTTGACCATGGTGTGCAGCTCCTCCAGTGCCAGACGGACGTCTGCCTGGGGTGGGATGTAGACCGCGGTCAAGATGAAGGAGGAGAATTCCCTCAGTAGGTAGAAGGGATGGCACTTCACCATCAGATGTTCGAGGTGTGGAGAGCAGGAGTTGGATAGGACTGCCACGTCTGAGCACCATGCAGAGTTGACCATGAGGCAGACGCCACCTCCTCTCCCTTTCCCAGATGCCTGCGTACTGTCCATATGGTGGATGGAGAACCCTTCAGGCTGGACCGCTGAGTCTGGGGAGCTGGGGGTGAGCCATATCTCTGTGAAACAGAACACAGAACATTCCCTCAGCTCCCTTTGGTAAAGCAGCCTTGCCCTTAAGTCCTCCACTTTGTTTTCTAGTGACTGTATGTTGGCCAGTAGGATGGTAGGGAGAGGGGCCTACGTCCCCTACGCTTCAGTCTTACTTGTAGTCCTGTCCGACGGCCACATTTCTGTTCTCCATTAAGCCCTCCTCAGTGTTTAAAGGCGAGTCTCCACGAGGTTGGGGATTCCTCTGAGATCGGGAATTCCCTTACAGTCGGCACCTCCAGCTCTGTTGCTGCTGGGATATCCTGCCCAACGTCCTCGATTCCGTACTCCATGAAGGCCTCCCTGGTGTTTACAGGTACAGTACGTACTGTACCTGCGTGCCTCCGCGAGGTCAGGGATTCCCCTCTGTTTGGGGATTCCCTTACTGTCACTATCTTCCAGAGTTTGCAGTAGTGCTAATGCATTTAAATGCGTTAGCAGCTCGCTACTTACATCGTTGATTTCTGCAGATTCTTTGATACAGGTGAGCTCAGAAATACTATATTTGAAGATTTTCTGTTGTGGCGCAAGTTAATAACAAAATTGATGGTAATAATCTGAAGTTAAGTTGGTCCCTGCAACTAAGTTAATTACCACTGGGTGAGCAGTAGTTTTATAGTGAAGATAAACGTAAAATGCTGGAGTAACTCAGCGGGTTAGGCAGCATCTCTGAAGAAAAATAATACGTGATGTTTTGAGTTGAGACCCTTCCTCAGAGTTGGGGAGGGGGGAGCTAGGGGTGTTGGAAGGAATAGAATCAGGTTCAAAATATATTCAAATGAGGCTTCAACTAAACTAGATTCCAAAAAGCAAGAATGTATGTCTATGATCATGGCCATACGTCAAAATCTTTTTTTTTTGGTAGAATGTCACTGGAATGGAAATAGTACTGCCAAGACATTTTTGATTTTGGATATATGGCTGCATGTATGATGTTGGTATGTGATTGGATAATTGGGGGCCAATATAAGCTCTCAGTTCTGCCATGTGATTAATTTCTGGATTTGGCATCGTTCATTGTAGGGACTTGACAGAATGCAATATAAAATGCAATTCACACAGATGCAACATTTTTTACTGCATGTGAAGCTGTGTCACTTCCTTACATTAGATAAAGATATATGCAGATAGCAATGATTCTCATTGTAATAACGAGGCACACGAGTGGAAAACTATTGTTCCATGAGGCACATTTGACCTCCAGGTCCACAACTGGACCCGCTAACCAGTAAGGCAGTTATCCATTGTTAGCTGACCCCAGTCTATTTGAACCTTTCTAAAAAGTGAATGGAAGTAAGTGGGTTGTTATTAACTTAATATTAATGACTAGAGACACAACTGACCCTGCCAAATAAAAGGTTTGGCCTCAAGAGCTGAATTGGAATTGACAGGTCCTATCGGATTTGACACCCAGCCATTGAGTGGCTTTTTCAAAAGACAATTGATAGTCTGATCGAAATGTAAGTACAGGAGGGAATTCCCCCTTGATGTCACCAGCGATTCCAAATGGGAAACCCCTGGAGTAATCCCAGTAGATAGATACAAACTCAGTAGGGCAAAGGAGGTGAGTAAAGGTGTAAGGAAATAGGTAATTCATCAAAAGCCAGCTATTGTGCTGTCAAGATTAATTTCACTCCCCTGGGATCTAACATTGGATTTCAAAAATAAAAGGAATATGTTGTAATGACAATAAAAGGTCAAGAGTGTTTTTATTGTCATGTGTCCCAGATACAACAATGAAATTCTTACTTGCTGCAGCACAACAGAATATGTAATCATAATAAATAATATAATAAAAGATAAAACCGAACAAACAATAACAGTGCAATAATAATAATATTAATAATAATAATTGCCTATTGTAATTCATAGCTTATGGGGTTGTAGTGTTTAATAGCCTGATGGCTGTAGGGAAGAAGCTGTTCCAGAACCTGGACATAGGGGTCCTGTACCTTCTTCACAATTGCAGTGGTGAGATGAGTGTGTGTAAGGATGCTGTGGGTCTTTGATGATGTTGGCTGCCTTTTTGAACTTTGTACTTTTTGTACTTTAGTTGAAGTTTGCACTTCAAATTGTGGAGGGCAGAGCTTTAAGGTGAGAGGGGCAAAGTTTAAAGGAAATGTGCGGAGCAAATATATCTATGGTGAGAGTGGTGAGTGCCTGGAACGCGCTGCCGGGGGTGGTGGTTGAAGTAGTTACGATAGTGGCATTTAAAACACTTTTGGATAGTCTATGGACATGCAGGGAATGGAGGGATATGGATTATATACAGTTAGATAAGAGAAGGTTATGGAATCGTATTTGGCACAGACATGGTGGAACGAAGGGCATGTTCTTGCACTGTACTGTTCTATGTTTAAAGTCATTGTAATTTGAACTAATGGTTAATGGGAGTGTAGGAAAAGCTGGGGAACTGATACATTCATAGCTCATTGCAAGAGATTTACTTTAATCCAGTGCATTTACTTGCATTCCTGGGTCAACAAGCTTGAAGAGAGTTTACTTTTGAAACTCCGGTCTGACGCGTTGTCTGAAGTGGAACTGATGTCTTGGATACATTTGGTATTGCATTTGGACCTCTCTTCTCAAATATACATTGTACTCTAAATAACAAATAATTTCCACCACAGTTTACTTCATTTGGGCCAGTTTAAACAAGTAAAGTTTCCATGTAAACTATTGATGCTTAGCCCATTACGTATGCTTTCCAAATCATTTCAATTCTTCTTGTCCTTCATTTCAAAACAATCTAAACAAATAACATTATCTATCATGTTTACTAAATCTCCCTTATGTGAAATGGAAGAACAAGAAGATGAAGATCACATGGAATTTACTGTTTAAGGTCTGTCAGAATCCGGGGATGACATAGTCGCTGTCTACTTAGTAAAGATCTCCTTTTTAGTGCATTTTCAGCATTGCTATTGTTCTCTCTTCCTTCCTCTGTTTCCAAAGTGCTCCCAGTATTACCCCCCCACCCCAACCCCCGCTGCCCCATTCACTCAAACATGACTGTTACCCGCTCAAATAGTATCAGCTGTCCGTGTCTGCGTTCAGACAGTGAGCTGTTTTATCCGGAGGATGTAACATAGCTGCTCTCAGTTTTCCACATGTGCAATTTGTTTTCCGTCAGAGTCACTGAATATCATTCATGGAAGGGAATTGTGAATGATTGCCTTCCCCCAGGAGTGTTCCTCCTGACTCCCGGTTCAATCCAATTCTGGCTGTTGCTTGCTTTCCCCGGCCGATCACTGCCCTCTCCCAGCATGGCTGCCTTCCTCCCCATCATTTATCAAGTGTCTACCTGTCCCAATCCTGGTTTGGTCATCTTCTTCCTCATTATTCATTTCCCATTCCAGCTGATAACCTGCTGTCTTCGAACTCTTTATTTTCCTCTTTACTCCCGGCTCTACTCCAAGCTGACAAAAAATAAATGTTTTTTTGTTTTTGAACAGATCTAGACATGCAATATTTCACACATTCCAATAACTGTGATGTAGTGTTTATGACTTAGTCAATAGACAATAGGTGCAGGAGTAGGCCATTCGGCCCTTCGAGCCAGCACCACCATTCAATGTGATCATGGCTGATCATCCCCAATCAGTACCCCGTTCCTGCCTTCTTCTCATATCCCCTGAGTCAGCTATCTTTAAGAGCCCTATCTAGCTCATAGTCATACAGTCATACAGTGTGGAAATAGGCCCATTGGCTCAACTTGTCCAGCCAACATGTCTCAGCTACACTAGTCCCACCTGCCAGCACTTGTTCCGTATCCCTCCAAACCTCACCTATCCATGTACCTGTCCAACTGCTTCTTAAGTGTTGAGATAGTCCCTGCCTCAACTGCCTCCTCTGGCAGCTTGTTCCATACACTCACCACCCTTTGTGTAAAAAGGTTACCCCTCAGATTCCTATTAAATCTTTTCCCCTTCACCTTAAACCTGTGTCCTCTGGTCCTAGATTCACCTACTCTGGGTGAGAGACTGTGCATCTGCCCAATCTATTCCTCTCTTGATCTTATACACCTCTATAAGATCACACCTCATCCTCCTTCGCTCCAAGGAATAGAGTCCTAGCCTACTCAACCTCTTCCTGTAGCTCACACCCTCTAGGCCTGGCAGCATCCTTGTAAAATGCAGTCTTGAATTTTATGAATGTAACTTATGAATTAAGATGTTAACCCACTGCTGAAAACTGGAACAGTTTTTTGCGTTATTGGGAAATTATATGCAGACGGATTTCAATGGATAATGAGGATGGAGAATTTCCTTCAGAACTCTATTATTATTATTATTGTCACATGCACTGAGGCACAGTGGAAAGCTTGTTTTTGCATGCTATCCAATCAATCAGATATTGCTATACATTAATACAATCAAGCCAAACCATTAGCACAAAATGGTAGAGCGAAGAGAAAAATATCAAGTATGGAATATAGTTTCACAGCATTATCATAGATTCTTATGGCAGGCCCTTTGGCCCACCATGTTCATGTGCCCATGGGTACTTTTCTGGACTACATTTCACATTTACAACCACTATAACACATTTACTACAACTGGGTCCATACCTACCGTGCCTTGACTCATTCAGATGCTGTTGTGAGAGTGCCTGCACCACCACCCTGTCATGCAGTGTGTTTCAGATTCCCACAAACTTTGTTTGTTGAAAAATTCCTCCTCCCATCGTTTCTTACCTCTCACTTTAAACATATATCCTCTAGCCTTAAACACCCCTGGTCAAAAGTAGTGTTTTCTATAATTTGTCCTATCTTTGCGTTTCATAATTTTATATACCTTTCCCAGCAGTACCACACCTGCAACAAATATCCCTGCCTTAGTTTCCTCTTTTCCAAAGACATCGAAGCCGGCCTATCCAGTCTCTCTTCATTGGTGTAACGTTGCATCCCAGGCAACATCCTGCTTTATCTTCTCTGCGCCCCTTCTAGTACAGCCAAGCCATGGAAAGCATTTTATCGGGATGCATCACAGCATGGTTCGGGAATAGCTCCATCCAAGACTACAAGAAATTCCAGAGAATTATGGATGTAGCCCAGACCTCCCTTCCATTGACTCCATCTACACCTCGTGCTGCCTCAGCAAGGCCAGCAGCATAATCAAGGATGAGTCATACCCTGGCCACTCGCTGTGCTCCATTCTTCCATTGGGCAAAAGGTATAGAAGTGTGAAAATGCACACCTCCAGATTCAGGGACTGTTTCTTCCCAGCTGTTATTGGGCAACTGAACCATCCTACCAACAATTAGACAGCAGGCCTGAACTACTATCTAATTGGATAACTTTTCTAATTTACTATCTAATTGACTATCTTTGATCAGATTTTACTAGTTTTATCTTGCACTAAACGTTATTCATGTTATTCCCTTTATTATGTATCATGGCTCAATTGTAAACATATAACCTTCTGCCACAGAAGGTCGTTGAGGCCAGTTCATTGGCTATATTCAAGAGGGAGTTAGATGTAGCTCTTGTGGCTAAAGGGATCAGGGGTTATGGAGAGAAGGCAGGTACAGGATACTGAGCTGGATGATCAGCCACGATCATAATGAATGGCGGTGCAGGCTCAAAGGGCCGAATGGCCTACTCCTGCATCCATTTTTCTATGTTTCTATGTATTGTATTTCTGCCGGTTAGCATGATTAGCATGCAACAGAAGCTTTTCACTGTACACGTGACAATAAACTAAACTCAAACTCAAGTCCGTCCTACATTGTGACAACCAGAACTTCACATAATATCTGCAACTAACTGGGTAAATGTAGAAACTCTGGAGAAATGGGGTTCATATTCATCTTTGCTTCCCATAATATTCTGCGTCTATTAGAGACTTTGAATAAATTCTGTTCTCCTGACCTGTTGTGCTTATGTACACAGAACAGAATAGGAACAGGCTCTTAGGCCCACAATGTCTGTGCCGAACATGATGCCAAGTTAAACTAATCTCTGTCTGTGCACGATCCATATCCCTCCATTCCCTGCATGTTCCTGTTTAAAAGCCTCTGAGGTACGACTTTCATATCAACTTCCACCACCAAACATTACAGTGCATTCCAAGCAACAACCGCTCTCTCTGGAAAAATCCTTCTCTGCACATCTCCAATGACACTCTTCCTCTTACCGTAAAACGATGTTCTCTAGTCTTTGACATTTCCTCCATGGGGGAAAAAGGTTCAGAATAATCTACCCTCTCAACGTCTTTTATGATTTTATAAACATCTATCATCCCTCAGCCTTCAATGCTCTGGATAAAACAATCCAAGTTGATCCCTCTCCATATAGCCTATACCCTCTAATCCAGGCGGCATTCAGGTAAACCTCTTCTGCACCCTCTCCAAAGCCTCCACATCCTTCTTGTAATGACAAGGCCAGAAATGCATATTATTGACCTGAACTGCACACAATCAACCAAAACGTCACACTGTCGACCAGAACGTCACACAAATATATTATAATAATCAACATTTAGCATTCAGTCGAACTTTGAAAGCTGGTTATGGTGCATTATTAATCTATTCTTGAAACTGTTGAACAGCCTAGAATCTTGAAGTTGCTCAAAAACAGTCCCCCATCAATTTAAAGCAAATTGAAGCTGTTTTAACCCCAGTAAATGTAACCAATGGAGATTGTTTTCAAATGTTTCATTTGTACCATGGAGAGATAAACTTTTACTTTCTAAAGAAGGAACCCTGTAATTTAGTGAAATCCGTAATGACAATTTGTGGTTAATATCTTGCAATTATCCTTTTAATATTAAAATAATTTTGTGGTTCGACAAATAGTCCAAGGTTTGGCCAGATGTTGAGTATTTTGTGCAATTCTGGTCACTATTACAGAAAGGATGTGGAGGCTTTGGAGAGAAGTCTTAAGAGATTTACTAGAATTTTGCTGGGATTAGAGGGTATTAGCTATAAGGAGAGGTTGGACAAACTTGGAATGTTTTCTCTGGAGTGATGGAGATTGAGGAGAAACCTGATAGAAGTTTGTGAAAATATGAGAGGCTTAGGTAGATAAGACAGTCAGAATATTTTCCCCAGGGTGGAAATATCAAAGACGGAACAGAATGTGGAACGGAAAGGCCAGTGAGGGAAGGTTCAAAGGAAAAAAGAGACAAAGTGCTGGAGTAACTCAGTGAGTAAGACAGTATCTCTGGAGGACATGGATAGGCGATGTTTCAGGCCTGGACCATTCTTCAGTCTGATTGGAGTAGAGGGGAGAGGGATAGTAGAGAGGTGGGGGCTGGACAAAGCCTGTTGAGTGAGAGGTGGGGACAGACTAGGAGGGTCGGTTGATTGGCAGATGGTTGGACAAAGCCGGAGATGAAAAGTCAAAAGGCTCTATGATAAGGAAATAAAGAGAGAAGAGGTGTGAAATATGAAGCCTGAGGAAGGGTTATAGGTGGAAGGGGATGGAGAGGCGGGGGTTGGGATTGTGGGAGAACTCGGTGAACATCTGGGTGTGGCACAGGGAAGGGGGGTGGGTGTGTTTGTTCAATGTGCACTCTTCTCTGGGCTAACCAACGAACATCCCCTCCTTCTTTCCCTTTGTCTAATCAAAGCCCCTCCACTTGTATCCACCTATCACTTACCAGGCTTTGTCCTACCCACGCCCATCTTGCAGCTTTCTCCCCCCTGCCACTGTCATCTGAAGAAGGGCCCCAACCCGAAACATCTCCTATCCATGTCCTTCAGAGATGCTGTCTGACCCAATGGCTCCAGCACATTGTGTCTTATTTGGTAAACTGGTGTCTGCAGTTCCTTGTTTCTATGAAAGTTTAAAGAGGACCAGAGTAAGTGGGGTCCATGAGTCCCTTTGTCACATGGGAGGCCTGGTCCCTCAACGCAATATTCCACCACTAAGCCGTAGCCCCCAACTGCGCATGATCAGCTGACGGTGCCGCACTAACGGGCCTGTCCCACTAACTCGACTTTTCAGCGACTGTCTTCAAGCTCGAGGGCACTCGCCTGAAAAACCTCGAGCTGGATCAACCGTCAGCGATGAAAACCGCGAGCTGGAGCAACCGCACAGACACGCACAGACACGCACACACACAAACACACACACACCTCCCCCCCCCCCAAAAGGTGGGGGCCAGGGAAAGCGGGGGAGCGCGGTCTGAAATTCACACCCGTGATGAACAGGAAGGTAAAAGATGGCTGGCACAGTTACGGTAAGTCCTTTAGATGAGCGCAGAGAGGGTGGGGGGGTGGGGGAGGAGGGTGGGAAAGAAGGGGAGGAGAAGGAGTGGAGACACTTTTAAGAAGCCAGACAACTTTTAATAAAGTTTAGCGGGCATTTAACATTACCGGTCGGTTTTCCTTGGTTCTGAAAACCCCAATGAGCCAATTCAAATGCCTGGTCAGTAAAGGAGATTGCCAATGGCTACCTCGACTACCTAGCTACCTTACTGCACTACGAGAGCAAAAGAACCATGCTGACCAATTTTTACTCGTGGAAAATTTTTCAAGATGCTGAAAAACTTTCCGCGACCAAACTGAGGCCGCGAGTACGCGGACACTTCGCTCGAGCATGAAGGAGAGTTCCTGTGACCCCCTAGGACCACGTGTTGACCATGCTGTGAGTTTGAGTCGAGAGCAAACTCTTCTAAACTCGCAAATTAGGTCGCCGCGGTGGGACAGGCCCTTTACGGCAGAGGTTAAGTTAAAGTTAATAACTTTGCATTTAATATTTCCATTACCTCGCCATCTCTTTTCCTACTCCTATCCTCCTTCATTCCCCCTCATCCTCCAGCACTCTGTCCCCCTCCTCTTGACACTCACTCTTCTTTCACCTGGGAGACAGGGAGAGAGAGATGGGCAGAGAGAGAGATGGGCAGAGAGAGAGAGGGGGGCAGAGAGAGAGAGAGGGGCAGAGAGAGAGAGAGGGGCAGAGAGAGAGAGAGAGGGGCAGAGAGGGAGAGGGGGAAGGATGGAAAGGAAGGGGGAGAGAGTGAGGTAGGGAGAGAGAGGAAGAGAGAGAAAGAGGGAAAGGGAGGGGGAGGGAGGGAGGAAGAGAGGGAGGTAGAGAGAGAGAGGGGGGGGAGGGAGGGAGAGGAAGAGAGGGATGGAAAGAAAGAGGGAAACATAGAAATATAGAAAATACGTGCAGGAGGAGGCCATTCGGCCCTTCGAGCCAGCACCGCCATTCATTGTGATCATGGCTGATCGTCCGCTATCAATAACCCGCGCCTGCCTTCACCCCATATCATTTGACTCCAGATAGCCCCTAGAGCTCTATCTAACTCTCTCTTAAATCCATCCAGTGACTTGGCCTCCACTGCCCTCTGTGATAGGGAATTTCATAAATTCACAGCTCTCTGGATGAAAATTATTTTTCTCACCTCAGTTTTAAATGACCTCCCCTTTATTCTAAGACTGTGGCCCCTGGTTCTGGACTCACCCAACATTGGGAACATTTTTCCTGCATCTAGCTTGTCCAGTCCTTTTATAATTTTATATGCTTCTATGAGATATCCCCTCATCCTTCTAAACTCCAGTGAATACAAACCTAGTCTTTTCAATCTTTCCTCATATGACAATCCCGCCATCCCAGGAATCAATCACGTGAACCGATGCTGCAATGCCTCAATCACAAGGATGTCCTTCCTCAAATTAGACCAAAACTGTACACAATACTCCAGATGTGGTCTCACCATAGCCCTATACAACTGGAGAAGAACCTCTTTACTCCTATACTGAAATCCTCTTGTTATGAAGGCCAACATTCCATTAGCTTTCTTCACTGCCTGCTGTACCTGTAAGCCAACTTTCAGTGACTGGTGTACAAGGACGCCCAGGTCTCGCTGCACCTCCCCCTTGCCTAACCTAACCCCATTGAGATAATAATTTGCCCCCTTGTTTTTGCCGCCAAAGTGGATAACCTCACATTTATCCAAATTATACTGCATCTGCCACGCATCTGCCGACTCGCTCAACCTGTCCAGGTCATCCTGCAACCTCCTAACATTCTCTTCACAGTTCACACTGCCACCCAGCTTTGTGTCATCCGCAAATTTGCTAGTGTTGCTCCTAATTCCCTCTTCCAAATCATTAATATATATGGTAAACAGTTGCGGCCCTAACACCAAGCCTTGCGGCACTCCACTCGCCATTGCCTGCCATACTGAAAAGGACCCGTTCACTCCTACTCTTTGCTTCCGGTCTGCCAACCAATTTTATATCCATGTCAAAGCCCTACCCCCAATACCATGTGCTCTAATTTTAGTCACCAGTCTCCCGTGCAGAACCTTATCAAAACTTTCTGAAAGTGTAGATACACTACATCCACTGGCACCCCTTCATCCATTTTACTTGTCACATCCT
Organism: Raja brachyura; assembly: GCA_963514005.1. The sequence goes on along the minus strand of OY740782.1, from coordinate 30,291,199 downwards.
CAAAAAATTCCAGAAGATTAGTCAAGCATGATTTCCCTTTCATAAATCCATGTTGACCTGTACTAATCCTTTTACTGCTATCCAAATGCCCCATTATTACCTCTTTAATAATTGGCTCCAGCATCTTTCCCACCACCGAAGTCAGGATAACTGGTCTGTAAGTCCCCGTTTTCTCTCTCGCTCTTCTCTTGAAAAGTGGGATAACATTAGCTATCCTCCAATCCACAGGAACTGAACCTGAATGTATTGAACATTGGAAAATGAACACCAATGCGTCCGCTATTTCTAGAGCCAACTCCCTGAGGACCCGAGGATGCAGATCATCAGGCCAGGGGATTTATCATCCTTCAGTCCCATTACCTTACCAAATACTATTTCTCGCCTAATGAAAATTTATTTCAGTTCCTCTATCCCCTTAGATCCTCTGTCCTCCAGTACATCTGGGAGATTGTTTGTGTCTTCCTTAGTGAAGACAGATCCGAAGTACCTGTTCAACTCTTCTGCCATTTCCTTGTTGCCCATAATAATTTCACCCGTGTCTGCCTTCAAGGGACCCACATTTGACTTTGCTACTCTTTTTCCCTTAACATATCTAAAGAAGCTTTTACTGTCCTTCTTTATATTCCTGGCCAGCTTCCCTTCGTACTTCATCTTTCCAGCCCTATTGCCCGTTTTGTTGTCCTGTGAAAGTTTCCCAATCCTCTGGCTTCCGGCTACTCTTTGCTGTGTTATACATCTTTTCTTTTAGTTTTATTCTATCCCTAACTTCTCTTGTCAGCCACAGTTGCCTCCTACTCCCCTTAGTGGGGAGTGAGGGGGGGAGAGTGGGAGGGAGGGAGGAAAGGAGGGCTTGTCCCTGACCCCGGACCCAGGCCTGTCCTTGGTTCCATCCCAGGCCGCGGCTTCTTTCTCGGTTCCCAAACACAGCCCCGGCCTCATCGCAAGCCCTGGGGCTCGGCCCTCACATCATCTCCAGCCCCAGGCTCCGCTCAGCCCCAGCCCAGGCCCAGGCCCAGTCCCCAGGCACGTACTTGGCTCCAGCCCGGGCCCAGGCCCAGTCCCCATGCTTGGCCCGCGGCACCACCCTCCCCACCCCGCCGCTGCCACTCCTTCACCGCAGCGCCGGTGGAGAACCCCAGCCGACTGACAGTGGACACGGCCAATCAGTGCAGCGATGGTGCATGATGAGGCATCGCTGTCCCGGATTTTAAGTTTTTCAAAACTTAATAACTTTTACAATATACCATCGATCGGAACAAAACTTGTTGCGCTTGAGCACAGGAGAATGGTAAGGTGGCGAAAAATCATAGCGCTGTCCCCTTACTGTTTCTGCGCAAATAGAAAAACCGTGCAAACCGTAAGAACACAAGATCAGGTTTAGTTATGTATAAATGTGGTGTACAGATGTTTTCACAGAGAATGATAAGTAATTTGAATTAGTTGCCAGTGGTGGTGGTGGATAGAGTGGTGTTTAAGAGGCTTTTTAAGTTTAAAAAAAACCTGTTTTAAAAACCTGATTCTTGTCATTTTGATCGATGTAAAATCATTGACTGCTCATCTTGCACCAAAGTACTTTTAGATTACCAGAATAGAAACTGAATAAACATCGTCTTGAGTTATTTGATAAATATTTGGAAAAAAGTAGGATTAATTGACCATTCAGGTTAAAGTGATATATCTATAAATCACTTATTTGATTTGCCCAGTTTCTGGAAGCTAAACAATCATGATGCCATCCAGAAGGTTGAAATCATATAGCAGAAGAATTTTAATGGGATCTCCCGTTGTGAACAAAGTGTTTGATTTCAGCAGTAATTTCCATTCTTAAAATACCAAAGAATGCCCAATGAATTAATTGGCACCTCACCTAAATAATTCAGCTTTCCTTCCCAATGAAAGTGTCCCACTAGCAGCAAGCAGACTACTTCCTGCCTGCCTCAGGCCTCTGCAGTAGGATCTCTTCGTTAGTCTCTTTTGGAGCAGATGTTGGCTCTGGCCTGTAGTGAACAGCTGAGCTAATTGTGGGCAAAATCTGTTGATGTAGGTGGTCTTTGTATCACACCATTCATCAGATTTTGTAAAAGGTCAATTTTAATTAGTTTGAATTGTTTCTGTTCAAAATACTTGTGAGCGACCTTCACTTAGGAATCATCTTGAACCCATGTGGGTGTTTTGGAAAACCAATCACTTTTCAAGTTATTTCCTGATCAATAGCTACATGAAGGAACTATAGAGTGACATAAAATTACATTGTTTGTTTTGGTTTAGAGATATAGCGCGGAAACAGGCCCCTTCGGCCCACCAAGTCTGCACCAACCAACGATCCCCGCACATTAACACTATCCTACGCACACTAAGAACAATTTACACATATCAAGCCAATCGACCTATGAACCTGTACGTCTTTGGAGTGTGGGAGGAAAGCAAAGATCTCGGCAAAAAATCACGCTGTCACGGGGAGAACTTACAAACTCCGTATGGACGTAGTCAAGATAAAACCCGGGTGTCCGGCGCTGCAAGCACTGTAAGGCAGCAACTCTACCGCTGCACCACCGTGCCCCCTACATAATCTTTTAAAATACTGTCCGGAGTGTAGATAGGTCTGCAAGGTCAGCATTATTATTGTTGCAAAGAAAGTGATGAAGTCCACGTGAAGAATATTTACAGTCATAACGCACTGAAACAGGCCCTTCGGCCCAACTTGTCCATGCCGACTAAGGAGCCCCATCTAAGCTGGTCAAATTTGCCTGCATTGGTCCATATCCCTCTAAATCTTTCCTATCTCTGTATGTTTCAATGTGTCTTTTATATGTGTTCATCATAATCATAATCATACTTTAATCATACTTTATTAGCCAAGTATGTTTTGCAAAATACGAGGAATTTGATTTGCCATAGAGACATACCAACAAAAAGCAACAAAACTCACAAAATACATTTTAACATAAACATCCACCATAGTGAATCCTCCACATTCCTCACTGTGATAGAAGGCGAAAAAAAAGTTAAATCTCTTTCCTTCTTTGTTCTCCTGCGGTCAGGGGCCTCGAACCTTCCGTTGACGGGACGATCTTGGCTTCCGTAGTCGGCGGTCGGGCCCTCCGTGTTGGGGCACGCAAGCTCCCGCATTGGGAGGATCTCAGCTCTCTCGCGCCGGGCGATCGGACCCCGGGTTGGGGCTGGTCAAACCTCTTGCGGCTTTGGAGCTTCCCAACATCAGTCTCTACCCGGGACTGCGAGCTCCTCGATGGTGAAATCCACAGGCGGTGTTTGAAGCGTCGATCCCAGGCAAATGTTCGCAGGCTCAGATGGTAAGTCCACAGCCCCATGGTGGGGCTCAAAGTCAGTCTCGAGCAAGGTCTCCAGCTCCATGATGTTAGGCCGCAGAGCAACTGGAGATATGATCCAGTACAAAATTGCATCTCTGACAAGGTAAGAGATTGAAAAAAAGTTTCCACCAACTCTCTCCCCCACCCCCACATAAAACAAACCACAGAACATTAACATATACTTTTAAAAAACATTAAAAATTACAAAAAAGATGAAAAGACAGACAGCGTTGGCGAGGCTGCCATCGCTGATGGCGCCACCTGTTGTACCTGTTTCAACTACCTCTTCTGACTGATTATTCTATATACTCACCATTCTACAGACATTTATAGTGCTGTTACTTAATATCTTATAGAGGTGTACAAAATCATTAGAGAAAATGATTGGGTAAATACACATCTTCAGCCCAGAGTAGGGGTATCAAGAACCAGAGGACATAGGTTCAAGATGATTGGGGTGGGGGGAGATTTAATAGGAACCTGAGGGGTAACTTTTTTGCACAGACGGCGGTGGGTATATGGAACAAACTGCCAGAGGAGGTGGTTGAGGCAGGTACTATCATAAAATTTAAGAGGCATTTGGATAGGTACATGGATAGGATAGATTTAGAAGTTATGGATGAAGTGTGGGCAGGTGGAACTAGCGTGGTGTAGTGTAGATGTGGCATATCGGTTGGCGTGAGCAGTTTTGGGTTGAAGGGCCTGTTTCCAGGCTGTGTGACTCTGTGATTCTGTTTGGTGATCTAGAGTGTTGCTCAGTGATACATTTACAGGTTAGTGCCTTCTATGTTTTGGAGCGGTGGTGGTCCATGATCACATGTACATGATCCTAATTGATTCCAGATGGTAGTAGTTACTGGCTTGGGATGAGGAAGTCTCTGAGTTGTTGCAGTGCATCTCATATACCACAACAATATAATGCAAGCAGCGAATGAAATAAACTGGGATGAATAATAAATTCAGGCCTGCTAATAATTTCTATGTTCTGTGAATTAATTTTTTTGAAAAATCTTCTTTGTGGTGGATGTTACTTGTCACTACAATGTTCTATAGACTCTTGCCCATGTGAGAACAGGGTGATTCATTATTTGAGAAATTGCCAATGGATATCAGCACACTGCAAATATCAGCAGATATTTTGACCCTGTGATGAAGGAAGATGATTAATAAAGCAAATGTCCCTCTGCCTGATCTCCTGAGTATTCCTGGATTTCTGTTCTATTTGTTTCCAGCCTGATTCCGAATGGTTTAAATGTTACCAGTGCTTTTTGATGCCACACTCAATGAAACACTGCCTTGATGTCAACAATGTTTATCTCACCTCATTTTGTAAATTCTATAAATCACTTTCTTTGTCCAAATCTGAATCAAGACTGTGACATGTCAGCAATCATGTGCTTGCTGCAACCCAAACTGAGGATCAGTGAGCCAGTATGTTGAAACAAGGAACTGCAGATGCTGATGATTACAAAAACAAGGATACAGTGCTGGAGTAACTCAGCGAGACAGGCAGCAGGATCTCTAAAGAACATGGACAGTTGATGTTTCAGGTCTCTTCTTAAGACTGACTGTATGGAAACGAGGGGAGGTCTAATTTGACAGATAAGATTTGTTGTACTTTTGAGGATAGGATTATGAGACATAGGAGCAGAATTTGGCCATTCGTCCCATGAAGTCTGCTCGGCCAGCATGTGATTCCTCTGCATGCTCCAATTTCCTCCCAAGTATGTGTGTGGGCTTGATGGTACATTGGCTGCTGTAAAAGTGTGTAGGGAAGTCGGGAATTCATGGGAAAGTGGGATAGCATAGAACTAGTGCAAATGGCTGATCAATGGTTGGTCTTGACAAGGTAGGCCGAAGGGCCTTTTTCTATTATGTTTCTCTAAAAACTGAACTGAGAAAAGATCTAGCCAGATCAGCAGCAAAAAGTTGTAAGGTTGCTGTTGATAATGTTTTAAATTTGAGCGATCCCTCAGGATATCCACCTATTGGATTTCTAAAATTTTAATCGTAAAACTAAATCTATGGATGAATAAAAATTTGTGATTATTTTATCAACAAAACCCTTGTTGTTCATAATGAATACTGCATTCTTGCATATTCATAGTCATAGAATCATAGTCATACAGCACGAAAACAAATCCATCAGTCCAACTTGTCCATGCCACATCTACACTAGTACCATTTGCCCTATATCCTTCTAAACCTTTCTTATCCATGTACATGTCGAAATGTCTTTTAAATGTTGTTATAGCACCTGCCTCGGCTACCTCCTCTGGCAGCTTGTTCCATTTACCCATCACCCTCTTTATGAAAATGTTGCCCATCAGGTTCATATTACATCTTTCTCCTCACATCTTATACTGTACCTATGTCCTCTGATCCTTCATTCCTCTATTCTGGGTAAAAGACTCCAGTCTTAGGAGGCGAGGTCTATATCTCTTGTTTCCCTTTCCCCTGACTCTCAGCCTGAAGAAGGGTCTTGACCCAAAACATCACTATTCCTTTTCTCCTGAGATGCTGCCTGACCCCTTGGGTGTCTCCAGAATGTTATGTCTATGTTAGGAGGTCTCTCCATTAGTCATGGGAATGTCTGGGCCTCTGATCAGCTCACTAATGACCATTTGAGCTACCTGCCAAGCCTACTGTTTCCCTCAGGGTGCAAATTTTTGTCCCCACTCATATTACTGATGTGTTCAAATAAATGGAGGCATTTATTGTTCAGTTCAGTTCCCTGATTTCAATAGATAAGGACGAGTTTGCATGTTTCTAATAACCTTCACTGAGGTTATGATGGCAGACTGGGAGAACCCCACAAAGAATCAAGATGACCCTTTTCCGGGGATATTTTCTGGGGAAGTCCATTGTCTAAGGCTAATGTGGTCTGTAATAAAAGTCAACTCAATCAACTAAATCTAATCCCTGAAACATGCATCTGTAGACATAAAGTTTTATGAAGGCCATTTCATTTTATTGTAACACTTTAATATAAATATAGCGAAAAACCTTTCAGCCTTAAGACCTTTGACAAAAGAATACTACTGCAGCCAAAACTGTAGGCTCACTGTGTGGTAAATCCTGTTGTAAACAATTGCTGTGCCGAATCCCATTATATAGTTGTTTTTTGTGCTGCAACATCTAATACATTTAGGTAAAACATTCCTTATTTATTTGTCATTTATTTAGAAAAATCAAATGATCAAAATTATAATTGTAATTGTAATTATAAATGATCAAAATTTAAAGAGCTATTTTAGAACAAACTTACAATTAACAAATCGTTAGTGACTGTGATAAATGTATAATTTCCATGTTATACTAAATTAATAATTGACAACAAATCATTAGCGAACTCATTTGTAGGATAGACTTTGAATTACTTTGTGGTCAACAAATAGTCAGTGCTTGAGTCCCAGTCAATCCTTAAAACTAGTTGACTTTGTTTATATCTTTGTCTCTATGGCAAATTGTTGAGTAATTCATAAGTTCATAATATATTGGTGCAGAATTAGGCCATTCGGCACAATGAGTGTGCTCCGCCATTCGATTATGGCTGATCTATGTTTCCCTCTTAACCTCATTCTCCTGCCTACTCCTGTAACCTTTAACATCCTTGCTAATCACACTTATTAGTATTCATATTAATAGACGTTATTGGGCTTAGGTATAAATAAAAGTAAATTCATATTTCTCAAAATAATTATTTTTTGAGATTCACATCAGATGCTGTGTTCCAAGCCATCTGGAATTATTAAAAACATTTTCACATGCAATTTTTCTTCAAACATCAGCAAGTGACCCAAAAAACAGGTTGCATTATCGTGTGAATTGAGGAAATTACTGTTACATATTATTTTGGAAATATTAAATTATAATGATATCTAATTATAATGTGAGTTAAATGGCATTTTGCTTCATTCAAGCCTTTTCTAAAACTGTTGAATTGCAGGTCAGGTGATCACTGCCGATACCTTAGAAATTTCAAATGGATACGACTTTAGAAACTTGCAACGGAGAGTGACTGGAGAACGACAAACTGGAGTGGCTCCTGCTGATTATGATGACAACTACTTAGGTGAGACTTGCTATATATACTTTACAAAAATGAACAATAAACTAATTCACCCACTTTCATTATTGTTCCTCTGAAGGGTAACTGTAATTCAGAAAAAAAGCTATCCTGCTCCTTAAACACTTTCTGGTTAGTCACCATATTTTAATGTAACCTGCACGAGACATATTACAATTCTGTATCAAACCTTATTTATTAGACAATTGCTTATCATTGAATGTATAGTATATTCAGAATCCATATTTGGACGCATCCACCTTTGTAGTAAAATGGAGTTAATAGAGATCGTTATGCTGGAATTAAGAGTATAAAACAAAGTGCACACACGAGTAACACAATGTAGCGATGTTACAAAACTTACCTTCAGCGTCACTGCAGTTCTGCCACTGGCCATGTGCGTGACTTTGGCGCCTTTAAGGGGGGGGGGGGGGGTGGGATTAAAATCCAGTTTTCTACTGCCTGTCGGAGGCGGAATTCCTCGGGCTGCTAGCTGCTGAAGAATAATCGATTGGACTTCCGTTCCCGATTTTTTTTTTTTTAATAGCGAGACAATTTAATAATTAGATTCAAATAAAAAGCGACTTATAACGCCCTCAACGCCTACAGCGTGATGGATCGCAAGAACGGGACAAAACAAAGGGTAAGTTGTTTATTTTACATATAAACTTGCTTCTTGGGATGGATTAATCTAATTTTAATGTGATTCAAAAATGTGATTTGGGCCCCATACGAACTGGCAGTGTTTTTCCTGCCGATATGGAGTTAAAATTCACCGTAAATGCAACGTTCCAATCGATCGCGTTCCAGGAAAACCCACTCGCAAGATGATTTAAATGCTCTTGTTTTTGGACAATCATGACATAAGAGCATCTAAATCATCTACATTCTGTGTTATTGTCTTTCCATAGTCAATATTTTTATACTAAATATCAGTTTTAGTCCCATTGTGCAAAAAAAAAGATAATTTTGATTATATTGAGTGGATGTTTCTAGATTAATTTATGGGAATTAAACATTAAATTCCTTCCATCTGGCATATAAATTCATGACAGTGAGATTTAAAAATCATGTTATATTTTGAATTCTTATGTGAATGGGATTAGTTTGTTATTTGGATACTTAGGCTATTTAAAAAATATATCCTTTTCTTAAGAAATTGAATCTACAGGACATTCCTAATGGGAAAGTAATGGGCAAAAAGGCATGTCATGTGTGGTTTGTTGAGCCGAAACTTGTAGTTTACAATGCCAAAATTGAAAAGTTGAGGAAAAGCAAGGTGTACAGAGTTACTTATTGGTTACAATCTGAGGAGTATGATGATGTGTATTTTGGTTGTGTATTTTGGTCTGTGCATTGTTCCACTGACATTTTTTTAATGCAGTGGAGAATATGTTGATGACTGCTAGACGCAGATAATTCAATGCTTCAATAGCCACAAGACAGTAATTATTCAGCGGGGGTTACACAAAAAGCTGGAGAAACTCAGCGGGTGCAGCAGCATCTAAGGAGCGAAAGAGATAGGCGATGTTTCGGGTCAAGATTTTTCTTCAGACTGGAGTAATTATTCAGCACTCACTTTTAATGTTACTACTCTTGCATGTAATAAGTTACATAAAATCAATGCAATATTAGAACATACAATAGTACAGTAAAGGGGCAGGCCCCTTCCCCACAATATCTGTGCCAAACATGAAGATAAAAATAACTCAGATAAACTAACAAAGATAAACTAATCTCATCTGCCTGCTCCTGATTCATATCCCTCCATTCTCTTCATATCCATGTGGCTATCTAAAAGCCTCTTAAATTCCTGTGATATTGAATGTCAGTGGCCTTTCCAGTACAGATCTTGGTATAACTTCCTAAATAGCACAGTGAAATTATTGTTAGACAAGGTCAGTTTATGAATGATAATGCTAAAAGTAATGGTTGGATCAGTGACAGTTATTCCAGCTGAACAATACATATTCATAACTTGTATTGCTTTCTGTTATGGAGATGTTTCAACATGGAATCATGCACCTTACTCTATCTAAGGTGCAGGATCTTGTCAAATGTTTTCTAATGGAATACATTTAAAAAAACACAAAATACATTTCCTTTCATCTTCATCTTTTTATAAACAGTTTGTTTGCATGGCCCTCCAATTGTGAAACTTTGTGAAAAGGTCTATGGAATTCTCTGCCTCGAAGGGCGGTGGAGGCCGGTTCTCTGGATACTTTCAAGAGCGAGCTAGATAGGGCTCTTAACGATAGCGGATTCAGGGGATATGGGGAGAAGGCAGAAACAGAGTACTGATTGTGGATGATCAGCCATGATCACATTGAATGGCAGTGCTAGCTTGCAGGGCCAAATGGCATACTCCTGCACCTATTGTCTATTGTCTATTGAAACCTTAGTTTGGGGAGAATCACACATATCAGGGTCTAAATAGATGCAACAAAAATATTGTGAAATTAAATAAACCAGGGATGGAATGTCATGATTTGCTGTGTGAAGCTTTTGGAATATCATGACACATTATTGGCCACCAGATGTCCAATCTGTTAAAGATTTTAATCAAAGAAACACCACATTAAAACGATCTGCACTCTGAAAGCAATGCAGTCAAAGGAACAGCTTTTATATTTATACAGTAAATTGACTGGCCTCAATGCAGCTAAACAGGCACAGCTGTTGCTTGTTGAATTGAATTAGATCATTGTCCTTATTGTGAGTTGACATTTACGAATAGTGTTTTACTTTTAAGTGGTGAATTCAACTAGTTTAAGTATGGTAATACAAGCTGATGCCTTTTAGTTACAATAATTGCCCTAGCGTAAAGGCCAAACATTTAAGGGAAGGTTTATGTATTGCCACTGTAGAGCAGCTAAATTTGTTTCAGAAATCAACACGGCCTTTTTCACATTGAAAGTCATTGATAGTCACGGGGATGGAAGGGAGTCTTAGGGCAATCACTGCAAGTGGAGGTAAGGCAAAAGAAAAAAAAGCAGAACACTGTAAATCTGAAATAAAACCAGAATGCTGATAATATGTAGAAACAAGGAACTGCAGATTTACATAAAAAGATGCAAAGTGCTGGAGTAACTCAGCAGCAACTCTCGAAAAAGTCCGAAGAAGGGTCCCAACCTGAAACATCACCTCTCCATGTTCTCCTGAGATGCTACCTGACTTACTGAATTACTCCCACACATTTTTTTTTTTATGATGATACTATGTGGCAGACTTTGTGGTACCCGTACAGAGAGAATCTGATTCCGTATTTCACGTCAGTGACCTATCACCTGAATTCTTTCCACGGGTTGTTCGGTGCTGAGCATTTCTAGTATTTTTCAATGTTTTTTTAATTAAATTTGTATTTAAATCAGTTACTGATAACTGTCAACCTGATATCAAGACAAAGCAAGTTGTTGGAAAGTTTCTGGTGGACAACATGAATTGGCATTCAGAGGGCCACGAGTTAATCAACAAAAGTTTTCAAGGATTAGTTCATGGTAGATCCTGGCTGATAATATATTAGAATTTTATGAAAAGGTGGTAGAGGGCATTGATGAGGTCAGAAAGTTTGATGTACAGTAGATCATTGGTTTTTGGTGCGGTGTGTGACAAAATCCCTCATGATCAAGTAAGTAAGCCTGAGGGAAGGTGGAAGGTTGGGTTAACTATCAGCCACTTGAGAGAAAGGAAAGGCTATTGATTGATGAGAATTGTAGTGACTGGAGGCAGGAATCCATGGGGCTAAATTATTATTGCCCTTGCTTTTTCATGGTGTATATAAATGACTTTTACATTAATGTAGGAGCCACAATTAAGAACTATTGCTGAGACTAACATTTTTAATACATTTAAGAATGGGGAAGAAAGCTCCAGGCTACAAAAAAAAAGGAGAAATCAACTGGAGACTTGGTAACTAGTGGAAACTTTGTTTAAGATGCATGGGAAAAAGAACTGGAGGCAACATGTAAAACATTTTTTGTTGGGATCTGGAAAGCATTGCGATGCAGAATGAAGAAGACCGTGAAGAAATTAATTCTTGTCGTCTTGAGTTCAGAGCTGCCTGTTTCTCCTATAGGGATTCTCGAAGAACCCTATACTACAATTTGTGAAATGGGGTCATGAAGAGAATATTTCCAGATTCTCCACATTCATTTCAGACTGCCATCTAGTGCATCTTATTTTTATTTTCACGATTCTTACTTTGCTGTTGGTTAACTTGAAATAACAAGTTACCACATGGTGTTGGTGGGTTTTAGTTATTGAAGATGTACAGTATATAACCATATAAACCATATAACCATATAACAATTACAGTACGGAAACAGGTCTTCTCGGCCCTTCCAATCCGTGCTGACCATTTATTTTCCCCTAGTCCCATCTACCTGCACTCAGACCATACCCCTCCATTCCCTTCCCGTCCATATACCTATCCACTTTACTTTTAAATGTTAAAATCGATCCTGCCTCCACCACTTCTGCAGGAAGATCATTCCACACAGCCACCACTCTCCGAGTAAAGAAGTTCCCCCTCATGTTACCCCTAAACTTCTGTCCCTTAATTCTCATGTCATGCCCTCTTGTTTGAATCTTTCCAACCCTGAATGGGAAAAGCTTATCCACGTCAACTCTGTCTATCCCTTTCATCATTTTAAAGACCTCAATCAAGTCCCCCCTTAACCTTCTGCGCTCCAAAGAATAAAGACCTAACTTGTTCAACCTTTCTCTGTAACTTAGTTGCTGGAACCCAGGCAACATTCTAGTAAATCTCCTCTGTACTCTCTCTATTTTGTTGACATCCTTCCTATAATTAGGCAACCAAAATTGTACTGCAGAATCCAGAATTAGTCTTACCAATGCCTTGTACAATTTTAACATTTCTTCCCTACTCGTATATTCAATGCTCTGATTTATAAAGGCCAGCACACCAAAAGCTTTCTTTACCACCCTATCTACATGCGATTCCACCTTCAGGGAACTATGCACAGTTATTCCTAGATCCCTCTGTTCCACAGCATTCCTCAATTCCCTACCATTTACCATGTATGTCCTATTTTGATTTGTCCTGCCAAGATGTAGCACCTCACACTTTATCAGCATTAAACTCCATCTGCCATCTTTCAGCCCACTCTTCCAAATGGCCCAAATCTCTCTGTAGACTTTGAAAATCTACTTCATTATCCACAGCACCCCCTATCTTAGTAGCATCTGCATACTTACTTATCCAATTTTCCACCCCATCATCTAGATATTGTAAAATTACATTTAGTTAGTTTAATGGATAGGCAGCCATTAAAATTTACAGTATGTTGTACAGTTGTTATTTTCGCCAATTGTCATTATATACACTGAAACACATATTTTATCAGAAGCAGGTCTAGACATTTATCACCTTCTGCTTATTAAATAAGAAAAGGGTAGTGTTATGTTGGTGAAAGTTACCAAAGGCTATTTTCAATGTCGACATTCCAAAATGCATATTTATCTAATTTTCAAATTGTCCCAAATAGATCATTGCTAAGTAAGTTTAGATTTAAAAAATATATATATATTTTAAAACACACTGGAATTTCAAAGTGAGCACACTGTACAAGCGGGCATTGATAAGGTCAGATAAGGAGTGGCTGATCGGCAGTCGTGGAGGGAGGGGTGGGTGGGTGGGTGGGTGTGAGGGTTGATATAACCACCCCAGTCACCCAGGGCTCCAAATGCATGGACTTGAGGTCCTCTTTACAGTTTTCCATAGACATGAAACATAGCACAAAACATAGTACAACACAGAAACAGGCCCTTTGCTCCACAATGTCAGTTCCCAACATGATATCAAGACCAACTCTTACCGTCCTGCACATAATTCATATCCCTCCATTCCTTGCATATCCATATGAATGAATGAATAAGTTTATTGGCCAAGCATTCACATACAAGGAATTTGCCTTGGTGCTCCACCTGCAAGTAACAACACAACATACAGTGACAGTTAGGAATGACACATAAAACATTAAACATTAATATAACCATACAATATACCCATATATATAATACTAATAAAACATTATTGCTTAGACATGTGAATTAAATAAAATACTTGAGCAAAAGGAGGTTATGCCTAATCAAAAGTCTCTTTAATGCCATTAATGTACATGCTTTCACCACTAACCCTGGCAAAGTATACAAAGCACTCACCACCCTCTGCGTGAACAAAACAATTGCCCCACACATCTCCTTTAACATGTGCTCCTCTCACCCTAAAGCTTTACCCTCCAGTATTTAATATTTCATTCTGGGAAAAATGTTCTGACAGTCTTCCCTATCTCTGCCTCTCATAATTTTATATACTTCTATCAGGTCTCCCGCAACCTCTGGCATTCCAGAAAAATAATCCAAGTGTGTACAGCCTCTCCCTGTAGCTAATACCCCTTAAACCTGGCATAATTCTGGCAATTTTCCCTTGCATCCTTTCCAAAGCCTCCACATCCTTCCTTTAATAAGGTGGCCAAAACTGCACACTGTGCTCCAAATGTGGCCTAACCAAAGCCCTATAAAACTGTATCATGACTTCCTGACCCTTGTACTCAATGTTTAGTTTAGTTTAGAGAAATAGTGCAGAAACAGGCCTTTTGGCCCATGGAGTCTGCCCTGACCAGCGATCGCCGTTCACTAGCACTATCCTACATACTAAAGGAAATTTACAATCTTTAACTAAGCCAATTAATCTACAAACCGTATTGTCTTTGTAAACCAGAGCACCTGGAGAAAATCTATGCGGTCACGGGAAGAACGTACAAACTCCACACAGACAGCACCCTGGATCTGGAACGTTCAATGCTAGATCGAACCCACGTGTCTGCCGCTGTAAGGCAGCAACTCTACCGCTGCGCCACTGTGCCTCGACTATATGCCTTGAGTATGCCTCGAGCATACTATATGCCTTCTTACCATACTATCTACTTGTTCTGATTGCTTCTTCCTCAGTCTGAGTTGTTCCAAGGGATTCTCGGATGTCAGTGGGCAAATTGCATTTCTTCACGGTGGCTTTGAGCAGATCCCTGATTTCTTTTTTTCCATTGCTGTTCACTATACAACCTTTCCTCATAAGAGAGCTTGGAACGGGCCTGAAGGCAGGCATACACATGACCTACCCTGCCCAAAGCAGCCAAGAATAAACAGGGCCTCAGTGCTTTGGATATTGATCTGGAAGAATATATTGATGCTGCTTTGATATTCCTCCAGTGAGTTTGGAGGATTTTGCAGAGATATTTGATGATATTTTCACAGTGCCTTAGGATACCTCTTAAAGGCAGTCCAGGTCTCAGAACTATATGAGGGCAGCATTTTGCACTAGAGATAAGGATTGTCAAACAAAATTTCTTCAATTGACCAAAGTCTGTGCTGACAAGTCGAAGGTGGCAGTGAATTTCATGGGATCTTTCCATATGCCTTCACCGAGGAACAGCTCACAAATATTTTTAAGGCAGAGATAGACAAATTCTTGATTAGAACGGGTGTCAAGGGTTATGGAGAGAAGGCAGGACAATAGGATTAGGAGGCAGAGATCAGCCATGATTGAATGGTGGAGTGGACCCAATGGGCCAAATGGCCTAATTGTACTCCTATAACTTGTGAACTTGTAAAACTATAGGATGAAAACACACATGCGCACACATACACACATTTGAATAGTTTTGCATCCACTGAATTTGCATTCATTCTGTAGCAATTAAATTGCAATATTAAATGTATATTACGAGTGCTTACACAAGTACTTAGTTCTCACGAGTAAGAACTTGTGAGATTAGTAATATACATTTAACAATGTGATTTCAGTGCTGTACTGTGTGCCCAAACTATTCAATTTTGCATGCATTCTGCTTCCCTCCGGTGGAAATCTGTAAAGGAAAACGCAATCAGTTGAAGGCTGTCAAGTAATAAAAATAAATAATTAAAAAGGGAGACAGGGAAAAGAGTTGGCATTATTAACATTTTTCCACCGAGCAGCCTCACACTTAAAAAAATGAACTCTCAGAGTGCGAATGTGGGACGGAACAGAAAGCTTATTTTATAGGGTTTTTATTTCACAATAATTTAATAAAATGATAAATGAAACTGAAGTGAATAATGTTGGCAAAATCCCCAAGGCCTGATAGTCTGTATCCCAGAGTACTTAAGGAACTGGCCGTAGAAATGTTGGATGCATTGGTGGTCAATTTCCATCATTCCTCTGGAACACTTCCAAACGATTGGAGGGTGATTAATATAATCCCAATATTTTTTTAAAAAGAGGTAGAGAAAAAGCAGGCAATTAAAGGCCTGTCGCCACCGGTCGGGTAGATGCTACAGTCTTATATAAAGGTTATAATTAATGTACTGGACTTTTTATGGATGTAAATCACAGAATGAGGGAGAATCAGTGTATATGTATTGTGTATTTAGATTTCCAGAAAACTTTCAAGAAGGTCCCACATAAAAGATTAACATGTAAAATAAAAAGAAAAGATGAAATTACGGGGTAAATGCTGATATGGATAGAGAACTGGGTGAAAGAATTACAATTAAAGGGGCTTTGTATACAAGGCAGATAGTGATGAGTGAAGTACCACAGGGACCTCATCTCCCTTTGAGTGGATACCTTATGGAATTCAATACCAAATAAACCAGTTGGAGTCAAATATTCGAATGTATTTAAGAAGGTGTTGGATTTTGTTCTCGGGGCTGGAAGGGTCAAGGATTGTGGGGAGAAAGCTGGAACAGAAAAGCCATTTGAATAATCAGCCATGATCACGTTATTTGTTAAAGCGGGCTCGAAGGGCTGAATGACCTTCTACCACTCCTATTTTATTGTATATAATGTGCTTCCAGCTTGCGGGACTTCTGTTGTACATCCGCCCAGATCATCTGCAGAGCAATGAAAGCTAGAAATGTGTACTTGCTGCTGGCCTCTAGTATAGGTTTTGGGGATGTTGCTTTAGATGGAACATGTATCTCCCCCAAACATGTCCACTCTATATCTTGAGGGACATAGCTGGGAGGAAGGATTGACTGCCTTACACTTTGAGGTGGTAGCAGGCAACAGAGATTTCAGTCCACGGGTGCTACTGTGTCAGATGAAAGGTAACTTGGTGCAATCACTCTAAACCCACGCTCATTCTGTAAGGGTTAGCACTGCGGGACACTGGTGGCTGAGATCCCAACAAACTACCAGGATGGCACCCCTTTCAGCAGCTTTTCCATATGAATTATGTGCTTTGATGTTGTAATTACTACAATTTGACCATATGAGGGTAATTTATCTTCTTAACAGGATACTCGGTTGCCGTAGGGGAATTCACAGGAGACTCTGAACAAGGTAAGTGGTCTAATTGATCATCGAAGGCATGCACTCATTCATTACGCCTTTATTAGCCATTTCCTCTTCCTTAAAATACAAAGACATATCTCTAACTAACCTAATAAAACCATGTTTGCCAACTGGCTTTTTCTTTTAACTAGAATTTGTTGCTGGGATTCCAAGAGGTGCTCAGTCAGTTGGATATGTACGTATTACTCTTTTGTCTAGATTTTTTTTCCCAAAAGCCATGAAGCTGTTTCATTTTTTTTTAATTTCTTCCTGTGCTGAAGGGGTATTTTAAGATATTTTATCCATTATTTTTTTCTTGCATCGTTGAGTGCTGCTGAATTAGGGATAAAGAGTCAAAATGGAAACTTTCGTCAACTGTTTTAACGTAAACCTGAAAAGGAGAATATTGTTGAAATGGTATTTAGGGGCATGTGGTTATATTGAAATTTAACAGCAAGTAGTTAGGGAGGTAATGTTCCTTTTATTGCAAGAGGCAAAGAGTATAAAATTGCAGAAAACGTTGCAAACACTCAGCAGATCAGGTAACATCTGCAGAAAGAGAAATAGTATCAAGTCCAAAACCCTTTATTACAACTAGGAAATAGTGAAACAAGTATGTTTTCAGCAGCAGAGAAGTGGGGTGCGGGATGGTGAATATCTCTGACAGGTTAAGACCAAATGAGCTATTCCGGCTGATAAAATCATATTATTCTATTTTATCTGTCAATGTGTTGCTATTAACAAGTGCTGTTAGGCATGCCCAATTGGCCAAATTATGCTAATTGATAACGAGAAACAGGACTAAAATGATGACACAGTGGCGGCCCAGTAGCGCAACAGTAAAGTTGCTGCCTTACAGCATCAGGGTCACGGGTTCAAACTTGACAATGGGTGGTTTCTGAATGGCGTTTGTGCGTCCTTGTGACTACATGGGTTTCCTCCTGGTGCTCCGGTTTCCTCCCACACTCCAAACACATGCAGGTTTGTAGGGCTTCTGCAAATTGTCCCTTGTGTAAAGGATAGAACTAACGGTCGGGTGATTGCTGGTCGTCCAGACTCGGTGGGCCGAAGGGCCTGTTTCCATGCTGTACCTCTAAAACTAAGCTAAAGCCATGCAGCAGTACCAGCCATCTAAGCTTAAGCCATGCAGCAGTACAGCTCCAGCTGCACGAGGCTACGATGAGAACACATTTACAGTACTGCAAACACAAGGAACTGCAGGTGGTGCTTAGATTGTGCATTGCAGCCTAACACAGCGCTGTGCCTAACAGAGTCCTGAGCAGTAGCAATACTTTGTGGAGATAGTACTGTCACCTCCAGAAAGAGTATTATTAGATGTTGACAGTGTTCACATATTTATTATTATGATCACATTGCCCAGAAAAGATGATCAATGCCAACGTTTTTTTTTGTAGGTTGCTATTATAAATTCAACGGATATGACTTTCATTCTGAATTTTACTGGTGAAAAGGTAAGACCTCTTTGCTTGTTTTTTTTTTTTTAAAGCCTTGAAAACGTTCTCTTCTGGAGAACCTCAAAACATGTCAATTTTATCGTAAAATAATAGTGACCAATTATGTTAGAAATCCAAATAGCCAAAAAAAGTCAAAAGTAATGGAATGACTGCTGAGTCTCGGTAACAAAGTAGAAAGCAGGTTATGCTGAGATGCACAAAATGGTCAAGAGGAACTGGACATGAAACTGAAATGTTCTTGCATTTGGCCGCAGGAACTGAAGCCAAAATGTGGATTTCCTTAATTGTTGCTGTAAAAAAAGGATACCATGGGTTGTCTCAATGTCACCAAAGCCACCAAAGAAAAATTGCCAAACTGCAACATCGTGCTTTAAGTGTCTTGTATCCAGAGCAGCCTGCAATACAACATGTTGATGGTAGTCACTTATCCTGGTTCATTCTCTTTAAGAAATTTTCAAAATTGATCTGTGTATTTCATGCAAGTGGGAAATGATCTTCTTAGAACATAGAAGACTGAGAGGTTCAGTGGTGCAGGAGAGAAGAATAGAGTAAAGGACCTGTCCTACCAGCATCCGACTCCATGCGATGAGCGCAATCAAACTAGAAGCGGGGGCCGCACGGAGGTCTGGTGATCCCCTGTACAGGGCCGTTCCCACCAGCATGTGCCTGCATGTGGCAAGCGCGAGCAAACTGGCAGCGAGGGCTGCGCAGAGGTCGGGTGAGTGGCGCAACGCGGAACAAAGTGAGGCGAACTTGAAGCGAAGTCTTCAAGGTAAGTTCGCCAGCACAGAGAGGGGCACAGAGGCACACACACACAGAGGGCCACGGAGCCACACACATAGAGGGTCCCGGAGGCACCTACAGAGAGGGTCACGGAGGCACGACGTCGGGGCGGTGTGTAATGTGTCGAGGCGACTGCGAGCCGACAAGCCGTTGCCGTGCGGAATTTTTGAACATAGTCAGTTTTGCGGAGCCCCGCACGATGTCGGGACGAACTCCGCACAATTCCGCATGGCTCCGGCGATCGAAGTGGGACCGGCCCCGCGACGCCGGACGGCTCAAGCGACCACGTTAGGTCGCGTTCATCGCATGGAGTTGCATGCTGGTAGGACAGGCCCTTAAGGGTATGTGGGTATCCCAGGGAAGATCATCCCTCAGCATGCAGTGGGCCATTCACACTCCATAGATCTCCAACGGTAGGCAAAGAGTCACAGACTGAGGCATCTGTGAACAGCAGATATCAGTCTATTTAAGTCAGTTGGTAAAATGAAACTGATATGCAATTTCATTGTAATGTACTCTGCAAGTTGATTACAAAGTCATGTCAGTGCCTTTTGATCCATTTTCTGTCAGTATCTCATTAATCAACATACACATGCACCATCATGTGCATGAAACATGTTGAGGAAATGACATTGGTATTTGGGTGAATCGCAACAGGAAGTGCCTGGTCCAATTTCCTCATGCATGTGGAACATCCACAGCAAACATTTCAAAAGTTGCCCAACGTCACATTAAGGCACAATTTACTCAGAATTTGCTCATAATATATCAGCCCAATTGTTTTTCCCAATCCAGTTCTAAGCTTGAAGATACTCTGTCACATTGAGATAACCAAGAGCTACTCTGATGTGTAAGAAGGAACTGCAGATGCTGGTTTATACTGAAGATCAACACAAAATGCTGGATTTAGTCAACAGGTCAGGCAGCAGGAGAAAAGGAATAGGTGAAGTGTTGAGTCATGACCCTTCGTCAAACTGAGAGTCAGGGAGGGGGAGACTAGAGGTATGGGAAGGTCCAGAAGAAACATCACCTATCCCTTTTCCCCAGAGATGCTGCCCTGGCCCGCCGAGTTACTCAAGCTTTATGTGTTTAGCTATTCTGTGTTATTTGATATTCATTTCTTCAGATCTAGGCATTCCTGCTGAGGCCAACATTTCTCACTGAGCTCAGATCCAGAAAATGCATCTTAAAAGGTATTTTACATGCCAGATGCATAAACGTATACTTTACTTGTTCTGCAATGTTTTCAAAGTGAGATCACATCAGATACTATAGAAGCTATCACATATATTCAATGTATTATGTTTTGTATCATAAGTAACGGGTTGTTATAGGTGAGACTGATTTCCACATTACTGTGAAATACACCCTGTGGCAAATAAGTTGGTTCCTGACCTTTTGCCATCAATCTGTAAGGCACAAGTCAGGGATATGATGGAAAATTCTCCACGACTGAATGAGTGCAGCCTCAACAACTCTCAAGATACTCAAAGCATTAGGGAAAAAACTGCCTGGATAATTTATTCCTACCACCATTGGGTATGCCGTATCTGCAATGTGTGCAGTGTATAACCTGCCTAGACTCCCTGAGCAGCATTTCCCAAACCTATGACTTCTACCATCTAAAAGGACAAGGGCAACAGGTGTATGGGATACAACCACTTGCAAGTATTCCACCAAGTCATCACATATACTCGGCATGGAAATATAGTACCATTTCTCTGCAGGAGTCCAAACCCCGGAGTTTCTGATGGGAGTTCCTGATGCCTGATGTGACTACCATCAACGTGGTGTATTACAGGCTGCTCTGGACACAAGAACTCAAAGCAAGATGTTGCAGTTTGGCAATTTAGCTTTGGTGGCTTAACATCTCAGACAAACCATAGTAACCCTTTTGTACAACAATGGGGGCAATCCACTTTTTGGCTTCAGTTCCTCGTATTTCGCTTGGGCACTGGGAGAGTTTCTTCCCACCATGAAGTGAAAAATGTTCACCAAACCTTCTCAAGGGCTATTAGAAATTATCGATTAACATGTCCTTGCTGTGATTTTTTTAAAGCGTCTGTCTGATGCTGCAATTGTCATCTAATAAAAATGTATCTTTGATGCAACTATCCCCACCTCCCCCACTGATTTATTTCTTAAATTAATTCACAGATGGCCTCTTACTTTGGATACACTGTGGCTGTCTCAGATATAAACAGTGATGGGTGAGTCTTGCAAGTTCATAAATACTGTGCAGGGAATATGAATGTTGAATTCTCAAAGAAAATGAGGGTCCTATTCAATCCATAATACCTGTTCCAACTACCTGAAACATTTACAGTAAATGCTAGAAATGCGCTTCTAGTCAGGTAGCGCCTGTGGATCAGAGCCATAAACCTGGTGAGTGTTTCCAGCATTATCTGCTTTTGTTTCAGTTTTCCAGAAATGATAGATTTTTAATTTTCATTCCCTGAAATAGTTATTCATTAGCTCCATTCATGGGTCCTTTCTCCACCATTGTAGAATATTTCCTTTCCAGTATCCGTTTGATTCACTTTTAAAAGCTGACTATGGATTCCATTAGATGCACAGAGTCTCTTGGCCAGAGTAGATGAATCAAGGCCCAGAGGACATCGGTTTAAGGTGAAGGGAGAAATATTTAAAATAATCTGAGGGGTAACTCTTTCCCACATAGGGTGGTGGGTGTATGGAACAAGCTGCCAGAGGAGGTAGTTGAGGTAGAGACTATCCCAACGTTTAAGAAACAGTTAGACAGGTACATGGATCGGACAGGTTTGGAGGGATATGGACCAAACACAGATGGGACTAGTTGGGCTGAAGGGCCTGTTTCCACACTGTATAACTCTAAGTCAATGCCACCAGATGTACACATCCCAATGAGCCTCGGCATAAAACCTGCTGAATTTGCACTACTATCGTTTGTTGCAATCTTAAATTTACAATTTCTAGTTAGCTCATTACAAAACAAATAATAAGGTTTAATATTATTTACTTCATTAAAATTCTTCATAATCCGATCACTTTAGGGATGTGTTCTCTAATCTTTTCTGTTTTAATGAAAAAGAGACCTATTTCATCTGTTCAGATTGCCTGGTTAAATCTTCTTATCCCTCCATATATCTTGTTATCTATGTAATAAATTATCTTGGTGTCCCCAAGTGTAAGATGCTCATAATCCCATTATTATTTCCCATTTCATTTTGCCAATACACTAGAAATCAAAATATGCTGTCAGTTCAATTGCTATAAATTTTTGAGAAAATTGAAACTTATGAAGATAAATTAGGTCAGTTAAACTCCGAATTGAAGTGAAGCTCATTGTCCACAATTTTGGTAAGTAGAAAATGGCTTGTTGAGAATGGTTTGTTGGTTAATTGGCCTCTGTAAATTGCTCTGGGTATCTAGGGAGTAGATGAGAGGGTGGGATAAAATAGAACTAATGGGAATGGATGGTCAATGGTGTGTGTGTGGACTCGGTGGGTCGCAGGCCCTGTTTCCATGCAGCGCCCTTCAATTCCATTCATTTCCTTGTGGTGAAGTGTGTTCTGTGGAAGGAGATGTCTGGAGGAATTCTAATATGGAGCACTTCCGTTGTCATGCCCAGTACATCGTCCTTGTTTCATCACAGCACAAATAAAGAGAAGGTACATTAACCTATAATAACCTGGATCATATTGCCTGACTGGAACTCTTTTGCCTGAGATGATGTTTGATGCAGGTACTCTCACAACATATAACAGCACTTGAGTCACCTAACCATGGCAGGCTATATACTTGATGGTCAACATGGACAGTGTAAGTTGAAGATGCCTGTTTCTATGCTGCATGACTCTAGAGCTCTATGATCATAACAAGGCAGTCTTTGCTGATCTGAAATGATAATCGTCGATTTGCATCAAGAAAATTAAATACAATACCACTACCCCAAATCCCTGCTAACATCTAAACCTGTGGCCGAGAAATTCTACAAAACTCCAGTAAAAGCTTCAGAATGATTAGAAATAGTCTTAATAGCCTGATTGGACTGATCCAGGACAGGGAGGAATGTGCCCACAGACAGGAAGTGACACAGCTGGTGTCCTGGTGGCATTGCAATAACCTGGAGCTCAATGCCCTGAAGCCAGTGGAATTGATTGTAGACTTTAGGAGAGCTCCCCCCTCCCCTCACCCCACTCACCATCATCAACCACAGTCACATCTGTGGAGTCTTTTAAGTTCCTGCGAACCATCAACTCCAAGGACCTTAAGTGGGGGGCTACCATCGACTCCACAGTCAAAAAGGCACAACAGAGGATGTACTTCCTGCAGCAGCTGAGGAAGCACAATCTGCCACAGCCAATGATGGACCAATTCTACACGGCCATCGTAGAGTCTGTTCTCACCTTCTCCATCATGATCTGGCTTGGCTCAGCCACCAAGCACGACATCCGGAGACTGCAGTGAATCGTCCGATCAGCTGAGAAGGCTGTTGGCTGCATCCTAGCCTCCATTGTACACTGCAAGGGCCAGGAAGCGAGCGGGTAAGATCATCTCTGACCCCTCTCACCCTGGCCACAAACTATTTGAATCACTTCCCTCTGGAAGGCGACTCTGGACTGTCAAAGCTGCCACAGCCAGACATAAAAACAGCTCTTTTCCACATGTAGTAACTTTATTGAATAATCAAAAATCTGTAGCCTCCTTTTGCTCTGGTATTTTATTTAATGCACATATTTAATCAATAATGTTTTATTATTAATGTTTAATGTTTCATTTCGGAGTCACGTGAGTGACTTCATGAAGAACCCGCCAGCACGCATGCGCGACATATCGTCGCAACGCATTGCAGTCGACGGCTGGAGGTGGAGCGCGGCTCACCACCAGCCCTTCATAAGGGCCACTCGGGTAAGTATAGGCAACCTTGAGTTGGTTGTTCTTGTTGTGTTGAGTGTGTGTTTCTCTCCAACAGGAACATGGATAGAAGGAGTAAGGGCCGCAGGACATCCGTAAGGAGTCGCCGGCCACCTATCCTGGAGCCCTCTACAACGGCTGCACCCGCTAGTCGGGCCGGGAAAAAGGCGCGGAGGTCGGGGAGCCCTGTTGTCACAGGACCCGACCCACCGACACACCTTAGCTCTAGCGAGGGTCCCGCAGAGCAGGACTTCGGTGCAGCGCCGGAGCAGGCTGACCCTGACTCCATCTCTTTGTCACCAACGGGATCGTTGGTCGACCCGGGCAAACAGGGTTCACGTGCTGCCGCACGGCCCTTCTCCCTGAGCCCTCGCAGAAGAGCCAGGGATAGAGCCCGTCTACCTAGCCCTTCGCGGGCGGAGGTATCACCAGAGGCCGCTAGATTGCGGGCTGGTGGATTGGCGAGACTCAAGTCCACTGGCAGACCTGAGAGGGCCAGTGTGGACTCGCCAACCAGCAGGACCAGGAAGAGTCATACAGGTGAAGTCACCGAGTCCCCCGTTGGCAGTAGGACGGGACCGTACGCCGTCTGGGTCCAGGTTCAGGACAGTCGGCAAGCCCGCGCGGATGTCGGGTCACCACGCCGCGGCGTTGGGTGCCGACCTCTCACTGTATTTGCCCTTGGAGGCAGCGGGATCGAGCTCCACCAAAAGGAGGCGTTTGAGCAGATCCGTGCGGGAATCGCTCAGTTTCGCTGAGGCGGCTGGTAGCGACATTTCCTTCCGGCACCGAGATTACCTCGACGAGGTACGGGCCGATGACAGGAGCCTCAGGAGTTCCTTTGGACATGAAGACTCCGACCGCCCGGTTTCGCATAGCGAAGGGCGAATTGACAGGATGGAGAGGATGTTGGAACTTATCCTGCAGCAAAACCAGAGGCGGGAAACATTTGGTTCCAGGGGACACACGGATATATCCCCATCGTCAACGAAAAGCATGAGACAGCCGGAAGATGAGGACATCTTGGTCCACGCACTGACTACATCTGAGGTCCCTCAGGAGGAGCTCCTGGACGTGGCAACTAAATTTGCACTACCAGAATCGTCAGGACAACCCCTCAACTCCAAACTGGCTGCTACCGTTGACTTCCTCACGAACCATCAGCTTCAAGAGCAGGTCCTTGCGGATGCCATGAATAGGCACAAGGCACCAGGAAATTGCAACTCCCTCAATGTGCCTATCGTAAATACGCCGATTTGGGGCAATATTAGCCCAGGCATCAGAGCTCAGGAGATGAAGTTGCAAAGGATCCTGAAGTTGCTCACTGCTGGGATTACCGCTTTCGCAAGGTCGGTGGACGGGGTGGATCTGAACACCGAGCAAGAGGATGCTCTGGCACTACTGTGTAATACACAGTACGAAATTAATGTATTCAGGAAGAGCATTATAAAACCCACATTGAACCCCAAGTTTGCGGGACAATGCAGAGCACCCCCTACGCCGCCACCCAGACAGTTGTTCGGGGAGGACCTCCCGAAGCAGGTCAAGGAATTGGATGACCATGCAAAAACGGTGGGTCTCATGAGATCACATATCTCGACCAGGCAGCTGGCCAGGAAAGTACCATTCTTCAGGCCACGAGGCCCTGCCATTAGGCCAGCAAGGACTTACGCTCCAGCACCGCCGCAATATCAGCAACCTCAACAGCCCAGGCCTTTTTTAGGGCTAGGGCCCCAGCGGCCAGCATGGAAAATGCGGACACCGCATTATCAACACAACCCAGCACCTCCACGTCCCGCCAAACATATCAGGGACCGCAGATAACCATGAAGGTAATGCGGTCTGGATTTCATGCACTTGCATGTCTAACTTCACATGTTGGTGGGAGACGACGGTTCTTTAAGGAGGCATGGGAAACCATCACTTCTGATGAGTTTATCTTACAAAGTATTCAAGGCCATGAGATTGAATTCATCAATGGTCAAATCCCTCCACCCCAGAATATGCCAAATCGTAAATTTACACTGTCCAGCAAGGAAACGGCAGTAGGCTATGCTGAAATCTTGAGGCTACAAGGAAAAGGCGTGATAGAAAGAACTATACACGAACCAATTGAATTTGTATTTAACATATTTACAAAAACCAAGAAGGATGGAGGATGTCGGGTTATTATTGACCTGACCCATTTGAATACTTTTGTAAAATGTATCAGATATGTGTCCATATTTCAAAATGGACACGTTCGAAACAGCCAAATCTTTGATTTCTGAGGGCTGCTTTATGGCATGCATTGATTTAAAAGATGCATACTATTCAGTATCCATTCAGAAACACCACAGGAAGTTCTTGAAGTTTACCTGGATGGATCAGCTCTGGCAATACAAAGCTTTGCCAAATGGGCTTACCACAGCCCCCAGATTATTTACTAAATTGCTCAAACCAGTATTGGCCACACTGAGGAGACAAAATCACATGGTCATGGCCTATCTGGATGATATCCTAATTATTGGGAACACTCTGGAATCAGCGGAACTGGCAGTTTCAGCCACCGTGGAAATTTTTCAAAAAGTGGGATTCATTATCCATCCAGATAAATCAAAGTTCTGCCCTTCACAGGTCATGGATTATGTGGGATTCACGGTGGATTCCAATCGCATGATGGCCACCATACCAGCTAACAAAGTTGGGGATGTCATTCAAGCATGTAAGAATCTAGTCTGAGCCAGTATACCATCAATTAGACAAACTGCTAAGGTGATTGGGAAAATCGTAGCAGTTTTTCCAGCTGCCCAATACGGACCTCTGCATTATCAAAATTTGCAGAGAGCCAAGATTCCAGCGTTAAAACTGAACGCTGGACATTTCGATAGACCTATGCAGCTGCCTCTCAAGGCAAAAATTGAGTTACAATGGTGGATTGACAATATCCATGACTCTTTTAAGCCCATCATTTTGCCCAATCCAATGGTATACTTACAAACAGATGCAAGCTCCCATGGCTGGGGAGCCACGGACAACTACTCTAGTTCTGGAGGCAGATGGGACACCCTTGAATCTACTCGGTTGCTGTCACAAGGGATAAATTATTTGGAGATGCTAGGAGCATTTCACGGACTTAGAGCTTATTGTTCAAACCTTACTGACACTCATGTCCGTCTCCAAATAGATAATACCACTGCGGTGGCATATCTAAATCATATGGGCGGTACCAGGTCAATTTCATGTGATGAATTGGCAAATACAATTTGGCTCTGGTGTATTCGATGGAATATTTGGATTTCAGCTACCTATTTACCAGGTAAGCTCAATACAGTGGTGGACACCAGGTCACGCAAATTCAATGACAACATCGAGTGGATGTTAAATCCCCAAATATTCGCTAAAGTTACAGCCAAATTTGGTAAACCGGATATTGCCCTTTTTGCGTCACGGTTGAACCATCAGGTACCAACATACGTATCATGGGAGCCAGATCCTGGGGCAATGGCGATGGACGCGTTCTCGCTAGATTGGGGGAAATGGTTTTTCTATGCATTTCCTCCATTTTGCCTCATCAGTCGGGTATTGCGGAAAATACAGTCAGATGCTGCTAAAGGCATTCTTATCATACCCGACTGGCCTACGCAGCCATGGTATCTGGTGGTCCTTGATATGATCAGTCAACCATGGGTCCTCTTAGAGGGTTGCCCACAATTGGTGATGAACCCTGTCTCAGGGAATCACATCCCTGCCACAGTCACCTAAAATTATTGGCTTGCAGGTTCTGAACAGGCCATTACTGCGGTATGGCCTATCATCAAGAACTATGGATACCACTGGAGCGTCATGCCGGGAGTCCACCAGGCGGCAATATCTTACACATATCCGGAAATGGGAAACCTACTGCGGCCGCTCCCACATTGCATACGACTCCGTTACTATCACCGATGTGCTGGAATTCCTGGCGGGGTTGCATCATGACGAACACCTCAGCTACAGTGCCATCAACAGCACCAGGAGTGCGCTATCATTCTACCTCGATATTGAGGTAGGATCCAACAAGCTGGTGTCCAAACTCATGCGGGGAATATTTAATTCCTATCCGCCTAGACCTCGTTACAACATCACTTGGGATGTTGGGGGAGTATTAACCCTGCTCAGGACGTGGTCGCCCATGGAAGGGCTTGAATTGGACAAACTCACCCTGAAGCTGGTGATGTTACTGGCACTGACTTCAGCGCAAAGGGTACAGACACTCCACAAGGTCAAGATCGACAGGATGATCTCTACCCCTGGTGAAGTAATCTTCTTTATAGATGAACTACTCAAGCAGCATAGACCTGGATTCACAGGGCTGCAGCTGAAGTTTCCAGCATACCCCGCTGATGCAAGGCTATGTTTAGCCACCCATATCCGCCACTATATCAAAGTGACGAGGAAATTAAGGGGAATGGAGAAATACCTACTCATCAGCCACAAGAAACCTCACCATAGAGTGACGGTACAGACGATCTCCAGATGGCTCAGGATCGTCTTGAATGAGGCAGGTATTGACACTAATGTCTTTAAATCCCATTCCACCAGGGCTGCATCGACATCGGCGGCAAGGGTCATGGAGGTGCCCATGGATCATATTCTTGCCACAGCGGGATGGGCGAACGAAGCCACCTTCCAACGGTTTTACAATAAACCTGTTGCCGCTCCTGTATTGTTCGCAGAGGCCGTGCTGAATGCGGGTCAAGAGCATACAGATGTCCCCCAGTGAGGGTTTTTTTCCTTTGTTTGTTGATGTTAAAAAAAATTTTTATTATTTTTTCAGTACAAGCAGTCTGGAAAGTTGATTACTCCTATCCATCCTTATAAGTGGTATGTGACAGCATGGACGTTGTCCAGGGCATGGAATCACAGAGCTTTGAAGTCTTCACGAAGTCACTCACGTGACTCCGAAATGAAATAGTAAGATTAAACGAGAACTCACCAGTTCGAAGGTTGATCTTTATTTTATGAGGAGTTGCGATGAGGGATTTCGTGCCCTCCGCTCCCAACCCTCGATCATAAAGTCAACTGGTAATTAGAGTCTCTTCAATCTTACTATAACAAGTCATTTCTCTGTTTGTTGGTTCTGTGATTCCACACCGCTGCTTTGAAGAATGTCGCGCATGCGTGCTGGCGGGTTCTTCACGAAATCCCTCATCGCAACTCCTCATAAAATAAAGATCAACCTTCGAACTGGTAAGTTCTCGTTTAATCTTACTATTTTATGTGTCATTCCTAACTGTCACTGTATGTCATGTTGTCACCTGCGGGTATAGCACCAAGGCAAATTCCTTATATGTGAATACTCAGCCAATAGTCTTATCATTCATTCATTAAACCAGAGTGTACCAATTTGAAACATGTTCATATGATAAATATGATATGCTTGCTTTCATTGGTCGAGGAATTGAATATAAGAGCCAGGAAGCCATGTTGCAGCTTTGGTTAGGCCGCATTTGGAGTATTGTGTTCTGGTCACCCCAATACAGAAAGGATGAGATGCTTTGGAAAGAGTGCAGAGGAAGTTTACCAGAATAATGACCAAGACCTCCAGGAGAATATAATGACTTTTCACCCTAAAGGACACCACCAGCTTCAGGTTTCCCACTTCTGTATCTCCACCAGTTTGACCTGATGGTTGCATTTCCCATTCACTTTTCCCTCTGCTCCTGACAAGTTTTCCTAAGTCTGAACCTCTGTCCATACAATACCCCACCACCTGGCCACTAATCAGTTTTCCTTTCATGCTCCTTTCCCTCCCAATGGTACTTTTTTCAAAAAAGAAATTAATTTTACGTTTCCACAAGATTTGTAAGAGGAGCAAACAACATCCTTTCTCTTGATTCATTTCCTTTCTAAATAATTATCCAGTGCTCTGTTAACTGCTTAGTTTCCACTTTGATTGGTGCTTCTGGTAAAGTTTTGAGCACTCGTTGAGAGATTTTAAATTGAACGTTTTTTAGTAAACCCTTCATCCTCCCATTAAAGCCTTGACTCTATTTCACGTATTATTGATTCAACGATATGCACAAATAATTTAAGAGCATGTATCATTATATTCCTGTGCTTTTAAAAAAATAATAAAGTTTGGGCCTCTTTGATGTAGTTGACTTGTTCGCACTGCTAGGCTGTCTTGATAGATCCATGCTGTCGGGGACAATTTCGCAAGGTAAAAGGCTGAGAGTTGTCAAGTGCTTCTTCCTCTCTGGCGCCTTAACAAAACATCCTAAATCATCCCGTTTTTCCGTGCGAGAACATTGAGTGGGCGTCACGTATCCAGCTGGATCATAAACAGGAGTGTCGGAAGTTTCAATCATTTTAATAAAGGAGAATATGTCAAGAATTCTATAAAGATAGCATTTCCCAGAGCTTCCCTTTTAACCAACACCGCTTAGTGAGTTGCAGAAATAGGTTTATCTGGTAAGCATGAGATTACATTATTATTCAGACCAATGGAAAGCATTTCACAGATAGTTCCAGGATTTCCCCTATGATGGACCCAAGAGACATTTCAATGTAATAAATGAAAGAAATTGTTGTTAATCCCCAAGTAATACCAAATTGTGCTTTTCCTTGTTCTTTGGAGAAGGGATACAGCTGTTAATGCAGATGTTTCCTATAAAGATGGAGGATAAAAATAGACCTAGAATTTTGTGATTAGTGTTAGGGTTCTACATATATGTGAGAAATGTTCTGAAGGAAAATGTACACTTGATTCTTTGTTTCATACTGTTTGAATATCAGTTACCTTCAGCAAATATTTCATCTTCAATGTTTGAAATCTACCTTATCTATTATAATGTGTGATGATTTTCTGACTTCATTATGTACCCCTAACTTCCTCGTCATTTAACTGCTCTATCCTTTCACCCTTGTCCCCACCACACAATAAACCTTAGCCCCCCCTCCTTCCTTTTGTGATCTTGCAGCCTTTGGGTATTTAGTCAGCAAAATGCCCACCCTCTGAACAACCCTTAGCCCTAGCATGTATGTTTCCCACTCTCCTTCTCACCATCTGCTCATTATTTATCTGCTCTCTGACCATGGAAACAGAATGATCCAAAAGGATAAGCAGTGGGTGCTCCAGTAAACAGCTGGCAGAACCAGGGGAAGTGAAATGGTCTCTTGAGCCATTCATGAGAGGAAAAAATTGGGTAGACGGGTAAATATTGCCCAGAATAGGTGAATCGAGGACCAGAGGACATAGATTCTAATCAAATCTTTTGTCCTTCACCTTAAACCTGAGTGCTAACCTTTTCACACAAAGGGTGGTGGGTGTATGGAACAAGCTGCCAGAGGAGGTAGTTGAGGCAGGGACTATCCCAACATTTAAGAAATAAGTAGACAGGTACATGGATGAGGACAGGTTTGGAGGGATATGGACCAAATGTGGGCAGGTGGGACTGGTATATCTGGGACGTTGGCCGGTGTGGGCAAGTTGGGCTGAAGGGCCTGTTTCCAAGCTTTCTCACTCTATGACTATGACTAATATGAAATATCAGAAAAAGCAATATCAAAGTTATGTTAAAGGTATTTATATGTTAAGATGTTTCATCGAGGGAATTATATTCCCACTTCCAGATACTGGATGATCTTCATAGACCAGTGAGATTGCTAAATGGTCTTCCAAAAACCATTTTTCTCACAGAGAGTTGTGAGTCTATGGAATTCTCTGCCTCAGAGGGTCGTGGAGGCCTATTCTCTGGATACTTTCAAGAGAGAGCTAGATTGTGGAGTCAGGTGATATGGGAAGAAGACAGGAATGGAGTACTGATTGGGGATGATCAGCCATGATCACCTATTGTCTATTGTCTATAAGAACAGGCTTATACCTGATATTTCAATACCTGATTCCACCACCAGCTCTGTCACTGTGTTCAACATATCAGCAACTCCCAAAGTTTTAAAAATAAATTTTAAAGGGCTCAAATCCCCTTTAAAATTTCTCTCCCTCACCATTGCTTTTCATACTTCTCACATGACAAAAAGATTTTGACTATCTGTCTTATCTAGGCCTCATGTAATTTAATGAGGCCTAGATAAGGGCAATCACGCCCAATTGAAGTCCTCCACTAATCCAGGCAACACCCAAGTAAATCTTCTTTTATTCTCTATTTATATTTTCTCCAGCACAACCACATCCTTCCTGCAGTGTAGCCAACTAAGCACACAGTAATCCAAGTGCAATCTGACCAGATTTTGTAAATTTGCAACACAATTTCCCAATTGTAGTTTTACGTGTCTCCTTGTACCTATTTGTAAGTCGGAGTGGCATGATGCAGACTTGCACCAAGGATGCTCACAAGTTTTCAGGCTGC
This sequence comes from Raja brachyura, assembly GCA_963514005.1. The sequence continues at coordinate 30,258,980 of OY740782.1, read as the reverse complement.
CAGTTGAATTTCCAAACAGCTTTTAATGTGGTGCCCCAACTCCCACAGGAAGCAACAGTCAGGGTGACATCCCACCTATTTGCACACTTCCTAGAAATGCTGATGTTATGTTAGACAGTAGACAATAGGTGCAGGAGTAGGCCATTCAATGTGATCATGGCTGATCATCCCCAATCAGTACCCCGTTCCTGTCTTCTCCCCATATCCCCTGACTCCGCTATCTTTAAGAGCCCTATCTAGCTCTCTCTTGAAAGTATCCAGAGAACTGACCTCCACCGCCCTCTGAGGCAGAACATCCCACAGACTAACAACTCTCTGTGAGAAAAAGCGTTTCCTCATCTCCGTTCTAAATGGCTTGCCCCTTATTCTTAAACTGTAGCCCCTGATTCTGGACTCCCCCAACATTGGGAACATGTTTCCTACCTCTAGCATGTCCAAACCCTTAACCATCTTATATGTTTCAATAAGATCCCCTCTCGTCCTTCTAAACTCCAGAGTGTATAAGTCCAGCCACTCCATTCTCTCAGCATTTGATAGTCCTGCCATCCCAGGAATTAACCTTGTAAACCTACGCTGCACTCCCTCAATAGCAAGAATGTCCTTCCTCAAATTAGGGGACCAAAACTGAACACAATACTCTAGGTGTGGTCTCACTACGGCTCTGTACAACTGCAGAAGGACCTCTTTGCACCTATACTCGACTACTCTTGTTATAAAGGCCAACATGCCATTCGCTTTCTTCACTGCCTGCTGTACCTGCATGCTTACTTTCATAGACAGATGAACAAGGACCCCCATATCCCATTGTACTTCCCCTTTTCCCAACTTGACGCCATTTAGATAGTAATCTGCCTTCCTGTTTTTGCTACCACAGTGGAAAACCTCACATTTATCCACATTAAACTTCATCTGCCATGCATCTGCCCACTCCCCCAACCTGTCCAAGTCACCCTGCATTCTCATAGCATCCTCCTCACAGTTCACACTTCCACCCAGCTTTGTGTTATCTGCAAATTTGCTAATGTTACTTTGAATCCCTTCATCCAAATCATTGATGTATATTGTAAATAGCTGCGGTCCCAGCATCGAGCCTTGCGGTACCCCACTAGTCACTGCCTGCCATTCTGAAAGGGACCCATTAATCCCTACTCTTTATTTCCTGTCTACCAACCAATTTTCTATCCATGTCAGTACTCTACCCCCAACACCATGTGCCCTAATTTTGCCCACTAATCTCCTATGTCGGACCTTATCAAATGCTTTCTGAAAGTCCAGGTACACTACATCCACTGACTCTCCCTTGTCCATCTTCCTAGTTATATCCTCAAAAAATTCCAGAAGATTAGTCAAGCATGATTTTTCCTTCATTAATCCATGCTGACTTGGACCGATGCTGTTACTGCTATCCAAATGTGTGGCTATTTCATCTTTTATAATTTACTCCAGCATCTTCCCCACCACCGATGTCAGGCTAACTGGTCTATAATTCTATTTTCTCTCTCCCGTCTTTCTTAAAAAGTGGGATGACATTAGCTGTCCTCCAATCCACAGAAACTGAACCTGAGTCTATAGAACATTGGAAAATAATCACCAATGCATCCACAATTTCTGGAGCCACTTTCTTAAGTACCCTGGGATGCAGATCATCAGGCTCTGGGTATTTATCAGCCTTCAGTCCCGTCAGTCTACCCAACACTATTTCTTGCCTAATGTGGATTTCCTTCAGTTCCACCATCACCCCAGATCCTCTAGCCAGTACTATATCAGGAACATTGTTTGTGTCCTCCTTAGTGAAGACTGATCCAAAGTACCTGTTCAAATCGTCTACCATTACCTTGTTCCCCATAATAAATTCACCCTTTTCGGTCTTCAAGGGTCCACTTTGGTCTTAACTAATGTTTTCCTCTTCACATACCGAAAGAAGCTTTTACTATCCTGCTTTATATTCTTGGCTAGATTATCTTCGTACCTCATCTTTTCTCCCTGTGTTGTCTTTTTAGTTATAGTTCTCTATGTTTGGCAAGGAAACAGGACAGATTCACACTCTTTGACTCTAAATTGACACACGGTTTTGAATTAAGAATTTAAATGTGAACAAAACAAACTACAGCAGACAGTCAAAAGACGTGGTTTATACTTCCGCAGTGTGCCACGTATGAGGTGCCTTGATGTATTTATAACTATTTCCTCAGAGAAATATCACAGTGGGTGAGCCAAAACCTTTCAAATGAACAATTTCCTTTGTAATTAGTCATTATTAAAGAATGAGGTGTAGCAGGACAGAACAAGGACCTCAACTTGGAAAATCACAAAGTATAATCTATTTGGGAGGAGCTAAGGAACCGCAAGATAGTTCTGCTATAATGCATGTTTCATAACACAAATCGGTGAGAGCATTGTTTGCATTACATGTGCCAAATTGGGTACAATACAATTTTGAGCAGGAACTAGAAAAAACTCAAAAGTAGGGAAGGGTTGTTTTGGGAAGGGTGATTATAGGGTGAAGGGTTGTATATATGACTTAGAGATACTGTATAGTATATGAGGGTTTCTTTTTTTTCTCTTTTTTTGTATGGTTTTGTAAATATTGGAATAGTGTATAAATGTAAATAATTTGGTTTACATATGGAAATAGGTGTTTATAGCTGCTAAATTTGTATAAGATAATTATAAGCAGTTGAATAAGGGGTGGGAATTAATAATCTTTGGCTTCTACCTGCTCCTTTTCAGACACATATGATGTCATTTAATTATAAATATTGTTTATGATGCTAAATATTCTTGTTTTGTATTTTTGTTTTTTTATTATGCTGTTTCACACTTTTAAATTATTTTATTCTGTTCTAAATAAAGAATCAAATAAATAAATACATACATACATACACAAATAAATTGATAAATAAATAAAGTTATTTTGGACCTTGGCAAGCAAAAAAAAATAAAGTTGACTTGGGGGGGAAATAGCAGTCTAGGCAGGTTTCCATGCAATTTAATGAACCAGTCTTTACCTGCGGCGGTGAGGCTGCCTGTCAGGGCTGGTGCTGGTTGAGCTGGGGCAATGCACCATCCCTGCAGCCATACACGGCAGGGATATGGGGTTCAGGGCTGCATCCAGTGTGGGTACGAATGTTGCAAGGGCTGCTGCATGCATTAACGGACCACCCAGCTCCTCTAATATCTCTCACCCCCTCCAGTGGGATGTGATAGAAGCCGCTGCCTCCTTCTCCAAGCTGTGCTTGTTTGGAGAGGGAAAATCTCTGGGTTTGGGAGAATTAATGCACCAACGAAGGAGATGGTGAGACAGCAGCTTTCCATCATTTACAACAGGAGGTGACGACAGAGAGCGCAGGGGGTCTGGGTGGTGGGTCGACAGCTGGCATTGGCCGCCAGGTTGACGAACTGAGCCCCGCGTCCCAGCATTGATTATAAACCCACCGGGCCCACTCTGGCAACACCAGTCCACACAGGCTGCCTCTCCACAATGAACTGCGGGAAGATTCTATGCTGAATTCCTACCGGGTCATGGGCCCACAACAGCAGCAGTGAGGAGGACAGGGGTTGTGCCAGGTTCCCAGCTTGGTTCCTGGATACAGTGCTCCCGAGTTCTCCAGAGATACTGCCTGACCCACTGAGTTACTCCAGCACTTTGTGTCTATCCTGGATGCAGTGTTGCCTCTCTATATATTATAATGCCTCCTCTTCCATCCTAATTCCGAGGACTGTATCTTGAGTGCCATACCCAATGTATGGCTAAATAGCTTCAGTTTAGTTTAGTTTGGAGATACAGCATGGAAACAGCACACTGAGTGCATGCTGACCAATGACCACCCACACACTAGTTCTATCCTAAACACTAGGGGCAATTTACAGAAGCCAATTAACCTACAAACTTGAATGTTCTTTGGAATGTTCAAGGAGCTGTTTTCATTCTACTCAGATACACCATATATATTGAAACGCCTTCTTTCTGTGGCCATAATGTAATAGCTGTTATTTTGTATGTCAAATGTTTTGTGACTGAAATACACCGAGAATTCTAACCCAGACCATTCCAATGCCCTTGTGTGCTTCACAGACGGGACGATGTGCTTGTTGGTGCTCCTCTTTTCATGGACCAGGAGTCCGATGGGAAGCTGAAGGAAGTTGGGCAGGTTTACTTGTACCTGCAGGAGGAAGAGTTCCTATTCAAGGATCCTCAGAAACTGTTGGGAACTGACGTATTTGGAAGATTTGGCAGTGCCATAGCGTCTTTGGGGGATGTGAATCAAGACGGGTATAACGGTATGTTTCTGTAGGCGTAATACACATGAAGATAACTAATCTCCAGCATACTAAATGTGTTACTGGCAAACATTAAATGGCTTGACCTCATATGCAATAGAATAATCATCTTCGGCCCATGTACAGAACGTGCATTAGGCACTTGCCTTTCCTACTGTGAAAGAATTTCCAGCTCTTTGTTCTTTCCAAACACCTGATGTAGATTATATTATGTGTGCTAAGACATCTATATATCTTCATTAAGGGAAATATATTTTCTGTTAAATGAATAAATATTCAATATTGTGGACTAGGAATCACACACAGTCTGCCATGCAGACAACTAATTATCACTAGAGCGTGTAAATTAAAAATTGGAAACAGGAAGCATCTAATGTGGGCATATGGGATTAGTGTACATGAGCATGAAGGTCAGTGTGGTGAGCTGAGGGTTGTTTCTGTGGGGTATGACTTTTTAGCTCCATGAGATTTTAAATCACTAGGAAGTGATGTTAGACTGTTTTGAGATAAGAGTATAGTATAACCAGACTGTTTGCATTGAAAAAAACACAGTTTGTGAGATTCCTGGCGAACGAAGAACATTGAAAAGTATAGCACAGGAGCTAGCCCTTCAGCCCATGTCATTGTTGAACATGATGCCAAGATAGACCATTCTCATCTGTCTGCACATGATCCATATCCCTCCATTCCCAAAATATCCATATGCCTCATTATGGTCTCTTTTATTTCAGATTTCCCTTATTTCTGCTTCTTACAAATCCAGCATCTTTTTTTCCCTCTCTGCTCTGTCCTCATTCACATCGTCCATTTATATTTCTTCTAGAGAGAGTTAAACTGCAATTACCAAGCTATCACCAACATTTCCTTTATTCACTCCACCTCTTTCTTTGCAATTTAAATCATGCGTATTTTCTAACTTTTCGTACATTAGATGAAAAGTCCTTGACATATAATTTTAATATATGTTAATAATGTTAAAATGAATGAGGGAAGAGCAGAGAAGCAAGCAGATGCAGGATTTGTATGGAACAGAAATAAAGCAACTCTGAAATAAGAGAACATGTTAAATAAAAAAGCAGGCCATGTAATCTCTGTGGAGAAAGAAAAAAACATTAATTTTATAGCTTGCTGACCTGGAATGAGAAGTGAACAGTTATGATATAATGGGAAGCATCAAAATTATGAAGTGTGCAAATGAATGAAGCATGATATGAGGATTTCAGCACTAAGGAAACATTTAGATTAGGTGATACTGCAACTGTAATATAACAATATCAGAAATATTTGTAATAACATAATTCATCCCAATACTTATCATTATTAATAAAATTATACAAATTTAAAATATCTGTGATATCACACAGAAAATGTAATTAATAACTGACATTAAAATTGTACAAGGACTTTTGGTGCACTAATCTTCATCAGTCTGGGCATTAAAAATAGGTTGGGATGTTTTGTTGCAGTTTGTACAAGATGTTGGTGAGGCCGTACCTGGATTACATGTACCCTCTGGCTCATCCTGCTTTAGGGAAGGCGTTGTTAAGCTGAAATAAGTGTAAAGAAGATTTAGAGAAATGTTGCCAGGACGCAAGAGTTTGAGTGATAGGGAGTAGTTGGACAGGCTAGGACTTTAACCCTTGGAGCATAGGAGAATGTGCAGAGAGGTGCATAAAGCCACAAAAGGTATGGATTGGGTGAAAGGATACAGTTTTTGTTCCCCCAGAGTAGGCTAATCAGGTTCTAGAGGGTATAGATTTAAGCTGCGAGGCCAAAGATTTAATAAGAATCTGAGGGGCAAGTTTTTCACACAGAGTGTGGTGGGTATATGGAACAAGCTGCCAGAGAAAGCGTTTGCCCAGTAAAATAACAACATTTAAAAGACATTGGACAGTGCATGTTTTAGTAAAGATTTGAAGGGAAATGTGCCAAATGTGGACAAATGGAACTTGCTTAGATGGGACACCTTGGTAGGCATGGACGAATTGAGCCATAGAGCCTGTTTTCATACTGTATTACTTTGATTGTCTAAGACTAGTGATGGTTACTACTTTATGTCAGTACTTTGAGGGGAATGCCTTTGGGCGTTCTTTATGCATGGGATGTCAGGTCTCATTGTACTTGCTGATAATTGTAGCATTCCATTTCATTATTAATGCTTTTATCTTATTTATCTCACCACCATAGATATTGCGATTGGCACACCTTTTGGAGGTGAGGACAGAAGAGGCAAAGTTCTGATCTACAATGGCCAAAGTACCGGGTTAAATTCCAAGCCATCACAGGTCCTGGAAGGCTTGTGGACTTCTCAATCAATGCCTTCTGGATTTGGTTTTACTCTACGAGGAGGGTCAGACATAGACAATAATGAGTACCCTGGTAAGAATTTCAAATATTAATAACGTATTATTTATCAGAGAGTAATATTCCATTAATGTGTTGGAATATTGATGGCAATTTTGCATAGCTGCTTATATCTGGTAGAGGAGATTTACACCACTTATTAGGTGGCATAGGTTCAGTCATCTTATTAAGAATTGGCGATCAATGTCTGTTGCTTAATGTTGAAAATATTTAGAGGGCATTCTGCGCAATCCCACTGTTCATAATGAAGGCCTTTAATATCTCATTTGCTTTTAGAGATTTTATTGGCAGCCAAAACCCTTTGCCTGCACCCTATCTATGTAGGGCTGAATATCTTACATTGGAGACACTGCCCTTGCGCACTTAGCAGCAATACACCAAGGGATTATAACTGCATCAAATTGACAACATCACATTCCCAATCATTTATTTATATGCCTCTGGGCAAAGCAATCGAACAGACATATATGATGTCCATGTCTTTCTTTCTAGGAATAGAACAAACTAATGAATTAATTAAATCCAATTACCTAATTCCAGTAGAGTTGTGAACAGTAATACAGTAATATAAAAATAAAATCTATTTTTTTTTCCAAATGCTGTCTTTCCAGTATATGTAACCTACTTCACAGTGCTGGGAGTGTCCAAATAATCATGAACCATGAACACTGACCAAATTTGATTTGAATTGCAGTTGTTCAGCTCAAGACAATCACTTTTATAGGGTCATAGAGTTGTACAGCATAGAAATATCCCTTTGGCCCACTGTGTCTATGCTGACCATCATGCCTTTCCACACTAATCCCATTTGGCTAAATTATTTCCATGTCCCACTATACCTTGTTCATTCAAGACTTCATTCATCTGAGACTTGCTCAGATGTCTCTTGAATGTTGTTACTATTCTTGCATCTTCCACCTCATCTGACAACCTACCCCCTTGTGCAAAGCACTTACCCCTCAGATTTCTTCTTCCTTTTTCCCTCTCACCTGAAACCTACATTCTCTACTTTTGTACAGCCCCAGCATGCAAAAGAGACACTGGCACTCTAATCTGTCTTTGGTCCTAATAATTTTGTATACATCTATCATGTTACTTCAGTCTTCTTTGCGCCAGGGAAAATAGACCCAATCGTTCCTGATGATTCTAGCTCCCCAATCCTGGTAACATCCTCATAAATCTTTTCTGAAACCTATAGCTTGATCACAACCTTCCTGTAGTGTGGTAACCAGAGCTGCACACAATACCACAACTATAGTCTAACCAATCATTTGTACTTGACATTCTTTGACAACAGTACTGAAAGAGATCCTTTAATGCCAAGGTTTTGTCCAAGCAAATTTTAAAAGATTAATTGGAGGGAATGATACACTGCTAATATGGATACTATTTAGCTTGATTTTCTCAATTCAGGCATTATTTATTAGATTTTTAGATTTAGATTAGATTAGATTCTTTATTTGTCATTCAGACCTTTCGGTCTGAACAAAACTCTGTTTCCCTGCAGTCATACATATAATTACAAATAAATAAACAAAAATGACAGAATACACAATAAACACAAATTTAACATCCACCACAGTGAGTTCACCAAACACCTCCTCACTGTGGTGGAAGGCACAACTTAAAGTCTGTGTCTCTTCCCTCTTTGTTTCCCTCTGCGCCGAGGTGATCCAGGCCCCAGATGCCGCGACCGCACTGGGCGATGGTAAGTCAGTCCCGCGGTTCAACCGAGCTCCACGAGTGGGCCGGTTCAACTACGCGGCCTGGGGGGTCCACCGGGCCCGTGGTCGGGCCGCTGCAACCGCTCCGGGACCAAGTCGGGTCGCCGCCCCGGGACCGAGTCGGGTTTCCGCCGCCGCTGCCGCCGCGCCGCCGCTGCAACCGCTCCGGGACCGAGTCGGGTCGCCGCCCCGGGACCGAGTCGGGCTTCCGCTGCCGCCGCCGTTGCCAGAACCGCTCCGGTAGTCGAGTCGCCGCCCCGGGACCGAGTCGGGTTTCCGCTGCTGCTGCTGCCGCCGCCGCTGGAACCGCTCCTGGAGTCAGGTCTTCACTGCTGCCGCCGCCGCCGTTGCCGTTGCCGGAACCGCTCCGGTGGTCGGGCCGTCGCCGCTACTGCCGCCGCCGCTACTGGAACCGCCCCGGGCCCGAGGCCGCCAGCTCCGCCATTAGGCCTCGGCGCAGACAGAGACGGGGAATACGACAGAAAGTCGCACCCCCCCCAGAAGGAAGAGACCCGGACATGTTACTCGCCACCCACCCCACCCACATACACACACAATCCAACAAAACGAACTAACCCAACCAAAAACAGGACATAAAAATAAAATAATAGACGGACTGCAGGTGGGCCGCAGCTGTTAACCCAGCGCCGCCATCTTAGCGAGATATTTATCTTGTAACTAATACAAAACTCTATCCGTGCTTTAAAGCCTGAGATGCCTATTGATCTAACATTAACATTCGTAGCTTTAATATTCATGATTACATAGATACATAGACAATAGGTGCAGGAGTTTCTCCATTCATTCATCATATAACAATCCCATCATCCTGAGAATTAACCTCGTGAACCTACGCTGCATTCCCTCAATAGCAAGAATGTCCTTGCATGTTATCTCTTATTTAATTTCTTTCGGAAACAAGTTAGAGTGAAAACTGCTCAGATTAGAATATGATTAGAATCTGTCATTAGGTTTGACAACGGTACGTGATTAATACAGCCACCGCATTTCAGATGTACAATGGGAAATTGAATTCATGGTTTAATTCTCAATGACTGGTACAGCACGGAAACAGGACCTTCAGCCCAACTTGCCCATGCCGACCAAGATGCCCATCAATGCTAGTCCCCTATGCCTGCATTTGGCCCATATCGCTCTGAACCTTTCATATCCAAATGTTGGAGGTTGTTAAAGGACCTGCCTCATGACTTGGAGTAATTTTGTAATTTTGCTGGCACCAGAAACATGACGACTTTTTGTGTACTTTGTGTATTGTATGGAAAGCAAAGAATTTCACTGTGTGGGAAGGAGCTGCAGATGATGGTTTATACTGAAGATAGACACAAAATGCTGAAGTAACTCAGCGTGTCAGGGGACTTGACCCAAAACATCACCTATTCCTTTTCTCTAGAGATGCTGCCTAACATGCTGAGTTACTCCAGCATTTTGTGTCTATCAAAGAATTTCATTGTACCTCGGTATATGTGACAATAAAATATCAATGAATTATTGAATCAACTACGTAGCTCGTTCCATACACGCACCACCCTCTGTGTGGGATACTTTGCACCTCAGGGTCCTATAAAATCTTACCCCTCTCACCTTAAACTTGTGTTTCCTATACTTTAGAGATACTGCATGAAAACCGGCTTTTGGCCCACCGAGTCCGCGCCGGCCAGGGATCACCCCATACACTATCACCACCACCCTGTACTCTCGGGACAATTTACAATTTTTACTGAAGCCGATTAACCTACAAACATGTATGTCTTTGGAATATAGGAGAAAACTGGAACACCTGGAGAAAACCCATGCAGTCGCAGGGAGAATGTGCAAATTCCAAACAGGCAGCACTTGTAGTCAGAATTGAAGCTGGGTCTCTGGCGCTGTAAGGCAGCAACTGTATTGTTGCGCCACTGTGCCACCCCATTGAGTCCTCATGTTCCTGATTCCCCTACGCTGGGTAAAAGGCTGTGCATCCATATATTCCCCTCATGATCTTAAACACCTCTAAGATCGCCCCTCATCCTCCTGTGCTCCAAGGACTAAGGTTCTAGCCTACCCAACCTCTCCCTATAGCTCAGGCCCTCTAGTCCAAACAACGTCATCATAAATCTTCTCTGCACTTTTACCTGCTTAACGACATCATTCCTATAGCAGGGTGACCAAAACTGAACACGCATTAGATTGATGTTGAAATCGATTTTGTTTAGGAGCATACACTGTTAAACATTTGGAGCAATTTGTCCTTCTGCAATGTTGTAAATTTACAGTAGTTATGTGTAGATACAGTCTTTTAAGGAGAAGATAATTTCTGGGTCAATTAATTCTCTGGTGCTTTGCATTTGCTGTAAAAATATAAACCTGACAATATTCTCACTCCGAACAACAGCCTGAATATGTTGCAATGGGTGAACCCTTCATATAAACCAACTAGTAGTGTGTGTATTGTTTCCATAATTGACCTGACAAAGATTTATTGACAAGCAGAAAGTGTAGTTGATAAATTAAACTGGGCTAACAGAATTATGTCATAGAAGAACTGTACAAAACTCCGGTCAGTAAATTGTGATGTGCAGCAGGTATTGATTTTATGATGACTTGGAATTACAAGATTTTTATTCCAAATGTACATTCTATGCACAGACCAAAAAATGTAATCACAATGAACCTATCATCCCCTTTAAGTGTCTTGTGTTTTATTGTCATATGTTCAAAGATCACATTGAATGGCTGTGCTGGCTCAAAGGGCCGAATGGCCTATTCCTGCACCTATTGCCTATGTCTCAAAATGGAACAATGAAATTCTTACTTGCAGCAGCAGCACAATAGGTTTCAAACACAGCGCTCAATAGATAATATATTAAACAAAAGGAAAATAGTTCAATAAATCAACAAAACAATGTAGTGCAAAACAAAAAAAAATTCAAAGGCCCTAGTGGAACCCAGGCATTTTGTAGTTTGGAGTTTATATAACAATTACTGCACGGAAACTGGCCTTCTCGGCCCTTCCAGTCCGTGCCGACCATTTATTTTCCCCTAGTCCCATCTACTTGCACTCAGACCATACCCCTCCATTCCCTTCCCGTCCATATACCTATCCACTTTACTTTTAAATGTTAAAATCGATTCTGCCTCCACCACTTCTGCAGGAAGATCATTCCACACAGCCACCACTCTCTGAGTAAAGAAGTTCCCCCTCATATTACCCCTAAACTTCTGTCCCTTAATTCTCATGTCATGTTAAATGGATGTTGAGAGAACGCTGTTCTTGAACCAGGACTTTTTCCCGATGGCAGGAGTAAAATGAAAGCCATGGTGGTGTTGGTCCTTGATTATGCTGGGTACCTTTTTGAGACAGCGCCGGCGATAGATCACTTCAATGGTGGGAAGGTCAGTTCCCCCGATGGACCAGGCAGTGATTGATCTCCAGCCTATTCTCTGACTCAGCATGATCTGAAATTCATCCAACAACAGTAATGTTGTCAGCGAATTTAAAGATGGAGTTGGAACGGGGTCATGCTTGCAGAGTGAGTAGAGCAGGGGGCTGAGCACACCGCTTTGAGGTGTTCCCATACTGATGGTTATCAATGAGGAAGTGTTGTTACCAATCTGTACCGATTGTGTTCTGTTGATGAAGTAGTCGAGGATCCAGTTGCAAAGGGATGTGCAGAGACTCAGTTCTTTGAGCTTGGTAACAAGTTTGGAGGGGATGATGGTTTAGTTTAGAGCTACAGCATGAAAGCAGGCCCTTCAGTCCATCAGGTATGCACACTAGGGACAATTTTTACATTTACCAACCCAATTTACCTACATACCTCTACGTCTTTGGAGTGTGGAAGGAAACCAAAGATCCCAGAGAAACCCACGCAGATCACGGGGAGAATGTACAAACTCTGTACAGATAGCACCCGTAGTTGGCATCGAACGTGGGTCTCCAACGCTGCAAACGCTGTAAGGCAGCAACTCTAGCGCTGAGCTACCATGCCGCCATGGTGTAAAACGACAAACTAGTCTATGAACAACAGCCTGAAATATTGTTTTTATTGTCCAAGTGGTTCAATGATGAGTGAAGAGCCAGCGAGATCGCATCCCCTTGGACCTATTGTGGTGGTAGGCAAATTGTAGTGGTACTTGCACAGGTAGGAGTTGATATGCACTAAAACCAACTTCTCAAAGCATTTCATCACCACTGATGTTAATGTCACCAGTCGGCAGTCATTGAGACATGTCACCTTGCTCTTCCTGGGCAACGGTATTATTGGCGCCATTTAAAACAAGCGATAACCTCTTCAATGTTTCCTTGAACTAGCACCACATCCTCAATGACTCGTGACATTGTAACCTCTGGCCTGTGCCTACTCAAACTTTAAGAAGGATCATTTGGCATGGTAGTGAAAGGCTCAAGATCAGGCAGTAAAGCACACATGGAGGCTCTGTGACACCCGGACAACAGCACCTCACAAACCAGCCATCCGCCCACCCCTTGGGAAGGTAATCTGCACACTGTGGACAGCTTGATTGTAATCATGAAAAGTCTTTCTGCTGACTGGATGGAATGCAAATAAAAACTGCACCTCAGTACACGTGATAACAAACTAAACTAACTAAAGGGGCTGTCCCACTGCGGTGACCTAATCTGCGAGTTTAGACGAGTTTGCCCTCGACTCAAACTCGCAGCATGGTCGACACGTGGTCCCAGGAGGTCCTTTGAGGTCACTGGAACTGTCCTTCATGCTCGAGGGAAGTTCCCGAATACTCGCGACCTCAGCTAGGTCACGGAACATTTGTCGGCATGGTTCGCTTTAACTTGTAGTGCAGTGGAGTGGGGTCGCTATTTAGTTACAGGCAGTCGAGGGCAGCTGTAGACAATCTCCTTTGCTGACTGGGCATTTTGATTGGTTCATTGGAGTTTTTAGGACCAAGGAAAACCAACCGGTTGGTAAAATGCCCACTAAACTTAATTATACTTCTCAAAAGGGTCTCCACCCCTTCTCCCCCCCCCTTCTCTCCCCCAACTTCCTCTCCCCCCCCCCCCTCTTTCTCCCTCTCTCTCCCCTTCTCTCCCCCAAGGGGCAATTGGGAGTGGACTATAAATGCCAGTGATGTTCACATGCTGTAAATGAATTGAGAAAATAATATATCACTCACAGGTAACTTTGTACATGGAATCAATTATGCTTCACGCGTTCAGATTCCATGCTCAAAAAACCTTTGCAAAATAAATGTTCTTGACCCTTGACCTCTCAGTGCCAACTTCACAATTATCATATTGAAAAGCTAAATCCTTTTCTGCTGAAGTTTATAAATAATAGTATTAACATGAAAACAAGCATAAAAGGTTCCATAGTGCAATAGGGAGTGGAAAATGTAGCTGACAACACACAAAAAAATTGGCAAAAAAAAATAATGAAACGGAGATTTTCAAATTTAATCAATTAATCTTTTTTGCAAAACCTGCATTTTATATAAACTGTTTGTAATGTGTATGTCTTGGACAAAACTGTAGGTGGGCTGATGAGTGAATTTGCAGCTGACTCAAACGTTGATGGAGTTATGGATAATAAGAAAGTTTGTCGAAGGATTGAGCTGAACATAGATCAGTTGGAAATTTGAGCTGAGAAATAGCAGATGGAGTTTAATCCAGACAGGTGTTAGAAGGATCACGTTGGGGGCTAAAATGAAAGAGGTGGTAACTGGCAGCAATTGTGGAGGCATTGATGTACAGAGGATTCTTCTGGTGCAAGTCCATAGTTCCCTGAATGCAGCAGCACCAGTAGATAGTGCGGTAAAGGAGGCATATAGTTCCTTGCCTTCATTGATCGGGGCATTGAGTATAATAGTCAGGAAGTCACATTGAGCTTTCATAGCTCCATTTCAAGAAGGATGTGGAGACTTTGGAGTGGGTGCAGAAGAGTTTCACCAGGATGTACCTTGGATTAGAGATTATTAACTATAAAGAGAAGTTGAATTATTTTCTTCTGGAGCGTTGAAGGCTATGGGACAACTTAATAGAAGTATATAAAATTATGGGAGACACAGATGGGTCACATAGTCAGATTTTTTTTTCCTAGGTTGTAAATATCAAATATTAGAGGGCTCAGGTTTAAGGTGGGAGAGAAAACTTAAAGATTTTTGGAAAGTTTTTTTAAACAGAGTGGGGCAAAGGGCCTGTTCCTGTGCTGTTCTATGTCTATGAAAGAAAGGTTTTTAAAAATTTCAATTATGTATCCTGTGAAACTTTCTCATTTAGTTACTAGGTCCCTTTTTATGAAATGCCGTCCAGCAACAGCCTTCTTTCCAGCTGTGTCTAGGATGAGAGTTACTAATCTGAAAAATACAAAAGTATTTTTCACTTTCATCTTTCCATATGTTCACATAAACACATCATGATTTGTAATTAAATTGGAATAAATGGTTATAACATAACTTTTAGCCCAATACAGGAAATTAATCAAACTAGTCTCCAGAAATAGCCATAAAAGAGACTGTGAAATCTGCTTCACTCCAGTCTAGAAATCCAGCGTGAATCAGAGTATTTGACGCCAGTGGTTTCCTTTCATTAGTAAAGGTAACCATAACTGTTTAATTTATTTTTATTGTCATTCAATCTAGTTTTCTCTACTGGAAAAAAGTTTATCTGATGTTTCAAGATGGATTGGGGTTGAAAAGTTATTAATTGGCTGCAAAGTACTGTGGGATATCGCGAGGGTGTGAGAAATGTAATTTAAATGTGAAGATTTAAGTCTAAATATAGTTGTATCTTTTTTGCATTTTTCCCAATTTCATGTAGAACTTTTAATCAGTAACACATTCACAGTGTGTTTGTAATAGTCTTCAGTGATCATCATCCACCAAAGATAGATGGGGTTACATGTACCCAATTTACGTAATAAATGGTCAGCAAGAATCTCACTTGCATATTTCACTGTTTCTGGGTGTCCACAAGCCATTAGAGTCAGTGAGGCACTTGTGAATTGAAGTCATGGTTGTAATGTTGTAAACCTGGCAGTGAAATCACTTGGATTCAAACAGAGAACTTTATGCGCAGCGCGTTTCCACAGAGAGTACTGTAAGAGTGAACTGATAATCTGCTTGTATGTGTCGGCTGAGGGATATGTACCATCGAAAGGAACTGCCCTGTCTTCTTTGAAGAACTGCCAGGGATACTTATGTCCAAGTTTGAGGTTTAGTGAGCATAATATTTTACCTGAAGGACAGTATCTCTAATAAAGAAGCCTTCATAAATTCATGTAAAAGGAGCAGCATTAGGCCATTCGGCCCATCGAGTCTGTTCCTCCATTCAATCATGGCTGATCTATTTTTCCCTCTCAACCCCATTCTCCTGCCTTCAGTTTCCAAAGGAGAATGGTCCTAGCTTCCCTGCTCAGTATCCCAGATGGAAATATACAGATAATAATTAATTCATATATTTTCATTCATAAAGTTATTTTTGAATGTTTGCACAATTAGTTCTTCAAAATGTGGTAAATGATAGATTAGGTAATAGACAATAGACAATAGATGCAGGAGTATGCCATTCGTTTCTCAAGCCAGCAATGTTATTCAATGTGATCATGGCTGATCATCGACAATCAGTATCCCGTTCCTGCCTTCTCCCCATATCCCCTGACTCTGCTATCTTCAAGAGCCCTATCTAGCTCTCTCTTGAAAATATCCAGAGAACCGGCCTCCACCGCCCTCTGAGGCAGAGAATTCCACTGTGTAGAACTCTCTGTGTGGAAAAGTGTTTCCTCATCTCCCTTCTACATATTCAGCACAGCTAACTTTGTACAGATAATGGGTGGGAACTTACTGGAAAAGTAATCCATGCAGAATCTCTGTCATTTCTCAGTCCAAAATGCACTGGTTGAAGTTAATTAATAATTATTAATTTATTATGTTACATTCGTACAAGACATTGGTGAGGCTGCATTTGGAGTATTGTGTTCAGTCCTGCTGTAGGAAGGATGTCATTAAGCTGAAAAGAGTGCAGAGAAGATTTACGGGGATGTTGCCAGGAGTTGAGGGCCCGAGTTATCGAGAGGGGCAGTGTAGGACATTATCCCTTGGAGCGCAGGAGGCGAAGGAGTGATCTTACAGAAGTGTATAAAATCATGAGGAGAATTGACAGGATGAATGCACAGTGTCTTTTTCCCAGGGTAGGGGAATCATGAACCAGAGGACATGGGTTTAAGGAGAATGGAGAAATATTTAATTGGAACCTGAGGGGCAACTTGTTCATTCAAAGGGTGGTGGGTATATGGAATAAACTGCCAGAGGAGGTAGTAGAGGCACATATTATAACAGCATTTAAAATACATCAGGACATGTTCATGGATAGGAAAGGATTAGAAGGATATGGGGCAAATGTGGGCAAATGGGACTAGCTTAAATAGGGCTTCTTGGGCGACATGAATGATTTGGGCTTGATGACCTTTATCCATGCTGTATGACCCAATTAATTTTATGAATCGCTATGAATCTAATTTAAATAACGTTCTGATATTGGACTCTTACTGGCAGTTACTTTGGGGAATCTTGCTGATTAGCCTATGTTAAGTCTGAAGAAGGGTCCTGATATTAAATGTCAGCTATCCATGTTCTCCAGAGATGCTGCCTGACCCCTATGTTATGCCAGCACGTTGTGTCTTTCCTGTGTTAAGTGAAACCTGGGGGACGAGCAAGTGACTCACTTACTTCCGTCTATATACTGTAAAGTATTTTGTATAGTATTTAATAGTTGTCATTGGTTAAAAGCTTTTAATTACTAAGAAAAGTGGTAAATTAACTTATTTTATTCCCAAACTAAACTAAATTGAGCAGACACATTCAGAAATATTGATAGCTGACAGTTTTGGTACTTTTCTAAATCATGGAAAATACCTTTGCTGGCTGTCAATATTTAAATATACCTTTCCATGGAGAGAGCTGCTTCTAGCAACCAGCAACCCCTTCCTTCACGCACCATGTGACAGCCTTGCATAATGCAAGACCCTACCATCGCCATGGGATGTTTAAAGCCACCCCATCCATTTTGGATGGGGTGGCTTTAAACATCAAGTCTGCCTCAGGGAATGTGAGACCGGTAAATTTGTGCAGAAGTCAGCAGTGAGAGCGGAGCCTTGTTGATGCCAGAAGCTCTGTCCCTTTGCGATGAATGGTAAATTCATCTATTTGTGAAGCAGAATTGATGACTAAAATACTGGGAAAGCTACCAGTTCTATTTTGAATAGTGTACTGGGATCTATAACATCTATCTGAACCACTTGAGCGGGCAGGCAGGAGCTTAGCTTTGCCGCTTGACTGAGCAATGATCAGTTAGAGTGTTTTTACAGACCCCAACTAGTCATGGGATGATTGCTTCACTTAACCCTGTCCTCTGCTGTTTTGAATGAGGCTCTGGAGATTTTGCCTTTTTGCAGTAAGTGGAGAAGCTCCATCCCAAAAGAAAGGCTTCCATTTATCTTGCGCCTTCCGCATCTCCACTAAGATATTCCATAACATTTTACGGCTCATGAAATAATGCTCTTGAAGTGCAATCATAATTGCAGAGAGGCCAATTGCTTAAAGCATGAACAGCAGTGTGATGGGCACAAGATTATGAGCTAGAACCTCTTGTTTGCAGCACCGTTAATTGTCAGTGACACATGTGTAAAGATCAGCAATTTACAGACTGGAACAACTTGTAAACCTTCCAGGGTCAACTTGCACCACTCCAAGCAATTCCAATTGTCAATTGCACTTGAGATGATGCCTGCTCTGTCTCTAAAATGCATGGATTGGACAGGCTAGATGCAGGAAAAATATTCCCCATGTTGGGAGAGTCCAGAACCAGGGGTCACGGTTTAAGAATAAGGGACAGGCCATTTAGGACTGAGTTGAGGAAAACATTATTTCACCCAGAGAGTTGTGAATGTGTGGAATTCTCTGCCACAGAAGGCAATGGAGGCCAATTTACTGGATATTTTCAAGAGATAGATTTAGCTCTTAAGGCTAAAGGAATCAAGGGATATGGGGAAAAAAAGCAGGAATGGGGTACTGATTTTGGATGATCAACCATGATCATATTGAATGGCAATGCAGGCTCGAAGGGCCAAATGGGCTACTCCTGCACCTATTTTTTATGTTTCTATGTTTCTATGGGACAGAGGTGAACCATAGGTGAACCATATGAAGACAGACACAAAAAAGCTGGAGTAACCTCTGTCTCATAAAAACATAGAAACATTAAAAAAAATAGGTGCAGGAGTAGGCAGCATCTCTGAAGAGATGTTTTCAAGAGAGAGTTAGATTTAGCTCTTAGGGCTAACGGAATCAAGGGATATGGGAAAAAAGCAGGTACTGATTTTGGATGATCAGCCATCATCATATTGAATGTTGGTGCTGGCTCGAAGGGCTGAATGGCCTACTCCTGCACATTTTTTCTATGTTTCTATGAACTCCATAGTCACAAATAACAGAACATTCTTAACTAAGGGTGGCAGAATGTTTCCATTATTCCATGGATCTCTAAAATAGCCCTTCCTGCACAATCATAGATTAATATATAGATTCATCATAGATCATACATTAATAGATTAAATAGTCCAAAAGAAAACAAAACAGTAATTTGCCAGCTGAGCTGAGTTCTGACGATTTGTAAACAGCATCCTTGTTCCTCTCTCTGCTGGCTGGCATCAGTCATCCTGTCATCAGTGAATCGTTTAATTGTTTAGGGCTTGGACACGCTAGAGGCAGGAAACATGTTCCCGATGTTGGGGGAGTCCAGAGCCAGGGATAAGGAGTAGGCCATTTAGAACGGAGACGAGGAAACACTTTTTCTCACAGAGAGTGGTGAGTCTGTGGAATTCTCTGCCTCAGAGGGCGGTGGAGGAAGGTTCTCTGGATGCTTTAAAGAGAGATCTAGATATGGCTCTTAAAAATAGCGGAGTCAGGGGATATGGGGAGAAGGCATGAATGGGGTACTGATTGGGGACGATCAGCCATGATCACATTGAATGGAGGTGTTGGCTCGAAGGGCTGAATGGCCACCTCCTGCACCTATTGTCCATTATCTATTGTCTATTGAATAATGTTGTTGAATATTTTTTTATTAGAAGTATAAGTACAAGTATAAGTACATATTAAAACTACATTCTTGATAAAGAGATAGGTAGTAATTACCATCTTTTCTTATATATACTTCTAAACATTTTATTATAGTTTTTTTATAGTGAAAAGTAGGAAAATGTGAAAAATAATTAACATAAAGATAGTTATAAAATAACCAAAAGGAAAAAAGTAAATAAAATAACAGTGGTATATTATACAAACAGTATTTATATAGTAATATATCCATAATAATATTTATTGAATAATGTGAGGGCAATTTTGTTTTGAACAGCAGAGAGCTCCATGGATCTGAGTAACATGGATCTCAATGCAGGAAACCTCACAAGCCCATGAATTGTTCCAGGTAGTTTTGAGGCATTCATAGAGACTAACACTATTTGTGAAAGATACAGAAGGAGCAACACCTCCAGCTGAGAGGAGCGCAGACCAGTGGCATCAAGCTTCCTTGCAAAATGTTGTGCCGTGACATTTTCATCATGACATTCCCACTTGATATGTTAGACGTTCTAACGCAGGATGTGTGATCATTGTGGCTGTCTCTCAAAAGGGACATGTTGCTACTCAGGAACACGCCCACCAACTGGGGAGTATTGCTGCAGAATGAGTAGCTGCTGCCCTGACAGGGGTGGAAGGAAGGTGGTGCGATAATGTTGAGATTATCCTCCCAGAGAGGAGAGGGGTTGTCATAGACCTGGTTAAACTGGAGTTCAGCAGTACCACAGCAGACATTGTTGGTGCAGGGCAGCCAGTAAATCCCCCAGACTCACAGCCAAGTTTAGTTTAGAGATACAGCGCAGAATCAGGCCCTTCGGCCCACGGAGTCTGCGCTGACCAGAGATCCCTTCACATTAACACTATCCTACACGCACTAAGGACTTTTTACAATTATAACAAACCAAGTAACCTTCCCACATAGACATCTTTGGAGTGTAGGAGGAAACTAGAGATCCCAGAGAAAACCCACTCGAGTCACGGAGAGAACGTACAAACTCCGTACAGACAGCACCCGTAGTCAGGATTGAACCTGGGTCTCTGACACTGTAAGGCAGCAATTCTACCCCTGCGCCAGCATGCCGCCCAAAGTGATCCTGATAAGAGGTTGCCAGAGAGATGTCTGTAAGGACATGAGTGCAGTCTATGTACACCTGCACTTTGGAGAAGCCTGCAGCTCAGGCAAATCTCCGTGCCTGACTGGTGTGGCCCAGTGGGGTGAAGTAAGAGCAGACCAGTGGCATCAAGCTTCCTTGCAAAATGTTGTGCCGTGACATTTTCATCATGACATTCCCACTTGATATGTTAGACTGTAAGGTTGTTAGAACTCTATGTTAGAAGTAAGGTTGGCAAAGACTGGTATGCTTGAGGATGGTGTTTGAGCGATCTCTCCAATGCAGTGGTGAGCAGCAAACTGTGAGGTATGTGTAGAGAGGTGTGGCAATAGCTTGAATGATCCCGAGGCAAGAAACTGAGGATGATGGTGACAAAGAGCTGCATAGGCAAAACAGTCCATGCACACATGCTGAGAGATTGCAGAAAATCAGACATCTCAGTGAGCACAAAGAATGCAGTTGGCCATGAAGATAAATTGTTTCTGGGGAAGAAAAAAGATTATGATCTGATATTCTGAGAGTAAATTAGCACTGTTGTTTCTCAGACCAGTGAGGTTGAAAACTTTCCACAACATTTGGTGTTATGTGGAGGAGTCTTACAACTGGAATAGTGTTTGGGAAATTCCTCCAGTAAAACAAAGGCACAATCTTTTAATTGGGCATCATGGTACCTAACAGTTTTAGTTTTAGTTTTGGAGATACAGCACGGAAACATTCCCTTCGGCCCACCAGGTCCACACCGACCTGCAATCTCCATGCACCAGCACTATCCCACACTCTAGGGACAATTTATAATCTTTACCAAAGTCAATTAACCTACAAACCTGTACGTCTTTGCAGAGTGGGAGGAAACCTGAGCACCCAGAGAAAACCCATGCAGGTCATGGAGAGAACGTACAAACTCCATAAAGACAGCATCCATAGTCGGGATCTGACCCAGGTCTCTGGCGCTGTAAGGCAGCAACTCTACCACTGCGCCCTTGTGCCACCCTATCTTACCACCGTGCTGCCCTAGACTACTAGACCACTGAGTGTAAAATTGCTCTACTCTAGAGCAACCCGATTGCCAACAGCACAGCACCATCATTTGGAAGTTTTGAATGAATGTTTAGCCCATCAGCTTCAGAATTGGATTTCTTGACCCTTCAAACACTTCACCCTAATTAGTTCTAGGGTGAACATGTTAAAGTATAAAGCAATGAAATGATTAGCCAATCTAAAGATTTATAGGCCTTTAACCTCCCACTATCAGATCCTGGCCACATACTCTGACCTAATAATTCTCTCATTCTCAAAGCTATACCGAGGTTTATGTTTATTATTATCACGGGTACTGAGGTATAGTGGAAAGCTTTGTTTTGCATGCTGTGCAGTCAGATAATATACTACACATGAATACAACCAAGTCAAACTCAAGTACAATAGTTAGAGCAAAAGGGAGGGTACAGAGCACAGAATATCGTTTGGGACTATATTGCATTGTACTTGAGTTTGACTTGATTGTATTCATGTAAGTATTATAGTATTGTAGCGCATCAGTTCCATAGGCAGAGTCTAATGACTGCATTGGCGTAGAGTTGAATTGGACAATACCTACCTTTTGGAATGAATGTTCAGAAATCTGAAACTCTTGTCGATTTACTTCAAACGTGGAGCTAATGTCAACCATTCAAAACAGGATACGCTAAATTGTAACCGTGTTTAGTTAATTTGATACCTCCCCCCATCCAATCTATAATTTGATTATTGTTCAGTAATCTCCACAATTGTTATCTCTTTGTAGTCGTCATCACATCTCTGGGATTCTTACATATGATTCATAGAGAGTCATACAATGTGGAAACACCCTTCGACCCAACTTGCCCACACTGACCAACAAGTCCCAACTACACCAATCCCACCTGCCAGCATTTGGCCCTTATTCCTCCAAACCTGTCCTAGCCATGTACCTGTCCAACTGCTTCTTAAATGTCAGGCTAGTCCCTGCCTCAACTACCTCTTCTGGCAGCTTGTTCCATACACCCACCACCCCTTGTGTGGAAAAAGTTACCCCTCGGGTTCCTATTAAATCTTTTCCCTTATGTGCTCTGGTCCTCGATTCACCTGCTCTGTGCAAGAGACTCTGTGCATCAACCCGATCTATTTCTTTGATGATCTTATACACTCTCTAAGATCACCCCTCATACTCCTGCTCTCCAAGGAAAAGAGTCTCAGCGTACTCAAACTCTCCCTTTAGCTCAGACCCTCGAGTCCAGGCAACATCCTCGTAAATGTTCTCTGTACCCTTTCTGGACAACATCTTTCCAATAACACGGTGCCCAGAACTGAACACAATACTCTAAATGTGGCCTCACCAACGTCTTATACAACTGCAACATGACCTCCCAACTTCTATACTCAATGAATACCTGATGCATTTCTTTCTCTATATGTTTTATGAAACCTTTATCTATCTATTTATTTCAGAAGAGTCCAAATTGATATTAACAAGTAGAGCAAGGCAAAACATTTGTTTCTTTGTGTCCCGTGGCTCAATTTCAAGACTGCAAAGTATAATTTATGTGGGGGAGGATGACCAGGATCGGTTGAAGTTTTCCTTGCTTTAATGCCTGAAAGTAACACAAAATCTGGAAATACACAGCACATCATTCAGAAACGTTGACGGGGAAAACAGATGTGTAGTTTGTGACTTTCTTTAAAAAAACTGAAGGTAAGCAAATCTTTTTGCAGGATGGAAAGGAAGGAAAGGGAAGTGCATGAATTTATTTTGCGACTTACAATCCATAAAAAGGGTTTTCTGTTGCAGGAGAGAAACAACAGAGAGAAAAGTACAAAAGCTGATAACTAATATTTCAGTCACCAAGAAGTTAAATCTTTAATAGAGTAGCAAGACCCGAACTAAAAATATACATGTCACTGTCTGCTTATAGTAGTTTTTTTTTAAAGCAGGTTTCTGCTGTTCTGCCAAGAAGTTTGCTGTGGCATTAAAGCCGGTAACTCCTCTATGATTGAAATAGCTTTCCCACTAATGTGATTTTTAATAATGTGAAGCCATTTGAAGGTTAAATTAAAATGCAATAGCTTGGGGGAAAACTAAAGGAAAACTTGGCAAAAGTCTGGACTGAAATTGGAAAGTGTGTGCAAACAGAGAATCCACTGGTTTTGCAAAGAAAAATTAGTTTTTGTTTTTGTGATACAGCGCGGGAACAGGCCCTTCGGCCCACTGGGTCTGCACCGACCAGCGATCCCCCCCCAAAAGGGAAAATTTACAAAGGACAAAGGACATTTATTATCACATACACCAATTGGTGTAGTGAACTTGCCAATGCAGCACATGACTAAAGATAATACACAACACTAAAGAATTTAACAATAAACATAAAAACATCCCCCCACAATGGTTCCCACTGTGGGGGAAGGCAGCAAAGTCCAGTCCCATCCCCAGTTCACCCATAGTCGGGCCTATTGAGGCCTCTGCAGTTGCCGCTACGGCATCCCGATGCTTCAAGCCCACTCGCCGGGTGATGAAGTTCTGGCATCGGATGAACACTCTCAGCGGCCCGGAGTGTCTGGAGCGGCCGCTTCCTCCCTGGAGTTCGCAGCTCCCGTAGTCCACGGGCCGCGCCGGTCGGAGCTCCGACGCTGGCGATCTCATCATGAGATCCCAGGCTCCGCGGTTTTTAAAGTTCTGTGCCGCCCACGGCTGGAAGCTCCACAGAACGCAGACCACAGCTCCGCGATGTTGGAGTCGGCAGTTCCAGCCCTCCGGAGCGCCACCGAATGGCGACCCCGGCAAGGCATCGCCCTCTCCACGATGGTGCCCCCAGCGCTGTGTACCGCCGCTGAAGCTGAAGTCTCGGCTGGTCCCGGCAGGAAACGCCGCGCCAGACGGCCGGTAGGTCGCGAGGAAGGCCGCGAAGATACGGCCCGGAGAAAAGCCGCACCTCCGACCAGGTAGGTACTGAGAAAAATAGTTTCCCCACCCTCCATCCCTTAAAAAACAAGCACTTTTAACTAACAAAAAATAAATAAAAGAGTGAAAAAACTAACAGCTGCTGGCAGGGCAGCCATACTCGACGGCACATACACAAAGCCAATTAACCCACAAACCCGTATGTCTTGGGAGCGTGGAAGGACACCGAAGATCTCGGAGAAAACCCACGCGGAGAATGTACAAACTCCTTACGGACAGCACCCATATGGACAGCGCCGGTTCTCCGGCTACCGCTATGCCACCGTGGCCGCCCAACAGATGAATATTCTGTGTTTGGATCTATGTATCTCTGTCCCCTGCCATCTCCACCCTCAACCCACCGCTCTCCAAGTAAAGCTGCTCTCATCTGGCTAAGAACAAATCCCTGGAATTGATGGCTTCAGCATGCTCTTAGTAAAGTGCAAAGAGTCCTAGCCTCAGAATTAAAGGACATTCCTTTAGGAAGGAGATGAGGAGGAGTTTCTTTGGTCAGAGGGTTATGAATCTGTGGAATTCATTGCCACAGAAGGCTGTGGAGGCCTAGTCAATGGATATTTTTAAGGCAGAGATAGATAGATTCTTGATTAGTACGTGTCGGGGGTTATGGGAAAAGGCAGGATAATGGGGTTAGGAGGGAGAGATAGACCAGCCATGGTTGAATGGCGGAGTAGACCTGATGGGCTAAACAGCCTAATTCTGCTCTTATCCACTTATGAACTTATGAACTTTTTCCAAAGGAATAAACTCATGATAAATCATAGATCATACTAGAAGTATTGCAAAGATCTAGAAGAAACAAATGAGACATTGGACAGAGATTCAGCAGAAAGCTGCATGTTCGGATTGGAATGCATGCTGCTATCTGTCAACATGGAAACATAGAAAATAGGTGCAGGTGTAGGCCATTCAGCCCTTCGAGCCTGCATTGCCATTCAATATTATCATGGCTGATCATCCAAAATCAGTACCCCGTTCCTGCTTTCTTCCCCATATCCCTTGATTCCTTTAGCCCTAAGAGCTAAATCTAACTATCTCTTGAAAATATCCAGTGAATTGGCCTTCTGTGGCAGAGAATTCCACAGATTCACAACTCCCTGGGTGAAATAAGTTTTTCCTCATCTCAATCATAAACGGCTCACTCTTTATTCGTGAACTGTGACCCCTGGTTCTGGATTCCCCCAACATCGGGAACATTTTTCCTGCATGTAACCTGTCCAATCTCTTAAGATTTTTTTGTTTCTATAAGATCCCTCCTCATCCTTCTAAATTCGAAGTGAAAATAAGCCCGGTCGACCCATTCTTTCACCATAATGTATGCCAGTCCCGCCATCCCGAGAATTAACCTGGTGAACCTACGCTGCACTCCCTCAATTGCAAGAATGTCCTTCCTCTGCACACAGTACTCCAGGTATTAACAATTGGGGAGAACAGCTTGACCTCCACTTTGATGAACTTTGGTAGTTTAGTTTATTGGTACAGTGAAAAGTTTTTGTTGTGTGCTCAATAGATAGACAATGCATGATTACAATCGAGCCATGCACAGTGTAGAGCTACATGATAGAGGGAATAATGTTTAGTGCAAGATGAAGTCCAGTAAAGTCTGATTAAAGACAATCTGAGGGTCTCTAAAGAGGTAGATAGTAGCTCAGTACTGCTCTCCTGTTGTTGATATAATGGTTCAGTTGCCCGATAGCAGCTGGGAAGAAACTGTCCATTGAATCTGGAGGTATGCATTTTCACACTTCTAAACCTCTTACCTGATGGGAGAGGGGAGGAGAAGTGAGACTGAGAAGCAAAGTTCATGTGCTTTTGTTAAGGAGTTCACCCAGTGAAGTGTATACACCAATTAATGCTGCCCTGCTCAGAGGTTGAAGGCTCAGAATTAAATGAGTGGTGCTGAGAATATGCTATCTCTTGGGCACAGAGTAACCTAAACTAGAAGTTCTTATTATTTGAAAAAAGTAGCCTAAAAATCTTTTATTTTTTATTTAGTTGCAGTTCTTCAACTCATGAAATAAACCTCTGTCTTTGCACATACACTGCTGATAGAGCTGCTGCCTCATAACGCCAGAGACCCAAGTTCAATCTTGACCTTGTGTGCTGCCTGTGTGGAGTTTGACCGCATCGGGGGCTCCTGTTTACTCCCACTTTTCCAAAGATGTGACATAGGTTTAAGGTGAGAGGAGAAAGATTTAATAGGAACCTGTAACTTTTTCACACAGAGGTATGGAACGAGCTGCTGGAGGAGGTAGTTGAGGCAGGTACTATCGCAATGTTTGAAAAACAGGTTTAGAGGAATATGGGCCAAACGTAGCCAGGTGGGACTAGTATAGATGGGACATGTTGGCCTGTGTGCGCAAATTGGGCCAAAAGGCCTGTTTCCACGCTGTAAGACTATATGACTCTATGACTGTGTGTAGGTTACTTGGCTTCTGTAAAATTATCTTTGATGGGAATAGATGAGAAAGTGGGATAACGTACAACTGATATGGTTGGGTGATCGTGTAGGAAAGAACTGCAGATGCTGGTTTAAATCGAAGGTAGACACAAAATGCTTGTGTAACTCAGTGGGACAGGAAGGATCTCTGGATAGAAGGAATGAGTGACGTTTTGGGTCGAGATCCTTCTTCAGTGATCGATGGCCAGCCTGGACTTGGCAGACTGAAAGGACTGTCTCTTGCTGTATTGCTAAACAAAACTAATACACGTGTAAGGCTTCTGCTGCAATACGTCTAAACTCTATGCAGAAACACTTTGCCCCCTTCTATGTGCTAAGCTGCAGTTTGTCGCCTGCTTGATACCTGGAGCCCATGGGGACATTTAAATGAGACTTAAGCCCAAACCTCACTGGAGCATTATGGTAGCACAAATGATATAAGGTCTGTTGTTCCACTACCATGGTGTTCATTCTGAATAATTCCAAATTTCTCAGCTGGTATTTCTAAAGCTTACTCAGTGAGTTTGGAATGGGAGGGGAATTAAAGTGGTTCATGCATAATAAATGAATAAGAAAAATATGGTACGTAGTTCTGTTCGCCTTATTATAGGTAGGATATGATCAAGTTAGAGCAGGATCGATTCACAAAGATGGTGCTTGCACTGTGATGGCCTGAATTAAAAGTAGAGACTTAAAAAGCTGGGTATGTTTTCCCTGGAGTGAAGGGGCTGAGGAGACCTTATGGAGGTTTACCACATCATGAGGAGAATGGATAAGGTGAAAGGTCACAGTCTTTTCCCCAGGATAGGGGAGTCTAAAAGTAGAGGGCATAGATTTAATGTGAGAGAGAAAAGATTTGAAGAGGACCTGAGGGCAAAGCTTTTTCCACACTGAAGATGCTGGATACAAGGAATGGGTTGTCTCAGGAAAGGCTAGAGGTGGGAACAATTAAAGTGTTCAGAAGACAATTGGACAGGCACATTGACAGGGAAAGGTTTATAGGGATATGCGAAAAAACCAAGCAAATGGGATGAGACTAGGTAGGCATCTAGGTCAGCGTGGCTGAGTTGGGCCAAAGGGTCTGTTTCTGTGTTGTACAACACAGAATTGTATGTCTCTATTATGTTGGGTGTGTAAATTGATACATAGCAAATCAAAGATATTAAGATAGAAGAACAAAACTAACAACAGGTGCCCTAAAGTACATTAGCAGTAGAAGTTCCTTTGAAACAATTCAATATGATGTGACCTATTATGGACCAATCCTGATTGAAACACTTATCACACCACAGTTTTGTTGCCTTTAAACAAAAGGCATCCTTTAAAAAACAAAATGCATCTTCATGCAATAGCAAAAATTTTACAACTTGGTAAGACAATATGTTAGTATCCACAACCAGCATTAGAGTTTATGGAATGAGATTTGTATTAAGTTTGAGTGCTTATATTCTGAATTTGTTGGTAAAATGGTAATGCAGGATGACTTCAGCTCTTCAAAATTTATTCAGGTCAAGTTGTGCTATTTTTAAAACATGGATGTCAGAACTTAAACATTTGACTCATGAGAAGTCATTATGGAATAGAAAGATGAGATTGCATGTCGGCACAGCAGATTACTTTTACAGACTTTCACTTGTAACTGAGTACTCTACTCAAATTAGATGTATTGTCTTTGTCCTGCACGTCCCCCTCTCCCTCCCTGCTGTAAAAATCTCACTTAACAGGAGTAATTCTGTTACACAAAGTGTCTTAAGGGGTTTTACTTAATTCTTTTAGTCTCTTATTAGCAGATTTTCATGACATTGTAACAGAAGAACAGATGCAAGAACCAGACACGGCACTGTAGAATTAAATTATCCAGGTCCATTTGAAGAATGGATGCTGTTAACTAGATTGTCATCTGTGGTATAAAGTTTCTGCTTTATAACTGGGTATCACTCAGAGAAAAAAAAGGCAAAGAGGTATCCTATTAAAGCTGAATCAGCCTCAAAGAAACCTCACTATTGCCTTGTCCACTATAGATATTTACATTCAGATTTTGGAACATAAAATGAGTTAAGGAAATGCCAAATTCAGAAAATAATTCAAGAAAATAAATCTTGTTCTTCAAAAAAATGATCTCAATAGAAAAATATAAAATATATTTTTTTAAATATTATTTTGTAATGCGTTAGTGTTACCAAATAGCTGGCAATCAATGCCCCCCCTTCGATTTGCCTTTTAGAAGTTGGTAACAACTGCCTTCTCGAACCGCTGCAGTCCATTGGTGAAGTTGCTCCAACAATTCTATGAGGTGTATGATCCAGTGACAAAATGGGCATTGTATTTTTCAACTCGTGTTTGTGTGTGAGATAATGAATCTGATCCTGGACAGCATTCAGAAATAGGCTGATAAATATCAACTATTAATCATTGCCACACAAGTGCCTGATATGACCATCTTACATGAGCGAGGAGCTATTGAACTCCATTTCATATTCAGTGCATTTGCTGAACCACCTACCATCAACAGATAGTTGTCACCACCGACAGAAACTTAACTGGACCACCCAGAGCATGTTAGAGTCGGACATCCAACAACAACTGAATCGCCTCTTGACATCCCAAAGCCTTTACACCATCCACAAGGCACAAGTGAAGAATGCGGTGGAACCCCGATAACAGTCAAATAATTGAGGTGTCGCAATTGCGCTGCACTTGAGAAAAAGGATGGGTGCTGTTTCGGGTCGGGTTCCTTCTTCAGACGGAAAGTAGGGGGTGGGATGGTGAAGTATATGGTAATCCCTCTTCACACTCCCCTTCCCACTCCCTACTTTCCGTCTGAAGAAGGTACCCGACCCAAAAACATCACCCATCCTTTTTTTCCAGAGATGCTGCCTGACAGGCAGCATGGTGGCGCAGCGGTCGAGTGGCTGCCTTACAGCGCCAGGGACCGAGGCTCAATCTGTATGGAGTTTGTACGCTCTCCCAGTGACCTGCGTGGGTTTTCTCTGAGATATTCGGTTTCCTCCCACACTCAAAAGACATACAGGTTTGTAAGTTAATTCGTATAAATGTAAATTGTCCCTAGTGCGTGTAGGATAGTGTTAATGTGCGGGGATCACTGGTCGGTGCGGACTCAGTGGGCCGAAGGGCTTGTTTCCGTGCTGTATCTCTAAACTAAACTAAACCTGCTGAGTTGCTTCAGCATTTTTTGTCTATCTTTGGTATGAACCAACATCTGCAGATTCTTGTTTCCACATTACTGCTAATAGATTTTCTGGCCTCCAATGCTCTTTGTGTGGAATTTGTACATTCTCCACAAGGCTTTCTCGTGGGTACACTGGTTTGCACCCACACTTTAGTTTAGTTTAGTTTATTGCCACTGTACCAAGGCGCGGTGAAAAGCTCTTTTTGTCGTGTACTATCCAGGCAGCGGAATGACTATACATGTTAAACAATCAAGCCATGCACAGTGTACAGATACAGGATAAAGGGAATAACATTTAGTGCAAGATAAAGGCCAGTAAAGTCTGATTAAAGATAGTCTGCGGGTCTCCATTGAGGTAGACCGCTCTCCAGTTGGTGATAATTAGTTTAAGTTGCCTGATAGCAGCCTAACATCCTAAACCTTAATAGCATCCTAAAGATCACTATAGGCAGGAGCAGAGGTAGAGGGGGTAGTAAAGAAAGCTTGTGGTATGCTTGGCTTAATTGCAAAGGGGTATTGAATATAAGAGGCAGGGTATCATGATGTGGCTCTATAGGACTTTGGTAAGGCTGCATTTGGAGTATTGCATGCAGTTATGGTCATTCCATTACAGGAAAGAAGTGCAGGCTTTGGAGAGAGTACATATGAGGGTTACCAGAATGTTTCCTGGATTAGAGGGTTTGAGTTACATGGAGAGGTTGGATAGACTTGGATTGGACATTTTCTCTGGAATGTCGTAGGATGAAAGGAGACGATAGAATTATATAACATTTTGAAAGATTTGGGTAGGGTACGCAGTCAGAACCTTTTTTCCGGGGTGAAAATGTCCAATACTAGAGGGAATAGCTATAAGGTGAGAGGGGGAAAGTTTAATGGAAATGTGTGGGGCAGGTTTTTTACACAGAGTATGGTAGGGGCCTGGAACACACTGGTGGGGGTAGATGCAATTGTAATGTTTAAGAAGCTCTTATATAGGCATATGGAAGTGTGAAATAGAGGAATACAGATCATGTACAGGCAGATGAGAACAGTTCAACTTGGCATCATGTTCGGCATAAATATTGTAAGCTAAAGCGCCCATTCCTGTGCTAATCTGTTCTATAAATGTCTCCTCTTGTGAGGATGAATGGCAGAATCTGGAGTTGATGGAATAAGGGGGAGAATAAAAAATGGGATTCATGTAGGATTGGGGTAAGTGGGTAAGTAAGTGCAACAATCTCAGGATTACTGTCTGTGCCATGCGACAGTGAGAGTAGGAACGGAGCGAGGTGGAGGATAAATTTGTGGCTGAAGGACTGGTGCAGAGGGCAGGGATTCACGTTTCTGGATCACTGGGACCTCTTTTGTGGAAGGTGTGACCTGTACAAAAAGGACGGGTTGCACTTGAACCCGAGGGGGAACCGATATCCTGGCGGGGAGATTTGCAAAGGCTACTGGGGAGACTTTAATCTAGATCGGTTGGGGGGAGGGACTCAAATAGAGAAAGCTAGTAGACAGTGTGTGAGGCAGGAGGCAGAGAAAGGAAGCACTCAGACCCAGCATGTAGGGGGGAAAGAAGAATAAAATAATAAACAGAGAATAAGAGGTGGTGGGTTTCTTAAATGTGTGCGCAGAGAGACATGGGGGTGTAAAATGAGGGTAAAAGCAATAGGTAGCAAGGTGAAAAGTAAAAGTGGCAGGCAGACAAATCCAGGGCAAAAATCAAAAAGTGCTACTTTTCAACATAATTGTATAAGGGGTAAGAGCGTTGTAAAAACAAGCCTGAAGGCTTTGTGTCTCAATGCAAGGAGCATTCGTAATAAGATGGATGAGTTGAATGTGCAGATAGTTATTAATGATTATGATATAGTTGGGATCACGGAGACATGGCTCCAGGGTGACCAAGGCTGGGAGCTGAACATCCAGGGATATTCAATATTCAGGAGGGATAGACAGAAAGGTAAAGGAGGTGGGGTAGCGTTGCTGGTTAGAGAGGAGATTAACACAATAGAAAGGAAGGACATTAGCTTGGAGGATGTGGAATCGATATGGGTAGAGCTGCGAAACACTAAGGGGCAGAAAACGCTTGTGGGAGTTGTGTACAGGCCACCTAACAGTAGAAATGGAGTTGGGAATGGCATCAAACAGGAAATTAGAAATGCGTGCAACAATGGTAAAATAGTTATAATGGGTAACTTCAATCTACATATAGATTGGGTGAATCAAATTGGCAGGGGTGCTGAGGAAGAGGACTTCTTGGAATATATGCGGGATAGTTTTCTTAACCAACATGTAGAGGAACCAACGAGAGAGCAGGCTATTCTAGACTGGGTATTGAGTAACGAGGAAGGGTTAGTTAGCAGGCTTGTTGTGCGTGGCCCCTTGGGCAAGAGTGACCATAATATGGTTGAGTTCTTCATTAGAATAGAGAGTGACATTGTTAATTCAGAAACATGGGTCCTGAACTTAAAGAAAGGTAATTTTGAGGGTATGAGATGTGAATTGGCCAAGATAGACTGGCAATTGATTCTTAAAGGGTTGACGGTGGATATACAATGGAAGGCATTTAAAGACTGTATGGATGAACTACAACAATTGTTCATCCCAGTTTGGCAATATAATAAATCAGGGAAGGTAGTGCATCCGTGGATAACAAGGGAAATCAGGGATAGTATC
This sequence comes from Raja brachyura, assembly GCA_963514005.1. The sequence continues at coordinate 30,226,135 of OY740782.1, read as the reverse complement.
AAAACAAAAGATGAAGCGTACAAATTAGCCAGAGAAAGCAGTCTACCAGAGGTCTGGGAGAAATTCAGAGTCCAGCGAGGAGGACAAAGGGCTTAATTAGGAAAGGGAAAATAGAATATGAGAGAAAACTGGCAGGAAACATAAAAACTGACTGCAAAAGTTTTTAAAGACGTGAAGGGAAAACGATTAGTTAAAACAAATGTAGGTCCCTTGCAGTCAGAAACAGGTGATTTGATCATGGGGAACAAGGACATGGCAGACCAATTGAATAACTACTTTGGTTCTGTCTTCACTAAGGAAGACATAAATAATCTGCCAGAAATAGCAGGGAATCGCAGGTCAAATGAGATGGAGGAACTGAGTGAAATCCAGGTTAGCCGGGAAGTGGTGTTAGGTAAATTGAATGGATTAAAGGCTGATAAATCCCCAGGGCCAGATAGGCTGAATCACAGAGTTATTAAGGAAGTAGCCCCAGAAATAGTGGATGCCTTAGTGATAATTTTTCAAAACTCTTTAGATTCTGAAGTAGTTCCTGAGGATTGGAGGGTAGTTAAAGTAACCCCACTTTTTAAAAAGAGAGGGAGAGAGAAAACGGGGAATTACAGACCAGTAAAGGGCTTGTCCCACGAGCATGCGGCAAGCGCGACCAAACTGGAAGCGGGGGTCGCGCGGAGGTTGAGTGATCTCCATACAGGGCCAGTCCCACGAGCATGCGCATGCATGCAGCGAGCATGACCAAATCGGCAGAAGGGGCTGCGCGGAGGTCGGGTGAGTGACGCGAAGCGGCGCGAAGTTGGAGCGAAGTCTGCGGTAAGTTTGCAAGACCAGAGAGGGACACAGAGAGAGAGAGAGACACGGAGGCACATAGTGGGGGTCAAGGAGGCACATATAGAGAATGTCATGGAGGCACATATAGAGTGGGCCACGGAGGCACACAGAGAAGGTCTCGGAGACACATATAGAGAGGGTCACGGAGGAACACAGAGAGGGTCCCGGAGGCACATATAGAGAGGGTCATGAAGGCACATAGAGAGGGTCACGGAGGCACACAAAGAGAGGGTCACGGGGGCATACAGAGAGGGCCACGGAGGCACATATAGAGAGGGTCACAGAGGCACGACATCTAGGCGGTGCATAATGCGTCTAGGCGGCTGCAGGCCGACAGGCCGTTGCCGCGCGGAATTTTTGAACACGGTCAGTTTTTCGGAGCCCCACGCGATGTCGGGACCAGCCCGCAGAACTCCATACGGCTCCGGCGATTGAAGTGGAACCGGCCCCACGAGGCCGGACAGCTCAAGCGACGACGTTAGGTCGCGCTCACCGCATGGAGTTGCATGCAGGTGGGACAGGCCCTTTAGTCTAACATCGGTAGTGGGGAAACTGCTAGAGTCAGTTATTAAACATGGGACAGCAGCACATTTGGAAAGTGGTGAAATCATTGGACAAAGTCAGTATGGATTTACGAAAGGTAAATCATGTCTGACGAATCTTATAGAATTTTTTTGAGGATGTAATTAGTAGAGTGGATAAGGGAGAACCAGTGGATGTGTTATATCTGGACTTTCAGAAGGCTTTCGACAAGGTCCCGCATAAGAGATTAGTATACAAACTTAAAGCACATGGTATTGGGGGTTCAGTATTGATGTGGATAGAGAACTGGCTGGCAAACAGGAAGCAAAGAGTAGGAGTAAACGGGTCCTTTTCAGAATGGCAGGCAATGACTAGTGAGGGTACCACAAGGCTCAGTGCTGGGACCCCAGCTATTTACAATATATATTAATGATTTGGACGAGGGAATTGAATGCAACATCTCCAAGTTTGGAGATGACACAAAGCTGGGGGGCAGTGTTAGCTGTGAGGAGGATGCTAGGAGGGTGCAAGGTGACTTGGATAGGCTGGGTGAGTGGGCAAATGCATGGCAGATGCAGTATAATGTGGATAAATGTGAGGTTATCCACTTTGGTGGCAAAAACAGGAAAGTAGACTATTATCTGAATGGTGGCCGATTAGGAAAAGGGGAGATACAACGAGATCTGAGTGTCATGGTACACCAGTCATTGAAAGTAGGCATGCAGGTGCGTCAGGCAGTGAAGAAAGCAAATGGTATGTTGGCATTCATAGCAAAAGGATTTGAGTATAGGAGCAGAGAGGTTCTACTGCAGTTGTACAGGGTCTTGGTGAGACCACACCTGGAGTATTGCGTACAGTTTTGGTCTCCAAATCTGAGGAAAGACATTCTTGCCATAGAGGGAGTACAGAGAAAGTTCACCAGACAGATTCCTGGGAAATCAGGACTTCCATATGAAGAAAGACTGGATAGACTCGGCTTGTACTCGCTAGAATTTAGAAGATTGAGGGGGGATCTTGTAGAAACTTACAAAATTCTTAAGGGGTTGGACAGGCTAGATGCAGGAAGATTGTTCCCAATGTTGGGGAAGTCCAGGACAAGGGGTCACAGTTTAAGGATAAGGGGGAAATCTTTTAGGACCGAAATGGAAAAACATTTTTCACACAGAGAGTGGTGAATCTCTGGAATTCTCTGCCACAGAAGGTAGTTGAGGCCAGTTCATTGGATATATTTAGGAGGGAGTTAGATGTGGCCCTTGTGGCTAAAGGGATCAGGGGGTATGGAGAGAAGGCAGGTACAGGATACTGAGTTGGATGATCAGCTATGATCATATTGAATGGTGGTGCAGGCTCAAAGGGCTGAATGGCCTACTCCTATTTTCTATGTTTCTATGTTTATGGTTGGTGTGGGCTGAAGGGCCTGTTTCTGAGCTGCATCGCTGTGAATCCAAGAAGAAATTCAACACGATCCAGAACAAAGCAACCCAATTGATTTCACATCTTCTACATCAGTCTGAGTATTCATCACCTCCACCAAAGGCGTAGCAGTGCACATTGCCTGCAATGTATGCTGCAGCAACTCACCATAGCTTCTTCAACAGCCGTTACAACCCCAACCTCTACACCCAAGAGAAAAAGGGCAGCAGATACATTACAAACCACTTGCTTGTGCATCATCACATTCCAAATCACCTAGCATCTGACTCGGAAATATATATTTGTTCCATGCCCGGTAGGTCTTAATTCTAAAACTTCCTGCCCAGCACCTTCACCAGATGACTGCAATAATTAAGTATTTAAGAAGGAACTGCAGATGCTGGAAAATCGAAGGTAGACAAAAATGCTGGAGGAACTCAGCGGGCGAGGCAGCATCTATGGAGCGAAGGATATAGGCAACGTTTTTGGGTAGATGTAGAGCAGCTGACCCGCCAGGTGTCATGCTACACCTCGTGTGTCAAGCTGCTCTACATCGGTGACACCAAGCGTAGGTTTGGTGATCGCTTCGGCCAACAGCGCAATAACCAACCTGATCTCCCAGTGGCTCAGCACTTCAACTCCCCCTCCCATTCCGAATCCGAACTTTCTATCCTGGGCCTCCTCCATGGCCAGAGTGAGGCCCACCGTAAATTTGAGGAGCAGCACCTCATATTTCGATTGGGTAGTTTACACCCCAGCGGTATGAACATTGACTTCTCCAATTTTAGATAGTCCCTGCTTTCCCCTTCTTTCCCCTCCCCTTCCCAGCTCTCCCACAGCCCTCTGTCACCACCTGTTCCTTTCTTCTTCCCGCCCCCCCCCCCCCACATCAGTCTGAAGAAGAGTCTCGATCCGAAACGTCGCCTATTTCCTTTGCTCCATAGATGCTGCCACACCACCTGAGTTTCTCCAGCACAATAATTAAGGGCCAGTTCTACAAGCATGCAACTCCATGCGATGAGCGCGACCTAACGTGGTCGCTTGAGCCGTATGGCGTCGCGGGGCCAGTCCCACTTCGATCGCCGGAGCCGTGCAGAATTGTGCGGAGTTCGTCCCGACATCGCATCCGAAAAACTATGTTCAAAAATTCCGCGCGGCAACGACTTGTCAGCTCGCAGTCGCCTTGACGCATTACACACCGCCTCGACATCATGCCTCCGTGAACCTATCTGTAGGTGCCTCCGTGACCCTCTTTGTGTGTGGCTCCTTGGCCCTCTGTGTGTGTGCCTCTGTGCCCCTCTCTGTGTGCCCCTCTCTGTCCTGGCGAACTTACCTTAAGACTTCGCTCCAAGTTCGCCTCACTATGCGCCGTGTTGCGCCATTCACCCAACCTCCGCACGGCCCTCGCTGCCGGTTTGGTCGCGCTTGCCGCATGCAGGTGCATGCTGCTGGGAACGGCCCTGTACAGGGGATCACCCAACCTCTGCGCGGCCCCCGCTTCTAGTTTGAGCGCGCTCATCGCATGGAGTCGGATGCTGGTAGGACAGGCCCTTAAGGCAATTCAACTTCTCAAAGATAATTAGTAATGACAAAAACATTAACCTTGCCACTAATGCCAACATTCCATAAATTAATTAAAACGAATTAGAGCATTTTTGGTCAGTGATGGTATTACATGATTATAGTTGGTGACCTGCATTGAAGACTTCCATTGGAAGTACAGTATATTCTGTAGATTTTGCTACTTAATGCTTCAAAGTGTTCATCATGCAAGAGTGTTGATCGAAAGCAATACTAGTGATCAGCGGCAGTTTCACTCATCTATTTGTGATTGATGTGCCATGAGACTAGAGATACAGCATGGAACCAGGCCCTTTGGCCCACCGAGTCCATGTTGACCAGCGATAACCCCGTACACTAGCGCTATCCTACACACTAGGGACAATTTACAATTTTACCAAGGCCAATTGACCTACAAACCTGTACACCTTTGGAGTGTGGGTGGAAACCGGAACAACCTGGAGAAAAATCGCGTGGTCACAGGGAGAATGTACAAACTCCATACAGACAGCACCCGTAGTCAGGATCAAACCTGGGTCTCTGGGGCTGTAAGGTAGCAACTCTACCACTGCGCCACTGTACCAGAAAATGAATAGACCCCTGGGTTCTGTTGTTAATGCTGGTACTTCTCAAGAATATTAGTTCCCAGTTCTATTCTGCTGCTATATTTAGTAGGTTGCTTTTGCCAGGTTGAAAAGTGGTACATGGCAAGATTCTGAGATTTTGAAAGATTTGGTTCTGTTACTGTATGTCCATTTTCTGATATGGCCAGGTACTTAAATAACAAAAGTATAGAGAGATGTGGGCCTAATGCAGGCAAATGGAATTAGTGTAGCGAGGCATTACGGACGGCATAGACAAGGTGAGCCAAAGGGTTCTGTTTCTGTATAATTTTATGAATTATGAATGATGCAGTCATGGTGGCGCAGTGGTAGAGTTGCTGCCTTACAGCGAATGCAGCGCCGTAGACCCGGGTTTGATCCCGACTACGGGTGATGTCTGTACGGAGTTTGTATGTTCTCCCCGTGACACGCGTGGGTTTTCTCTGAGATCTTCGGTTTCCTCCCATATTCTAAAGACGTACAGGCTTGAGGGTTAATTGGCTTGGTAAACGTAAAAATTGTTCCTCGTGGGTGTAGGATAGTGTTAATGTGCGGGGATCGCTGGTTGGCGCAGACCTGGTGGGCCAATGGGCCTGTTTCCGCGCTTTATCTCTAAACTAAACTAAAATTAGGTATGGGATCATTAACCTGCACCTGGATTACTCATTCAGTAGTAAACCATTATATATCAATTTCCTTTCATATTTTAGATGGTTTCTCATTGGTACGCAGCTAAATGTACTGAATAGATTGAGTTGGCTGTCACTGCAAAATATAATTATGTTTCATCCAATATGAGTCTGAATAATCCAACTTCTACCCATCTTCCCACACTGAAATGGCCATATGTGAAGTCATATAAGTGCATACCAGTATACAATTAAGACATGAGGCATTGCCAGATCATGACCAGTGAGCATAGATGCAAGTTCAAAATGGCTATCAAAGTTTTGGATGAGCTCGCGTTTAATTGATCAGGAGGCCAATTGATATGATTGCTGAACTTTGAATTATCAAAGGAGCAGAGAAAAGTATCAGTAATATATAAGGTGAAGCAAACGGTGAAACATAAGAAGGGAAGCAGGGATAAGTAATTATCTTGTTCAACCTTAGGCCAAGCCCGGGGACCAGAATGGAGATAGTCATTGGAGAAACAAATCTATAAGTAGTGTCCAAAGGCAACAGATTCAACCCCATCTACTGGGAATATTTGGTTGAAATGTTATTTTACCAGTACATATGTTCATAAGTTCTTGGAGCAGAAATAGGCCATTCAGTTCAACAAGTCTACTCTGCCATTCAATCATGGCTGATCTATCTGTCCATCTCAACCCCATTCTCCTGCCTTCTCCCCATAACCCCTGGCACTCTTACTTCACAAATCTGTCAGTCCAGTGTAGAATGTTGGACAGGTAATATGTTAGTAGAAGCAGTGGAAGGACATGGCGAGAAATGTAGGGTAAGTGGATGTGTTGCTAAGTGGTGGCATGTAAATGAGGACCAGAAAATTGTTAAAACAGAGGGAAGGGAATGTGGGAGGAGGCAGAGAAGCCAGTGTGAATGCCTCTCTGGCAATAACTGGATAGATGGGAACAGAACCAAATGAAGGCACTCCCACATGGTTGGGTGTCAGAGGATAAATGTCAGAGAGGCTGCTACCCTCAGCTCTCAGAGGAACAAGATAGTTGAGGAAATGGAAGTCATTGCCTCGCAAAATTTTGGCCACAGGTAACCCCAAGTAACAGAAATTCACCCTTTCTCCCTCACAGTATTTTAAAATCAATCCCCGAAAACCTGATATACAGAACGCAATTCACTTTTATGTGAAGAAAAAGTAAATAAACAATTTTATTCACCTCGTGTTTCTTGATGCATGCGCAGATGATGCAGCTTCATGTTACATATAATCATGAAGCAGGCCATTTTCTAGGAGCGTAACCCTTCCTCCCCTCCCAGATGTACGATAAAATCCATTGAATTGTGCATTAAAATATACCGTGGGATAGACTCTTTGTCCCAACGGTCAATGCTGAAGTTAATCATCCACTTCAGCAATCTACCTGGTCCTCTATTCTCCCGAACGCTTCCAATTTAAGCAGCTGTCTTTAATATCTAATCTTTAATATCAGCATAGTTTCTGCTTCAACCACGAGCTCTGGCAGGTTATTTCACAAGCTCACAATTATTTATGGAATCTTGTCTTCATCTCTATTTATATAAGAATACAAGAAATGTTACAGTTCAAGTTAAGCTGCCTTAGCCTGTATTTCCTGGCATTTGACACCAATCCAGAGAATGTTATTTTTTAATTCTCCAATTCCATCTGCCAGTTTTTAGCTTTTTCCACTTTTTTTAATTATGATTTTGCATTTCCCGTTGGTCTCCTTGGGCATGAAAAGACTGCTGTTATCTGCAAATTTCATCAACATTCCCTATAGATTTATAACCAAATCATTGACGCACTTAGTCACTGTCAATACCTTAGAAATGGATCCTGGGGGAAACCAATGACTACTTTGTTGTCTGCTGAAAAACTATTTTCTCTGTTTTCTCCTTTCCAATAAATTTTTAATTCGGTTAATTACCCTTCTCTCAATTCGGTACCTTTTCATCTTCTTTCATGTCTCTTTCCTTTTCTGTTAAATGCTTTCCTACAATCCATGTGTGTTACATTAAATGCATTTCCCTTATTTATACCTTTGCCTGACAAATGAAACTCTGACTAATACCCTCAAAAGCACTCTCTTTTGAAATCTATGCTAAATCTTTCTAGCTATTTTCTATTTAAAATCTAATAGAACACTTTTTCTTTCTAGTTTCTGTTTCCAGTTCTGTGTACGAATCCAAGTGTTAACAGTTCTATAATTGTTCTGAATGTTATCTAGCTGAAGGTTACCTGGATTAACGTGTATCCCTTTATAAATATGATCAATCTCTAAACCTTTAGCACATATTGATATTCGATCGTGCCCTACATTATAATTGCGAGGGCCTCAGTAATTTCCTTCCATTTCCTTTAGGATCCTTGCCTTGTCCTTTGAGCCCTTTTGCTTTAACATCCATCAGTTTAACCAACTTCTCAAATCCATCAGAATATTGGTCCTGTCAACCACTACAGGATTTATTGCCTCACTGGTAATGTTTCTTTTTCAGATGGTATCTCTGCAAATAGTTATTAAAGGTACATTCTTTAGTTTGGTGATGATCATAACCTATAAAAAGACAATCCTTTTTATTTTATGGATCAAAATTCATTCCATAAATGTTCTTCATAAATGTCACATTCAATGTTTTATTTTAAAATGTTGTAATACTTCCTCTTGGCATTTTTGCTTTGATTTGTCCAAGTTCACACAGAACATTGAATATAGGACATATATGTCAGTACAGCACAGGATCAGACCCTTTCCCCTCAAAGTCCGTGCCAAATAAGATGCCAGGTTAAATAATCTCCACCATCTACATATGATCCATATCCCTCCATTCCCACCAAATCCACGTACCTATCTAAAAGCCACATCGCCACAATCATATCTGCCTTCACCACAACCCCTGGCCGCACGTTCCAGGAACCCATCACTATCTGTGCAAAAGAAATTTACCACACGCATCTCCTTTCAATTTTCACCCTCTCACCTTAAAGCTATACTCTCTAGTCTTTGACATTTCCATTCTGGGAACCTGCTAGCTTCCAGGAAGTTAAAATCTCTAGGAGTTCACTCTGTTGATGTTGGGTGACATCCTCAGTCCTTATAGTTGCCAAACTGGCGAATGCTTGCTCACGTTTGGGCTCTTTTACTTATAGTATTTAATAAAAGTATAATAATTTATACTTTGGATAAGCCAACCATAAGGGCATAAGGAACTGCAAATGCTGGTTTACTAAAAAAAAAACACAAAGTGATGTACCAACAAAGCGAGTCAGGCAGCATCTCTGGGGGACATGGATTGGTGACGTTTCTGGTCGCAACATCCAAAACATTGCTTATCCTTGATCTTCAGAGATGCTGCCTGACCCTCTAAGTTACTGCCGGACTTTATGTTTGTTTTACTATGAGAGACTATTTGAATGTCCCCAGGGACATTATTGTTACTGTTCCTATTAATACTAAAGTATTATCTGTTTACAGATTTGATAGTTGGCGCCTTTGGAGCAAGTAAAGTTGCAGTTTACAGGTACATGACCAAAATTTATTGATGCTGCAGATTTGCCAGGTTGAGCATTTAACAGTAAAATTGCTGCTAAATCTGATTTAACGTCATGCTTACATTTACATTTTAAAAACCTTCATAAAATAGGAACATTAATTTTAACCTTGCAGCTATTTGTTGAGTGATGATGTATAAAAATGGTACTGTTCATAGTCTGCTGTTATTTAATATGGTGAAATTGCTGGATTTTCCCGTCTCCATGTGCAACAATGCAGCCCAAATTGCCTTACAACACCTCATGGTGGCAATATTTTAAAATGAAAGTAGAATTAGCATCAAATATATTTTTAAACAGTCGATAATTCAGTTTAACTTGCAACAGGATATGCACTCTGCAACAGGACAGAGGTTGAATGAATGGGTAAAACTTGACAAATAGTGTTTATTATGGGAACGTGTGAGGTTATGCACTTCAGTCAGTGGAATGCAAAGGCAATTGACCAAATCAAGAAAGATCGCAGATCTGAAAGAGGATTGTGGAGTAAGTGCATTACTCTGGGATAGATCCACAGGGATCTGTGCTGGGTCCTCTGCTGTTAGTTAATAGGTTGGTTAATAAGTTTGCAGATGAGAACAAGGTTGCTAAATTTGTGGACAATGAGGAAGGCTATCATAGTGTGCAGTGGGAACTGGGTCAGCTACAGAAATGGGCAGAGCAATGGCAGGTGGAGTTTAATCTGCGCAAGTGTGAGATATTGCTTTTTGGGAGGTTGAATTTAAGGGTGAGATAGGTGGCTGGTGGCAAGATCCGTAACACCATTGGTGCACAGAGGGATCTTACAGTTAAGGTCTGTAGCTCCCTGAAAGTAACAATGCAAGTACCCAGAATGGTAAACAAGGCATATGGTATGCACACATTCTTTGGTCAGGAAATTGAGTTTAAGAGTCAGGAAGTCATGATGCTGCTTTATTATACTGGTTAGGCCGCATTTGGTGTATTGCGTGCAGTTCTGGTTCTGTGGAAGCTTTTGAGAGGGTGCAGAGGAAGTTTTCAGGAATGTTGTCTCGATTAAGTTGTATAGCTAGAAGGAGACGTTGGACAAACTTGGATTGTTTCCTCTGGAGCATTGGAGGTTAAGTGGGGAATTAATAGAATACGTCATATTATGAGAGGTATAATGGATGGATAGTCAGAACCCTTTTGCCAGGGTGGAAATGTCAAAGACTAGGGGACATAGCATTAAAGTCCGAGAGGCAAAGTTTAAAGGAAATGTGTGGGGGCAAGTAGTGCCTGGAATGCTCTACCAGGCGTGGTGGTGGAGGCAGTTTGAGCCTTTTGGATAGGCACATACATATGCAGGGAATCGACTAATATGGATCATGTGTAGGCAGATGGAAATTAGTTTATCTTGTCATCAGGTTCAGTACAGACATTGTGGACACAAGGGCCTGTTCCTGTGCTGTACTTTGTTAAGTTCTATGTTCGAAGTACATTACAGCCAGTTAGCAGGCAAGTGCAGCTAATCGTTAGGAAGGGAAATAGCTTATTGGGGTTTGATGAAATAAAGTTGGAGTTTAAAAATAGAGAAACATTCAACCTGACAAAGTGCAACACCTCATACTTGCTTGGATTATATTCCATCTGCCATTTCTCCACCCATATCTCTTAACTAATATAAATATATATATATATATTGACTAATGTCAATTAATACTAAACGAGCAGTGTAAATTGATTAATATGCTGTGTATATTGACAACCACATTCACAGTCCACAACTCCACCAATTGTGGTGTTGTCTGCAAACTTGCAAGCGAACACATCTATGTTTATGTCCAAGTTGTTTATACATATCACAAACATCTGAGGTCCCAGTGCAGATCCCCCGTGGAACTCCACTGCTCACACACCTCTAATCAGATTAACACCCTTAAGTTCTCAAGTTCTCAACCTTAATGGTGAAGTCATCTTCCCTAGATTTTGCAGCTCATTGGGGAATTGAGGCTTTTGGGAACTGGCACAGAAGAGGAAATGAGACCAAGGAAAGATCAGCCCTAATCACATTAAATTACAGGGCAGGCTGGAGAAGACGGATGATCTACTCCTATTTCTAGTTACTTCTGTTGCACAAGGCAGCGGAGGAACAATAGCAATAATAAAGTGTAGCATGTGGCAATAATAAGGAAGAATTAAAATGTATTCAATTTTTGCTTTTTCAATTTTATGTTAAACAAATGCTTTTTTCAATAATACACGTCATCTCATGCCAAAGTAATCAGTTGCTGTGGAATTCTCTGACAGAGGGCGGTGGAGGCAGATTCTCTGGATGCTTTCAAGAGAGAGAAAGATAGGGCTATTAAAAATAACGGAGTCAGTGGATATGAGGAGAAGGCAGGAACGGGGTACTGATTGGGGATGATCAGCCATGATCACATTGAATGGCGGTGCTGGCTCGAAGGGCCGAATGGCCTACTCCTGCACCTATTGTCTATTGTCCATCTCAGTTTCTCATTAATTAGAACCCATGAATTAAACAACGGAAACCAAAAGTGAAAAGTGACAGCATAAAAATTAATCAAAGATAATTTAAGGGTAAAAGATTCTCACCAGACAGGTATGTCACTGTGGCCCAGCACTGTTGCCTTTCATCTAAGAAGTGGAATAATGAAGTTTATTTTTGCCCTTGCATGACTACATGACTATTAATGCAATGGATTCATTTATAACCTGTCATTGCTGACAAAGCCCATAAAAATCTTTATGATTCACTTGCAGAGCTAGGCCGGTTGTGACAGTGGAAGCGCAACTGCTCCTGAACCCATCAATCATTAACCCAGAGAATAAAAGTTGCCAGCTGCCTGGATCGGAGATGTTGGTGTCATGGTAAGGAAGTGGTAATGATGTAGGGATGGGACCGACACTGTGTGATTTGCTCTGCCATTTGACACTTGACCTGGGAATCGTGCTATTCAGTGTAAGGTCAGGACTTTAAGGCTTCACCAACTTATTTAAGGTCAGGAATGAAGTGTTGGATGACAGAACAGTAAAGCACTGTATATCGCCACTCGAGAATCTGAGATTTATAGCTATCCAGTGTAATATAGTAGGTACATCCATTAGTTCAAAGATGATTTTTCTTGAAGCAAACATAAACACCAAACATTGTACATAAAATTAAAATCTCCATATTAAACCATGGACAGAACCAGAAATTAAAGTAAATGCACTCTATCTCATTTCTATTTAGAAATAGCATTTTGTGTATTCTGTGAAGGGCGCTGTGGAACAGATGAAAATGATTAGTAAAAAATGTAACAGCGAGTGCTTTTCTGATCTTCTGAGATAAATCACAACATCTCTGGGGCCACCAGGGCCTTATGCAGGGAGTAAGTTGATGCGCACTTTGGGATTTGTAGAATGGGCAGAAGGAATTTTCTTGATTGAATTCCAGACTGGAAGAGACAGGCTGTGGTTTTCTCTGAGATGGAGATAAGCCGAGATTTGGTTGTGCACTTTGGAAAAAAAGCTGAAAATACCCAGTGCAGCTTTATTAGTTGAGAACGGGAAGTTTAAATGGGGTGGGGCAGGAGTTGTGTACTTTGAAACAACTTCGCATCAACTTTCTTACTTCCAGATTTTAAAATTTGCGCAATCATGGACTGAAAATGCCAGTGCTGGCTCGTGGCTACAGCCAAGATGTGGGTCACTGTTTCAGTCCTTGGCCCTCCACTGGAAGCTTTCATTTTTCCTAAAGCCTCTGATGAGGCAGATGGGACATTGATGACTTTCAGCAGTGTTAGTGGGTTCAGTGGCCAATGGCACACGTAGAATGCAGATCAGGAGACACCAGAGCAGGTTTGGAAAAAACACACTAGTACAGCTGGCAGAGCTGCTGCCTTACAAATAACAAATAAATGTATCTTGTATCTTACTGCATCACAGACAGGGGCACAGTACTGATCTCAGTTGATGTCTGTGAGGAGTTTGCACATTCTTCCTGTGACTGCCTAGGTTTCCTCATGGATGCTCCGGTCTCCTCCCACATTTCAAAGGTGTGCTGGTTTGTGGGTTAACTATCTGCTGTGAATTGTCCCTACAGTGTAGGGTGTGGGTGCAAAAAGTGGAATAATAAAATTAGTGTGAATGGGTGATTGATGGTCGGCATATACTCAATGGGTCGAAGGGCTGTTTCCATCCTACATCTTTCAATCAATCAGTCAAATGAATTGGGAGTGGGAGCAAGCGAGAGGAGAACAGTATGGAAGTGCAAGGGGAAATCAAGAATTTGAACCAGCATTTTGGATGTTGTGGGCCATGGAGTATTGGGAAGTTGTGGGAGCAACTGGTGGTGGAGTTTGGGAGGGCCTGGGGCTGGGGTGATCAAAGGGCCCAGGTTTAAGGGATGATTGTGAGAGGTGGATGATGCAAAGCAGAGCTGGGCTCAGAAGATGAGGGAAGAAACTCCCTCACTTAACAGTATTCTGGTCCAGTGCTGCCATTATAAGAGGGGCACCAACGACAGTATCCAGGTACCCCTGTGGTTCACTCTAAAAATAAACCTGTTGCAGTGGGAATGACAATTACAGTGCATTATCAGGTCTCTAGAATGATGCATTTCATTTGGGGAGAAGAAACAGCTTTCAATGGCATAGCACTGAAAACAATTCTAGGTGTACATTCTTTATTGTTAACAGGTCCACTTACATTGGAAAATGTGCTCAGATCTTCAGACCATATGTGGATTACTGATGCTATCCAAGCATTGTGAATGTGCTGTTATGTTTTATTATGTATCGAGTACTTGATTAGCACACGAGTAAGTGGTTATGGGGAGAAGACAGGAGAATGGGGTTGAGAGGGAAAGATAGATCTGCAATGATTGACTGGTGGAGTAGGGGCGAATGGCCTAATTCTGCTCCTATAACTTATGAACTTATGAATGTATGCGTAAAACCAACCCCTCTATGGGTTAACGTTATCGCCGGTACATGTTCACCATGTTAAGTTGCTCTCAATTATTCTGTTTATTTTGATTTTTTTGTTTTGCCGATATCAGACGCCATCTGACCTCCTTGATGCAATGTCATAAGGGTAAAATGTAGCTTGCTTCTGGTATTTCAGCATTTTTTTGGAGTGCTTTTGTAGAATGACTCGGGTCACTACTCATAATTGTCTCGAGGGAGACCGGGACTAAGTACTATGAACAGCCCCTGGTGAGCCTTTTAAACATTTGTAAATGGAAAGTAACAAACAGTTTCCTCTGGAGGGAAGTGATTGATGAAGGTCAGAGGTCAGAGCAGACTCTGTGTGGGTTCCAGCTGAGATAATTTTCTGCTATATATATATATATATATATATATATATATTGTACAGAAGAAAATGGTCACAGTGTATCTGATTAAAGGCTTTACCACTGGGAATAATTCTTATCTGATTTTGCCAAACTGGGAAATTTGAATTGGCAAGATATTTACTCATTGGATAGCATCTGGGTGGGTTGGGTTTTTGGAGAATAATATTTGTTATGTAAAATTTTGCAAAATGTTTCACACTCACGATGTTAAAGGCAAAGGCTAACCGAACAATAGTGTGCGCATGCAAGGTAGACAATATCTACGCTCATTTTCATAGTCTATAATTCGTCATCTCTACACTTGCACAACACTGAGATGGTGAAGGTTGGATATGAGAGAAACCTTTGGCCAAGTTGGAAATAAAATCTCTGGATGAAGGGTCTTTGACCTTCAATCTCATCGCTATTTGTGCCGCGTATTTCCCGCACGTTGTACTGGAAATTTCAGACTTCGGAACATGTGTTTCCAAAATATAGTGCGTGCTTTCTGGAGTGAAAGTGGTTCTTAATGGGTGATAAGGACAATAAAGTACAAGGAATAGGTTAAGCATATGGATAGGAAAGTTTTAGAGGGAAATGGGCCAAATGTAGGCAAATGGGGCATCTTGGTCAGCATGGACGAGTTGTGTTGTTTCTGTGCTGCATGACTCTAAGACTATGATAATTAGTATACTCAGCATTGTTAACATTGTGCATCCCTATTCATTCGTGCAATAACATTACTTTTTGTGAAAACTTTTAAACACTTCTGTGATTAGTCATTTTTCTTAAAACATTGTTCACAATGTTTCTCAGTGGTATGCTGCCCCAATTTATACACATTGTTTATATATTTTGCAATAAACTGCTCCTTTTATATTGGCATAATGGTCCATCTAATGCTCGGGCTTAGCATTAAGCTTGTCATCGGTTTTGGTGCAAGTTGCAGAGCCATATGGCACGAAAACAGATCCTTAGGTCCAGTTCTTCCATGCCAACCAAGATGCTCCATCTAAGCTAATGCAACCTGCCCACATTTGACCCATATCCTTCTAAAGCATTCCTATCCATACACCCATCCAAGTGTCTTTTAAATGTTGTCATAATACCTGCCTCAACTACTTCTCTGGCACCTCGTTCCATATAGCCACCATCCTCTGTGCTAGAGATAGATTCTGTTCCACCTCCTGCTGACCTCTCAGTCTTAGCGAAAAATAGGTTTACGGAGCAACTTTAGCTGCATGCCAGATTTTTGTAAATAAATTCTCTGCATTGTCGTTTCAACCACACAGCTATTGATTTGGCATGTTTTTTGTAACTCGGCTTCCTTTTACATTGCATCAGACAATTGTTGTCCTACTTCTTCATGGTCTTGTAGAGGATACATTAATCACCCAGTAAAATTAGCTAACAATTTCATGTCATTTTTAAAAGGTACAGCTTAACGTAACAGTAAGGCAATATTTGGCTTTCCCATTTGAGACTCTATGTTTAATTTGAGTCTTCTTGACCTCCTGCACAAATCTCTTGTTTAGGATCATATCTCAGATAAATGCATATATATCCAGTAAGTAAATAGACCCTTTAGCCCAATTCATCCATGCTGACCAAGGAACTGACTTGAAGTAGTCCCAGTTACTAGCATTTGACCTACATCCCTCTAAACAAGGGATTGCCAACCTTTTTCATCCCGTTTACCCCTGGCAACTTTAATAGCACATAACAATGTTATTTCACTTATTTATGAACAACTAATGATGAACAGATACCAGTATACCAGAACCAAACAGTCAGTCAATGAGGAAAAAATTGTACAAATCCAGAATTAACAAATTTACCCCCTGGCAAGGCAAAACCTACCCCCTGGGGGTAAATTTACCCCAGGTTGAGAACCCTTGCTCAAAACTATTGCTATCCATGTATCTATCCAAATGTCTTTTAAATGTTGCAATTGTGCCTGCCTTAATGACTTCCTCTTGCCGATTGTTCCATATACCTACAAACTTATCTCCCATCTAGGCATAGAAGGACCACCAGTTGTTTGACAGGATACGCAATTAATGGACAAACTTGTTCGGGGCTCAGCATACCCAATTGCTCAGAAAGCCTTGATTGAGACGGAAGTCCTCACCACAACATGGGCTTCAGCTGCAGCCCAGAGCACAGGAAGCCTGTGTGAAAAACCTGCCCCTCAGGTCCTCTTTAAATCTTTGTCCTCTTCTTCCACTCATCTTAAACCTAGGTCCTCTTGTTTTTAATACACTTATCATGGGTAACATATTGTGACTATCTGCCCTATCTATGCCTTTCATAATTTTGTATATGCCTCTATGTGATTGCCCTTTAGCCTCTTCAGGGAAGACAAGCCCATCCCATCCCAGCATTCCCTATAATTAAAGCCCTCCAATCCAGGAAACACCCTGATGGATCTCCTCTGTGCCCTTCTCCAGTGCTATCACATCCTTCCTATATTGTGGTGATATTGTTTTCTGTTTCTCCTATCACTCACACTTTGGCATTTCCTCATTACGTTTTAGGTATTTCCTCTATATATTTTTTTCTTTTGAGTTGTATCTCTTGTTGAGCTTGCCATGCAATCAGCAGCTTGATCTGCATTCAGGGCATTTTTTCTGTTAATTCATGTGGTCATCTGCAGCTTTCCTTCAGTCTGCTTTACATTATTTTGGTTCTGTTGCCTAATTGCACCAGTCTTGTTTGGACTGTTCTGGAGGCCAGCTGGTTGAGTTGTCGGTGTCTTCCTCTATCTGTAGCTTCCTGTGCTCTGGGCTGCAGCTAAAGCCCATGTTGTGGTGAGGTCTTCCTTCTCAATCAAGGGTTTCTGAGCAATCGGATATGCTGAGCCCCGAACAAGTTTGTCCATCAATTGCGTATCCTGTCAAACAACTGCCGGTCCTTCTATGCCTAGATGGGAGACAAACCGGGTTTCTCTGGAACTTATTTGTTGTGAATCTAATGACTCAAATTTGGCTTGGGGTGTGTGCAGAATCTTTCAAAGATCTTACTGTGAGCTTTCTTCCCTGACTCACTGAAAACCCATTTGTGGCCAAGGACTAATCCTTTCTCTCCCATTCTACAAGTGTACCTGTCATTTGCCTCATCACTCATGCCTTTCCAAATGAGAATCACACGAGTTGAGTGCCAGTTTAGTTTAGTTTAGTGATATAGTGCAGAAATAGGCTCTTTGGCCCACCGACCAATGGTCACCTTTTACACTATGTTCAACATTCTAGAGGCAATTTTTACAAAAGCCAATTAACCTACAAACCATCACGTCTGTGGAATGTGGGAGAAAAACGGGGTTGCTGGAGAAACTCTCACACAGTCATAGGGAGAATGTGCAAACTATCCACGGGCGGCACCCGTAGTCAGGATTGAACTCGGGTCTCTGGCACTGTCACTGTACCGTCCTCATTGTTTACATTGTTGGCTACAGAGAGATTTAGAAGAACTTTTTCACACAGAAGGTGTTTAAAACTCACTGCCGGTGGGATGGTGGGGGTAGATGTTCTCACAGCATTCTAGCAGTATTCAGATGAATACCTGAAAGGACATGGTATCAAAGGCCACAGGCCTAGTGCTGGGAAGTAGGATTACTTTAGATAGGTGTACCATTCCACATTACATCTGTAATGCTGGAAGCTCATGTTGGATGTGTGAAATCATCACAGCAAATTGTTATACTTTCAGTGCATGCATCAACACGGTTTAGTGCTACATTTATTTAAAGAGTTAAGTTCAGCATACACATCATTCATGTGGTATGTAATACCACTCACCAGATTCACTGTCACCATGTTATGTCTTGTTCATAGATTTCCATTTTCTAATACGCCACATATCTGTGGTTTATATCATCTTTATTTTTAGACACCATGCCATGTGCCACCAATTGATACACTGAGTACTTTCTGTACAAAATATTGTTCACTAAAGAGTGTTACTGCACATTACACACAAAAATAATAAAAGGGAGACAACATCCACTGCCATGCCCTCCTCAATCCACTTGGTGACATTTTCAAAAAACATTTATCAGATTTGTGAGACACTATTTCGCACACAGAGCAATGCTGACCAATGCTAATCAGTCCATGCCCAGCCAAATGCGGGAAGATCCTGAACCCTAAGAATCTCCTCCAACAACTTTCCCACCTATGACATCAGGCTCACCGGCCCGTAGTTCCCTGGCTTGTTTGTCCTTGTTGTTGTTAAATAATGGTACGACATTAGCCACCCTCCAGTCTTCCAGAACTTTGCTAGTGGCTAATGTGAGGCAAATATCTCTGTACCGGTCGCCACCATTTCATCACTCGCTTCCCGCAATGCCCAAGAATGCACTTGGTCAGGCTTTGAGGATTAATTCATCTTAATGTGCTTTAAAAACACCAATATCTTCTCTCTGGTAATTAATATATGGTCAACTTTATTTGTATATGACCAACCACCAATTCCTTTGCTTCCATGATCTTCCCAGTAAAGATTGATCAGACATGTTCATGTAATATCTCCCGCATCTCTTGTGGACTATACAAAGATGGCAATGCTGAACTTTAGGGGGACCTATTCCTTCTCTAGCCACCCATGTAGCCTTAACATGCCTGCAGAATGTCTTGGGATTTTCCTTTATCCTGTTTGCCAGTTCTTTTTGCCCTCCTGAATGTCCTAAAGGACCTACTTCTTATTTTGAGACTGTGGCCTCATTCTTAGCTCCTTAACAAGAGGAAAGATCCTGTCTGAAACTGCCCTGTTGAGCACTTTAAGAATTTAGGACATTGCAATAAATTCAAACTATATACTTGCCCCATTGGCTGTATAGAGTCTCGCACTAATGTACAGTTAGCTTCCTCTGAACCTCGGACAGTGCATTAATCAATAAATAACAATGGCTTGTAAGAAGGTTTGCAAAATAATTGCTGGCAATTTTAATTATCATCTGAATTGGATAAAATCAAAGTGGCAAGAATGGCCTTGAGGATAAATTTGCAGAATGTATTCAGAGTAAGATGTGAGGAATCAATCCGAGGATATGAAGCGGAGTCAAGGGATATGGGGAGAAGGCAGGAACGGGGTACTGATTGGGGATGATCAGCCATGATCACATTGAATGGCTCGAAGGGCCGAATGGCCTACTCCTGCACCTATTGTCTATTGTCTATATGGTTTTACATCTGGCATTATGTAATGAAAGGATTAACTAATGATATCATAGTAAAGGATGCCATTTAAATAATGATCATCAGATGGTAGAATTCAAAATTCAATTTGAGGACCAGAAACTTGCATCTGAGGCTGGTTTCATAAATTTAGATAAAACCAATTACAACGATATGACGACAGAGTGGGCTAAAGTGGATTTGGGAAGCAGATTAAAGCGTCAGATGGTAGATCAGCAATGATAGATTCTTAAAGAGCTTTTTCATCAATCTCCGCAAAGCTAGATATTGGTGAGAAAGAAGAGCTCTGTGAGAAGACACGGCATCTGTGTTAACCAAGATATCAAAAAATGAACAAAAGGCAATCCAATATTGAGAAGATTAATGGTAGATCAAAGGATTGGTGATTTTATTTACAAACTGGCAAAGGATGACTAGAAAAGTCATAAAGAGGAATAAGATGAGTATTAGCATAAACTAGCACAAAACATAAAGAGCTTATTGACGAGATATAAAAATGAAGAGAATAGTTAAAATTAATTTTGGTACCTCAAAAAATGAGATTGGGGAATTGATAATGGATGTTAGAAAATGGGCAGATTTCCAGATGATTATTTTGGGTCAGTCTTCACTGTAGAAGACATGAAAAAACATCACAAGATGCCAGATAATCAAACTGCTGTGGGGTGGGCTGAAAGCAATCTTTATCACTAGAAATAAAACTACTGGCAAGATTGATGGGTCAAAAGGCTAAAAGTATCCCTGGACCTGATGGTCTGCATCCTAGAGACTGAACGGAAATGGTTGCAAATGCTTTGATTTTAACCTACCAAAATTACTTGGATTGCGGAGAAGTCCCAAAAGGATAGAAAAGATGCAAATGTAATGCTCCTATTTAAAATTAAAGTAGGAAACTATACAGCAGACCAGTTAGTCAGCCACTGTCAGTGGGAAACTGCTGGAATCTATTATTAAGGAAATAATAGCAGAACAATTAAGCAGAGTCAACGTAGTTTTATGAAATGAAAGTTGAGTTTGACAAATTTACCATAGTCCTTTGAGGCTGAGTAATGTGTTCAATAAAAAGGAACCAATTGATGGCGTGTTTTGGGATTTCAGAAGCCATTAGACGAGGTGCTACATAAAAGCTTACCATACATAATAAGAGTGTATGGGATTGGAGGTAATGGCACTAAGGAAAGTGGCCAACTACTAGAAAATAGAATCAGGATAAAGGGATTATGTTCAGATTTCCAAAAGGATCAATGCAATTCAGAGTGTGCTTTAACCAAATTTGTTGATGATACAAAGGCAGATGATTTACTGAGTGCAAAATTGTAAAGTGAAACGGTGAGATATTGCCAGATGGAGCATACTGGAGTAAAAAATGAGGTTTTTATTTGTAAGGAAACATGGAAAAGCACATTATTATTTAAAGGTAATGAGATTATAGGTTGTAATTCAAAAAAATGTGGAAGTCCTTACACATGAAACACAAAAAAGTTACAATGCAGGTACAACATGCAGTATAAAAGGAGATAGGTTAGGATGCAAGTATAGTGTGCCAGTGAGACCACAACTGAAGAATTCCCTTGGTGTCTATATTGCAGGAAGGAGGTGCCATATCCCTCTAAACCCTTCCTATCCATGTACCTTTCCAAATGTCTTTTAAATGATGTTATATTTTCTGCCTCAACTACCTCAATTGCCAGCTCATTCCGTATACCCACCATCCTCCAAGTTGCCCCTCAGGTTCCTAGTAAAGCTTTCCTCTCTCATCTTATTCTATGTCTTCACCCTATCAATTCCCCAATTTTATACACCTTAAAATCATGAGGGGTGTAGATTAAGGTGCATGGATACAGTTTACATTGACAGTGTAGGGGAGTTGAAAAATAGACAGTATTGGTTTAAGGTGAGATTGAAAAGATATAAAGGGGACCAGGAGGGTATGTTTTACATGCTGAGAGTGGTGAATACATGGAACAAGCTGTCTGTGGGTAGAGACTGGTGCGATCGCAATGTTTATGACACGTTATAGGGATAGGCATATTTTAGGACATGGGCCAAATGAGACTAGCTCAGGAAGGCATTTTGGTTGGCATGAACAAATTGTTGTAAGAAGGACTTGTGACTGTGCTGTACAGCTCCGTGACTGTGTGACTAATATATTTATAAAATGATTTAGGATTCTACTTTACCTTACCTAACATTGATATTTAATGGTTACTGATATTCTACAGTTTCTGAGTATATTTGCATCTAATTGTGTTATTTTAAAAAGCTTAATAAAAAGGTCCCACTCTCTTTGGTCAATTTTAGGAGCTGAGTTGAGCCTAAATTTGAGCCGTTTACAGGCTTACCATGTGAAGGGATCCAAACTGGGACTAGATAGGACCTTATATAAAGATTGGAAAATATTTCTTATTTTAAATTTATTTATTCTGGCAATACATCCAAGCACTTTATTTGATCACAGGAATCTTGTGATATTGGCATTGGGCCTTCACTGCAGAATGCACCATGACCCTTCCAAAATTCTTATTTACAACCTTGCCTAATAGTCCTGTGCTTGGTGTGGCCACTATCCAAGTGTTAGATTTTTCTTTACATGTTTCGTTAACACTATTCTGTTTCCTCATTGCACACATTGGTTTATTATTGCATCGTGTACCAGGATACAGTGAAAAACGTTGTTGGGCGTACTATGCGAGCATATCATACCATATATGAGTTAATTATGTAATATATACGAGAAAATAAACAGAGTGCAGAATGTCGTGTTGCAACTGCAGAGAAAGTGCAGATAAAAAAATGTACCTGGATCGCAACGAGGTAGATTGGCGATCAGGAATTCATCCTTAGTGCATGAGGTAAGTAGATGAGTTGATAATGGCAGGTGAGAAGCATTTATAAGTACATATATGATTGGAGTAGAATTAGGCCATTCGGCCTATCAAGTCTACTCCGCAATTCAATCATGGCTGATCTATCTTTCCCTCTTAACCCATTCTCTTATCTTCTCCCCATAACTCATATTAATCATGAATCTATACAGTATCAACCTTCTGTAAAAATATCCATTGACTTGGCCTCCACAGCCTTTTGTGGCAATTAATTCCACAGATTTGCCAGTATCTGACTAAAGGAATTCCTCCTAATTACCTTTCCAAAGGAACGTCCTTTAATTCTGAGGCAATGACCTCTGGTCCCAAACTCGCCCACAAGTGAAACGTCCTCTCCACATCCATGGTGGGATGTGCTTACAAGCTTCTGGTATGTTGTACCAGATGGGAGAATGGTGTGAGACATGCTTGATTATGGTGGCTGCTGCACCAAAGCAATGTGAATCAATTGGGAGGGATGTGGGGATGGGGAGGTTGGTTTGCGTGATGGACTAAGCTGTGTTCACCTAAACCATTTGTTTAAGATGCATTCTAAGATAATCTGTTGAAATTTGGGGACATGCTGCATTTCCTTTGCCTTCTGAGGAAGTTGAGGCATTGGTGTGATTTCTTGGCCATAGCGTCAAGATGGTTGGACCAGGACAAATTGTTGGCGATATTTACAGCAAGGAACTTGAAACATCACAAGTTCAGCGCCATGATAATGACTGGGACATGTATGCCACCCCGTTCCTGAAAACGATCACATTGAGGGAGAACTTGGTGTAATGACATCATGTTACAAAGCTCTCTGTCTTCTTCATGTTCCCCGTCTCATCATTGTTCGAGATCCAGCCTGATAAAGTTGTGTCATCAGTAAATATGAAATGGATTAGAGCATAATTTTGCTGGACAGTCTGAGTTCATAGGGAGTATAATAAGAGGCTAAGAATGCAGCCTTCCGAGCACCGATGTTGACAGTTATCATGGAGAATGTTTTGTTGTTCATCCATGCTGATTGCGATCTACAATTAGGAAGTCAAGGATCCGGTTGAAGACGGAGGCACTAAGTCCAGGTTTTTGGAGATGAGTTTGGTTGTTAAAGGTGGAGCTATGGTCTATGCATAGGAGTCTGATCCAGGTGTCCTTGTTAACAACATGTTCAAGAGATGAGTGTAAAGCCAGGGAGAAGACAACTACCATGCATCTGCTGTGGTAGTAGGCGAATTGATTAGTTCAAAGCTATCTGTGCGCCATGATCAAAGCACTTCACGGTGGTGGATATCAGAACCACCAGACTGTAGTTATTAAGGCATGTTATCTTGTTTATCATTGACACGGGATGATAGTAATCTTCTGAAAGAGAATGGGATCCTCGGAATGGAATAGTGAGACGTTAGGGATATCTGTGAATAGTCTTGCCAGCTGGTCCACACAGGACTTGACACGGCTGGGACTCAATCCAGACTAGTTGCTTACCACAGGTTCATTCTCGGGTAGGCCGATCTTACATAAGCAATGGAGACTGTGGGTGCAGGAGCACCCGCGGCTGTTTGGACAGGCAATGTCGTTTCGCTGATCTTGTGTTGAAAATGAGCGATGAATCATTGAGCTTATCCAGGAGTGGTGCATTGTTGCTAGCAATACTAATTGACAGGTGGTTAGTCTTGATTCTGGTTTGCTCTCAAATTGTCTCGTGGAATCCCTGATGGCTTTACAAAGGTCATACCTAGAATTTGTATACAGGTTGGAATTACTAGAACACTTCACAAATGGTCTTCATTCGGGAGTGGATCTCATGGCTCATCCATCATTTTCAGTTGAGAAACACTTGACTTCTTTGGCATGCAGACCTCTACATATGAGATTGTGCACATAGAGGGAGTGCAGCGTAGGTTCACCAGGTTGATTCCCGGGATGGCAGGACTGACATATGATGAAAGAATGGTCGACTGGGCTTATATTCACTGGAATTTAGAAAGATAAGAGGGGATCTTATAGAAACATGTACAATTCCTAAGGGATTGGACAGGTTAGATGCAGGAAAAATGTTCCTGATGATGGGGGAGTCCAGAACCAGGGGTCACAGTTTAAGAATAAGGGGTAGGCCATTTAGGACTGAGATGAGGAACAACTTTTTCACCCAGAGAGTTGTGAACCTGTGGAATTCTCTGCCACAGAACGCAGTGGAGGCCAATTCACTGGATGTTTTCAAGAGAGTTAGATAGAGCTCTTAGGGCTAACAGAATCAACGGATATGGGGAAAAAGCAGGAACAGGGTATTGATTTTGGATGATCAGCCATGATCTTATTGAATGGCGGTGCTGGCTCAAAGGGCTGAAAGGCCTACTCCTGCACCTATTGTCTATGTTTCTATACTTACTGATGATGTCTGTGACATCAATGGTATGTTCATTTATGTATGGCCACTGAGTCCTTGAATACATAGCGGAGAAGCATTTTGGCGGCACACTGTTACCTCAACAGCCTAGTTTAAGGGCCCAGTTATGATGAACAAGGCCATGGGGTACTTTGTTTCAAGGGCAGATGGAGTAGTACAGTACATTGAGTGCAAGCTTCACATCCGCATGGGTTGGGAAGTAAACCTCTTGGTGCTGGGAATGGTGAAGTAATCAAAAGAGAGTTGAGTTTGAGGTTAGTCTATTGTCACGTGTACCGAGGTACAGTGAAAAGCTTTTGTTGCGTGCTAACCAGTTGATGAGCATGTGAGTGAAAATAAGTGATAGGTTGTGGGGAAGTATAGATGGGGGAGGAATGGGACTGATGTGATTGCTCTACTGGGAGCTGGCATGCGATGAGTGGCCTCTCTCTGTGTTTTAACAAGCATGACATTATTACGAATCGTCAATGTATGAATATTATCTTTTTAATTTACTGTGCCAAAAAGGTCTGAATTCATACTGATGATTTATCTCTGTGGATTACTGATCTTGATCTGGCTGCCAAGGAACAGGTTATCAGATGGAGAGTTGACATTGACAGGAAGTCAAAATAGTTCAATTATCCTGGAGACATCCTGTCATTTAAATCATCTGGGAACTGGATAAAAATAACCTCAAGCAGATATACAAACTGTTGGTGGAACTCAATGGGTCAAGCAGCATCTGTTGGGGGTGAAAGGAACTCTCCTTGTTCCAAACATGCCCCAGCAACATTCTTCTTTTCTAATCATGTTTTTGCACAGATGCATTGTTTTTTTTGCCGTTTCTTTTCTTTTCTTTAAGATAATTTATGTTTTTATGTTTGTCTGAGTCTCTGTGCCTGAGATACTGCTGCAAGCAAGATTTACATTGTACCTGTACCTCCCCGTACTTGTGCACATGACAATACTTCACTTGCTTGTGTCAAAGACTTGTTGAGGCTTGGATTGTGTAACTGTAAACATGTTGTTTTTCAGTAATCTTATCGGGCTATTAATTATTCTTTTGTACCAGATTTAACTTCTCCTGGTTTGCTGAGCAGGGAACTGCTTCAAGTAGCTTAACCTTTGTGCAGTTACATGTTGTGCCTCTTGGTCAGATCATTAACATGAAGCTTCTTGATGAGCAAGGCACCTAAGACTACATTTATTTTGATTTCCATGGTGGTGCCAGAAGCTGGTTCCTGATTTTCTCCTTAATAACGGTGAACACTGATGATCTGAATGTTATTTCTACTGCAAAATACAGGCCAATCTGTTCATTAACCTGGGAGCTCCATTAATCATAGATATGTACAGCCTGTCCTCAGAGCATTCAGAATAAACTGCTGGCATGCTCAGCAGTCTAATTACACATATTGAAATTCCTACAGAGAGGGGTTATAATATGAGGAAAGAGGTATATTGACCTTTGCTCTCTCTCTCATTTTACAGTTTCACTGTGAAGGTTTCTGCAGCTGTGTCGGGCCATGGGATTCCAAATGTAATAGGTGAGCACTGAACAAAGCAGATACATCCAACCCGGCCATCACGTGAGTCGGTCTCATTCAGGGCCATCCAATGGTTCAAAGCAAACCCGCTGGTGCTGCTATTTTGATCCAGCCTAAGCCCTGTGTTCGCCTGCTGTGGGGAGTCTGCAGTCAATCGCCTTCCATGACAGTGGCAGGCCCAGTACATTGGAGGCCTTTCTTCATGGCAGTTCTGCCATGTGGGGCTATGGGTTGGTGGCGGTCAGACCTGAGGTGGCACAGACTGAGGTCTCGCCCCCATACCTCTCCGATGGCCTCCGATAGCTTGTGCAGTCAAAGAGCTTTTCTCACCACCAGTAAGACAGTCAGAAACAGTCATAAGATCATATCATAAGTGATAGGAGTGATCATTCGGCCCATGAAGTCTACTCTGCCATTCAATCATGGCTGATCTATCTCTCCCTCCTAACCCCATTCTCCTGCTTTCTCCCCATAACCTCAGATACCCGTACCCGTTGTAATATGTTTTTAATACCTTTAAAAAATGTGGGCGTTTTTTGTAAATTAGAAAAATGTCCATTCATTGCAAATTATATCAGAAGCATTAATATGAAGTTGGAAAAGGGAATACATGATGTGTAATTGGTGTCTCAGATCAGTGTCAGTGTACAATCCTGGACTCATTGCTGGGTGTGGGAGAGCCAGGGTCTAATCCTCAGCTTTTTTTGTACTTCCATGTCACAGTGTGCAGGAGTATAGGAGGCACAGTGGCACAAATGTGGAGTTGCAGCCTTACTGCGTCAGAGACCCGGGTTGGATCCTGACCACGGGTACTGCCTGTACATAGTTTGTACGTTCTCCCTGTGACCACATGGGTTTTCTCTGGGTGCTCTGGTTTCCTCCCACACTCCTAAGACGTACAGGTTTGTTGGTTAATTGGCTTCTATAAATTGTCCCTAGTGTACAGGATAGTGCTGGTGTACAGGGGGATCTTTGGTTTGCGCAGTCTTGGTGGAGTGAAGCGTCTGTTTCCACACTGTGTATTTAAAGTTTGGAATATGCTGAAAAACACACTTCAGCAAATCAGCTAATTGATTCAACGATTCAGTGATACTTTATTGTCACCTGTACCTAGCTACAATGAAATGCTTTATTTTGCATACAACCTGCTAAAATCATACAGCAGACCCCACCTAGGCAGTACACAACAATTGCCACGTTTCGGGCGCTGACAAAGTAACAAAAGTTCGCCGAACAGTCCTATCTTCTGCCTGCCACCCCCCCCCCCACCACTTGATGGCTGCCTGATGGGTCCCCTTTTGTTCTCGACGGCCCCTTGCCGTTCTCAGTGAACAAATGCAATTTCAGTAACTGCAGTGTACAGTGAGAGGCATTTAGACCCTGTATCCTGTTTGTCTCGAAACTCATCTGAGTCCTTTTACCTCCTGCTGTCCTTGCCTTTATGCCTCGTCGAATGGACTTGAACATATTTATCTAAAAGCTTTTTAAATATGTATCTGAATAATGAGAACATGGTTTTCTCTTTGCAGCTTGTGATCCTAACTTATAAACATCCATTGTTTTCTTTCCCTAAGTTCTGAATGCAAATCTTCAGCTGGACAAACTGAAGAAAAAAGGAGGGATTGAGAGAACGCTGTTCCTCAATTATCAACGGCCACAACACACATTCCAATTCGTCCTGAGCAATTTGGAACGCTTCACCCAACAAGAATTTGTTGTTTATCTTACTGTAAGTGTCTCCTTCAAAAGTTTACAACCAAAAGGTTTATTGTAGTTCCTGCTTAGCTACGCAGACTGTCGATGAGACATGTAGGCAAGTTAGGCCGAAGAGCCTGCCTCCACGCTGTATGACTTGACTACTATAAGGTTTAAGGGTTTTTTTTAATTTAAAGATACTGACTACTTGCTAGGGTATATAATTGCATGTTTGTGGTTACTGTCTGGTACCTGACATTGGGCTTGGCTGCATGTACTTGAACCTATTCAACCAAAAACTTCTTGAACATAATCATCTATGCCAGGCTTGTCATGCAAATTATTTTAATTTCCAATTTTCCAAGCCCCAGAGCAGAGGTGTAACTGGAGAGCATAGGTTTATGGCACAGAGTAAGCAATTTAGAGGGGATGTCAGGAATAGTTCTTTTCATCCAGAGGGTGGCTGAAACTTGGAATGCATTGCCTAAGTAGGTGGCAGAGGCAGAGAAGTTCACTATGTTTAAGAAGTATCTAGCTGAAGACTTGGGGCATGTTGGTCGGCATGGGCAAGTTAAGGTGAAGGGTCTTTTTCCACGCTGCATCACTCTCTGCTCTATGACTTAGAATGGAGATGAGAAGGAATTAATTGCCACTAATGGCTGTGGAGGTCAAGACATTGGGTATTTTTAAAGCGGAGGCTGATGGGTTCTTGATTAGTAAGGATATGGTGACATGCAGGAGAATGGGGTTGAGAGGGAAAAATAGATAAGCGATGATCAAATGGCAGAGTAGATTCAATGGGCTAAATGGCCTAATTCTGCTCCTATGACATGATTTAATGGTCATATGGACTTGAATTGCCATGGCGACAGACCAAGTGTTGGTAAATGAGATCAGAATAAATGGATACTTAATGGTCAGCATGGACATGGCGGGCTGAAAGATCTGCTTCTGTGCCATATAACACTACATCTCTATCTACAACCCTTTTCCAAAGTTCTGAGTACTAATTGTAGAAACATAGAAAACGGAACATGTGTAGGAATAGGCCATTTGGCCCTCGAGCCAGCTTCAATATGATCCAGCCAGCTTCAATATGATTGGCCCTTCGAGCCAACTTCCACCAGGTCATCACAAATGTCCTCATTCTTCAGAGAACGGGGATTCCCCTCCCCCACTATAGATGAGGCTTGCACCTGGGTCTCCTCCATACCCCGCAACACTGCCCTCTCTCCCCATTCCCCCACTCACAACAAGGGCAGAGTCCCCCTGGTCCTCACCTTTCACCCCACCAGCCGGCACATACAATATATAGTCCTCCGCCAGTTTCGCCTCCTCCAACGTGCCCCACCACTCGCCACATCTTCCCATGTCCCCCCCCCCCCCGTCTGCCTTCCGCAAAGACCGCTCCCTCCGCAACTCCCTTGTCCAATTCTTCCCTTCCCTCCCGCTCCACCCCTTCCCCGGGCACTTTCCCTTGCAACCGCAAGAGATGCTACACTTGTCCCTTCACCTCCCCCCTCTACTCCTTTCAGGGGCCCAAGCAGACCTTCCAGGTCTGACAGAGGTTCACCTGCACCTTCTCCAACCTCATCTACTGCACCCATTGCTCTAGATGCCAGCTGATCTATATCGGTGAGACCAAGCGGAGGCTTGGTGATCATTTCGCCGAACACCTCCGCTCGGTCCGCAATAACCAACCCGACCTCCCGGTGGCTCAGCACTTCAACTCCCCCTCCCATTCCGTATCCGACCTCTCGGTCCTGGGCCTCCTCCACGGCCAGAGTGAGCAACACTGCAAGTTGGAGGAACAGCACCTCATATTCCGCTTGGGGAGTCTGCATCCTCTGGGCTTAAACATTGAATTTTCTCAATTCTGTTAACCCTTGCTGTCTCCTCCCCTTCCCACCTCTCCCTCAGCCTTCAGGCCCTGGCATTCCCTCTCTCTCTATCTCTCCCCCACCCAAGTAGCACTGGCTTCTCATTTTCACACTACAAACAGCTTACAATGGCCTGTTTCCTTTATCATCGATACTTTTTTGCATATCTTTCATTCATTGTTCTTTATCTCTCCACATCACCGTCTATATCTCTCGTTTCACTGATCCCTAACCAGTCTGAAGAAGGGTCTTGATCCGAAACGTCGCCTATCTCTTTCGCTCCTTTAGATGCTGCTGCACCCGCTGAGTTTCTCCAGCCTTTTGTGTAACCCTCGATTCTCCAGCATCTGCAGTTCCTTCTTTAACATTCAATATGATCATGACTGATCATCCAAAATCAGTACCTTGTTCCTGCTTTCTCCCCATATCCCTTGATTCCATTAGCTTCTTCAGCTATACTTACTGAGGCAGAAAGTAGGGCTCAAGAGAACACTGGCCATAATATGTGTTCCAATTAGCCTTTGGAAAGCCAAGCAGAGGGAATGTTGTATGAGAGACATTAATGCACGTGCAAATCTTGTCTATGCATTTCAATGGGTTTAAAAAATCATGAGACGCACTGCAAACTAGTTTGACCCCGCTCAGTGTAACTAACATGCACCTGCAGCAATGGCCATTTGATGTAGTAACTGTGACAGATTTTTACTTTCCTCTGGCCCTGTTCAGAGAGAATGTAACTGAAAACCTTCTCGCCTGTATCAGATTTCCGCAGTGTTGTGGGTAAGCGCTGAATCAACTGAGCCAGGTTGTGTTAAGTTGCAATGAAATGTACGAAGTGAAGTAGAAGTTCGGAAAAAAACAGGAACGTTTCTAACTGATTGAGTTTCAGTACGAAAACAGATCAATTTCTAGCAGTATATTTGTAGTCTTAATATTTCCTGACCAATCTATCCTTGGTTGGTGGCTGGAGGGCTGAGACTGGGCAAATCTAAAGAAAAATAAACTTTGAAACCAATTTATTCTTAATGGAGGGAGAGAGGGACATGGAGAGAGGAACACGGAGTCACATATAGAGGGTCACGGAGGCACAGAGAGAGGGCCACAAAGGCACACAGAGAGGGCCACGGAGGCACAGAGAGAGGGTCACGGAGGCACAGAGAGAGGGTCATGGAGGCACACATATAAAGAGGGCCACGGAGGCACACAGAGAGGGACACGGAGGCACATATAGAGAGGGTCACGGAGGCACGACGTGAGGCGGTGCGTAATGCGTCGAGGCGGCTGCGGGCCGAGAGGCTGTTGCCGCGCAGAATTTTTGAACACGGTCAGTTTTTCCGAGCCCCGCGCGATGCCGGGACCAGCTCCGCACAACTCCACATGGCTCCGGCCATCGAAGTGAGACCGGCCCCGCGAGTCCAGACGGCTCAAGCGACCACGTTAGGTCGTGCTCACCGCATGGAGTCGCATGCTGGTCGGACAGGCCCTTTAATCTCCACTCAACCTCCAATGCTCCAGTGAGAACAAAACAAGTTTGTTCCACAGAAGATAGACACAAAGTGCTGGAGTAACTCAGTGGGTTAGGCAGCATCTCTGGAGAAAAGGAATAGGTGACGTTTCTGGTACCAGGTAGCATTCTGGTAAACCTCTTGTTCACTTTTCACATCCTTTCTGTTATGAGGTGACCAGAATTGCATACAATACTCCAAATATGACTTAAACAGATTTTTATAAAGTGGCAACATGACTTCTCGACTCTTCTGCTCAAAGCCTCCATGAATGAAGGCAAGCATACCATATACCTATCACTTTACCTACTCATGTGGATGCTTTCAGGAAATGTGTTGATACTTTCAGTGATTATTTGTGAGGGATCATGAAATAAATAAATAAATGCTACATGCCTGGACCTATCGAGAGAGAAATTGGATTCTCAGTGTGTAAATTTGGGTGAAATCATGAAATGATCCAAAGCAACAATGAAGCGAATATTTTAATATGCTGGACACAATTTTGCCATGATGTCACTTCTCATAGCATGTATACTGGAAATTAGCATGTCATTATGCAAGAATGTATTGGCAGGAAGTAATTTGCTAAATTGCAGACTGGGCTGAAAAGGACACAGCAAATGCTTGTAGTTACTTGTGTCTGTATCATGCAATTAATAGTTTTGCATGAATAATGATGGACTATAGACTATCTTCTGTGAGTATCATCAATTATGTACAAATGTAATTGCATGTAAACATGATATGAAGTTAAAATGAAAGACAGTAATCATTTTAATCTGTTTGTAGTAATGTGACAATGAGTGGATTAAAGTTACTACTATGATCTTATATTATATTATAAAAAGAATGCTGCAGTTTTCTGCTGTGGTATCATTCTGTAATTGGACTAGGGGTGGAAAGCGAATGGGATTCATCCCTGAAAATGAAGGGTTCGGAAGAAAAAGCGATGGGTTTTCAGGTTGTTGTTGCATCGTGACGATTTGCGCATTTTATCCATTGGCACCCACTAGAGAGATACTTGAAGGTTCTTCCTCAAAGAAACTGGAGCAACATATCTAATGGAACAAGTTAGATAAGAGAATCCTTAATAAACCATAACATTGCATTTATCCGTGCCATTTCATGGTGGATAGCAAAAATCCTTTATTGGCACTGCATGAAAGACCATGTGAGGGTCACCATCTAGTGACGGGCTGCATTTACCAAATACTTTACTGGGTTTTACTTGTGGAGACTTGCCTTCACATGATCCATGTTAGCACAGAGCAATACTTTTTTTTTAAGAGCTGAGATCAGAGATTCAGTTCCAATGAGGCCCATCCCATCCTCGGCACTTTCTACAGGGGCACCATAGAGAGCATTTTGACCAGCTGTATCTCTGTCTCGTTTGGGGACTGCAAAGCCTCTGACTGGAAGTCCGTGCAGAGAGTGGTGAGGACGGCAGAAAAAATCATCGGGACTTCTCTTCCTTCAATCCGGGACATTGTGTGCAAACGTTGCTTGTCCAAGGCCAACAGCATTATAAAAGACCCCACACATCTCCATCATGGACTGTTCACTCTGCTGCCCTTGGGCAAAAGGTATCGTAGTATAAGGAGCAGAACGGCCAGGTTTTGCAACAGCTTCTTCCCCGAGCCATCAGACTATTGGATTCCATGTAATGTGCCGCCACTATTAACCATTTTATCTTTTTATCTAATTTATCCTTTTGTTATTTTATGTTGCACGGTGAGCTAGATGCAACAAAATTTCGTTCAGACTTGCATTTATTGGTGTATTTTGGTTATTGGTGTATCTTTTGATTGATTGATTGATTGATTGATTGATTGATTGATTGATTGATTGATTGATTGATTGATTGATTGATTGATTGATTGATTGATTGATTGATTGATTGATTGATTGATTGATTGATTGATTGATTGATTAAGAGCCAGTATTGTGCCATGGTGAAACCACTCCAGCAGCTCCGTCGGGTTTTGACTGGAGCATCCACCAACATTGTTGATGTGGTGCAGTGCGGGCCTGCTGAAATACTGCTGCAGTGGGAACACCTCTGACAGCAATTACCTCATGTTATGCTACCCCCATTGTTGCTTGTTTGTAGTGAAGAGTGGGATTCTTGTCTGCTCCATAGTATTGGCAGATACATGCCAATATCTTAGGCTTCACTTTCCTCATGTTATTGTTTGTGAATATAGAACAGTACAGCAGAGGAATAGGCCATTATATTCACTATTTCCATGCCTAATATAATGCAGTCAAACATCTCCTTGGACTTCATGTGATCCATATCCATCCATTCCCTGCATATCCATGTGCCTACCAAATAGCATCTTAGATGCTACTATTGTATCTGCTTCCACTGCCAGCCCTGGCAGCATGTTCCAGAGTGGGAAGCTTGGCTGCTCCTCAGTGCCTGCATATTCATGCTTGTAC
Organism: Raja brachyura; assembly: GCA_963514005.1. Next base: position 30,192,211 of record OY740782.1, on the reverse strand, counting down.
GTATCTCAGGTATTCCTTTCCGTGTGTTTTTGCTTGTAAATTGTCAGTACCCTGTCACTTTAAATGTTTCAAAAGCTATTGAAGCATTGAAATATTACAAAACTCCACAAAAGCTTTCAGAAATGTTGTTACCCACTTGCAATACTCCCCTTTAATTGAATGCATCTTTTAAAATGAAACATTCATAAATATATTATTAACATGTTATATCTTTAAGTGTGGAAAATTGTCTTCATGGGAACCATGCAAGTCAGAGTCAGACGAGCTCCGATAATAACTAAAACTATGTTTTGACCTGTTGTTGCTTGCAAAGGACAAATGAAAATGTCAAATAATTCCATGCTACAGTATCCATCAATGATCAATCTTCTTTTTATCACCATGTGCAGTTTCAAATGTATTTTAATGTTTAAAAATAAGATAATTGAACGATAATCGTGCAAAATTTTGCTAATTTAAGTGTTTTTATTTATCTCTTTCAGGATGTATTTCGTGACAAATTAACACCAATTACTGTGAGCTTAAATTACAGTTTGGATGAATCTCATCCTTCAGGGGATCTTAAGCCAATAATTAACTATTACAGTGAAACGTTCCTTCAGAAAGTGGTGAGAACAAATATTTATTATTTAGTTCAATCTATTGTCAGATGTATTGTGGGTCATATTTAAAGCTGTGTGTTAATCATTTTTCTCTGTTTTCATGATTGACCTGAGTCTTAAAATACGTAGGTAAAATTGGAAAAGGTTACCTGCATACGATTGTGAAGGTTTTATCAAGTGTAAATATGATTTCATTCTGAGCATGAGAATGAAAATGAAAACGAAATGTGCAACAACAGTATATAAATTATTCCAGGAAGCTTAACGTCTGCAGGTAAAAAAACTATGTATGTGTCAATTATGTAGTTGTGTGGAATGAGAAAATATGGCCACAATCCCCCTCATTAACCCGATTTCTCCTAGGAGACCTTATATTTTTTTAAATAGATAATTGCACTTAACAGATGCAATGATTGCATTGCATCCCTAATCCATCTGGAAGAATTATGGTTATTATTTTGCCAGGGTAAGTATGTGCCTTTAGCAAAGACTATAGTTAATTAACTACATTTCATTAGTGATAATCCATTATATTTGTCTAAATCCAATCTAGATGGGGATTTGGGCAATGCTTACACCAATAAACACATTGCATCATTGTCAGTGAAGTACCGGGTTCATAGATTTTGTCTGCAGTATAATTACCAAGATGCAGAGGCCCCTGCAACTCCACTTCCTGGAACTTGTCATTTGTGGCTCCAGAGAGATTTGTGAATACCACCTATGCACCAATTTCTGCTGCTGTGCTTCCAAGTAAATGCTAAATGCAATGTTCTGCTTAAATTCTACATGCAAAAATGTTACCATAAGCATGCTGCTTGTGAAGTCTGCAATTGTAGCAAATCCCTTGGTGTTGTTAGCTACGGAACAATAATCAGCTGCATTGTGGTTCAATTAACAGAGGGAATCTAAAGTAATAATTGTGAACACATTATCTAAATTGTTTCTGTTGGGATATGGCATAGTACAGGATGGGGCCTTCAGTATTCACTGTCATTTACTCCTTGCATTCATTCATTGATTTAAATGCCGTGTGGTATCTGGTACCATGGTTATATTCAAAAGATTAACAAGAGAGTACAGGACAGTTTTTTTTGTGTAAGAAGGAACTGCAGTTGCTGTTTTAAACCGAAGATAGACACAAAAATCTAGAGTAACGCAGCAAACAGCATCTCTGGACAGAAGGAATTTGTCTGAGGAAGGGTCTCGACCAGAAACGTCATCCGTTCCTTCTATCCAGAGATGCTGTCTGTCCTGCTGAATTACTCCAGTTTTTTGTGTCTAGGACAGTTTTTTTGTTTGACAGCACCCTAATTTTGCAGGCCAGTCTTTATCACCCAGAGGATGTTTCCCTCAAAAAGATAGACATGAAGCGCTGAAGTAACTCAGCGGGTCAGGCAGCAGCTCTGGAGAAAAAGGATGGGTGATGTTTCAGAAGAAAGGTACCGACTTGAAACGTCACCCATCCTTTTTCTTCAGAAGAAGGGTCCCGACCCGAAACTTCTCCCATCCTTTTTCTCCAGAGATGCTGCCTGACGCGCTGGATTACTACAGCACTTTGTGTCTATCTTCGGTGTATACGAACATCTGCAATTCCTTTCTACACGGTATATTTACCTAAAATGGCTTTTACAGAAGCCTATCATTGCTTTTCGTTGCTTTAAAAATCTGAATTTAGAGAGATCAAGTGTCAGAAATAACAAACAAGAGAATTACAGAAACATTCTTAAACTTCCAAAATTAAAATTGCCTAGCTTATTCTACTTCAATGCAAGCTGTCTTATGGATTGGCATTAAGTGTGGTAAATCTATGAAAAACATATGTGACATTGCTGACACCACATGTCTTCTTATTTACAACTCGGAGATCACATTTCAAGATTTAATGCTATCATGGTAACCAATGTTGAAAAGTTATTCGGTGATAAACCTTCATGTCACCATGGTCATTTTGACATGACATATTGGAGTTTCGTCTCAACTCCCTTATCCTTCCTTAGAAACGGGAGTAGTTAAAACTTTTTTTTTTTTAAGTTCGTTCAAGGCTATTTTCCGAAACAGTAGCTACATCCTGTAGCCTGTAGCAGTGGCTAGTTGTTTCAAGAGGAATTATTGGCTGTTAGTCACTGGCACCCTCTTGCTCCTTCCTTAATCACCTCATTAACTTGGGCTTCATGTGGACAGACTTCAAAGAGTCCTGGGAAATCCCAAAGACATTAACTAATTTTTTTGCCTGTTTTTCTCTTGACTAGGGAAAGTTACAATTTGATGGAAATTTCAATTTAGTCTGAATTCTGATTATTTGATTTATTTGCCTTTTGTTAACTGGATTGATAAAAAAAATCCGACATTGCGTAACTCTTTTAAATATCACTCTGGTTTAAACAATTCATAACTAAACTGTTTGGCATTGATTAAGGTACAAATCCAAACTAAATCTTGCTGGAATCCATTCATCACACCCGCACATTGGCGTGATAACACATCTTTTGATGTGTTGCCGTGAAATCCCCATCAACAGAAGATGCCAACCATTATAAATCATTAAGCACGGATCGCTATGACCATTAGTAGCTTTGATCTTTAAAAGAGTAAACAACAAACTGCTTGGTGAATTCAGCGAGTCAAGCAGCATCAGTAGAAGCTAGGGGTGGTTGCAACATTACTGAGAATACAGTGAGAAGATAATATACAGAAGTGAGAGGGAGGAATGAGACTGGGCTTGTATTCACTGGAATTTAGAAGGATGAGAGGGGATCTTCTAGAAACATATAAAATTCGTAAGGGATTGGGCAGGCTAGATGCAGGAAAAATATTCCCGATTTTGGAGGCGTCCAGAACCAGGGGTCACAGTTTAAGAATAAGGGCTGAGATGAGGAAAAACTTCTTTCACCCAGAGAGTTGTGAATCTGTGGAATTCTCTGCCGCAGAGGGCAGTGGTGGCCAATTCACTGGATGTATTCAAGAGAGAGTTAAGTTAGATAGAGCTCTTCGGGTTAATGGAATCAATGGATATGGGGAGGAAAGCAGGAACAGGGTACTGATTTTGGATCATCAACCATGATCCTATTGAATGTCAGTGCAGGCTCGAAGGGCCGAATGGCCTACTCCACCTATTTTTTAATGTTTCTATGTGTAAATAGGCAATTTACAAACTCTAAAAGTGTTCAACACATTTTAATGATAACACAAGGTATTACATACATCCTCAAATACTGGCTACATTCTTCTAGTGAACCGTATCCAGGAAGGGGAAGGCGTTATGATTGATGTTAACTAGGCGGGGTTAATGGTACTGAGGTAACTATGTTATTGGTTGCATGCAAAACCATCTACATCCTTCCCCTTAGAAAATTTAAAAGAAACAGACCGTTGTCACTACAACAGAATTAAACAGAATCGCCATAACGAACAGGTGGCTTGCTGATCCGGCCCGAGCGCGTACGGATGCCTCCCCCTTCCCCCGGAGGAGCAGAAAAAACAGGGGGACCCGAGACAGCAGGGGAACCAGGGAAGGGCGGTGGGGTTGGAGGAACAGCGGAGGGAGAACCGCGACCGCCAACAGGTGACCCGCACAGAGGGGAACCGGGCGCTCGATATGGGGACCGAGGCATGCAGGGAACGCTGGCTGGGACAGGAGCCGGCTGCTGGTATGAGAGCGGCGGGGCATAGGGGCCTGCGGCTTCGGCTCATTAACCGCAAGCAGGTGTTGTCGGCTTCTACGGTAGATGGTTCCCTCATAGTCGACCAGATACGAACGAGGTGAGTCGGCCACCCCAACCACAGTAGCCAGACGGGAGTGACCACTGGCGGTTTGCAATCGAACAACCTGTCCAGGCAACAGAGGATCGAGCGGTCTGCACGACCGATCGTGGGAACGCCGCTGGCTGTCATGTTTCTCTTGAATGCGCCTCTGCACAGAGGCAGGCTCCAGCACCCGAGGTTTCAGCTGGCGCTGGGCAATCGGGATGGTAGATCTGGTTGTTCTGGACATCAGACGCTGAGCAGGGGACCCCATGGCCGGATCTCTGGAAACATTCCTGAGGTTCAGGAGATCCAAATACAAATCAGAGTTAGACAGTCTCGCTTGTTCCATCAGAAGCTTGGCGCTGCTGACGGCCCGTTCAGCAAGGCCGTTGCTCTGTGGGTACTCCGGGCTGCTGGTGAAATGCACAAAATTCCATTTGTCAGCAAAACTTTTGAACTCACGGCTGGTAAACTGCCTGCCATTGTCAGTCTGCAGCCTGACAGGGGACCCAAACGTGGAGAAGTGTTTCCGTAGCTTCCGGATCACCATCTCCGACATGAGGGATGTCAGCAAATCCACCTCGAACCAGTTTGAGTACGAGTCGACCAGGACAAGGTAGTGGTTACCACGCCACTCGAAGATGTCGGCAGCCAGCGAGGACCAGGCCAAGGCAGGAGCGGGCTGTTGCAGCAGGGGCTGTCGCTGCTGATGTGGAGCAAGACTGTTGCACGTGGAGCAGGCAGAAACACGGTCTCGAATATATTTGGCCATTCCAGGCCAGTAGAATTGGCACTGAGCGTGGGCGAGTGTTGCATCGACCCCGGGGTGTCCGCTGTGGGCTGCGCAGTAGTAAGAATCGAACAGGGAGGACGGGACCACCACTTTATGTCCCTTAACGATAACGCCATTCTGGAGCACCAGTTCGTCACGGACCAGGAAGAAGGGCTGTGTTTCAGGCGGTGCAGCGGAGCGCTTTGTTGGCCACCCTGATTTAATCACAGACGCAAGCCGTTGCAAAACTGGATCGGCAGCGGTGTGCTCGGCCAAAAGCTGCAGCTGCTTGGTGGGAATAAAATTGACGCCCAGTACGAGCAAGTCCTCTGTTTCGTAGGGGTGGCGAGCACAGGAGGCCCGCGGGGCGCGCGATAACGTGTCCGCGATGTGCATCTCGGTGCCTTTCTTGTAGACGATGTCGAAATCAAAGCACTGGAGCTGCAGCATCATACGCTGCAGCCTGGCAGGGGCAGCATGAATCGGCTTGTTCAGGATTGTCACCAGTGGCTGGTGGTCGGTTTCGACTGTAAATCTGCTGCCAAACAGGAAGTCTCTGAACTTGGAGCAGGCAAACACCACCGCAAGCAGCTCCTTCTCGATCTGAGTGTACCGCTGCTCGGTGTCCGTCATGGTGCGGGAGGCATAGGAGACAGGATGTAACGATCCATCGACAGATTGGAGGCATGCCGCGCCCAGGCCGAACTTAGAAGCGTCACATGTGACGGTGATGGGGCGACTCGCATCAAAAAATCGCAACGTCGGAGTGTTAATCAGTTTCGACTTGAGACAGTCAAACGCCTGCTGGTGCTGTGGGAGCCAGACCCAGGCGATATCCTTTTTTGTCAGCTGCCGCAGGGGAGCACTCAGCTCACTGAGATTTGGTACAAACTTCCCAAGGTAGTTCACCATGCCCAAGAAACGTTGTAGACCTGGCACGTCGGTGGGGGCTGCCATCTCAGAGATGGCCGCTGCCTTCAAAGGGTCGGGTTTTAGTCCGTTAGAGGTGAAAACGTGTCCAACATACGTGACTTCTGAGACACGAAACCGGCACTTCTTTGGGTTCAGCTTCAGGTTGGCCTTTCGCGCCCGATCCAGGACGCGGCGGAGGTTCTGGTCATGTTCGGCAATGTCCTTCCCATAGACTAAGATGTCATCCACGATGATGGCACATGGCAGGCCCGAGAATATCTGCTCCATCGTTCGCTGGAACACCTCACTAGCGGAATTGATGCCGAATGGCATTCGCAGGAATTTGAATCTGCCGAATGGTGTGGCGAAGGTTGTCAGGTCAGAAGATGCTTTGTCCAACGGGATCTGCCAGAACGAGTTCTTAGCGTCTAGGACCGAAAAGACGGTGGCTTGCCCGACCTGAGCCGCCACGTCCTCAACAGACCGCATGGGGTAGTGTGGTCGCCTGATGGCAAGGTTTAAGTCCTTGGGGTTGATACACACACGTATTTCATTCTTGTCTTTCTTTATCGTGGCAACCATGGTGGAGACCCAATCGGTGGGCTCGCTGACCACTTCTAGCACCCCCTTGTCGACCATGTTGTTAAGCATCGCCTCGACCCTGTCTTTCATGGCGTGGGACACCCTGTGAGGTGCGCGGACCACGGGTTGTACATTTGGGTCAATGGAAATATGGTATGTCAGTGGTAACTTTCCCAGGTCATCGTTGAACAGGTCCTGGTATTCTGCAATCGGGTTAAATGACAGTTGCACTTTGTGGACCGTGTGGTCGAAGGACACCAGGCCGAGATCTTGGCACGCACGGTTTCCCAGCAGGGTAACACAGTCAGAGTTCAAAACATAAAAAATCAAGTTTCTCGTGGCCTTCTGTAGCCTGCAAGTTAAAGTGGCCCTCCCCACAGGCCTGAGAATTTCTCCACCATAGGCATGCAGTGTAGCATTGTCAGCGACCAAGGCCTCATTAGTCCTTATCTTGTTGAAAAGATTTATTGACAAAACATTGACCTTTGCCCCAGTATCTAACTTCGCAAGGAAGGTTACATTGTTGACAGTCACAGACACGGAGGGATCAAGACGTTGGCCAGGTGCCTGGAGGAGGGTAAACACATTCGAATCCTCGGGAGAATTAATTGGATCTGCATCATAGGATTCAGCAACATCGGGCTGTGGGTTGGAACAGCTATCAGATTGTTTAAGCATGTTTAGACTGGGTCTGGAAATCTGTACCTGTCTCCCACGAGAACGGAATGAGCGGCAGGCAGAAGCGAAATGATTCAGTTTGTTACAAAAATTACAAGCCTTGCCATAGGCAGGGCACGTCGACCGTCTGTGGTGCATGTAGTTACAGTTAGGGCACCTTTTTGGGGGCACATCAGCAGGACCAGGGTTGGCACGCGGCAGAAAAGCATTGTTTCCCCTCTGAGGCAGGGCTCTACTAAATCCAGCCTGGTGAACAGACTTATCTCCCAAGTCCCGGTGATCATCTGGCAATACAACGACCTCAGACAATCTGCAGGCATGCATGGCTTTTTCTAACGTTAGATCCGGATCCCTAAGAAGCTCACATCGCAGCTTCTGGTCACGCATGCCAGTTACTAAAATGTCTCTAGTGAGCTGGTCTGTCATGTCACCGAAACGGCACCGCTGGGCGAGATAACGCAAATCGGCAATAAAACATTCAGCAGGTTCCTCCGGCAGCTGTCTCCTTGTAAAGAACCGTGCCCTCTCTAGAATGCGGTTCGAGGGCAGGTCACAAATCTCCCTGAACTTACGTAGCAGGCAAGCAGGGTCACTGGCAGATTCTGCAGGGGTAACCACCACGTTGTTGTCGTCCAGGACCGCTGGAGCATAGACGAAAGTTCTGGCTCTCTTCATGGCATCAGGTCCGACAAGGTTGAGTAGGAGGGAGGCTTTGAGGGAGTCAGGATCATTGCGGTGAGCGACGTTGACAAAGTGGGTGAAATCAATTTCAAACGTAGCCCAGCGCTCAGAAATATCAGCATCAAAGACAAGCTGCGCGGGCTTTCTGCACGAGGATGCCATGGTCAGAGAGATAAAGCACAAAAGGCACAAATCAAATAAAAGAAATAAAACCCGATGGACAGGTAGGCGCAAGTATCTTCCAGCTCCGACACCATGTAAATAGGCAATTTACAAACTCTAAAAGTGTTCAACACATTTTAATGATAACACAAGGTATTACATACATCCTCAAATACTGGCTACATTCTTCTAGTGAACCGTATCCAGGAAGGGGAAGGCGTTATGATTGATGTTAACTAGGCGGGGTTAATGGTACTGAGGTAACTATGTTATTGGTTGCATGCAAAACCATCTACACTATGGGACAGAGGTTGGTAGGTGAACCATATGAGTGGGGAGATGAGTAGGAAAGGACTGCAGATGCTGGTTAATAGCTGAAGATGGGTTCAAAAGAGCTGGAGTAACCTCATAAAAACATAGAAACATAAAAAATAGGTGCAGGAGTAGGCAGTATCTCTGGAGAGAAGGAATGGGTGACGTTTCGGGACCCTTCTTCAGAGTGGGGAGATGATAGACATATGATGCTGGGAGGGGGAGGGGGGGAGGGGGGGGAGGGGGGAGCATTGCAACCAAGTCTGGTTGACGATAGATGGAAGCAGAACAAGAGGAAAGAAAGAAGGAACATTTAGACAGATGGAATTGGGTGGAAGAAAAGGGGGGGGGGGGGAGAGCAGGTAGAAATGGGGTATGTTTTATAACAATATATGACAAATTTGCTGAAACTATTTCCTTCCTGGCTGGCTTTTTCCAGAAATTTCTGTTATATTTCATTTTTTCCAACAATTAATGTACCTCCCAATGATCCATGTTTCCTCCATTTCCCTTCACACCTTGAGATAATAAATATTTGACTATTCTAAGCATTGTGGTTCATTTTAAATAACCTTTTTTGGAACAGCATCTCTACAATTTCAAAATTGATTACATCATTCCCTGACTACCTTGTCAGCATCCTTTTTGTTTCGATCATGACATTATAAGGATTTTTATCTTTGGGAATACTATTTGAGTTTATCCGGTCTCCACAGCTAAATCGTCTTGAGTTTCCTGGTTAATCATTCCTGGCATTTTTTCCAAAGCCAGCTCTTTTGTCCTACACCTCTCAGGACAATGCTTGGTTCAACCACTTTATAGAATAATGTATCGTTTATGCAACCAATATCATTGATAACATTTCAAGTGACCATAGGCTTCTATTCCACATGCTGCCATGCCTATTAAGTATTTCCAGCATTTTCTATTTTTGTTAAGTTATTCAGAATCTCTTGCATTAACTATATGAAGGGCCTCAGAATAAGCACTTTAAAAAAAAAAACTCCCACTTAAGTGTACTATTTCTCAGTAAATTCCTCCACAAGCCCACAAAATCTATCATGATTTGAATATTTTTCTTGCAAGCACCTCAGGGAAGATTAATCTGACACCACTCAGAGCACAATGACTGGGGGTATTCAAAAGGTGATTGCAACTTTTGTGGTGGGCTCTTCACAAGTTATCGCAGAGCATTCAGCGGTGCAGGGAATTCTCAACATACACAGGTGTTTTCAAAATCTGGTGTCAAAACCCAACAATTAATTTTATGGATGAGATCAGTGAAGACAAACGCTACAGTCAGAAATTATGATGGGAACGAATAAATGTAGCACATGTAGTTTGCCTTTGTCTTCACAAGTAACCTTCCCCATATGTTGGTGACCAAGGCCCTAGAGAGAAGTAATACAGTAACTGAAGGAAATGGCAACTGGTAAAGAAATGGTGCCCAAGGCCGACACTTCTTCCCAGAATACCAAATGAGATGGCCCCTGGAAGTATTGGATGCACTACTGGTCATCTTCCCTCAGACTAAGGTGCAGGTCCCTGATGTTGTACAGTAGCTTAAGTGTTTGGAAACTTAAGTGTTTGGAAAACGAGGAGGATAAACAAAAATAGGAATGATATTTGAGAAGCATAAATATGGTAGACAGTCAAAACCTTTTTGCCGGGATGAGCAAATATTAGAGGGCACAGATTTAAGATGGGAGGAGAAAATTTAAAGTAGATGTACGGGATGTTTGGTTGCACAGAAGGTGCTAAGTGCTGGGAACATGCTGCCAGGCATGGTGGTGAAGGCATTTAAGAGACTTATGGCAAATGGATATGCAAGGAATGGAGGGATATGGATCATGTGCAGGCAAATGAGATTATTTTATCATGTCATCTTGTTTGGCACAGACATTGTTGGCCAAAAAGCCAGTTCCTGTGTTGTGCTTTTATATGCTCTGGAACTGAGATCAGGAGAAATTTCTTCACCCAGAGGGTGATGAACCTGTGAATTCTCAACCACAAAACTACGTGGAGGCAAAGTTATGTTATATAATACGTTGATTAGTTAAGCTAGCTTGAAGGGCTATGTGGCCCATTCCGTTTTTTTTTCTATGTTTCTATAAGATAGATAATGCAGTGGTACAAGCAAGCTCAGAAACATCTAGAGAGAGGTGACTGAGACAAAATACCATGTGGCATTTCCACAAAGGGATGGGCCTTGACAATTTACAGAAAGCCCACTTAATAGAACATAGAACAGCACAGCACAGGAACAGGACCCTTGGCCCACAATGCCTGTGCCAACCTTGATGCTAAGTTGAAATATTCTCCTTTGCCTGCACGTGATCCATATCTAGGGTTGCCAACTTTCTCACTCCCAAATAAGAGACAAAAGGTCAAAGTACAGGACAAATTCATGACGGCAATTCGTTGACCGACTCGGCTGCGGCTGGGTGACCGATGAGTTGGCCCGGGTGCACACAAAGCCCAGCCAGCAGGCCAGCTGAGGAGTTTTGGCCTGCACGACGTCACGCACATAGCCTGGCACCCCATCCAACTCATGAACCGATGATCGGCCATGAGAAGGAGGAGTGGTTCGAAGGTCGGACAGCTGGCCGGGTTGCCGGCCGACGGGGCCACGGGCGAGGTGCTGCTGCTGCACTCCATGGGCTGGTCTATGTCAGGACAGGTGAGGCGGGGCCGAAAGCGGCACTCTGACCCAACAGTCCCCTCAAACCACGCAGTAGCAGTCAAATACGTGACAAGGGCGGTCCTGTACGGGACAAACTAATTTAGCCCAAAAAACAGGATGCCCCGGCTAATACGGGACAGTTGGCAACCCTATCCATATCCCTCCATTCTCTCAATATCCATGTGCCTATCCAATAGTCTCTTAAATGTCACTATCATGTCTGCCTCCATCACCACGCCTGGCAGTGCATTCCAGATGCTCACTACCCTCTGTGTAATAAAAAACTTTCCCCGCACATCTCCTTTAAACATTGCCCCCTACCACCTTAAATCTATGCCCTTTGGCCTTTGACATTTCCACCCTGTGAAAAAGGTTCTGACTGTCTACCCTATCTATGCCTACCATCATTTCATATGCTTCTATGCCCTCCCCCCCCCCCCCCCCCTCAGCTTCCAACGCTCCAGAGAAAATGATTGATATAAAGTATTCATGCTTATATTGGAGCTATATATGACTGTTCAAATATGTTTGTTCCAGCCACTCAAACCATGTTGTGTGTGTGTTCTAAGTAGCTTCATCAATAGCGTTGAGTTGAAATACGATATCGGAAATGTGATGAAGAAACATGACTGCTGTCAGGATTTCAAGGCTCCCTCTCCATCTTTGTCATGGCAAAGTGGCTGCAGTGAGATTTTTCTATTCTTCCTGGTGCGATTCAGCATAGAGTTAAATAAATATGTGACATTTAAAAACAAATTTGTACAAGTGGCAGCACACATTGTTCTGTTTATCATAAGGAATTTCCTTGAATTGGGGGAAGAGGAGGAGGAGGTAGAGGGGATGGCAGCAGCAGCAGGTGTGTTGGTTAACTACATCAAATTCAGATGTGGACCTACCAATTTCTACACTGGTGGGATCCCTGACTTAACACATTTCAGAAAGATGGGTTTCGTTTATTGAAATGATTGGTATTTACTATGTTTAACATGGTAAGCAGAAAGCAGTTCACTTGCATTTTCTGATTCAGTCTATCGTGAGAAATAAGTGATCTCCATGGAAACCGGGCATTATGAAACTATGACACCGCGTAGACATAGTTGGCATAGACACCGCGGGCCGAAGTGTCCGTTCCTGTGCTGTATTGGGATGTCAAGGGCAATTAAACATTGAGTCGATGTTAGCAGGGAATTCTTTTCACTATTTTACTTCTCAGAATTAAAATTATCCTCGGCAGTTCTCTAAAATGTTAACATAGAAACATAGAAAATAGGTGCAGGAAGTAGGCCATTCGAACCTGCACCGCCATTCAATATGATCATTGCTGATCATCCAACTCAGTATCCTGTACCTGCCTTCTCTCCATACCCCCTGATCCCTTTAGCCACAAGGGCCACATCTAACTCCCTCTTAAATATAGCCAATGAACTGGCCTCAACTACATTCTGTGGCAGAGAATTCCACAGATTCACCACTCTCTGTGTGAAAAATGATTTTCTCATCTCGGTCCTAAAATACTTCCCTCTTATCCTTAAACTGTGACCCCTTGTTCTGGACTTCCCCAACATCGGGAACAATCTTCCTGCATCTAGCCTGTCCAACCCCTTAAGAATTTTGTAAGTCTCTATAAGATCCCCCCCAATCTTCTAAATTCCAGCGAGTACAAGTCGAGTCTATCCAGTCTTTCATCATGTGCAAGACCTGCCATCCCAGGATGTCGGATAATAAATACACAGGAATCTCTTCCACAAATTACAAACCTCCAGTTGTCCCCAACTTGTGTACCTCTGAACCTCACTCTGTCATCAGTTTGAGCATCTCTTCCTCCAATGAGCTTTCCACTTTCTTCCATTTTTTCACATCTTTAAATGAAAATGAAATAAACTGCAGATTTAGCACAAAAATAGTCTTTCCAGCGTCTTCTACTCTCATATTTCAGAGAATATATTGATACTCTTAATGCACAGCTAATGGTCACATTTTGCTTTACATTTTGCCTTAATGATTTTTTATATCACATTATTTCAAATGATTGTTTCATATTAGATGTACTCTTAATCTAGCGGCAATTGTTCTGGAAACCCCTAAGGCAAAGTATCCATGTTTCATAGAGTGTGGAACAGTACAGCACAGGAGTGGGGCTTTTAGAAACAGAAACATAGAAGGCCCATTCCAGTGCAGTACTGTTCTACAATCTATGATACTTTGTCTTAGGGAGTTTCCAGAATAATTGTCGCTAGATCATGAGTACATCTACTATGAAACAATTATTAGAAATAATGTGGCCCACAATAGACACATAAAGCTGGAGTAACTCAGCAGGACAAGCAGCATCTCTGGAGAGGAGGAATGGATGACGTTTTGGGTCGAGACCCTTCTTCAGACTCAACCCCAAATGTCATCCATTCCTTCTCTCCAGAGATGCTGCCTGTCCCACTGAGTTATTCCAGCTTTTTGTGTCTATCTTCGGTTTAAACCAGCATCTGCAGTTCCTTCCTACACGTTTGGCCCACAATGTTTTCGTCGAACATGATGCCATGTGTAGCTAAACTCATCTGCCTATACATGATCCATATCCCTTTATTTCTTGCACTTCCATTTTGCCTACCTAAAACAGGCTCCTAAATGTCATTATTATATTTGCCTCCACCTCCACCCTGGCATTGTATTCCAGGCCCCCACCCCTCTCTGAATAACCCGCCCTGTACATCTCCATGAAAATTTGAATACTTTATTGAATTGAATGCTTTATTGTCACATGTGACAAGTTACAGTGAAATTATTTTCTTGCATACCATGCTCCCCCTTGTTTTTCCCCTCCTCTCCGCTCCCTCATGGCAGTCCCCCCACGCCAGGTCCTCCATTGGCTATTATTATTCCCCCTCCGTCACGGTGGTCCCAGAATGCCGGGTCCTCCTTTGTTCCTCCGCTCGGCAGCGGTGCCCTCACTTCCACATGTCTGTCCTCATCTGTCAGTCGACGCCGTCATTGGCCGCCGCACAGACCTTACCACTAACACTGCAACGGGACCTCTCGCCTTATGGCTATGCCATTGGGACATTTCCACCCTGGGAAAAAAAGTTCTGCCTTTCTACCCCATCAATGCCTGTTATAATTCGACAAACCTCTCTCAAAATTCTCTTTATCCTTTCCTCTTGATTGATCCATCTGTGCTGAACTTCATGGTCATCCTTTCATTTTATACTACACAGTTTATCAGCACTCTGTCTTCTTTCATACCTTGGTCATTGTTCCAGTTAACAATATTTTCCATCACTCAACCCTTTAACTTAATTTTAACGCTGCTGCCTCTCTGTTATATTTGTCGACAGCTTTCAAATCACATTCACTGAATTCTCACAACCTTTAATACTCCTGTGGCAGAGTAAATAAAGCATTTCATCTGTGAAGAGAAAAACGTTTTCAGGATTGCGTCCTTTGTGTAGAACAGGAAGACAGCTAGAGATGTAGAAAATCGATTTTACCCTTCATAAATCCATGCTGGCTTTCTCGAATCAATTAAAACATTTTAAAGGTATTTGATCAATCCTATTATTCATAGACTCTGGTATTTACAGACATGAGGCTAGTTGGAACATCAAACAGTACAGCACAGGAACAGGCCCTTCGACCCACAATGTCTCTGTCGAACATGACGCCCATTTCAATGATACATCTGCCTGCACATGGACTATATCCCTCTGTTTCCTGCCATCCATGTGTCTGTCTAAATGTCTGAAGTGTTGCTGTTATATCCGCTTCCACCACTTCCCCAGGCTCCTACCATTCATTGAATATAATTTTAACCTTGAGCAGTAAAGCTATGAAATAAATTCCCTGGTAATTTTGAATCATAGTTTCATTGCCATTGACATCCACAGTTCCATCCCAATCATTGTCTATGAAGATCACATGACAAATGAAGCTGTTCACAGTTTTCAGACTCCTACACCTTCCTGATCGCAGGAGTGAAATGAGAGTGTGGCCAGGGTGGTGTGGGTCCTTGATGATACTGACTGCCTTTTTCAAGCAGCGCCTCCTATAGTTCTCTCCGAGGGTGAGGGGGTCAGTACATGTGATGGGCCGGGCAGTGTCACCATTTGTTGTAATCTCCTTCATTCCTGGGCATTAGAGTTGCTGAACCAGACCTGCAACCCTGACGATTCTGTCTAGAAAGGAACTGCAGATGCTGGTTTACACCGAAGACAAACACAAAATGCTGGATTGAGAGTCAGTGGAGACGGAGACTAGAGATATGGAAGCGTAAGGTGTGAAAATGACTCATCAAAGGGGTTCCCCCGGCTGCTGTTGCTTCCTCCCACGTTCCATTGCTATGTTGTTAGGGTGATCGATGACTGGTATATTACCGTTCCATAAGGAAATGTTGGGAGATGGATTGTGCATGAAAGAAGGGTTGAGAAACGTAGGTCACAAATTAAACTAAAAGATAAGAGAATTAAATAAAACAGGCATAGAAAGGTTCACAAGTCGGGCAGTAGCTGTGGAGAGAAAAATGTTTCCAGCTGATTATCTTAGTGCAGATAGAACAGTGAAAAAGATCACATTTGACTGGTGTATACAACCACCATTCCCTGGTCTCCCTTCAAGTATCAAATACCCTTAACCTAAAAATAAATACATTTTCTTCATTGTTAAGTCAATCTCCCAATACCTACCCAATAGACCTGCGGAAGTCGAGTTTAGAGTTTTTCAGAGTTTAATTTATTATTGTCATGTGTACTGAGGAACAGTGAAAAACTTTTGTTTTCCTGCTATCCAGTCAGCATAAAGACTATACATGATTACAATCAAGCCGTCCACAGTGTACAGAAACAGGGTAATGGGTATAACATTTTGTGCAAGATGAAGTCCAGTCAAATCCGATTAAAGATAGTCCGAGGGTCTCCAATGAGGTTGTTGGTAGCTCAGGATCACTCTCTAGATGATATGATGATTCAGTTGCCTGATAACAGCTGAAAGAAACTGTCCCTGAATCTGGAGACGTGCGTTTTCACACTTCTGTACCTCTTGTATCTTCTTGTACCTTATGATATTGCAAGACTTAAGTAATTCCCTTGGCTTATTATTAGTTCTCAGTCCATTAGTTTTTGCTGATATTCCACTTAAAGTTCACAAATCAATTCATTTATTCATTCATTCATTGCCTGATGGGAGAAGGAAGAAGAGGGAGTGACTGGTGGGTGAGACTCCTCCTTGATAATGCCTGTGGCCTTGCCGAGGTAGCGTGAAGTGTAGATGGAGTCAATGGAAGAGAGATTGGTTAAAGTGATGGTCTGGGCTACGTCCACAAATCACTGTAATTTCTTGTGGTCTTGGATGGAGCTGTTCCCAAACCATGCTGTGATGCATCCCGATAAAATGCTTTCCACGGCGCATCTGTAGTTTCATTGTGTGGACTGCAGCAGTAAGCTACAGTATCTACACAGGACATCCTATTCAACTCCAGTTAGTGATAACCAATAAATCCAGACCTTGTCAAAGAAATCATATCCTGCGAATAAACTGGTGTGGACATCCGGTGGCGCTTTGCTAGCTGCCTCTGCCTTCACTCTGGTATCTTTTTGTTTTTTTGTTATGTTTGAAGAGCGTTTTTTATGTGTTTTTTTTTGTCTTTGTGTGAGGGGAAGAGGGTACGGCAAGGGGGATACAGTCCTTCAGTCATTTCTTGGAGAGGATGTGACTATTATTCAAGTCTCGTCCTCGCCCGCGGCCTACCTACTGGATTGGCGCTGCCTTTCCTGCCGGGAACGATCAGAACTTCAGCAGCAGCGGCGCAGCATTGGTTACATCGCGGGGAGGGCGGTGCTTTACTGGGGATCGCCATTTGGAGCTCCAGAATGCTGGGCCTGCTGCGCCGACATCGCGGAGCTGTGGTGCACGGATCTCCCAACGCGGGCGGCGCCGACCAACATCGCGGAGTCCTGCGACTCTGCCCAGCTCGGCCTGTGGACTTCGGGAGCCGCGGACTCCAGTGGAAGGTGGCTGACTTGGCGGTCCGGGCCGCTGAGGATGTTCTCCGTCGGGATTCGGCGTCGGGGTTGCATCGTTCCCGGCGAGACGGCCTGAGCATCGGGCCACCCGTGGCGGTAACTGTGGGTGCTCAGGAGGCCCTGACCACGGGTGAACAGCTGGGAAGATTGGCGGGGAGGCTGGTTGGACTATGGTACCTTAACGTTGGTACCGCTATGGGGTTGTGATGTGTCATGGACTTCTGTGTTTGATCTTTTTTTAAATAATAATTTATTTATTTATTATTTATTTTTATGTTCATGACTAAGGAAAATCCATTTCAATGTCTCTTATGAGATAATGACAATAAATTGAATACAATACAATACAAAATATATTAAAAACTGTAGTGCATTTCTGTTGTTACGGCATAACATTGGTACACAAAAGCACAGAGCAAAAAATTCAGGGAAAATAAATTATTTTCTGATATGGCAAGAAGACTTAAGTAATTCCCTTGGCTTATTATTAGTTCTCAGTCCATTAGTTTTTGCTGATATTCCACTTAAAGTTCACAAATTAATTTGACATAGTTATAATGTGAGCTTGTGATTTATTACCATTGCCATTGCTAATATATACATCAGCATAGTACATGAGCCGGGTTTCTCACTGTTTAATAAATTTACTTAACATAATTACATCAGGGGATTGTTTCAAACAATGTTTTGCTGGACCTGTCAGAACGTTTAAAATATTTCTCTTGCATACCTTTCAGATTTACAACCTTGCATGCAATATTTAGTTTTTCCTGCAGTTTCTTTACTAAAGAGAGAGGTCTTACTTCTTACTGCACGTTTGCTTAATTCTGGCTTCAGAAGTCATAGATATAGTTCTACAGTTGTTAATGTTTGCATAATAATAAAATACATTTAATTAAGACATGCAGTGCAAAAAGATGCAATCAAAATGATTAAAGAGTGTGCTTTAAATAGAAACAAGCTTAGGGAAAGCTGTTATTGATTACATTTTTATGCTGTTGACACAGTTCAGATTTTGAAAGTACTTTGGTTAAATGTTGTACACCTTTCAGATGTAGCAATTGAGATTACCTAAATGCAATTATGAGTTCATATGTGAGAAATGGGTTTAATTAAAAAAGATTTCCAACATGAAACCAATTAAAATGTAGTCTAAATATCACTGGATGCATTCAATAGAGAGTAAGATAGAGTTCTGAGAGCTAGCGGAATCAAGGTATATGGGGAGAAGGCAGGAACTGGGTATTGATTGTGGATGATCAGCCATGATCACATTTACTGGCGGAGCTGGCTCAAAGGGCCGAATGGCCTACTACTGCACCTATTTTCTATGTTATTAAAACTTCACGGGCATAACATGGAGGTAAACCTTTGGGAGGACATTTCACTGAAACTATATTGATTCAATTAAAAATTTCAATTAAGAAAATTCACTGTGGATTAAAAGGATCTAAAGGTGGGAAAGTTTTTTGGTTGCAAATCATATCACTTTCAAGGAAAACAAACAGGAATTTTGCAATCACAAATAATAAAACACAATGCAATTGAAAAGTTACCGTACCCTTGCACAGTTCCAGTTTTTACTGATCGAGCCTTTTTTTAATTGGAGGCATGAGACACTGTGGGTAGCCATTCCCCAAAGCCAGTCACTGGAAAGTAAACCCAAGAAGACTTTTGTTCTTTCCCAATTTTAATAGGAAGGCACAGTGTCGTAGCTGTAGAGTTGCTGCCTCACAGCGCCAGAGACCCGGGTTCAATCCCAACTACGGGTGCTGTCTCTATCATGTTTCCACCTTCTCCCTGTGACCATGTGGGTTTTCTCCAGGTGGTCTGGTTTTCTCCCACATTCAAAAGACATGCAGGTTTATAGGTTTGCTGGCTTCTGTACAATTGTCCCTAGTGTGTAGGATGCAAAAGTGGGATAACATTGAACTGGTATAAGGGTGATTGTTGGTCGGCACGGACTTGGTGATCCTGTTTTCGCGCTGTATCCCTAAACTAAACTAAACTTAATGCAGAAGCAGTATGTCAACTAAGCTGGCACAAATCCCACAAATGATTTATTTTCTTGTTTGTTGTAGAATCTGTAGCATTCTGCCAAAGTATGTGGATGCATATCATTGTAGCCAAATTTGAGAGTTGTGTTTATACTATTCCCCATGATGGGTTTTATGACTCTAGCAAAATAAATTGTTTTTGGACACATGATATCCTTGAGTCGCTGTTCAAAAAGGAGGAATCTGGAGCAAGACCACAGCATATGCAAAAGTGTGCATTTTAGGAAGTAGCCCGTCCAATGTTTCTCTGATGAACGGGGCTGTAATTTATGGGATGTAATGTTTTTGTGGTATTTGAAACACAGCGAGTGTTTCAATTTGGATCACTTTGGTTTCCTGTATTTTGCTATATACAGAGCTCAGCAACATTTATTTTCAACTAATTCCCATTTCTGTTTTAGGTAGGTGAGATCTTTCTTACTGGTGAAAGCTTAGCTCTGGAGAGAAAAAGATTGATTAATGCTTGAGTTTTGTGCTTGTCAGCGATTAGCCAGTATCCTCAATAAGCTGCATATTATTTTATGAGGGAAACTCCTGTGTTGGCTCATTCAATTTATTGTACGCATCATTGATGGAAGATAAGTAAAAGATCATTGTGTGAATGTAGCGAGGTTATGTGAGGAAAGAAGATTTACTGAAAGTAAATTAAATGCCTTGGATTATAAACAGGCCAGTAAATTGTTTAAGTTGAACTTATTCTAACTTTTGGCATTCGGCCTGACTACCAAATGTTTGTGGAATTTTCTTAGTTCTACTCAATGGCAAAGATCAGAAAGCTTAATTCTTACAACATCAAGTCAAACTCTTATAGCTGAGTTTAAAAAAAACAATTGAAGCATAATTTCTGGAACCGATAATGGAGAGGGCTTTTTGACCAGAACAAAAGGACGTTCCTTTAGGAAGGAGATGAGGACAAATTTCTTTAGTCAGAGGGTGGTGAATCTGTGGTAGTCATTGCCACAGACAGCTGTGGAGGCCAAGTGAAGAGATATTTTTAAGGCGGAGATTGAACGATTCTTGATTAGTATGGGTGTCAGGGGTTATGGGGCGAAGGCAAGAGAATGCGGTTGAGAGGGAAAGTTAGATCAGCCGTGATTGAATGGCAGAGTAGACGATGCGCTGAATGGACTAATTCTGCTCCTAGAACTTATGAACTTTGCATTGATCATTGTAGCTTCCATATGAATAACAGTACATGCTAGACTTTATCATTCCAACTATTATTTTATCACACAGGCACATATTCTCTTGGACTGTGGAGAAGACAATGTTTGCATCCCAGCCCTTAAGCTTTCAGTTGTTCCGTAAGTTGACGTTGACTATTATGCACGCTGTACATTTGCCTACAGATCTTTGGTATTTAAATAATTAAATATTTGGGTTTTCATTTTGACTGTGGTGATGATAATTTTTATTTTCAATAAGAGTCCAAATAAGTAATATCTTTATTATATGTGTAGCTTATTTGTGATGGTAAGTGCAGTGAATTTGATTGGAAGAAGGTAATGATTAAAACACACCAATGGTTAACTTTTTTTACACCTTCACAGTGATACATATCAGGTAGTCATTGGAGATGACAACCCTCTCACTTTAATCATAAATGCCAGGAATGAAGGAGAAGGGGCCTACGAAACGGAACTCAATATCATCATACCATCAGAAGCAGATTACATTGGGGTTGTGCGCAACATGGAGGTAATTAAAGAGGAACAGTAACATAGCAGATGCATTACAAACTGGTAATCCAGAGGTTTGGACTAAAGGCCTGGAGACATGAGTTTCTCATATTAACACCAGGGACATTTCAATTAATGGGTCCCTCATTATGAAAAAGTTACTTTCACCAATCATAATTGGGTTGACCTGAAACCTATTTCCATCAGGGAATGAAATCCACCGTCCTTACCTAGTCTAGCCTACATATAATTCCATGCTAGTTGTTTTATTTTGCTGTTCTCTGGAATGGTCAAGCAAATCTCAGTTATATCTTCAAACCCTGAAGTGCAGAGACTTATGAAAGTGGATTATCATTATCAATTTTCCAAAAGCAGGAAATGTCTATAATATTCTGTATATTTATGACCACAAACTCTGCTTATAAGATCATGTGATATGTGCTGAATTAGGCCATTCGGCCGATCAAGTCTAGTCCGCCATTCAATCATGACAGATGTATCTCTCCCTCCTAACCCCATTCTCCTGCCTTCTCCCCATAACCTCTGACACCTGTACTAATCAGGAATCTATCTATCTCTGCCTAAAATATATCCACTGACTTGCCCTCCGCAGCCATCTGTGGTAAAGAATTCCACAGATTCACCACACTCTGACTAAAGAAATTCCTCCTCATATCCTTCCTAAATGAATGTCCTTTAATTCTGAGGCCGTGACCTTGAGTTCCAGACTCTCCCACTAGTGGAAACCGTGTGCGGACATGGCTTCGAAAGACGAGAAGCCGAAGCAAAGAAGTGGAAGCCAAATAACTGAATGGAAACAAAGCCTAAAAGCCAAATAACCGAAAGGGCAGGACACCTAAAAGCCAACTAACCGAAAGGCCACTTTGCCGAAATGGCAACTAACCAAAAGGCCATGTCACCTAGAAGCCAACTCACCGAAAGGCCGCTGTACCAAAAAGCCAAGTAACGGACATGATGTTGCCGGGGGGGGGGGGACTTGTCAACGGTTGGTTCAGTCCCCCGTGTCCATCACATCACTGGCCGGGGGAGACGGAGAGTGGGGGTCAATTTCCCACACAAGACCGCCCTGGGCTGGAGGGTGACTGGGCACTGAAACCGAGTACCAAGTTGCAGTGCATCCCTCGGGACAGCCCCCACTCTCCCATGGCCACGGCCACCCTCCGCCTCGGGGGGGAGGGGGAGGGGGGAGGGTGTGGGAGGAGATTAAATTGTTCATTGTCATGCACACTTGTCTTTGGCCCGCTAGGGAATTTGTGTGTCCCCCATGTTTTAAAAGCAATTTACTGTAGCTGCCAATTCCCCAAGCCGTCTGTCCCCATGGGGGGGGGGGGGGGGGTGAATACCCCATGTGTGGGTCGGGTCTCTGGGTGGGTGGAGGGACCAGACGGTCCCCAACTCTGCTCCACCCGACCCCGTGTGTGCCGCCGACCCACAGCCCGCACAGTGTGGCTGCACGGGGTGGACGAGGCGGAGGGCGGCCGTGGCCGTGAGAGAGTGGGGGCGGTCCCGAGGGATGCGCTCCGTCGGCCGCTTACAACTTGGTGCTTGGGTTCAGAGTCCCCAGTCACCCTCCAGCCTAGGGCGGTCTTGTGTGGGAAAATTATCCCCACCCTCCAGTCTCCCATGGGCAGTGATGTGATGGACGTGGGGGTCTGGACCAATCGCTGACACCTCCCCCCCCCCCCCCCCCCCCCCCCCCCCCCAGTGCGCC
The DNA here is from genome assembly GCA_963514005.1 of Raja brachyura. Next base: position 30,169,604 of record OY740782.1, on the reverse strand, counting down.
ATGTCCGTTATTTGGCTTTTCGGAACAGCGGCCTTTCGGTGAGTTGGCTTCTAGACGTCCCATCCTTTCGGTTAGTTGCCGTTTATGCGTCCCGCCCTTTCGGTTAGTTGGCTTTTCGGCTTCGTACGCTTTCGGTTATTTGACTTTTCGACTTTGTTTCCACTTCTTTGCTTCGGCTTCTCGTCCTTCGATGCCACGTCCGGGTACCAGTGGAGACATCCTCTCCACATTCACTCTATCCAACCCTTTCAATATTCTGTGATGAAAGGGTTGAGGTCCCCCCTCTTTTTCTAAACTCCAGTGCCGTCAAACATTCATGATATGTTAAAATAATAGAACTGAAGGCGCAATGGCTGATTTGTCTGTGCAGGAACAACTTTTGTAGTTTCTTAAATAATAATTCCATGTAGACATTTTTTCCAACCAAAGTCTTACAAGGTCAAAATTGGAAACATTTTAGTGTCAGAGAATCAAACACTATGGAAAATGTTATTTGGCCCAAACCGTCTAGGCTGAGTTTATTGTTAGAAATACAACATCCAAGCAATTGTGTACATGTCATAGACAGTAAAGAAATATGATGAGGGTGTAAAATTGAACTGAAGTGCACTTACTTTATGGAACTGTACCTATTTATGTTCAGTGATCGTTTCAAAACTAATAGAACAATGTGACAACTATTTTCTGAAAGAACATTACTTTGCATCACCTTATATTGTTGGAGTATGTTGAGAATCATAATTCTTTCACAATGAAGTTTGCTATCCAAATATAATTTAAACAACCATAGGGGCTGATGCTGTAAAAATTAATGATTACGATGTAATTCTTTAATGGACTTTGATGTTTCCTGTGTGCCAAATGTCCACACTTCTGTTGCTGGTTCCATGCTGGTTAATGTCCTGAAAACAATGCACATCAGGACCAGACCTAAGAATGCAGTTTGGGGACTTGAACAGTACACCAGCTACACAGAGTTCATGTAAAATGTGTACGGCTCATGAGGCCCCTTGCCTAGTACTGCGTTTTTGTTTGTAACATCGAGCAATTTTTTTTTCGCCAGTTGGAAATAGCTTATGCTTTAGTTTCAACCTGTTTTATTGTACCTTTGCTGTTTAGTGGGAATGAAGTACAGGGTATTTCTTAGAAATACACCATCACCTGTATATGTCTATTTGTGTGCCACCTAATCTGGAACTATGTTTATCCAGAAAAAGTGCATCTGAATTTTTAATGCTGAAAAATAAATCTTTCTGAAGTTGCACAAAGCTTATGGTTTTTGACACCTTTTTCTTTGTCCCCCAGGCATTGAGCAAGCTAAGCTGTGCCTATAATGTAGAAAATTCAACTAAAATGCTTGTCTGTTATCTGGGAAATCCCATGGCAGCTGGAACCAATGTAAGTAAAAATAAAAGGCATTTAAAACGTATTCATCTTTTTTCACAAGGTGAAAATGGTGACTAAAACGAGAAGCTATCACTGAATTGCATTTCCATATTAATATTTAAGATGCTTTTAGGTTTGTAATTTTATTGTGTGTACTGAAATACCAGAGAGGAACTTCAGACAAGTGTTTGGAAAATATTGGTTCTGAATTGCATTTTGGCATCATTTGAGCTGGTTTCACAAACTGGCACATTGCTTCTCTATTCTCATGCTATAAATAATTTGGCAAGCTTATTTTCACAATAGTGTGCCCTTTATTAATGCAGCTATCATGACAGCATTACTTGCATTTGTGTCATATGAACCAAGTAAGCTTAATGTTCCCAGACTGTGTATCCAAACAAAAAAATGTAACTCTTAAGAACTGTTTAATAACCGATTTACACTGAACAAATACCCTTGTCCCTCTTTTGGTATATTGATGAGGCCTTTTGAATGTGTATGACATGATTACTGAACCAATGGCTTTCATCTAGCCATATACAACCAAAATGTATGTGTAAAGAAACAAATATTTATGATTTACATATAATGAATATATATTTTATATATATATATATATATATATATATATATATATAATATATATATATATATATATATATTATTTAATATATAAATAAATATATACCAAATATATTTTTCTGAGCTCAAGTCTAGATTTAGACATTTGGTAAACCAGACTCTGTGGCAAAAAGTAAAAATTTCACTAGTTGGCAGCAAGAATGCATTGGGTACATTCTTTCAAGAGAAAGTTATTGACCAAACTGTATGTCGTTTCCGTGTTCTTGCTTCGTAGCTTTAAATTATATTGGGTGCAGCAAGTAGTTAGGATAATGTTGTGTGGCAGGAACTGGTTTTGTATCAAAATTGTCAGATCTGAGCCTCAATCTATCACCATGTTGATCTCTAAAAATAAATATTTCTAAAAATAGTCTAACTCTATGACTCTATGAAGTTTAATAAGTCAGTATGCAACTAGGAAGTTGTGCTGCACTATGAGTGCAAAGGCAATGAAGTTGCTTTTGTGCATGTGTGAGTGATTAGTGATGGTTCTGTCAGTATTATGGTCGCAGAGGTGCTAAAGGACTGATGCGTATGAAGATAGACAAATCTCCCTGGCTTAATCAGATATATCCGAGGACACTGTGGGCAGCTAGAGATTTATGAGTTGTCGTTAAATACAGGCGAGGTGCCGGAAGACTGGTGGGAGGCAAATGTTGGTCCTCTATTTAAGAAGGGCTGCAGGGTAAAGACTGGGAACTACAAGCCAGTGAGCTTAATGTCTGTGGTCGGAAAGTTACTAGAGAGTATTCTGAGGGATAGGATATACGTGCATTTAGATGGACAAAGTCTGATTAGGGACGCGGTTTTGTAAGTGGGAGGTCGCGGCTCATTGGGTTTTTTGAGGATGGGACCAAAAAGGTTGATGAAGGCAGAGCTGTAGACATTGTAAACATGGATTTTAATAAGGCATTTGACGTTGCACATGGTAGGCTGTTGTGGAAGGTAAGATCGCATGGGATCCAAAAAGAGATAATTGAATTGATCGAAAATTGGCTTCATGGAAGAAAGCAGAGGATGATGGTGGAAGGTTGCTTTTGGGACTGGAGGCCTGTAACTAATAGTGTACCGCAGGGTTAGGTGCTGGGGCCCCTTGCTGTTTGTCATCTATATCAATGATTTGGATGAGAACCTACATGGCATGGTTAGCAAGTTTGTGGATGACACAAAAGTAGGTGGTATTGTAGATAGTCATGATGATGTAGATTTTCATAGTGATGCTGGTTGTCAAAAATTGCAGCAGGATCTTGATCGGTTGGGCAGGTGGGCTGAGGAATGGTTGATGGAATTGAATACAGCAAAATGCTAGGTGTTGCATTTTGGGAGCACTAACACGGGCATAACCTACACAGTGAACGACAGGGCTTTGGGGAGTGTTGTAGAGCAGAGGGATCCAGGAATACAGGTACATAGTTAAATCTCAGTACAAGTGCCATCTCAGGTAGATAGGGTGGTCAAAAAGGCTTTTCGCACACTTGCCTTCATCAGTGTGGTGTGGCAGCGCCTATCTGCAGTTGCTCGACTACAGTCCGTCTGTCTTTATTTTAATTTTTATCTTGTCGGGTCTCCGGTGTCATTGGGCCTAACATCGTGGAGCCGGCAGCCGGGACTAACCTGAGGGCTCCAGTCGTGGAGCCTGGACCTGACATACGGAGCTGGCTGACTTCAGAGCGGGGAAGAGCTGTGCCGACTCCAGAGCTTCGGAGGCTCCGGCCGCAGGCCCGGTGGACAGGAACATCGGGATCTCACAGGTCCCTGGTGGGAGACTGCTTCTCGAAGCTCCCGCGACGGCAACTTCCCCCGCTGGAATCGCGGGGTTTAAAGGACACGGAGCCGGGTCGAACATCGCCCGGTGTGGCTTAAACGGCCACAGGACCTACCATTGCCCGCCGGGGGCTTTAACATCGGGAGCCCCAGTTCGCCTTGACGCTGCAGTTAGACTGCTGGACCACGGGAGAAGAACAAAGGGAAGAGATAACTTTGCCTTCCATCACAGTGAGGAGGTGTTGGAGATTCACTGTGACGGATGTTTGTGTAAACTATGTTAAGTGTGGGTCTTGGGATTTTTTGTAATGTAAGACTGTAGAAAATGTAATTTTGTTCAAACCAAGCTGTTTGAGTGACAATAAAAGGCATTCTATTCTATTCTATCAGTCAGTGCATTGAGTAGAGAAATTGGGAGGTCATGTTGCAGTTGTTTGTGACGTTGGTGAGGCCGCGTTTAAAGTATTGTGTTCAGTTTTGGACGCCATGTTATGGGATAGATATTGTGGTGGATTTATTTTGTTTGGTTCTATTGTTTATTGCTGTGGTCCAGAGCAGGAGTTGGACAGTAGCTCCAGCAGTTGTTGATGGTTAATACCTTAATTTGTTTTCTTCTCTCCAGCTGTCAGTCGGGCTGCGTTTCTCGGTTAAACACCTGGAGAAGGTAGATGTCAATCTCAGTTTTACCCTGCAGATCAAAAGGTGAGTCATAAATCGGTCCCATTGAAATAAAAATTAAAAAGGAGCAAAATGGCCTTCACTCAGTGAACTGGGATGAAATCTATCAATCTGCCTCAACTCAATGTGGATGACCTACTGGAAGAAAGCACTGTACCCCACTTAACATCGGCACGTATCAAACAATATGTATACACAGCAAGTGAAGCAAGCCAAGTACACAGAGCTGCTCAGAAGCTGCTAAATTATAATGGTGTTTAGAATGTGTGTGAGCAATTAAGAAATGATCTTGCACCATTTTAGAACTTCTTCATCTCCCCCTCTATTTCACTTTAACATTTTTACTAATCCGGTTTTCATTGTATGATTAGAACTACCCATTGTAATCCATTTTTGCATTTCTCTGTAATCTCCCTTCTTATATTCACCACTTTTGCACCCACTACACAGTGCCTTATATAATTCATCTTGTCATGTAATGTTCCCTCTCCAGTTTGGTAGTTGTAAAAAAAATCAATTCCACCATTGACTTCTCAAGAATTGTAATATTCTCCACTATTATTTCCTTCCCTATTTTCCTGAGTGCTTTGTTTCTGGGAATATCCTGCCCTTTTTTGAGCCACGATTCTCTATTAGTCACCACATCAAGTTCCCATGTCTGAAGAACGGTACTATTAGGTGATTTTGCGGATCTGGTCGGGGGGAGTTCCCTCCGCCACGGGTACCATGTAATCCCGTGCTACCTGCTCCATGGTCGGATAGTCGGCGACTAAACCGTCTCCCCCACCTGGTTTGCCAGGTGAGGAGGGGGCTGTGGACCCCCAGCAGGACCAAAAACAAGACCTGTCAAAGGGCGGATGAGTTCCGAGCGAGCCAACGTCCATCCACACTTCAGTAGAAGTTGCGATCACTGTCGTACATAGCGTTGTAAGGCACCGTGCCCGTTGATGTTTCCAATGACGATGATGATTTGAGTCAGGACCTGTCTGAGGACGGGTCCCAACTCGAAATGTCACCTATTCATGCTGTCCAGAGATGCTGAGTCACTCCAGCACTTTGTGTCCTTTTTTGATTAGCTTGGGCCTACTTTCACTGGAGTTTAGAAAAATGGGAAGTGATTTTATTGGAGTATATACAATTCTGAGGGGAAACAATGAGTGGATGTTGAGAGGATGTGTTCCCCAGAACACATCAGGGGGTGGGGGGCATTGTTGCACAAAGAAGGATCATTTATTTCCAACAGCAATGAGGAGGGAACGCTCCATAGGTCAGTGAATCTTTGGAATTCTCTATTCCAGAGATCTGCAGAAACAGAGTACTAGAATATTTTCTGGATGGAGAATTCTCTGCATTTGAACTGCATGAAAATCATGTGAATGGTGAAATAACAGGAACTTTGTGTTGAAGACAATAACGGATCAGCCACAATCTTATTGAATGGTGGAGCACACTTGAGGCTGTGATCAGTCGCTTCTGCTGCTGTTTCTAATGTTTGGTCAGTAAATCTGTAAGATTAAGAAACATTTAGTCAGGTACATGGATAGGACAGGTTTGGAGGGATATGGGCCAAACGCAGGCAGGTAGGACTAGTGTAGATGGGACATGTTGGTCGGTGTGGGCAAGTTGGGCTAAACGGCCTGTTTCCACACTGTATGACTCTGACTCAATTAACTGACAAGAAGAATATAAAATTGTGAGAGACATAGATAGCGTAGACAGTCAGAATCATTTTCCCAGGATGGAGATATAGTAGGGGACATGGCTTTAAATTGAGAGGGATAAAGTTTAAAGGAGATGTGTGGGGAAAGTTTTTACACAGGTGGTGGTCAGTGCCTGTAACCTGTTGGTGGAGGTGGGGGTTGAGGTAGATATGTTAGTGGCATTTAAAATACTTTTATTAGGCACATAGATAAGCAGGGAATGGAAGGACATGTGGTGTGCAGGTGGATAAGTAATATCTTGGCATCATATTTGGCTGAAGGGCCTGTTCTGTTCTGCACGGTAATGTTCTATGTTCCATGTTCTAAACATAGTTGCTATGTTGGGCAGCTTCTGTGCATGAAAAAGAAAAGCAAAATTGATCTATTTTCAATGCATATGCTGATCAGATGCTAAGGGTCATGTAATCCTCTACATTAGCCAAGCATATGATTTTTAAATAAATGGTTTTATTTTTAATTAAACCACTTGAAAATGAAATTATGTAAAAATGTCTGTGATGAATGATTATTGAGCAAGCAAGGGCAAAAGCCAAATCTATTCCTTTTGCAGTTAACCCTCTTCCTCTGAATATATTATCATAAATAAAATAAGAATAGGAAACGGATGGGTGGAGAGGTAAATCAATGCAACAGCACCCAGATTTGAGTGAATCTCTAAGCTGTTCATCATTCACACTCGGGATATTGCAATTTTCAAAGTAAATGCACAAAATAATTAAAAACCAGGGTAGTAAAATGTAGAATAAAGGAACAACAGATGAAGATTTACTTGCCTGGCTTTTCCAGCCATCTCCCCATCGCCCTCCTCTCTACAATCAGTCTGAAGAAGGGTCCCGATCCCAAATGTCATCTATCCATATTCTCCAGAGAAGTTGCCTGACCCGTCGAGTTACTCCAGCCCTTTGCTTTTTATGATAAAGCCAGAGTGGCTTAATTGTTATGAAGTATTTTCATGAGTTCAATTGAAATCTGGATTTTGTATTCCTTCACCTCAATATACACGAATGAATTGTTTTTGTTATTTTGGCTCTCAAATCAATCTTTAATAAATTATTTGACAAGCTCACAAATTATTTCATTTATATGCTGTATTTGTGATTTAAAAAACGAGCACAGTATAATTCATCTAACATATGTTTTTAATATAATTTCTCGAATTTTGATTTCTGCATTGCAAATATGACAAATTGAATGTTCTCTTCATGCTTTTATCTGCCTTGCTTTTCAGTTCAAATAAGGACAATCCAAACAGCAACCTCGTCCAACTGCAGATCAATGTCAGTGCTGTCTCTCAGGTTGACCTTCGAGGGTGAGTGTGCTGACACTGTCCTTCATTACTTCAAAACCAGTTCTGTAAACTGCAACAGTATTGTTTATGGCTATTGCAATCACATTCACGGTTAGTCTGAATACTTTGATTAATAAAGAAAATGTGAACCTTGATGTAGGCCAGTGCCGCAGTGTCAGAATAATTCAGGTGACATATTTCCCCCCCCGAGCACGCCCTCTTTTCTCATGTTAAAATTCACCACGTTTCAGAATCGGGACAATAATCCGACAATCCTGCTTTAAGTGTTGTGTGGGATGCTGGCATGAACCTCTTCTGTCTGGTATCTACTGCCTGGGACTTCCTGCTTTTCACCTCCTCCTCCACCTCTGCTTTCTATCACTTTGATGACCTGTTTCGTGAACTCCTTCAGCAGTCCAGCACCCTCCGCACACAGCACAATGGAAACTGCATTAAATAAGGACAAACAGCTGAGTGAGTTAAACCAGACTTTCAGTAAAAGCAGTGAAATTTGGAGAGTTATGTAACAGGCAGTCAGCCTGGTATTGACAGTTTTTAAACACATCCCAAGGTTCATAGTAATTGGTATTTGGTACAAAAAAATAATCTGCTCAATCATTTACAAAGGGCTGGCTTTTTTGAGTCAGTCCTTTCATTGTCACTGTGGCTTTGCACCCAGCACCGTCTCCTGCAAGCCAAACGGTCATGGGTTCAAAAGCCTCAAACAAAATCTATACTGGCAGTCAGTCTAGTGCATAATAGACTTCAGCATCGTTTGAGGGACACATTTTTTTCAAATTGTCAATTCTCCCACACACTCTCAGTTGGATAGGGAACATCCCATAGTCCTCTTTCAACAGAGTCTCCTAGTCCATATTTATCTCACAACCAACACTGGTGAAGCTAATTATTTGTTGATTATTTATGTTTCGGTTTTAGGTTTACTATAATGCCGAGGTACATGAAAAGTTTTTGTTTCCATGCAATCCAATTAAATCAGATAATACTATATGTAAATACAAAAAGTAGAACAATATGAAAAATACCAAAGTACGGACTGTATTTCTCAGCATTGTAGCATAATGGTTCCAGAGGAAAAAAAACAATGTGTACAATGAGGTAGATTAGATAATTGGGACTGTATAGCTTATAGAAGGATGGCTCAGAGGTTTAATAACAGAGGGGAAGAAGTTTTTCAAATGGAGTCTCCATAGTAACCCTGCTTGTGACTCCAAAGAGCTTTTTTATATTACAATTATTTCATTTTTAATTGACAAAGCAAACAGAAAAATTAGAAGAGATCAATGCATTGGAGATGGTAAGCCTGGATATCAGGTATATGAAAGGGGGATATAAAGAACAGCTGAAGATAAGGGTCAGGTAGACTGAAAATGGCAACATCTAGAAAACAAATGGTAGGGAGTTTCTCATGTTGATGGCATGTGCATAGGTGTCTGAGGCAGGATCATTGTTATTTAAAAAGTATATCATGTACGATTTTGCCTTGGTGTTTGGAAATTTGGTTATATTTACACGTGATCATAGAATATAAAACAGTACAGCACAGTACAGACCAATCAACAATGTCTTTAGTCAACATCTTGGCAAGTTAAAATAATCTCCGCCTGCACATAATCCATATTCTTCCATTACCTGCACATGCATCTGCCTATCCAAAAGCTTGTTGAATGTCACTGTTGCATTTGCCTTCACCACCATCCCTGACAGAGTGTTCCAGACACCCACCACTCTCTTTGTTAAAAAAAAGACTTAGATCTGCACATCTCCTTTAAACTTTGCCCCTCTCTCCTTAAAACTATGCCCTCTAGGGTTTGACATTTCCAACCTGGGAAAAAGGTTCTGACTGTCTATCCTATTTATGCCTCTCATAAGCGCTCCAGAGAAAACAATACGTTTGTCCAACCTCTCCTTATAGCTAAATACCCTCTAAAACAGGCAGCATTTTGGTAAACCTATCATGCACCATCTCCAAAACCTCCACATCCTTTCTATGAAGGTCCATCAGAAGTGCACACTATGAATTATTAGGTACTGGCAATTTGGAAGACAACAACAAAATTCAGGCATGCAGAAACTGATATAACAAATGGGTTGATAGTAGTGAATGGTGTGGTTGTTGTTTTCGGTAGCCGTAATAAAGACATGTTAAAAAAGTAAAAGGACATGAGGAACCATGCTCTGGAAATATGCAAATAAATGACGAAGGAAAAAATAGGAGATCACCTAGAGAAGCCAGAAGTAAATTTTGATTTTTTGCTCAATTCCGCACTTGATGCTGGTTTGAATATTGTGCTGAAGTGGCCCACTTTTTTTTTTAATGGACACACACACCCATGCAACCATATAACCATATAATATAACAATTACAGCACGGAAACAGGCCTTCTCGGCCCTTCCAGTCCGTGCCGACCATTTATTTTCCCCTAGTCCCATCTACCTGCACTCAGACCATACCCCTCCATTCCCTTCCCGTCCATATACCTATCCACTTTACTTTTAAATGTTAAAATCGATCCTGCCTCCACCACTTCTGCAGGAAGATCATTCCACACAGCCACCACTCTCTGAGTAAAGAAGTTCCCCCTCATGTTACCCCTAAACTTCTGTCCCTTAATTCTCATGTCATGCCCTCTTGTTTGAATCTTTCCTACCCTCAATGGGAAAAGCTTATCCACGTCAACTCTGTCTATCCCTTTCATCATTTTAAAGACCTCAATCAAGTCCCCCCTTAACCTTCTGCGCTCCAAAGAATAAAGACCTAACTTGTTCAACCTTTCTCTGTAACTTAGTTGCTGGAACCCAGGCAACATTCTAGTAAATCTCCTCTGTACTCTCTCTATTTTGTTGACATCCTTCCTATAATTAGGCGACCAAAATTGTACACCATACTGCAGAATTGGTCTTACCAATGCCTTGTACAATTTACAAGGTACCACCATTGCAACGTACCACCATTAAAACTTTCATTGTGTGTAAGTAACAGTATTCTTCTAACATGTATAATTTTCGATTATGCAACTCATTCTTGGGATGAAGGGTAGTAAACCTCCCTATTTTATGTATGTGTTCATATTTTTGAGTTAGTTTATTGCCTTCACTTTTATCTTAATGGTGTTTTTTAATGAACCTTTTTAAATGGCTGTTCAAATTCTCCTGTGCGTGTCTATTTTCATTCTTCCAGGATACAGTATGTGCTGATTTGGCTTCAATGGAGGGAATATGGCTATTACGTGAAGGTGCAGTGCAATGATTGATAGCACTGTGGTAGTGTGTCATTAAATTTCAATTTTCTTTTCCTTTATCTGATTGCAGCAATGCAAAATCACATTCATGGTTATTGCTCTCCAAGTTGTTTAGAACAAAATCAAAAAGAAATAACTGGCTTCCACCCAGTCTGGCCAATCTGACGGTTTTGGTGCAGCTTTTTAATTAATTCATGCTGCAGCTGACTCACTTAGTAAAACATATCCTACGGTGTGTCTGTAGCATAGAATATAGAACAGTATGGCAGGGGAACAGACTCCTTGACCCACGATGTCCTTGCTGAACATGATGCAAAGTTAAATTAATCTCTGTCTGCATGTGATCCATATCCCTCCAATCTCTGCATATTCAAATGCCTAGAGAAAAGCCTCTTAAACGCCACTGCAGTATCTGTTTCGATCACCGCACCTGACAATGCCTGTTAAGAAACAACACAATACTTCAAACACAGCCTGACCAAGGTGTTATAGAGCTACAATATGACATCCTGACTGATACTCAATGCCTCTGCCAATGAAGGCAGGCATACCACATGCTTTTTTTACTACTCTACTACTTGTGTTGCCACTTTCAGGGAACTATGATTTTGAATACCAAAATACTTCTGTACATCACTGCTGTTAAGGGTGTTGCCATTAAATGTATACTTTCCCCTTACATTCGACCTCACACAATGCGACACCTCACAGTTGCTTGGATTAAACCACTTCTATCATTTTTCAACCCACATCTGTAACTCATCTATAACCTGCTGTATGCTTTGAAACCTTTTTCACTGTCTACAGCTCCATCATTTTTTTTTTGTTTTGTCTGCCAACTTATCCCTGTGGAACATCACTGGCCACATACTTCAGCCAGAATAACTGACACCACTATCCTACTGTGGGATAGGTATATATCCTTATCTACTATGGTTAAGCCAGTTCTGAATCGAAAGTACCAAGTCACCATGGATCCAATGCATCTTTAATCTCATGGATCAAACTACCTTGACGGGACAACATCATCTCCTTCTTGATTTCAAACTGCTCTTGCATATTGGTATGTCCTGTACTGATCTCACTATCCTCCTTGGTGATAACGGATGCTAAGTACTCATTTAGTACCTTGCCTCCATTCTCTAACTCCTAACATAAATTATCTCCTTTGTCCTTGAGTGGTCCTGTCTTCACCCTAGTTAACGTATTGTTTTTAACGTATGCATACAAAGCCTCGGGCTTTTCTTCAATCTGACTCGCCAATGACATTTCATGTGTAGGAAGGAACTGTAGACATTGAAAATAGACACAAAATGCTGGAGTAACTTAGCAGGACAGGCAGCATCTCTGGAATAGAGGAATAGGTGACGTTTTGGGTCGAGACCCTTCTTCAGACATTTCATTGCTGCTTCTGGTCCATCTAATTCCCTGCTCGAGTTCCTTCCTGCTTGCTTTATACTCCACAAAGGTCCTGCCTGATTTCACGTCCCCAAACATTACATATGCTTTATTTTTTTTCAACCAAATTTATAACCTCTCTGGTCATCCAAGGTTCCCTTCTCCCTTCTCCTTACTAGAACATGTCAGTCCAGAGCTTCATTGAATTATTCCTGCTTGTCATATGTGGATGCACTCAATAACCAAATAAACAATATTTAGTATGGACATTGTGGGCTGAATAGATGCAAAGCACTGGACTAATTCAGCAGGTAGACAAAAAAGCTGGAGGAACTCAGCGGTGAGGCAGCATCTATGGAGAGAAGGAATAGGCAACGTTTCGGGTCGAGAACCTTCAACAGATCGGCAACATCTCTGGAGAAAAAATATTGTTGACATTTTGAGTCAGGACCCTTCTTCAGACACAATGGGCTTGTGGGCTGAAGGGCCTGTGTCTGTGCTGCACATTTCTATTTTCAATGGATTAGAGTTTTCAGTGTTTTCCATGCTTCCTGACATCGCTAACTAAGTAATAAAGTCGACACATTCCTGTGATAGACTTGTTCTGCAGTCTTTGCAAATGGTTGCGTTTGCAGCTTCTCCTCGTAGTTTCATCATTTCCTTCTTCCATTTTGAATCTGTAGAGTTGTTTTCACGAGCCTTGAAGGAATTTGGGATGCAAAAGGCAACGGATAACTGCAAATTCTTGCCTTTCTTTGAAGTTACATTTCCAAGTTTTCTTTTTGATCTTGATTCAGCAAGCTATCCTTCCGGTAAATGCTGCTTGGGTTTATTCGACCAAATTACAATACATTCAAAAATATTTGTAATGGCATTCTCAATAAACTTCTAGACATGTTGTGAAGCAAAGACTCCTTTTTCTGGCACACGGATATATTTTGCTTGTGACTGCGTAGAAAATCCAGTGCAATTCTGTGCTGATTCTAATCATCAGGATAAAGTTTGTAAACCAGCTTTATTTATTTCCAGTCATGTCCCTTTATTCTGGAGTTTTTGATATTATCTTATCAGTAATTGTTTTTAGTAACAGCATGCTGGGAGATAGGAATGTTAATTAAAATAGTTTTTTTTTTCAAAATGAATATGATAATTGATAAAGGATCCAATGAGAACATTCGATCTGTCCGTAAACTTAAAGCATATATAACTTATGATCTTCAACAGTTAGCCAATCACAAATCAGAATAGAATTAATAACAGAAAATGCTGGAAACAATCAGTAGGTCAGGTAGCATCTGTGGAGAAACTAAAGGGCCTGTCCCACTTATGTGTCCTTGACTTGCAAATCACACAACCTCGTCGTCACGTTGAAGCATACGGGCACCGTATGGCCGCGCGTGGCCAGTCCCACTTAGAAGCGCAGAGGGGTATGGAGTTGTGCGGGGCCGGTCCCGACATCACACGGGGCTCTGAAATTCTTGCAGAGAACTAAATCTTCGTTTTTAATGTATGCATAAAAAGCCTCAGGCATTTCTTTAATCTGACTCGCCAATGACATTTCCCGTGTAGGAAGGAACTGCAGACACTGAAAATAGACACCAAATGCTGGAGTAACAGCAGGACAGGCAGCATCTCTGGAATAGAAGGAATGGGTGACGTTTTGGGTCGAGACCCTTTTTCAGACATTCATTGCTGCTTCTGGTCCTAATTCCCTGCTTGAGTTCCTTCCTGCTTGCTTTATACTCTGCAAAGGTCCTGCCTGATTTCACGTTCCCAAACATTACATATGCTTTATTTTTTTCAACCAAATTTACAACCTCTCTGGTCATCCAAGGTTCCCTTCTCCCTTCTCCTTACTAGAACATGTCAGTCCAGAGCTTCAATGAATTATTCCTGCTTGTCATATGTGGATGTACTCAATAACGTGTCTGAAAACTGTTTAAAAGACAAGTTATGAAGTGAATAAAAATAACACTAGAGAATTTAAAAAAAACATTGTTCTTCCTCGCATTTTTGTTATTCATCTTTATTCTGTTATATTTGGATTATTGAAGAGGGACAAAGTTCATAGGTGAGTATGGGGAAAGTTTTTTATACAGAGAGTCATGGGTGCCTGGAATGAGCTCCAAGGCAGACACAATAGTGGTGCTTATGTGGCTTTAATAAAGACTCTTGGCTTTGCAGGGATTGGAGGGATATAGATCACGTACAGGTAGAGGAGATTAGTTTAACTTGGCATCATATTTAGTATGGACATTGTGGGCTGAAGTAGATGCAAAGCACTGGACTAATTCAGCAGGTAGACAAAAAAGCTGGAGGAACTCAGCGGTGAGGCAGCATCTATGGAGAGAAGGAATAGGCAACATTTCGGGTCGAGAACCTTCAACAGATCAGGCAGCATCTCTGGAGAAAAAAGATTGGTGACATTTTGGTTGGGACTCTTCTTCAGACACAATGGGCTTGTGGGCTGAAGGGCCTGTGTCTGTGCTGCACATTTCTATTTTCAATGGATTAGAGTTCTCAGTGTTTTCCATGCTTCCTAACATCGCTAACTAAGTAATAAAGTCGACACATTCCTGTGATAGACGTGTTCTGCAGCCTTTGCAATTGGTTGCCTTTGCCGCTTCTCCTCGTAGTTTCATCATTTTCTTCTTCCATTTTGAATCTGTAGAATTGTTTTCACAAGCCTTGAAGGAATTTGGGATGCAAAAGGCAACGGATAACTGCAAATTCTTGCCTTTCTTTGAAGTTACATTTCCAAGTTTTCTTTTTGATCTTGATTCAGCAAGCTATCCTTCCTGTAAATGCTGCTTGGGTTTATTTCATCAAATTACAATACATTCAAAAATATTTGTAATGGCATTCTCAACAAACTTCTAGACATGTTGTGAAGCAAAGAATCCTTTTCCTGGCACACGGATATATTTTGCTTGTGACTGCGTAGAAAATCCAGTGCAATTCTGTGCTGATTCTAATCATCAGGATAAAGTTTGTAAACCAGCTTCATTTATTTCCAGTCATGTCCCTTTATACTGGAGTTTTTGGTATTATCTTATCAGTAATTGTTTTTAGTAACAGCATGCTGGGAGATAGGAATGTTAATTAAAATATTTTTTTTTTCAAAATGAATATGATAATTGATAAAGGATCCAATGAGAACATTCGATCTGTCCGTAAACTTAAAGCATATATAACTTATGATTTTCAACAGTTAGCCAATCACAATAAGAATACAATTAATAACAGAAAATGCTGGAAACAATCAGTAGGTCAGGTAGCATCTGTGGAGAAACTAAAGGGCCTGTCCCACTTATGTGTCCTTGGCTCACAAATTACACAACCTCGTCGCGTTGAGGCCAGTCCCACTTAGAAGCGCAGAGGGGTATGGAGTTGTGCGGGGCCGGTCCCACCATTGTGCAGGGTTCTGAAATTCGTGCAGTGAACGAAATCTTCGCGCGCCAATTGCCTGTCGCGGAACTGACGGCCAAAGTGGGACAGGCCCAAGACCCTGGCGCGATGCCACATCTCACCTCTAACAGCAGCAGAAGCAGGCAAATGAACTCAGCCTGGGGCTCACGGGCGTTGCGGTCCAGATCCGCCCCCACTTCTACTCCCAGAGCGGGGCCAATAAAATTAAAGATAGGCACAAAATGCAGGAGTAACTCAGCGGGACCGGCAGCATCTCTGGATAGAAGCGATGGGTGACGTTTCGGGTCAAGACCCTTTTTTTCAGACTGATGAAGAGTCTTGACACAAAACGTCACCCATTGCTTCTCTCCAGAGATGCTGCCGGTATCGCTGAGTTACTCCAGCTTTGTGTCCATATTCAAATGACGTCACGCACTCCAAACGGCTGTGCGTACGCATGTAATCGTGCCCGACCTTCGCTCGACCATCTCGGCTGAATGCGACCACGAGGTCGCGTCATTTACGTGCCAAGGACACGTAAGTGGGACAGGCCCTTTAGTTAATGTTTCAGGTCAAAGACCTTTCATCAGAACAGAAAAGTGGGAAAGTATGTTCAGGAAAAATGGGAAAGTATGTTCCATTTGGGTTGCAAAGAAGTTGGGGAAGGGATAACGAGGACATGTGAACATATCTCTGGCATTTGGGTAGAAAGTAGCAATCTATAGGTTGGGGAGGTACGAGAGGCCACTCTCTGGCAGGAAGAGGGATCTACTGTGTCTTGACTTATTCTTCCTCTAATTCTTAAGAATCAGAAATAAACAGGAGAGTGAACTGCTTACCATATCTGCAAAGTGCTGGAATAACTCAGCGAGTAAGACAGCATCTATGGAGACAAGGAATTGGTGACATTTCGGGTCGAGCTCCTTCTTAGAAGCTGTCTCAGCTGCTGAGTTACTCCAGCATTTTGTATGTACCTTCGATTTTCCCGATTCTTTCTTAACCATATCAGCAAAGTTAGGTTAACACTTCAGTTCAAAAAGGATCTAGAGAATAGGAGGTGAGTCTCGTGGACGGCACAGTGGTGCAGATGTTATAGCTGCCTCAGTGCCAGAGAACCTCGTTCAACCCTGATCTCCAGTGTTGCCTGCACATTCTCCTGTTACTGCATGGGGTTCCTCTTGATGCTCCAGTTTCCTCCTACATTCCAATGACGTGCGAGTTTGTAGGTTCCTTGGCCTCTGGAGTTTGCCCCTAGTCTGCAGAATGAATGGATGTACAAGTGGGATAACATGGAACTAATGTGAATGGGTGGACTCAGTGGGCTGAAGGGCCTGTTTCCAGACTGCATCTTTCTACAAATCAATTCAATCATTTAAAATGAGCATGGAGAGGTTGTAAAAGAATATCAGTGCAAACTTTCAGAATGCTTCAGTAATTAAATATAGTGGAGGAAGAGAGGAGGCAGCTAAATGCATGGTCTCAGATTTCAGGATAATGACTGAGGTTTAAAGCTTGTTGCACGCTATTGGAAGGGATTGTGAAGAAAGGGTCGATGAGATGCAAATTAGCAGTATTCAGTGCTCTCCTGAAACGCTCTCAAGAAATTGGATGTCATTTTCTCATTCAGTGTTTAGTTTGGAAATACAGCATGGAAACAGGCCATTCGGCCCACCACACTGACCATCGATCACCCACTTTTATATGTGCTCCCTACAAACCAGGGGTAAATTACAGCGACCAATTTACCTACAAACCCACACCTCTTTGCGATGTGGGAAGAATCTGGAGCATCCAGGGAAACCCACATGGTCACAGGGAGAACTTTACCAGCTTTACCAGACACGCCACTGTGCTGCTCCTGACATTCGACTGAATATCCATCCACCAAATAATTGCCACAATCTGTATCTAGTGTATGTAATGCCCACTGGATGTATTTCACTAAATCTCCGACGTTATTTCGACGGCATTTTCCTTCCCATGACATTTGTGACTGCCAATAACAGCGACTGTAGTATTGTAAGGCTGTCATCACCTCAGAGTTTGTCTCCAATTCATGTCCCATGCTGACTTGGACACATCATCACTTGATTGTTTCTGGGTTTAGTTTAGCGACACAGCATGGAAACAGGCCCTTCAGCCCATTGAGTCCACGCCGACCTACATTCCCTCTTCACTAGCTCTATCCTCCTACACACCAGAGACAATTTACAATTCTTACCAAAGCAAATTAACCTGCAAACCTGTACATCTTCGGAACCAGAGCACCAGGAGAAAACCCATGTGGTTAGGAGGAGAACGAAGAAACTCCGTACAGATAGTACCCGCAGTCAGGATTGAACCTGGGTCTCTGGAGTTTGAAAGTAGCAACTCCACCACTGCACCACCATGGCACCAAACAGTTGTTTTCATGCAATTGAATTGAATTGAAATATCTGGCATAGAAACAGTCCCTTCAGCCCACCAAGTCCACACTGACCATTGATCATGTTCACACTAGTGTGTTATCCCACCTTCTCATCCACTCCTTACATATTCACGGCAATTTACAGTGGCCAATTAACCGACAAACCTGCATGTCATTGGGATGTGGGAGAAAAGCAGAGCACCTAGAGGAAACCCACGCGGACAGGAGGGGAACATGCAAACTCCAGACAGACAGACAGCACCCAATGTTTGGATGGAGTCTGGTCTCTGTGGCGAAGTGAGGCATAAGAAAGCAAGCCTGCAACTCTCTACCTGTGTGAGCATCACCATGGTAAAAGCTGCAGTTGTCAATCTGTGGTCTTAATGTACCTTCGTTGGTACATGACGGAGTACCTTCGTAATGTAGGTCAACGGCGGACCAGGTGACCCTCCTGTGCCAAGACATAGAGGACAGCTTCCAGGCTGGGAAGAAGGCTAGCGCTGTCTTCTTGGACCTCGCAGCTGCATATGATACTGTCTGGCTGCCTGGACTACACTTGAAGCTTCTGGAAACCATCCCAGACAAGCACATGGTGAGCTCCATCATGGAGATGCTGAGCAACTGCAGCTTCAGGCTGCACACCAGCAACAGGCAATGCAGCAGGGTGAGGAAGCTTAAGAACGGCGTCCCACAGGGCTCAGTGCTGGCACCAATGCTGTTCAACATCTACATCCATGACCTGCCTGCAACCCAGTCAAAGAAGTATGGCTATGCTGATGATCTGGCCATCCGACTCAGTAAGCCATCCTGGGAAGCAGCAGAAGAGGGCCTCTCTGAAGACATGAACATCCTGTCTTCATACCTGAGAAACTGGCGCCTCAAGCTCAGCATGGGTAAGACAACATCTTCGATGTTCAACCTCAACAACAGGGAAGCGACCCGCGAGATGAACGTCATGGTGGATAACGCCCGGTTACAGTCCCAGCCTGTCCCCACGTACCTCGGTGTGAAGCTCGACAGAACGTTGTCATTCAAATAACACCTGGAAGGTGCCAAGGCAAAGACAAGCGCCCGTGCCGCACTGATTCGCCGCCTATCCGGCACCACATGGGGAGCCACGACGAACACACTGCGTATGCCCACAGTGGCTCTGGTGTTCTCAGCCGCCGGGTACTGCGCCCTTGTCTGGTGCCATAGCCCTCACGCCAAGAAGCTGGATGCTGCCCTGCAGACTGTCTCCGGATGCCTACGAGCCACCCCAATAAACCAACTGCCCGTCCTCGTTGGCATCGCGCCGGCCAACATCAGACGAGAAGCAACCACCCTGGCCCTCTCTCAAAAGGCACAGACCAGTGAATCCCACCTCCTCCATCAGATCGTCACAGAGACATCACGACGAGTGTGCCTCAAGTCACGGCAACCCTTTGCCACGCAAGCCCAAGAGCTGCTCTGCACAACACCGGCTGACACTTCTAAGGCTGTCTGGGTCAAGACGAGATGGAGAGACCAGTGGAAGTCAGCGGAACCATCTAGGCTACACCAGTACATCAATGACCCCATGGACGTCCCTGGCCAGGACCTGCCCTGAAAGCAGTGGACAACCCTCAACTGCTTGAGGACAGGCATCGGATGCTATGGAGTAGCGATGAAGAGGTGGGGCCTCGTGGACAGTGCCTCCTGCGAGTGTGGGGACCCAACACAGACAGTAGAGCACATAGTCACCAGTTGCCCCAAACACTAGCCACCGAATGGTGAACGAGGTCTGATTGACCTGGACGATGACATGTTGGCCTGGCTCGCCTCAACAGAGCTGCAGGTCTAAAAAACACATGACAAAAGAAGAAGATGTACCTTCCTAGAGTGGGACATGGCCACTAAACCACATCCTAAGTCATTTTCTTTCAGAAGAATATTTATTCAATAGCAAGGTAAGGACATATTTTCAGAACTTGAAACATATTTGAATCTATGTATTTTTTCCTGCATTTTTTCTGATCAGCGGCTAACCTAATGGCTGTGATCAGAGAAAAAGGATGGGTGACGTTTCAGGTCGGGACTCTTCCTCTGACTGGAGAGGTGTCCCAATCCGAGGCATCACCCATTCTTTCACTCCAGAGATGCTATAACACTGAGTTACTCCAGCACCTTGTGTCTGCCTTCACCAGCATCTGCAGTAATTTTCTACACTAATAGTTGTGATGCTGGATGCTTTCTTCTTTATTTGAAATGAAATAATGAAACTGGAAAAATAAATATTTTATTAAAAAAATATCGGAGGCCTCAATAACAGAAACCTCTGTTTTAAACATTGCATCTATTAGGAGCAGAGGTCATCTCCAGAGATGATCTTGCTTTGTTGCTTTAATATCTCCTTCTCCACTATTCTGTGTATGTTCTCGACTGTGCGTTTTCACAGTCACATCAGCCCTCTGAGTGCCTTTTGAATGAGGTTGTTTCATTTTGCCTGGAAGTTTATTTCAACTATGATCATTGTTATACTTTAAGAGCATCCTCTTGGTGATTATCCCAAATTTTTGTCTCACTGGTTCTAATGTGTTTCTTTTTTTAAATTGATTGGCAAAAATGAAGCAGTGCTGCAATTGCAGCTCTATTAATATGTTGTAAATGTCCACTCTCACCCATCTCTGTCATCTGCTTTTCTGATTAAGGAGAAGCAGCAGCCCCCCCGTGGACTTTGTACCCTTCTTTACACTTTGCTTTACTTTTGTCTCCAGCAAATCTGTTGACCAAAACCTTAGACACACATCTGATATTCTTTGGCTCTCTGCAAATTAACCCAGTAAAGGCAATGCAAGGAAACACTCTGTTGCTATTCACTGTATCTATTTTATTTGCAAAAGTGGCATTTACTCAGTGGAAGGATGAAAATTCTTACATATTTTTCCCATCAGCTTAGAAATCATTTTATGATACAAATAAATTATCACTCCAGAATGCAAAAGCAACAAATTCCAAAAAAGATGAACATTAAAATATCACGTCTTAGATTCACAGAGCAACTGATGGCTTTAAGTGAATGAAAGTTTTTTCCATTGTGACGAAAGAGGTAAAGATTAGGAAATTGCAAAGAAAAACAAACTTTGCTTCATGACATGACTGCAGACTGGGATGATTGGGGAGACTTCATATCACTTAAACAGGAAGGACATACCACAGGGATTACACCCACACATACAACCAGAATGTGAAATAGCTGGTGTTTCAAAATGATCGTAAGTGCATAACAATGAAACTACAAAGAAAAATATGATTCACAACGGTATAGAAGTTCTGTACAAACTATCCAGTAACACTGTGAGCGATTTTAAAAAAAAGAATGGACTAAATATAGTTACGGCTATTATTTGAGAAGGAAAGAACACATTATTACTTTTGAGAAATTGTTTACTTTGCAATTTGAAAATGGGATCAGGGATGGAAGGGAAATCTGTTTGTCTCTGTGTGGTTAGTCTGATTTTAATTAGTTGAATTGCCTTGTGGAGAATAGGGAAAGCATTCCTTTAACAGACTTTTACCTTGTATCATTTGACTGGATGAATGAAAACATGCTTTCTAATTTAACATTAAGTGTGACTTAACAGGTTTTTGTTGAGGCATCTATGAGTCTCGAATTGTATTTTTTTAATTAATTTTTTTTTGGAGCAACTGTCTCGCCTTATTTTCCTGTTTATTACATGCATTATATTTTTCTCATGTTGCTTTAATGAGAACAAAGTCTGCAGTTTGACCACAAAGACTATGCAATTGTGTTCTTGTGATAGGGTGTCCCATCCTGAGCAAATCTTCTTGCCCATCTCTGACTGGAAGGTTAAAGAAAGACCCAAGAAAGAGGAGCACATTGGACCACTAGTTCAGCATGTTTTTGAAGTGAGTTCTCTTTCTAATAAAAGGAAAATGTCCTTACGGTTAATTTGATGGATGCCTGAAGCGTAATTATGAAATCATGAAATAGAATATCTGATGACAAAAGACTGGTTCATTCAAATTTAAATGAATATATGATGCCATGAACATATGTATGACACATGTTAAATAATTAATTCCAGATTCTATATCATGATGGTTATTTTAAAAGTAAAATGGTGCTTTTGAAAGAAGCTTCAATACCCCCTTTAAACTTCACAGTTACAAAATGATTTCATGGGCTTCATTTTTAAAAACATTTTAGTTCACCCTCCCCATTCATAGTTGAAACAATGTTGATCTTCTTTTAATTGTGACACAGACATGAAAGAGATATTTCCTGATGATGTAAAAGGGCTAACTTAGCTTGACAAGCGATGTATATCAGAAGATTACTCTCCCGCAGGCTCAAATTTGCCATCGTCATGTGCTGTGACTTTTTTCACCATTTTACCAGAGTAAAGAATGTAAGGGATAAAACTGATCATTCAAGGAATGGGTTCTGATCCATGAAGTGTCTGAGTACAAGTCTATTTGTTCAACAAAAACAACGGTGAGAAAATAAGTGGAAAAAAATGCTAATGGACTTACTTTTGATGCTAAATCCCCATAGACCGCTAATATTAAACAACCACTGCTAATTAATGAGCTCTGCATGTCTGAGGCACATTATGTAGTGAAGTCTTTGGTTTCTTACTGTGGTAATAGGATGATAACATGAAAAACACAAAATGCTGGAGGGACTCAGCAGGTCGGGCAGCATCTGCGCAAGGAATGGACAGATGAAGTTTCGAGTCGGGACTCCACTTCCAACTAATGCCCAACTCAAAATAAAGTCTGTGCATTCCCTCCATAGTTGCTGTCGGATCCTCTGAGTTCCTCCACCACCTTGTGTTTTGCTCAAGATTCCAGAATCTGCACTTTCTGATTAAAAAAAAAAGAAATATGGCCAAGCATTTAGTTATTTTACACAGAATGCCACGGATACATTCTTTGTCCAGGCTCACAAGTTTAAAGAATTTGAGTTATTTTGCTGAAGGCAATAAAATCACCCATTGAAATAAAAAGTTATGAGATGAGGTGCAATTCAGCATTGTCCAAGAAGTTTAAAACAATTAATGAAAAAACTATGTAGAGTTATTGATGCTCTTATACTGTTAATTCTTGAATTAAGGATTTTTTGAATTTTGAATTAAATTTATATCACTTAATGAATTTAAATATACCTGGACAGTCTGTGAGAAAGTAGATTTCATATTGCTCTGTGGTTAGAGGTAAGCAAGCAATAGGTGATGCGATAAGAAAAAGGTTCATAGCATCATTTTACTTTTTTTAAAACTCATCTACACTTTCAAAAGCTTCTTGGGTGATATTTTCCTCAGTATTATGAGAAGCAGTCACGTTGGCCTTCCGTTATGTATACTATTGACATCCTGCTTTGAGTTATTAACAGGAAAGCATGCAATTATTCTCCAACATTTGTTCAGGTGCACAACAATGGGCCGAGTGCAATCAACGCTGCGATCATGGAAGTGGGCTGGCCGACACATTACCGGGGCGAGTATCTACTGTACATCTTACAGATGCAAACAGTTGGACCTTTACACTGCCACATGAACGCCACGGTTAATCCACTGCAGCTAGAGGTAGGAGTCACTTTACCATTTTCTGTAAATGATTTATATATAGTAATTGATTCAACATCTGTGGAATAAAACCTGGGAAGGTATTAAGCACTCGGTGTCTTCTCAAGTGTTCAGGTCAAATGAATTTTGAAAAATGATCATTTATGTGATTTAACTATTCCAAGCCATGATGGTTGCAGCTGATTGATGTGATTTTATTTTGAAAGTGCACACTTGCTATGTGAAGTTAAGGAAAAATGATTTTGCATCTGTAACGGCAGGTGCGCAGAAGTGTAGGTAAAGCAGGATTGGGAAGGGTTCCTTAAGCTCCGTTGTACAGTCAATGGATTCATATTTGAAACAATTTTAACAGCACATAATTCAAGTTAAATTGATTGGACACTGTTCAGAACAGCATGGATTTTCCATACTTATCATATTACCCGATATTGGTTCAGTTTCAAACTTGGGTGATGATAAAACACTCGAGGCAACAGATGGCAAGTTCTGTCCAACTTAAATACTGATACTGTTATTGCTAGTTACACAGATACTGTTTAATTTGATGGTCATAATCATAACTTGACATTTTGGTAAATTCTTTGTTCTTCAATGTTAAAGTCAATGATTGTGTGGACAATATGTATATACATTCCAATTCCAGAAAAAAATTGTTGAGGGAGGATTGGGAAATATTGCTGTTCACAGGCATTTGGATGCATCGCACCAAAAGCTAGTGAACAGGTGTAGAAGGTAATGAGGAAAGCTAATAGTATGTTGGCCTTTATCGTTAGAGGATCTGAGTGTAAGAGTCAGGTTGTGTTTCTACAGTTATTTCAGATTTTGGTGAGTCTATATCTGGAATATTGTGGGGTATAGTTTTGGTTGGCCTAAACAAAGATATACTCTTTCTAGAAAATGCACCATCATTATTCCTGGGATTGGGGAAATCTATCATATGAGGAAAGATTGCACATGCTAAGCAGCACTCTTTTCTCTCAGAGGTCAGAAGAATGAGTTGGGCAAGTTGGGCCGAAGGGCCTGTTTCCACACTGTAGGACTCTATGATTCTATGATAAATGAAGGGATGTGGAGATGGGTCAAGAAAATGTATTGTGCTGGGATATCAGCTGCATTGTGACCGAGAGTGCAAAAGGTGAAAGGAGCTAGCAAGCAATAGGTGATATGCAAAATAAAAGGAATGGGTGTATACTGTCCTGCTCTTCCTCTCTGAAGAAGGATCCCGATCCAAAATGTCACCCATCCTTTTTGTCCAAACCTGACCCGCTGAGTTACTCCAGCACTTTGTGTTATCTTTGGTGTAAACAAGCATCTTCAGTTCCTTGTTTCAGCTGCTCTCCTGTTGAATGGCGGAGTAGATTTGAGCACTAGGACGGTATACGCACGCTCCTTTTTTTTATCGCATCACCTATCACTTGTTTACCTCTAACACTCTCAGTCATAATGGAGGGTCTCCACCCGAAATATCAACCATCCCTCTGCCTCCACACATGCTGCCTGACCCACGAAGTTCCGTGAGTAGTTTATCATTTGCTCCAGATTCCAACATCTGCATCCTCTCCCGTCTCCTTTTTCTATGAGATGAAAACATAAATATTCTAAAGAAATGAAAATAAAATGTTAAGTGGAAATAAGAAATGTGGATGCATATCAGTTAGTTACGGGAATAACACAGTAGATTTTTGAATCTTTATCATTTGGGTAGTAATTATCTTTGGGAAGAATATTGAGAGGCAAATGGGACTGCAGCTCAGTGTCCACATACTATCGTGTCCCTGTCTTTCCCAGATAAAGTTTATTATTGCAGTGATGAAGAGCAAAAATGAGCTCCAGGCTGGCCTGGTAAATATATACAGGGAATATAGGTTTAGCTTTTCATTAACCAGCAAGTGATATGAACATAGAACATAGAACACCACAGCACAGGAACAGGCCTTTCAGCCCACAAGGTCTGTGCTGAATATAATGCCAAGACCATCTCTTATTTGCCTTGCAATGATCCACATACCTCTTCTATTCCTTGCATATCCATGTTCCTATCCACAAGCGTCTTAAATGACACTATCATATCTACCACCATCACCGCTCCTGCAGCAAGTTCCAGGCATTCACAATGTCCTGTAAAAAAAATTGCCCAACACATCTCCTTTAAACTTTGCCCCTATCACTTTAAAGATATGCTCCCCTAATATTTGATATTTTCATCCTGGGGAAAAAGGTTGTCACTGTCTACCCTATTATGCCTCTCATAATTGTATATCCTTCATATCAGGTCTCCCCTCAGCCTTTACCATTGCAGGGAAAACAATCTGAGGCTATCCAAACTCTCCCCATAGTGAATATCCTTTAATCCAGGCATCATTCTGATAAACATCTTCTGCACACATCTAAATTCCTCTCACCCTTCAAATAATGGGGCGACCAGAACTGCATGAAATAATCCAAATGCAGCCTAAATAATATTGAACCACAAGAGATATGGAGGGGAGCATGGCAAAATGGTGCCATGATCTCACTGAATGGTAGAGCAGCTTAAGGGCCTGTCCCACCAGCATGCAACTCCATGCGATGAGCGCGATCAAACTAGAAGCGGGGGCCGCGCAGAGGTCGGGTGATCCCCTGTACAGGGTCGTTCCCACCAGCATGCGCCTGCATGCGGCAAGCGCAACCAAACCGGCAGTAGGGGCCGCGCGGAGGTCGGGTGAGTGGCGTAACGCAGCGCAAAGTGAGGCGAACTTGAAGGTAAGTTCGCCAGGACAGAGAGGGGCACCGAGGCACACACACACACACACACACAGGGCCACGCAGCCACACACATAGAGGGTCACGGAGGCACTTACAAATAGGTTCATGGAGGCACGATGTCGGGGCGGTGTGTAAATGTCGAGGCAACTGCGAGCCTACAAACCGTTGCCGCGCGGAATTTCTGGACATAGTCAGTTTTTCGGAGCCCCGCGCGGTGTCGGGACGAACTTGGGACGAACTCCGCACAATTCTGCACAGCTCCGGCGATCGAAGTGGGACCGGCCCCGCGACGCCGGACGGCTCAAGCGACCACGTTAGGTCGTGCTAATCGCATAGAGTTGCATGCTGGTGGGACAGGCCTATTAGTTCTGCTCCAGTTTCTTGTTTTTATGTAATATGCCTCTGTGCCTTGCCCCCAGAGATCATTTGGAGAGTGCAAGGATTGTGGTCAGCTGACAGTGCGCCAGTTGACACTGTTTGGATGACATTTCCATAATTTCATCAGTGCAGGAGGCATTATTTTCCAAAGGCATTTAAAGGCTAATTTAAAAGTAAAATCAATGCAAGAGTACTTGCAGTGCCTGAGGGATGTCCTGTGGTTGGTGTGGAAGGACTTGAATACAAGCTAGTTTTTTATGAATTGAAAGCAGCCCTTGAGGGTACTGCGGAGTTAGAAGGAATATTTCTGATCCTCCTGACACGTCAGATGTAAAAAGAACCTCAGCTATCAGAGGGTGGCCGCTTGGTAGACAAATCTCCTGCAGTTGTCGAATTATATGTTGGATTTATCTTTGTTCTATGTTGGGGGGGGGGGGAGGGAGAAGGCCTCCCCTTACCACAGGAGATGTAACATCCCCTTACCACAGGAGATGTAACACATGTCCCTATACCTCCTCCCTCACCTCTATCCAGGGACCCCAGCAAGCTTTCCAGGTGAGACAGAGCTTCACATGCACCTCCTCTAACGTCATCTACTACATTTGGTATTCCTGATGTGGCCTCCTGTACATTGGCTAGATCAAGCGTAGATTTGGCAAACGTTTCGCTGAACACCTGCGTTCGGTCTACCAAGTCCTACGCGATCTCCCGATCACTAAACATTTTAACTCCCCTTTCCCAATTATTCCACTTGGGTAGCTGGGAACCCAACGGTATGAGCATTGATACTCCAATTTTAGGATAACAACCTATACTACTCACCTTTCTTCCCCCCCCCCCCCCCCCCCCCGTGTCCCATCTGGACTCCTACCAAATCTCCCACCCCCTTCCACCTACATTAGCTTCATAATTCGCAACTTTTCAATTCTTTCGTCCCCCTCCTCTTTCATTTCTGGCCTTCGTCCAAACATCTGCCTTTGTGCAACCTCTCGCAAGTATCCATCTATTAATTGCCTGGTTTCGTCCTGCCTCTCCTCCCTTCCAGCTTTCTCCGTCCTACCACACCCGGGTTCGATCCTGACTACGGGAGTTGTCTATACAGGGTTTGTATGTTCTTAATGTGACCGCATGGTTTCTCTCCGGGAGCTCCGGTTTACTCCTACATTTGAAAAATGTACAGGTTTGTAGGATAATTGGCTTCAGTAAAAATTGTAAATTGTCTCTAGTGTGTAAGGTAGTACTGGGGTATGGGGATTGCTGGTTGGCACGCACTTGGTGGGCCCAAGGGCCAATTACCACGCTGCTTCTCTAAACTAAACTAAACAAAACACAAAAATATATGGAAGGATTCTGGGTATGATTAGAGAGGTGTTTTCAAGTGAGTTTTTAAAGGGAACTGTGATTGAATGATGAAACAGAGAGCTGAAACTAGCTGGGGAAATGCTAGTAATTTAATCCAAAATTCCCTTAATGGCAGGAAATTCAGCGCCCGTGCAGACATGCAGGGGATACAACCTTTCTGGCTCAGTTTTGTTGGCATCGTCTGGCCTGCGTTGTTAAATTTCACTTAGCACCCAGTGGTGGGGTTTGACCTTTCTAACCCAGTAGCTACGCTGGAGACCTTGTCTGCCGAGACTCTGCTAAGCTAGACTTGGCAAAAGAAAACGAATTCATTCATATGACTGAGAAGAAGGTTTAAGTATAGGGAAACTTACATTTCCTTAAACTCAGTGGTGTTCTGTTTTAATGCAAACAGAATGGTACAGCACAGGTACAGGCTCTTCAGTCAAAGCAAGTTAGCTTTCCCAATCAACAAAGGGTGACACGGTGGCGCAGCGGTAGAGTTGTTGCCTTACAGCGCCAGTGACCCGGGTTCGATTCTAGACTTTGGGTGCTGCCGGTATGGAGTTTGTACGTTCTCCCTGTGACCTGCATGGGGTTTCTCCGGGAGCTCTGGTTTCCTCCCACATTCCAAAGACACACTAGTTTGTAGGTTCATTGGCTTGATGAAATTGTAAATTGTCTCTACTCCCTAGTGTGTGTCGGATAGTTTTAGTGAGCGCGGATTGCTGGTCGGACACTGGGAGGGCCGAAGGGACTGTTTCCACTCTGCATCACTAAACTAAACTAAACTAAAATTAAAATCTCCCAGCCATATCCTAGTGCAGAATTTGTTTCCCATTCCACCTGCATTTTCTGCCACATTTGAAACACGTCCACTTTCCTGATTAGATTGAGAAGATTCCTGGTTGAAGCAAAACGCAACTGTTAAAAATATAGACTGTGTTTCCTATCAAACATAAACAGCTGAATTAGTAGGGATAATGGTCTCTGAGTGTCCATTCGTTGACTTCAGAGAGGATATTACAAGGAGACAAACTAAGAAAGTATGCTCTTCGGAATTCCCATCCATGAGCCCTGCTCAGTTATTGATGCTTCAGAAAAAAGGATCCTACTCTTTTAGTTTCTTTCCAGAAGCTTCGTGGAGCTTTTAACGCGTTCAAAAATAATAGTCACTATACTCCTTAAACACTCACGACTGTGCAACCTTATTCAGCGCTAATTATATCTAGAAGTTGACAGATAACACCACTGTGGTGGGCCAAATCATGAACAATGACGAGATGGAGTACAGGAAGGAGACAGAGAACCTTGTGACTTGGTGTCAGGACAATAACCTTTCGCACAATGTCAGCAAGATGAAAGTGCTAGGTACTGACTTCTGGAAGCACGGCCGAGTATATGCCTCAATCAACATGGTGCTGAAGTGGAAATGGTTGAGAGCTCAAGTTCCTTGGTGTTAATATGACCAATGAACTATATGATCATGGACCAATCACATTGATGCAACAGCCAAGACAGAGCACCAACATCTCTACTTCCTGAGGAGACTGAAGAAATTTGTCACATCTCCAATGACTCTTGCAAATTTTTACAGATGCACCATAGAAAGCATACTGGCAGGTTGCATCACAGCTTGGTTTGGGAACAGCTCTGCCCAAGACCACGATAAATTGCAGAGTTCTAGATGTAGCCCAGTCCATCATACAGACCAGACTTCCCACTGTAGATTCCATCTACACTTCACGCTGCCTCGGTAAAGCAGCAAACATAATCAAGGATTTGTCTTACCCCAGTTATTCCTTCTTCTCCCTGCTACAATCAGACTTCTAAATGGCCCTTCCATAAACTAGGCTGCTGTCCAATTCATCGCTACCCCATGTGGATATTGGACTTTGTCTATGGAACTGATGAGACACAATGCCTCACATTGGCGAGAACTATATTCTGCATTCTATATCTTTCCCTTTGCTCTATCTATTTGACTTGATTGTATTTATGTGTGGTATATCTGATCTGTTTGCAACAGCTTTTCACTGTACCTTGGTAATTAGACAATAATAAGCCTAAATTAGAAACATTATCAAGGCTCTCCTCCTACTAACATGAATCAAGTTTGAAGCAGAATGTCAGGTAGAAATAGCATGGAGGTGAGATAAAGCTATGGTCCAGTCTTTACTTTAACAGGATATCCATCAGTTTTGGCATGAACACTGCTAAAAGCGCAACTGATAAGAGCTCAGCAGAAGCAAGGGGCACTTGGCACCTGACGACTCCTGCATTTTGTTAAAGAAGGAACTGCAGATGCTGGAGAATCGAGGGTTACACAAAAAGCTGGAGAAACTCAGCGGGTGCAGCAGCATCTAAAGAGCGAAGGAGATAGGCGACGTTTCGGGTCGAGACCCTTCTTCAGACTCCTGCATTTTGATCCTTCATTGGTCTAGGGATTAGAACATGAACAGAGGAAGGAATCTGGTGAATCAATGTCAACTCAAGTTTTGAAGGAATAATTAAAATGTTGGAGGAAAGAATGCATATATAAAGAGAGAAAATATTCAAAGAGGAAATGTTAAGCAGTAATGTATTAAAATTGTATTTTTAAGCCATAATCCTCTAAAGCTTGAAGGAAAGAGGGAATTAACGTAATATTTAATTGTGTATGTCAATGAGCATAATTGGTAGTTACTTTCACATTACATCTTTAGAGGGCTTCCTTTACTTCTAATGACGTTTAATTTATAAAAATTAGTTTAATGAGCAATTCATAAGTTATTGTAACATTTACCTAACGGAAAAGGCCAACACGAGGACCTCACAAAGGGATATCAACTCAAACAACATGTGTAGCATGTCCACTATGAATCTGCTCCTTGCCTGGAGATGGAATTGCTATTTGATTACAAGTAACTGTGAATACAATTCGGCACAGTGGCGTAGCGGTAGAGTTGCTGCCTCACAATGCCAGAGACCTGGTTTGATTGTTATGAGATCTGTAGGTACAGAGTTGGTACGTTCTCCCTGTGACCACGTAGGTTTGCCGCGGGTGCTCCGGTTTCCTCCGACATTCTATAGACAATAGACAATAGACAATAGGTGCAGGAGTAGGCCATTTGCCCATCGAGCCAGCACCGCCATTCAATGTGATCATGGCTGATCATCCCCAATCAGTACCCGTTCCCTCCTTCTCCCCATATCCCCTGACTCTGCTATTTTTAAGAGCCCTATCTAGTTCTCTCTTGAAAGCATCCAGAGAACCTGCCTCCACTGCCCTCTGAGGCAGAGAATTCCACAGACTCACCACTCACTGTGAGAAAAAGTGTTTCCTCGTCTCCGTTCTAAATTGTTTACTCCTCATTCTTAAACTGGGAACATGTTTCCTGCCCCTAGCATGTCCAAGCCCTTAACAATCTTATATGTTGCAATGAGATATCCTCTCATCCGTCTAAACTCCAGAGTATACAAGCCCAGCTGCTCCACTCTCTCAGCATTTCAGATTCAGATTCAGATTCAGATTCAATTTTAATTGTCATTGTCAGTGTACAGTACAGAGACAACAAAATGCATTTAGCATCTCCCTGGAAGAGCGACACAGCAAATGATTTGAATAAATAATAATAAATGTCCGGGGGGGGGGGTGATTGGCAGTCACCGAGGTACGTTGTTGAGTAGCATGACAGCCGCCGGAAAGAAGCTGTTCCTGGACCTGCTGGTTCGGCAACGGAGAGACCTGTAGCGCCTCCCGGATGGTAGGAGGGTAAACAGTCCATGGTTGGGGTGAGAGAGGTCCTTGGCGATGCTGAGCGCCCTCCGCAGACAACGCTTGCTTTGGACAGACTCAATGGAGGGGAGCGAGGAACCGGTGATGCGTTGGGCAATTTTCACCACCCTCTGCAATGCCTTCCGGTCGGAGACAGAGCAGTTGCCATACCAAACTGTGATGCAGTTGGTAAGGATGCTCTCGATGGTGCAGCGGTAGAAGTTCACCAGGATCTGAGGAGACAGATGGACCTTCTTCAGTCTCCTCAGGAAGAAGAGACACTGGTGAGCCTTCTTGATCAGAGTTGAGGTATTGTGGGTCCAAGAGAGGTCGTCGGAGAGGTTGACTCCCAGGAACCTGAAGCTAGAAACACGTTCCAGCTCCGTACCGTTAATGTGGATGGGGATTTGACAGTCCCGCCATCCCGGGAATTAACCTTGTGAACCTACGCTGCACTCCCTCAATAGCAAGAATGTCCTTCCACAAATCAGGGGACCAAAACTGCACACAATACTCCAGGTGTGGTCTCACTAGGGCTCTGTACAACTGCAGAAGGACCTCTTTGCTCCTATATTCGATTCCTCGTGTTATAGAGGCCAACATGCCATTCGCTTTCTTCACTGCTGTACCTGCATGTTTACTTTGACGTGCAGGTTCCAAAGACATGCAGGTTTTTAGGTTAATTGGCTTCTGTAAATTGTTCCTAACGAGTAAGACTAGAACTAATGTAGGAGTGATCACTGGTCGGTGCGGACTCGGTGGGCCAAAGGGCTTGTTGTAGGATTTGAGTACAATAGCAGGGAGGTTCTACTGCAGTTGTACAGGTTCTTGGTGAGGCCAAGTTTTGGTCTCCTAATCTGAGGAAAGCCATAGAGGGAGTACAGAGAAGGTTCACCAGACTGATTCCTGAGATGGAAGGACTTCCATATGAAGAAAGACTGGATAGACTTGGCTTGTACTCACTGGAATTTGGGAGATTGAGGGGGGATCTTATAGAGACTTACAAAATTCTTAAGGGGTTGGACAGGCTAGATGCAGGAAGATTGTTCCCGATGTTGGGGAACTCCAGAACAAGGGGGTCACAGTTTAAGGATAAGGGGGAAGTCTTTTAGGACCGAGATGAGAAGATCATTTTTCACACAGAGAGTGGTGAGTCTGTGGAATTCACTGCCACGGAAGGTAGTTGTGGCCAGTTCATTGGCTATATTTAAGAGGGAGTTAGATATGGCCCTTGTGGCTAAAGGGATCAGGGGGTATGGAGAGAAGACAGGTACAGGATACTGAGTTGGATGATCAGCCATGATCATATTGAATGGCGGTGCAGGCTCGAAGGACCGAATGGCCTACTCCTGCACCTATTTTCTATGATTTCTATGATTCTATGATTTCCACGCCGTATCTCTAGCCTAAATTAAACTAAACTAAACTAATTTGCTTCATTGAGTTATTTTTATAGCAAATTATGACCATATACATTTTGCTCCAGCAGAATCGTATTATAAAAGATGTAACCATTTGGCATTACAGTTTTTTTGGCAGGAACCCAAAGGTTAACATACTATAATGTATTAACATATTAAAGTGGATGATGGATAGCAACAAGCTGTGCAATATGTTACTATGTTTTCAGACCACTGGACGAGGTTAACTGGTGTGACAGTTTGAGTCGACTGATTCAATTTACAGGAACCTAAGCTGCTAAATCTGAAGCATGCCTACCAAAGCGGTAGAGTTTCATAGCTTTCCTGGTCATAGCTCAGGTTATTCTCAAGGTGTATCGTTTTTCTGATTGCAGACTACTGACCCGCCAGCTGTTGGGGAGCCTATCCCCTTGCGAGACCCTTCTACAACTACACATCGCATCACAAGGCGAGAAGTGAGGTTACCACAGCCGTTAAAGCATGATCATGCAAGAATTCTGGTAAGGAAAGAGCGTGACTAATGGTTGAAAAATCATTTTCCTGCATTCATGCTTCTAGAACATGCATTTTTCCTGTCTCTATTGTGCGCTCCCAACAGCAGCATATGGTAACCAAGTTGGAATCACCCTCCAACATAAGTAATGGTTTGATTCTGTTTGCTACATTGTGCTGTTCCCAGCAGATTGTGGTCAACAATTCAGTCCTTGCATAGCTATTATGCTAATGGAATTTTCTTGAGCAGCATAAATGAACTGCTGCTGACCACTGGAGTTGGAACATTGTGTTATGATTGTACAACATGTTGGTTAGGTCTCACTTGGAAAACTACAGTTTTGGTCACAAAACTAGAGGAAGGATACGATTAAGCTAGAGAGGGTGCAGAAAGTATTCATGAGAGTGCATGGACTAGAGGGTATGGGTTTCTCAGGAGAGATTGAATAGGCTGGGTCTGTTTTCCCTGGAGCAAAGGAGGCCAAAATATGATATGATGAAGGTATATATTATATATATTGTGTTCAGTTCTGGTTGTTGCATCAAGGTAGGATGTGGGGGCTTTGGAGAGAGTGTGGAAGTGGTGTGAAAGAGCATGTTACCTGCATCGGAGAGTATTGACCAGGGTCGGCCTTAGGAGGTGCGGGGCCCAATTGGGAACAATTTTGGTGAGCCCCAGGTTCCCAGCCAAGGTCTGTAGAATCATAGAAATATAAATAAAGTCTATTATATACTTTATAACTCTATGGTAGAATGGAAAGTAATCCAGGGCTGCCAACATTGGGTGAGAGTTGAGAGTGAGAAATTGTGAGGGAGCGTAGTGACCGGTGGGGGGGGGGGGGGGGGGGGGGTTGTGGTAAGGAGGTTTTACATTTTTCAGCTTGGAATTGTGCAATCTGATGCATACTGTAGCGAGTCTTTTAACTTACACTTGGATGCAACATTTATGCTTTAAATTGGATTAGGTATGAATAAGGTTAGGCTAAATTACATTCCTAATTACATTCCACAGCAGAGCCAGGCTCTGCTCAACAGGTGCAGCACATGAATGACTATAATTCATGTATGGAAATCTGATTAGATTCATGCTGTTATGCATATATATAGAGAAAAACTCAGAGAAACAAAGCAAAAGTCAGACTTCCATCACTGTTCTGCACAAATAAATCAATCAACCTTGTTCAAGAAATAACTGCAGATGTTGGAGAATCGAAGGTAGACAAAATTACTGGAGAAACTCAGTGGGAATGGCAGCATCTGTGGACCGAAGGAAATAGGCAATGTTTCGGTCCGAAACCCTTCTTCAGACGGATTCAACCTTACCCTTTGAATATAGAAACACAATGAAAATAATGCCACATATTCAATCATATATGGTTCAATGTAATTAAGATATATATATAAAAATATATATGGAAACAGGCCCTTCCGCCCACCAGGTCCACACCGACCAGCAATCTACCAGCCCAGACAATTTACAGAAGCCAATTAACCTACAAACCTGCACTTCTTTCGGATATGGGAGAAACCGGAATATCCAGAGAAAACTCATGTGGGAGTAAGGCAGCAACTCTACCGCTGCACCA
Organism: Raja brachyura; assembly: GCA_963514005.1. Next base: position 30,134,377 of record OY740782.1, on the reverse strand, counting down.
CCATGCCACCCCATTAAATTATTATTTCTGTAATATATTTATTATGGTGTCACGTGAATAAAAATGAACCCATGATTCTGATTTCTGCCCTTAGTTGGATAACACACATGTCCAGTCATTGTGTTTTATGGCTGGTTTTTAACCTCTTCAGGCTGAAGGTCTTGACTCGAAACATCACCTATTCTTTCTCTCCAGAGATGCTGCATGTCCTGCTGAGTTTTTCTAGTTTTTAGTGTCTACCTTCAGTTTAAACCAGCATCTGCAATTCCTTCCTACACTATTTGTTAAGCAAAACAGGTCCTATTCTCACTATATAATTTTGTGATCAGCGTGAGAGCATGAGAATTTTGTGAAATGCGCGAGTCTCACGCTCAATGCGTGAGAGTTGGCAGCCGTGCTAATAATTCAAACATTTTATGCAAGTTTCAATTGTTTGGACACAAATCACTTATTACTGCTTTATAACAGTTAAGTTACTTTAAGACTATTTCAGAAATTATGGCAGTCAACAAAAAATCAACTAACAAATTAAGGCAAACTAAAAAAAAATAACATGTTCCCTTTCCTGACTCTACCTCATAAGTACTTTAACGCTGTTAACAGAGCAAAGGGATATTAATCTCAAGAATCAAAATGGGGAAAGTGGGGGCAATTTTGCTTAAATGGTAATTCTAAGCCCATTCAGATCTGCATAGAGTCAGTTATACAACATGTACATGGCTGGCTCAATTTGTCCATACTGATCAAGTTGGCATTCTATGTGCCCAGGGACTGGCTGCAGTTCCCAGGTCGGCTCGCCTGCCACGACCCAGCGAAAACGAATTGAAAATAAATACGCGCTTTTATCGGGTTACGGGCCGTTTGCCCGTAGTCTGAACCGTGTCCTAGATGTTTGGCCTCATTGTGGTGGTCGTCGCCCCCCCCCACCCCCATGTTTGACAACAGCTTCACCTAGTTGTTGTTGTCGGAAGAGAATAGACGCAATGTTACTCACAGACGTCAACCGACGCGCTTCCCCAGACCGCACAGATCGTTGGCAGGCGGCGCAAAGGGACAAACTGGAGCAGGGACTGAACTCAGCGTGAGAACTCGGTCATGAGCGTGAGGGCGTGAGAATTTGCTCCAAGGCGTGATTCTCATGCTGAAAGTGTGAAAATTGGGAGCCCTGAGTAACTACAATGTTTGGAGTCAGACCTAAATGCCAGCATTTGACAGCACTGGGCCTGTACACGCTGGAGTTTAGGATGAGGGGGGACCTCATTGAAATCTACCGGATAGTGAAAGACCGGGATACAGGAGAGGAAGTTTCCACTCGTGGGAGAGTCTGGGACCAGGAGGTATGGCCTCAGAATTAAAAGACGCACCTTTAGAAAGTTGAGGATGAATTTCTTTAGTCAGAGGGTGGTGAATCTGCGGAATTCATTGTCACAGAGAAGGCAGGAGAATGAGGTGGAGAGGGCACGATAGATCAGCCATGATTGAATGGCGGGGAAGCCTACTTCTGCTCCTATGACTTACGAATTTGAAGGAAGATGGTTGTTGTTGGAAGTCAAACATGCCATTCCCAGGATATTGCCACAGGAGTTCCTCAGGCCGGTCCCCTGAGACCGACCATCTTTAGTTGTTTCAACAAATGACCATCCATCCAAAATGGGGATGGTCAGTCATGACTGCACAATGGCCAATTCCAGTCATGACTGGCCATCAATGCAGCAAGACCCAGACACAACTCAGACAGGGCTGGTAAGTGGCCAGAAGCATGTGTGCCACTGAAATGCTTCTTGGTCATCCTCAATCTGCATTGATCCACCATGGTGAAACCTCAACTAAGCCTAAACCTTGGGGGTAGACACAAAATGCTGGAGTAACTCAGCAGGATATCCCTTTCGTGTTCTTAGTATCAGCTTGTGGTTCTGTGAGAAACACAATTTGATAAGGTTTCTGTATGTGACATCCAAATGCTGTTGCGTTTGTTCTGTGGGACAGTCTCTTGACCCCATCCTCCTGTTTATCTTCCTTGCATTGACTCTCTTACTCAGCCATTCCATCCTGTAGTTCAAATAAGGGTCCCATTCAACATATTAAAAAGCTTTGAAAATCAACCAACTGAAACTACATGTTAATAGCAGCCAAAAAAAAGACTGCTCCCTTGCTGAGACATGTGTAACATCCTCAACTCAAACAACAAGTCTCATAACACCCAGCAGAGCTCCTGCCGGCATTTCACCAGAGCTGAGAGTGATGGATCCATTCTGGTTAGGTTAACTCGTGGAACAGCGCGAGCTGATCGATAACAAACACTCCCGGAAGCCCCACACGCCGCAGGTTCTAGCACCACGTACGGCGGACAAGCTGATGTCAAAGCAGCGGCACCCCAGAGAGATTCCCCAAGTCCCTCTTCCAAGGGTAGGAGGTCACTGATAGGCAGTATGGAGAAACAGGAGCATGATGCAGAGGATGCTGCATGCATACTACATACGACATGCAAGGAGTGTGAAAGGCATGCGCCCAGGGACTGGCTGCCGTTCCCAGGTCAGCTCGCGTCCCAGGGACCCGCCGCAGTTCCCAGGTCGGCTCGCCTGCCCCAACCCCACGAAAACGAATTGGAAAAAAACCCACGGTTTTTCGGGTTACGTAGTCCGAACCCTGTCCTAGACGTTTGGCCTAATTGTGGTCATGGCCCCCCCCCCCCCCCCCCCCATGTTTAGTGACTGTGTATTGAAAAAAAAGTAATTTAGTTGACTAGATACTGGAAAACCAATAACTATTGGCGCAAAACCAGTCCAGGCATTAAATTTTGGACTACAGCCCCATCCTACCATTTGGGCTTCTACCCCATCCTAACTGTGTGTTAGTTGTCTGTGCCTGATGTGTGTGTGGGAGGGAAGGAGAGAAGGGAGGGAGGGAGAGAAAGGAGGAAGGAGAGAAGGGAGTGAGGGAAGTAGAGAAAGAAGGGAGGGAAGGAAGGGAGAGAGAAGGGAAAAGAGAGAGGAAGGAGGGAGGGAAGGAGAGAAGGGAGGGAGGGATGAAGGGAAGTGAAGGAGGGAAGGGAGGGAGAGGGCCAGCGGCAGGAGCAGATGCCGGGGTCCAGGCATCTGGGTGTGAGCTGAGACCGAGGTTTATAAACGTTACTCCAACCCCCGGCCCTCCCTATATTGTTCACCGCGTCTCCCGGGGGGGAGAGAGGGGTGGAGCAGGGGCTGTGTACGCGAAGCACGATGACTGGAGGGGCGGGAGCGCTGTCCTGGGACCATGAGGGAACTACCTCCTCTCCCTTTCTCCATTCACCCTCACTCCCCCCTCCCCGTCTACCCCTTTCTTCCCCCCCACCCCTCTACTCTCTCTCCATCCCTCCCTCCCCCCTCTACCGGGGTAGATCTACCCGAGCCGAGAGTAGATTACTCTAGCGTGGGGCCCCCTATGGAGCGAAGGAAATAGGTGACGCTTCGGGTCGAGAACCTTCTTCAGACCGAAGAAGGGTCCCGACCCGAAACGGCAACTATTTCCTTCGCTCCATAGATGCTGCCTCACCCGCTGAGTTTCTCCAGCATTTTTGTCTTCCTTAGATAAGATAGAAAGCCTGTTTGTTTCCATGGGAGGAATGTCCAAAGCTGGGGGGCATAGGTTTAAGGTGAGAGAGAGGAGGTATATTGAGGACCTGAGGGTATAAATATTTTACACAAAGAGTAGTTGGTATCCGGAATGAGCAGCTATGAGAAGTGGTGGAGGCAGGAACAGTTATAACAACATTAAAGAGGCATCTGGTACATGAATGAGCAAAGCATAGATCAATACTGTGGAATTCTCTGCCTTAGAGGGCGGTGGAGGCAGGTTCTCTGCATGCTTTCAAGAGAGAGCTAGATAGGGCTCTTAAAAATAGCGGATATGCGGAGAAGGCAGGAACTGATTGGGGATTATCAGCCATGATCACATTGAATGGCGGTGCTGGTTCAAAGGGCCGAATGGCCTACTCCTGCACCTATTGTCTATTGTCTAATACAGGATTAATGGAGGGGTGGGATTATAGATAGGCATGATAGCTAGATTGGACGTGGTGGATGAAGGGCTGTTTTTATGCTGTATAATCTCTGACCTCCTCATCAAGCAACCCACCAAATTTACTAAAAGTAATATGGACACAACTAATGAAGATCAGTTGTGAAATGTTCAGTCAAATTGTATATTGTTTTAATTAATAGTTAAAACTTACAAAGTTTAGATCTGTAGGTGAGATTCTGTGGTTTGACCATAAAAGGCAGGCAAACTTTCTTTTGTCTTTGTTTGAAGAAACATTTAATTGGTTGCCACGGGCTAGATCACGTTCAACGTAGCCGGTCTGCTGCACGAACTCATCATTAAAAGTGACTAAATCTTTAGCTGGCCTGATTTGCAGCAAGTATAGAAGTTGGGAGATCATGTTGCAGTTGTATAAGACGTTGGTGAGACAGCATTTAGAATATTGTGTTCAGTTCTGGGCACCATGTTATAGGAAAGATATTGTCAAGCTTGAAAAGGTTCAGAAAAGATTTACGAGGCTGTTGGACTAGAGGGTATGAGCTATAGGGAGAGGCTGAGTACGCTGGGTCTCTATTCCATAGAGTATAGGAGGATGAGGGGAGATCTTATGGAGTTGTACAAAATCATGAGAGGAATAGATCGGGTAGATGCACAGAGTCTTTTTACCCAGAGTAGGGGAATCGAGGACCATAGGACATAGGTTCAAGGTTAAGGGGAAAAGATTTAATAGGAATCCGAGGGGTGAATTTTTTACACAGAGGGTGGTGGGTGTATGGAACAAGCTGCCAGAGGAGGTAGTTGAGACTGGGACTATCCCATTGTTTAAGAAACAGTTGGACAGGTACATGGATTGGACAGGTTCAGAGGGCTATGGACCAGGCGCAGGCAAGTGGGACTAGGGTAGATGGGACATGGTTGGCCGGTGTGGGCAAGTTGGGCCGAAGGGCCCGTTTCCACACTGAATTCATCAATGAATCTATGACTCTAAGGCCTCAGCTGGCAGATCCAGGGACCACTCCCCCAACAATCCCACTGTTTGTTTGACAGCTGACTACTGTCAGAGTCCTTGCCACTGTTTCTAAATGGCACCAAATATCAGAGATGTTTAAAAACAGTGGGAAAAATAATTAAATAATTAAAATTAAAAATAATTCAAATAAAGAAACCTTTTAATAGACACTTTCAAACACTGTATATTCATTGGGGACATGGATATGCAGGGAATTGAATGATATGGAGATGAGAATAGTTTATCCTGGCATCATGTTCAGCACAAACATTGTTGGCAAAGGCTCTGTTCCTGTGCTGTACTGTTTTACATTCTAATTAAAAACAAGTTTACCTGATATAACCTGATTCGCTCGTGTAAAGTTGAGAGTCATGGTTTTGAGACTTGTTCTAGAAAGCTCCACCCTCAGAGCTTACAGGGAATGATTTTGTAGGAACTTGAGGGGTAACGTTTTCCCACAAATGGTGTGAGCTGCCAGAGGAAATGATTGAGGCAGGTACAATGATGATGTTAAAAAGATATGTGGAGGTACATGGATAGGAAAGGGTTTGATGGATATGGGTTGCATGCAGGCAAATGGGACTAGCTTAGATGGGCATTATAGTTAGCATGGATGAGTTGGGCTGAGGGGCCTGTTCCATGCTCTATGACTCCATGACTCTGTCCCTGATCATAGAGCTGAGTATAACAGTGGACCAAGTGGTCAGGAATCCAAGGCATTGCTGGGCCTCATGCTGCGGTACCCTCCTGTCTAAGCCACAAGCACATTGCGCCACAAAGAACTGCTTGTCACTGCTTTTCTTCCTCATTTGATTAGTAAATTGCTTGAAGGCAGGAACCAGCTACAGTAATTACTCTGCAAATCAAAGGACTATGCATGTAACTGGATACAGAAACAAGCCTTTAAGCCCATTGAGTCCACACTAACCATCAACCACCCATTGGGAGTACAGTGGCCCAGTGCTAGAGTTGCTGCCTTGCAGTCTCAGAGATCCGGGTTTGAACCTGACCATGGGTGCTCTCTGTACGGAGTTTGCACGTTCTCCCTGGTTGTTTTATGGGTGCTCTAGTTTCCTCCCACATTCCAAAGACGTGAAGATTTGTAGGTTAATTGGCTTCTGTAAATTGTCCCTCGAGTGCTGGATAGAACTGGTGTACAGGTGATTGCTGGTCGGCGTGGACTCGGTGAACTGGAGGCCTGTTTCTGTGCCAGATCTGTGCCAAACATGATGACAATCTAATTATTCCCATCTGCCTGCACATGGCCAATATCCCGTTATTTCCTGTTTGTTCATGTATCTGTCGAAAGGTCCCTTAAATGTTGCTATTACAACAACTTCTACCACCTCCTCTGGCAGCATGTTATAGGCACATACTGTTCTGTGTGTCATGAAAATTGTCTCGCAAATTTTCTTTGAACATCTTCACCATAAACTTATAGCCTCTGGTATTCGACATTTCCATCCTGGGAAAAAGTCTTTGACTAGTTATCCTATCCGTACCTCTCATAATGTTATATACATTATCTGGCACTGCCAAGGAAAAAAATGCAAGTTTGTCTAAAGGGCCTGTCCCACTTCCATGTCCTTGGCACGCAAATTATGCGACCTCGTGGTCGCGTTAAGCCGCGATGGTCCTGCGAAGGTAGGGCGTGATTACATGCGTATGCACAGCCATCTGGAGCGCGTGGCATCATTTGAAGATGGACGCAAAGCTGGAGTAACTCAGCGGGACTGGCAGCACCTCTGGAGAGAAGCAATGGGTGACGTTTCGTGTCGAGACTCTTCTTCAGTCTGAAAAGAAGGGTCTTGACCCGAAACGTCACCCATTGCTTCTCTCCAGAGATGCTGCTGGTCCCACTGAGTTACTCCTGCATTTTGTGTCTATCTTCAATTTTCTTGGCCCCGCTCCGGGATTAGAAGGCCGTTGCAGTCCGGGGCGGATCCGGACCGCAACGGCCGTGAGCCCCAGGCCAAGCTCGGCGATCGTTTGTCTGCTTCTGCTGCTGTTGAAGGTGAGACGTTGTGTCGCGCCAGGGTCTTGGGCCTGTCCCACTTTGGCCGTCAGTTCCGCGACAGGCCGTTGGCGCGCAAAGATTTTGTTCACTGCAAGAATTTCAGAGCACCGCGCGATGTCGCGCACAACTACATACCTCTCCGCGCTTCTAAGTGGGACCGGCCCCGCGCAGCCATACGATGCCCGTACGCCTCAACGTGACCACGAGGTTGCATAATTTGCGTGCCAAGGACACGTAAGTGGGACAGGCCCTTAACTTCTCCTTGCAGCTTCAAGCTTTCAGTAATCTACATCTAAATTTGTAATTGAGTCTGAATTTATACATTGTGGACGCAGCCCAGACCATCACACAAATCAACCTCCCTTCTATTGACTCCATTTATACCTCACGCTGCCACGGCAAGGCCAGCAGCATAATCAAGGACGAATCACACACTGGACACTCCCTCTTCTCCCCTCTCCCATCAGGCAAAAGGTATAGAGGTGTGAAAAAGCACACCACCAGAATCGGGAACTGTTTCTTCCCAGCTGTTATCAGGCAACTGTATCATCCTACCACAACTAGAGAGCAGTGCTGAACTATTATCTACTTCTATGATGAGCCTTGGACCTTTTGTTTGGACCTTGCTGGCTTTACCTTGCACTAAACATTATTCCTTCATCAAGTATCCTTTATCATAACACTGTAAATGAATCGATTGGAATCATGTAATGTATTGTCTTTCTGCTGACTGGGTAGCACGCAACAAAAGCTTTTCATTGTGCTTTTGTACACCTGACAAAAGCTAAACTTTACATCACAGGCACAGGCCCTTTGGCCCTTGTGACAAAATTGTTATTCTGGGCTAATCCCATTTACCTGGTTTTGTGTATAATGCAGCAATCCTACTTCTCAGATATGTCCTCGAGGCAACTGATATAAACCTCCCTCTCTACTTGTATCATTTACAATGGATACACAGTTTGCAACTATTCTATCCCCGAGCTTTACAATTCACAACCCCTTATCCTTTCGGTTCACACGTGTCTCTTCATCTCTGGCCTGGCCTTTGTCCAACAATTTGAATATCATATAACTCCCTCACCTGCATTCACCTATTACCGGCCATGCTCTGTCTTGCACCTACTCTCTCCCAGCTTTCGTTCCCACCCATCGCCCCCTCCCATCACCACACTAATGGTCTGAAGAAGGGTTCCGACCTAAACTGTTGTCTGTTCATACTCCCCAGGGTTGCTGCCTGACCCGTTGAGTTACTCCAGCATTTTGTGACTATCTTTGGTGTAAAGCTTCAGTAAAAATGGTAGGGTTAAGAGATAATGCGACCAGCCATTGTCTGACTCTTCTGAGGTCTCTGCTGGATCCAGGACCATAATCCAAATCAATGAAAAGATGCAAACTAAAGCAAACTGCAAATCCACTCAGTTGGTTCCACAGATTATTAACAGAGAATTCCTTCTGAAATAATTGCATGTATGAACTAGAAAGATTCAAATGTCTTGTTTTTAAGTTCATAAGTGATAGAAGCAGAATTAGGTCATTCGGCCCATCAAGTTTATTCTGCCATTGAATCATGCCTGAGCTATCTTTCCCTCTTAACCCCATTCTCCTGCCTTCTCCCCATAACCCCTGGTATCCTGTTGATTAATTTAACCTCTACATGCATTTGATTTATTTACCTTTTTATGATTGGCAGTAAGTTGTTATTTGTGAGTATTTCCTGATGTGATCTCGTCTTACTTTGTGTGAGTGCACTTTCTGCAAGTTGTTGTTGAGGGTTTAAACAGACCTGTGTGTTTTCAGCTCGATGAATGATCAATGAATAATTTAGTTATTTCTGGAAATGAGTTTCCTTAATATGTCAAATGCACTTTGCACATTGTTTGTGGTACATCCAGATTTATAGGTTTAAAATCATTATAATCATAATCAATTTTAATGTTTTAAAGCACAGAAGGTAAAGTTACAATGTAAGTAAATGAAACATAACAGCAATTCTATTACTTAATGAGTTGAGAATTTGAGATCTTATTAGGTGCAATTTCTTGAGGCTAGGTATAAATATATATCGTATTTATGTTTATTCAATTCCTCATACTATCAGAAATCTCCTTTGAAAATGTAACAAATGCATTGTAGCCACCAACAAAAAAAAGGAAAAGATTCTGCTGGTGAGTCATTAGTATATTTAATTAATGAAATCATGTTATTTCATTGATCTTCCTCTCGGAAGAGGATCAATGAACATAGAACAGTACAGCACTGGCATCCCACTGCCCACAATGTTTACGCTGGACTTGATGCTAAGTTAAACTGATCTCATCTGCCTGTACATGATCCCTCTATTCCTTGCTCTTCCATTTGCCTATCTAAAAACCTCTTAAACGTCACTATCATATCAGCCTCCACCACCACCCCTGGCAATGCGTTCCAGTCCCCACTACTCTCTGAGTAAAAAAAACTTGCCCTGCACATCTCCATTAAACTTTCCCCCTCGCCTCATAGCTATGCCCTCTAATGTTGGACATTTCCACCCTGGAGAAAAAGGTTCTGACTGAAGATGGAGTGGTTTGGAGGGTCATGGATCATGTACAGGCAGAGGATGTTAGTTTACCTTGACATGACTTTCTGCACGGACATTGTGGAACGAAGAGCCTGTTCCAGTGCTGTAATATTCTATGTTCTAAGAATATATTCAAGATTCGGTCCCCACAGCTTTTTTGGCAACGAGGAAAAGCCTGTTCATGTGCTGTACTGTTCAATGTTCTATAATATAACAGAATTATAAAACCGCACCTGCCCAGATGGTGTTCCATCTGGCCCCATTCACTAATACTGCGGCTGCATTTCTTTTGTGGTTTGCGGGTCTAGTTGACCTTCAGGCTGACAGCCACAGCCGTGACAATAGAAAGGAATGGTCCTCAAACAGCAACAAAGCCTCAGGCGGTGCATCCTGAGGCACCAACCCAGGAACACTCGGCTCACTCTTTGATAGCTAGCCACAGTCAAAGACATCTGACCTATTTTTAAATGTTTCTGGTAATTTGAAGCATATGCGAACAGTTCACAGACATATAATTAAAAACATGAAATTATTACTAAATAGTAAAACAATATATGCAATTAAAAATACTCAGTACGCAAGTCAAGAATAAAGCAATGCTATTGCCAAATAACTTTGCCACTCTAAATTAATCAAATCCACAAATTGAAACAAAGAAATAAAGACAAATCACTTACCTTTTTAGGGAACGTTGGGTTTAGACCCGAAATATCACCTGTCCTGATATGTTGAGTTCCTCCAGCACTTTGTGTTTCACCTAGAATTCCAGCATCTGCAGCGTCTTTTGTCTCCTCTGAACCTTTTTTAATCAAGATCAATGACCTATCCATGTGAATGGATTGTGTTACCTACGCTGTCTGACATTAAGCTGGGGAGCCCAATGTTCAAGTGTACAGAGTTCCTCAGCTCTGCGTTTCAGTGCTCTACCATTGGCTGTTGATGCTGGGCAAGAGGGTAGTGCCACTGGCTTCCGATCTCTGCCTAATGTCCATCAACTATGGAGTGCAGCAGTAGAGATGTTGCCTTACAGCATCAGAGACCCGGGTTTGATCCCGATTACGGGTGCTTGTCTGTACAGAGTTTGTACGATCTCCCCGTGACCTGCATGGCATTTCTCCGATATCTTCGGTCTCCTCCTACACTCCAAAGATGTACAGGTTTGTAGGTTAATTGGTTTGGTATAAAAATGTAAATTGTTTCTAGTATGAGTAGGATAGTGTTAGTGTGCGAGGACCGCTGGTCAGTGCGGACTCGGTGGGCCGAAGGGCCTGTTTCTTCGCTGTAAAATCTCTAAACTAAACTAAACCACACTTTAGTATGTGGGCACAAACATTAAAGACAAGCTTACCCACGACTAGGATGTCACAGGTGAGGATAGTTTGGCCCAAGATGGTGTGAAGATAAGTGCAAACAAGAGATCCACCAGGATGCTGTTGAGAATTGAGGGTTTTAGTTAAAAAGGAGAAATTGGAAAAACTGGGATTAGGATTCACACTGCATCAAATAAAGGCTGAAGGATGACCTGATAGAAGTTTATAAAATTGAGGTGCATAGATAGAGTAGATAACCCCAATCTTTTTCCCATGGTAGTCACATCCAGAGGCATTGCTTTAAGGTGAGGAAATATATTTGAACGAGATCTAAAGGGCAAGTTTTTCATCCAGAGGATGGTCGATATATACGAAATAGGCTGCAAGAGGAGGTGGTAGAGAATGGTACAATAACAACATTTTTAAAAGTATTTGGACATTTACATGGATAGTAAAAGAATGGAAAGATATAGGCAAAACGCAGCAAAACCTATACAGGCATCTAGGTTGGCATGGATGAGTTGGGCCAAAGGGCCTGTTTCCCTGCCATACAACTCTATGACTCTACACGTCCAATTAGCTGGTGATCATTTTATTTGAAAGGTGGAAGGATTATTAATTGAAAATTAAATTCTCATCTTACCCCCGCCTCATGTCCCTTCTTCCTGGTACCATGTAAACAGGATAACAGATTTCCACTAAGTGGCAGCTCTTTTCCAAATAAGCCACGAGATGATTTTGAAGAATCTTGTAGCACAGGAGTAATATTTTTATTTATGAGTGAAGAGGCATTTCGAATCCATTGTGGTCTACATGTCATTGTACAGTATCAGAAATACCATAGACTTCCCCCAATAAAAGTATTTATGTTTGGAAGAGCCCATAAAGTAGCTGCCATGGTTAATATCAGGATGACCGAGGTGCTTCAGATCTTAGTCCTTTTGGGTTTAGTAAACCTGCCACAAATGTCTTACTCCTAATTTTGTTATGCAAATTTCCTAATTTGAGTCCTCTCAAATAACCATCCTTTCCTACCAGTACGGTAAATATCCTCAGGAACCCAGAAAAAATGAAAGGTTCATGCGGGAGGAATGACACTAGATTGAAAACGCAAACAATACCCGTGGGGAAAAATTGAATTTGAAACACAATCTTAATCTTAAATGGAAACTATAATTTTACTTTCTGTGGCCAACTTGTGGAGGCCTGGTCCTGTGGCTTTAAATATCCTCAGTTTTTATGGAGAAAATATCTTTGGAAGAATCTAGCCTGGAGACACACATTGTTTTCATGGAACATTTTAAGCCTGTGATTTACAAATTGGAATGAAGCTCGACATTAGTTTTCATCCTAAAATTAAACAGCTGAAATAGGGCAGCTTGTGAGTTGGTTACATGAGATCAGATCTCCTAGTTCCCAAGCCGCACCTTTGTCAGCTGTCAACTCTCACATAAACTACCTTTGAGCATTTTATCCAACTTTTTATACGATTGAAAATTTATTGTAAGCTTCAGAAAAATGATTTTCACCATCAGTATTTGTACTTCTGTTGTTGAAAGACATTCACATACAAATGTATTTTAAATTAGATATCAAACTGACACCTCCAAAAAGAGGCACACGTGCTGGAGTATCTCAGTAGATCAGGCAGCACTTTGTATTCTTTTTTGTAAACCAGCATCTCCAGTTCCTTGCTTCTACAAACTGACACCACTGTTTTTTGCTTCAAAGCTGGAAAAGCAGCTGGTCTGATGCTGGACCTGATCTATGTAACATATTGGTTTGCAATCAGTGCTACCTCTTCTGTTGTTCTTTCTATCATCTTGTAACAGCATGAACTGCAATGTGTAATGAAGAATTTTGAAATACCAGTAAGGAGGCAAATATCAAAAGTTTGATAACTGCTCAGACAGTGAAGCTTTAGGAGACTGCCCAGATTAGCTATTGGGAGAATTTGGACAGATTTGCATCGCTTCCTGTGGAACATCGGAGGCTGAAGGAAGACCTGATAGAAGTATATAAAATTATGAGAGGCATAGACAGTCACCTATTTTCTATGTATCTATGTATTTATGTAGAACCATTTTCCTAGGGTGGAAAACATATTTTAAAGGTGAGAGAGGCACAGTTTAAAACAGCAAAGCAGAGCAAGTGTTTTACACAGAGAGTGGTCTGTGCCTGGAATATGTTGCCAGAGGCGGTGGTGGAGACTAATACGATAGTGAATTTAAGAATGGGATTGTGGGTTTAGACGGGTACATTGATATGCAGGAAATAGAAGGATATGGATCACGTGCCAGCAGAGGAGAATACGTTAATTTGGCATCCTGTTCGTCACGGACATTGTGGGCCAAAGGGGCTGTGCTGTACTGTTCTATTTTCTATGTTTTAATAATGAATGTAGCTGAAAAGTATTTGTATTCAGTGCTCCCTTTATTCGCACTGGCTCAGCAGTTCACTACAGAATGGCAAGATATGAAATTATTTGGGGAGGGCAGTTACCACAAAAATGTTTACAAGCTTTCTTTCCAATAATATAAATACATAAAAACACATTTTATAAGATGGCCTGTTTTGAGTTTGTTTTTAGATTTATGATTGCCTGTAGCAAAAGGAAATCTCACAGTCAGTAGAATTTCTTATTAACTGTTTTGTTTTACAGAATTGCAGCAACATTGAATGTACAAAAATAGTCTGTCATGTTGATCATCTGCGGAGAGGACAGAGTGCAGTACTAAAGGTTCGATCTCGCATCTGGGTGCAGACCTTTCTAAAGGTAATATGCAAAGTATTTAATTGGAACCATAGTCACAGAGCTATGCAGCACAGAAAAAGGCCCTTCAGCCCACCTTGTCCATGCCAACCAGGTTGACATACTGGGTTAGTCCCCTTATCCTGTATTTGACCCATAGCTCGCTAAACCCTTCCGATCCGTATGTCTGTCTAAATATCCGTCTGAAGAAGGGTCTCTACCATAAATGCCACCCATCCCTTCTATGAGATGCTGCCTGCCCCACTGAGCTACTCCAGCATTTCGTGTCTATCTTCAAATGTCTAAATTATAATTGTATCCACTTCTTTGCTTTCTCTGGTAGCACATTTCAGATACGAACCACTCTCTGAGTGACAAAGTTGCTGCTGAGGTCTCTCTTAAATCTTTCCACTCTGACCATAAGCCTATACCCTAGTTTTAGAAAAATGTTTTGCTGGGAAAAACATTTTGAGCATTCACTTTATCCATGCCCCTCATATTCATGCACCTTAATAAGGTCACCGCTCAGCCTCTTAAGCTTCAACAAAAAAATCCCAGACTATTCAACCCCTCCCTATAACTCAATCCCATCAGCACGTATCATCCTGGTGATTCTCATCTCAACCCTTTCCAACTTAATGACATCCTTCCTATAGCTGGGTCGGCCAGAACTGCACACAGCCCATCAAGAGTGGCCTCATCAATGATTTGTAAAGCTGCATCATCAGGTCCCAACATTTGTATTCAATGCCCTTCCCAATGAAGGCATGTGTGCCAAAGGCCTACTTTACCACACTGTCCACCTGACTGGCCACTTTGTACGGTAACTTAAAAAGGAAAAATACATTTTTGAATGAACGTGCTTAAAATGTATTTTAAAATTATTATTTTATTGGATTAATTTGTTAACTCCCTTCATTTAGAAACTTGCCATTCATTCAGTTTAATGAGGGTTCATAGATTCCTCACTGCTGCACAAATTACATGAAATTTCTATCAAGTTTATAAATTTGTCACTTGTGCTCCATTTCTTTCTTTAAATGCTGGCTCCCTTGTTGCCTTTGGATCCCATGATTTCTTTACTACCTTTCAATATGTTGTGGAACAATTGCTATGTGATTTGAAAAGGGGCTGACTCTTAATGTTACTAAAACAAAGTGCTTTATATGTCATGTTGCTTGTTGCTGGGGTGTTGGATAGAACAGACGTGGGCACAGATTCTTTATCAAACATGTTCCATTTAAAATGCATGAATGTGGATGCCGTTAACTAGATGTGCTATACAGTTAAAAGGCAGATCTCCACCAGTGTGGAAACTTTACAGTTCTGCATAAATAAAAACAAGTTAATTGTGCAATACTCCAGACCATAACGAAATCAGACAGTCATCTAAATATTCAAGAAAAATAATTGATATGCAGTGAATATCAAGAATGTTTAGTTACATTGCATGTTTGTGCCCAGTTTTGCAAGTATCGTGTTCCTGCCTTACTTATTTAATTTTGGAAATTTGTACTCAAGAGCTCTATAATCTACAGCTGCAAAATGAGAGGCAGCCCCAGAACCACCGTTTCCACTTTTCCCAACGGGAAAGCAAGTACATTCTAAATTGTTAACATGCTGTTTGGAGCAGTTGTAGCTAAAGAGCCATGACCTGCTATTTAGTAATGCAATCATCTTCAACATTTTCCAGTTTCACATGGGCTCCATTATAATGTCCACGTCGCCTGTGTCTGGGGCACCTCAGGTCCCACCACTAGCAGCGCCATCTGCACCTGAACCTCTGGCCAATATCTTCATGATTGGGGAGGAAAGGGAGAGAGAAATAAAATGAAAGTAAATACTAATTTGAAGTTTATAATCATGAACAGAATGTAATAGGGATCTTTCGCGAAATCTAAAGTCTATTGCAATTTTGGACATGATGGTAGGAGACTTGGGGAATTATTTTTTTGAAGTAGTTATGCAACAATACAGACCTACACAGAAAAGAATTCCCTTTGAATTAATTTACATTGCTTAAATCAATATTTTTGTCAGCCTTTTGGTAGTTTTATTTTCATCCAAAAGCCATTCAACTCCATGCGTGCATCATCAAACAATGTGCAGATCAAACCATGTTGCAGGGGCTATATCGCACTGTGTTCGCAAGTCATTCTCATGTCACCAAGTCATCTCATGAATGACTGACCTGGGTATGGCGGTGACTTAAGGCCATCCAATTGGTCCATTTATCTTCTGCCCACGTACCATACCAATCTCACCTGCAGCTGATTACACCAGTAGTTCTGACTACCCGTGTTGTCACGTGGAAGCCCCGTGGAAGCATTCTTCTGCAGTTATGTGATGATGTAGGGTCAAGGGGCCTAATTCCGCTCTTATGCCTTATGTCTTATAGGGTCATAGTGTCTTACAGTGAGGAAACAGGCCCTTCGGTCCAATTAGCCCACAGCGTCCAACATGTCCCATCTACACTAGTCCCAACTACCTGCAAAGGCCCACATCCCACTAAATCTGTCCTATCAATGTATCTGTCTAAATGTTCCTTAAACGTTGCGATAGTACCTGCCTCAACTACCTCCTCGGGCAGCTCGTTACATACACCTACCACCTTTTGCATGAAAAAGTTTCCCCTCAGATTCCTATTAAATCTTTACCCCTTCAACTTAAACCTATGTCCACTTGTTTTCGATTCACCTACTCTGGGCAACAGACTTTGTCATATGTAGAAAATATCTGGCATTCTCTGTTAGTTTTTATTTCCTTTCTGCTTGGTTGGACACAACCTTCTGGATGACCACTGGTGCTATTCATGGTGCTTTTGACATGTGTTGGCTTAAGGCAAATAGTGAGAAATCCTGTCTGAAGAACCTGAATAATTTTCCACTTTATTTCTCATTTTGCTTTGATTTAGTAATTAATCAGTGTTGTGCTATAGCTGTTTAGTCCAAGCTTGCTGGTTTTAAGTATTAGCAAGCTTTTAAAGATGGTTCATGAGTCTTTCTATGGTTCATAAGAATAGGTTGCACAACTTCCTGCAATCATTTTTCTTAATTGTTTCCTTTATTTATTTTTTTAAATAACCCTTTTACAATTATATACCCAGCTCCTGTCCTTTAGTAACAATCCAAAATTGCTGCAGATGAAAACAAAAACAGGTAATTCTGGAAATACTAAGCAGATCAGGTCACATCTGTGGGATGAGAAACAGTTAACATTTCGGTCAACCTTCGTCACCCGCTGGGCATGTCTTCCCACTCTGCATCTTGCAACTCTCATACTCTTTTGTTGCTGGAGACACAAGGACCTGCAGATGCTGGAATCTTGAGCAAATCTCAAAAGTGCTAGAGTAACTCAGCAGGTCAGGCAGCATCCGTGGAGGGAATGGATAGGCAAAGATTTGAGTCTGAAGAAGGCTCCCGACCTGAAACATTGCCTACCCATTCCCTCCACAGACGCTGCCTGACCTGCTAAGTTACTCCAGCACTTTGTATTTTGCTTTGTTGCCTATGTTCTCACCTCTAACTATCCAGTTCACTCATTGACCAGATAATCCTGTTTACAGTGCATCCTCATGGCCATCCTGACATTATTGTATCAGAGACAACCTACTTCTCCCACCCTCCATCCTGTTTCACCTTTTGTCTCCTTCCCAGGTTTAACAAAGGGTCTTTGACCTGAAGCGTTAACTCAGTTATCCTTCCACAGATGTAGCCTGGCACGCTATTTCATAGAAACATGGAAAATAGGTGCAGGAATAGGCCATTTGGCCCGCCCAGCCAGCACCACCATTCAATATGATCATGGCTAATCATCCAAAATCAGTATCCCCTTCCTGCTTTCTCCCCAAATCACGTGATTCCATTAGCCCTAAGAACTATATCTAACTATCTTGAATACAGTATCAAATTCCTGCATCTTCTGATTTTATTCCATCCTTTGGTTTTATACTCCTCACATTGAACTCTTTTTCATTTTTTGGAACCTCATTTTCCTGACATTTCTATTGCCCATAATGGAAAAATAAAGACAGTTTGAATTATTCCGTATGTCAGGCAGCATCTGTAGAACGAGAAAGAGAATTGGAATATCATATTAATGGCCTTTCATCATATTATTAGTTTATGAGGTATTCACAATACCTTGCGTTCGTGTAGCCAATTTCCAGCATCAACTTTTAATATCTTAATTTTAACAACGTTTTTAAAATATTTGAACAGGTACACGGATAGGAAAGTTTTAGAGGGATATGGGCTAAACGCAGGCAGGTGGGACTAGTGTTGATGGAACATCTTGGTCAGTATGGGCAAGTTGGGCCAAAGGGCCTGTTTCCCTGATGTATGACTCTATGATTCCATTTTGCTTTTATTTACATTTTTGGATGTTTTCAAATGATTCTGTTAAGATGAACTCAGGGTAACTTATCTGATGCAACAGGTCAAGAAGCAGCCATGTAGTTAACAACAAATTAGTTAGGTGTAACACATATAACAATTAGAACATTTAAGAGCATGGGGAGGCAGTTAGTTCCAACTAACTTGTCTCATATTGAGCCAAATATCCAGTCGGAATGAAGATCTCCATAACATTAAAATGTAAGTAGCTCAGGTCAATGTCAAGATGCATGGTCTGTGAAGTACATGTATTCAATTATATTATAACAATCGATAAATTAGTTTAGAGGATGGCCTAAATATTTTTCTAAGTAGGGCTAATATTAATTTGGACTATTTATTTGAGGAAACAATATCAGCAACATGTACATATAAAGCTCTTTTAGCATAGTTAAATATCCAAATTCATGTCACATGAGCATTATTAGAAAACATTACACAGCTAGCCATAAAAGGAGACAATAAGACAGATATTAAAGAGATATTGAGGTCCAAAGAGGGAACCAAGGGCTGAGGCAGCTGGAGGAACAGCTACCTGCGATGGAGTGGTTACAATTTCGAGTTTTGTATGCCAGAATATTAACAAAACACTGCCTGTATTTCCTAAAAAATGACACTCAGGCTTAACGTGAAATGAGCTGAAAGAACTAGTTTGGTAAAGGGTTGCATGCTTCGAGTGATTCCCACACTAATATTTGCAAAAACATAGCAGAACTTCAACGTTCTTTTATCAAGCTACGGACTTTAGAAATGCTGCTTTGTTTAGGGTGCAATGCAGAAAATAAGCTCATCTGCTAGTTGGTGGCTTGAGAAAGAAAATGGAAAAATGATTCTGGGCTAGGAGCAGTGTGAGTGGCTGGTCTGAGAGGTAGTTGGTACTGTGTGAGCTTCAAGTTTCTAAGTTTGCCAGAAGAAGCTGAGCAATGAACAGCTGGCTTACGTTTCCCAAACCCCAATCTCACAGGTCCGACACTGAGTTCCCCTGAGTTTCGTATAACAAAATCAAATTCCGGTGTCATAATAAACCCAGGATATGATTCTGGGGAGACTTCATGAAGTAATAAATTATTCTAAGGATCATTAACCAATCCTACAAATCCAATGGCTATAAACCATCTCCTGGAGGAACTCAACAGGTCAGGCAGCATCTGTGGAGGCAAACAGATGTTAAATGTTTGGGATCAAGACCCTGCATCAGGCCTGATGCTGTTTGACATACTGAGTTTCATCGGTAGACAAAAATCCTGGAGAAACTCAGTGGGTAAGGCAGAATCTATTGAGCGAAAGAAATAGGCGACGTTTCGGGTCGAGACCCTTCAGTCTGAAGAAGGGCCTCGACCCAAAACGTTGCCTGTTTCCTTCGCTCCATAGATGCTGCCTTACCCGGTGAGTTTCTCCAGCATTTTTGTCTACCTTCGATTTTCAGAATCAGAGTGCCTTTTATTGTCACTATACACATGTACAATGAGATTAAAAGCTGCTCCTACTCAGTGCAAAACAAAAAGGGGGGGGGGGGGGGGGGGTGGGGGGGATAAGGTGCAATGTTTCTGCGGCGCTATATACATATCTATAAGAAGACAATGGATAAATAGAATGGACAAATAGGATTCCTATATCCAGTATGGGTTATTGCACATATTGGAAATTACAGTTACAGTACAAATTACAGTAGGTGGGTAGATGAAAGTCCGGGGGTTAGGCTGTGAAGTCAGTGCATGTGTGAGTTCAGGGAGATAATGAATTTTGGAAAGACACTGTTCTTGAGTCTATTTGTCCTTGTGCTGATGCACCTATAGCGCCTCCCTGAGGGTAGCAGGTTGAAGAGGCCAAATGCAGGATGGGAGCTGTCCTTGATAATGTTCTTCGCCCTGCTGAGGCAGCGGGTGGTGTAAATGTCCATCAGAGAGGGGAGAGGGCAGCCGATGATCTTCTGTGCTGCCCTAACTACCCTCTGAAGCCTCTCCCTGTCTGCCATGGTGCAGCTGCCGTACCATGCTGTAATGCAGTATGTCAACAGGCTCTCAATGGACGAGTGGTAGAAGGTCAGCAGCAGGTTGGAGTCCAGGTTGTGCTTCCTGAGGACCCTCAGGAAGTGCAGCCGCTGCTGAGCCTTCTTGATGACCGCTGTGATGTTGTCTGTCCAGGCGATGTCAGCAGAAATGAGGACGCCGAGAAACCGGAAGGTGTGGACCCTCTCCACATTGATGTATAAGGGGGCTAAGTCGGTGCTGTTGATGTATAAGGGGGCTAAGTCGGTGCTGTGCCTCCTGAAGTCGACAATGAGCTCTTTGGTTTTCTTGGTGTTCTTGCTGTCAACTTCAGGACTTCCTCTCTTTAGGCTGCCTCGTCTCCCCTTGAGATGAGTCCGACTACTGTAGTGTCGTCAGCAAACTTGACGATTCGGTTGTTTTTGTGGGCCGGACTACAGTCATGGGTGTAGAGACAGTATAGGAGGGGGCTTAGCACACAGCCCTGTGGGGAACCGGTACTGACATGCGAGTGGAGGAGAGGTGGGGGCCGAGTCTCACAGTCTGGGGCCGGTTGGTGAGGAAGTCCTTTATCCAGGCACATGTGAGAGTGGGGAGGCCGAGAGTGACCAGTTTGTCGATGAGAATGTCCGGAATGATAGTGTTGAAAGCTGAGCTGTAATCCACAAAGAGCATCCGGACGTAGCTCTACCCCTGCTCCAGGTGGCTCAGCACAGAGTGGAGAGCTACAGTGATGGCGTCTTCTGTGGATCTGTTTGGGCGATAGGCGAACTGGTGGTGGTCGAAGTCTGGAGGGAGATAGTCCTTGATGTGCTGGAGGACCAATCTCTTGAAGCACTTCGTGATTACCGGAGTGAGGGCCACGGGACAGTAATCGTTTAGGCTAGTGATGGGAGACTTCTTCGGCACTGGGACGATTGTGGCTGATTTTTCCAGCATTTGCAGTTCCTTCGTAAAGTGTTTCTTCGATAGTTTATTGTTGGCTCCAGTTTCCATCATTTACAGTCCCTCATGTCTCTTGCAAATCTTTTACATTTTGCTTTAGTTTCATTAATTTTATATTAGTTTAGAGATACAGCATGGAAACGGGTCCTTCACCATGTTGACCACCAATCACATGTACACACTAGATCTATTTTATGCCAAAAAAATTGATAAAGTGTAGGAGTAACTCACTTATTTGAGTGAAGAAGGGTCCCAACCCAAAACATTGCCTATCCCACACTAATATTTGTAAATATGTATTCCCCAGAGATGTTGCCTGACTCGCTGAGTTACTCCAGCACTTTGTACCTTTTTGTTATAAATCAGCATCTGCAGTTTCTTGTGTCCATGTTTTTGAAGTCTGGACTGGCAGGCATTAGAATAGTTTTTTTTAAAGGCACAAACTGCTGGAGTTACTCAGTGGGTCAGGCAGCATCTCTGGAGAACACGGATCGACGACATTTCAGATCAGGATCTTCTTCAGCCTGATTGTAGTGGGACGGAGGAAGAAAGCTTGAAGAGAGATGGGGATGGGATAAGGTCTGGCAAGTGATAGGTGGATACAGGTGAGGAGTGGTTTGATTGGCAGAAAGTTGGATATGGGCCAGAGATAAAAAGACAAAAAGTGTGAGTTAAAGATAAAAGAGGCACAAATTGTGATGCCAATGGAATGAATGTTGGTGGAATGGGATGGGGTGGAAGGGGAACGAGAGAGATGGGTGCACGCCCAGATGGGACATAGAGAAGAGAAAGGAAAAAGGGAGTGGAAAAGGAGATGGTGCTTCCCCCCCCCCCCCCCCCCCTTCTCTGTGTCCCATCTGCAGGTGCATCCCTTTCCCACTTTCTTCATTTCCCCTTCCACCTGTATTCCATCCTGTGGCTTCACAAGTTGTGCCTCTTTCACACATCTCCTTATCTCACACACTTTGTTTTTCGTGTCTCTGGCCCCTGTCCAATTATCTGCCAATCAATCCCACCTACCTCACATGTAGCCACAATAGCCATACCTTGTTCCACCCCCACCTCCCTTCAAGCTTTCTCCCACCCCACCCAATGCAATCATTCTGAAGAAGGGTGTTGCTTGATCCATTGAGTTAAGGGACTGTCCCACATGGGCGACCTAATCCGCGAGTTCCGGAGAGTTTGCTCTCGACTCATCCTCGCAGCATGGTCGACACGAGGTCATAGGAGGTTTTGTAACTCTCCTTCATGCGCAAGAGTAGTCCCCGTGTACCCGAGGCCTCACTAGGCGTTTTTCTCAATATGTTAAAAAATGCCCGCGAGTAAAAAATGCCCGCCATGGAAAAAATCGGTACTTTTTTTACTCGTAGGTTTAGTTGTAGTAGGTCGTAGCAGGTCGTCATGTTAGTCGTAGGTAACCGAGGGTAGTCAAAGGTAGTCGAAGTTAGTCGTAGATAGTCTTCATCACAGTCGAAGGGAGGTCGAAGGAGGTCGTCTTCAGTCTCCACTATTCGGTGTCCAATTTTCTCGAAGTTAGTCGAAGCTAGTCTTCAACATAGTCGAAGGGGGTTGAAGGAGGTTTTCTACAGAGTCGAAGGAGGTCTTCAACAAGACATTTTTTTTCAAAATCTCCTAAACTCTTCTAAACCCTTCTAAACTCGCCAATTAGGTCGCCCAAGTGTGACAGCCCCTTTACTCCAGCAGTTTGTGGGTTTTTTTGGTAAACCAGCATCTGCAGTTCCTTATGTCTACATTAGAATAGTTGAGTCTGGATGTGGCAAAGCCATGGATGAGGGATGTGGTTCCCTTACTTGGATTTTAATTTTAACCTTTTCTCTGTTATCTCAGGAGATCATGACATAAGTTATTAATAGATTCTATATTTTACCTTTTATATGTGTTTTGAGATCAACGAGCAATATGCATCATAAAGATTGGAAGGACACATTGGCAACTGCTCACCAAAGCATTGTGACCATCCTTGACAAACATTACTCCTCTCCCCCCTTGTCAACTATTTTAATTGCCATGGGATGTATCGACCTGATGACAGGGAAGTACTCGGATACCATCTATCTATTTATTGTCTGAAGAAGGGTCTAGACCCTAAACGTCACCTATTCCTTTTCTCAAGAGATGCTGTCTGACCTACTGAGTTACTCCAGCTTTTTATGTCTATCTTCGGTTTGAACCAGCATCTGCAGTTGCTTCTTACATACTTAGATACCATACTGACTAACAGGAGATGGCAATGACATAGTTGATAGATCCAAGTAGTATTTTAGTGTTATCTTGCAAGTTCTTGAAAGGAATAAAACTTACAATGTTTGGCTCCATGAATTGGATTTATCTCAAACAGGAAGCTGAAACCTCGGGCGTGCGTCCCAACTTTAAAAAAAGACCTCGTTCTGGCTCTGACAGAGACATTATATCTGATGCCATATCCCAACCAAACTACAGTGCCTTTGCATTGGCTCACGCACTTTGTTCAACAAAAACTATGTGATTGTAATTGCCATAACACAGAAATAGTTGGGGAAAATTACATACTTTTTTATGTTTTAATCACTGGCTTCAGTATGAAAAGTGCCTGAGCTGATATGGCAAGATATTCTTTAGCATTAAAATTACATGTTCCAACAGAACGGAAAGATAGTATTGGAGCCAGTAAACTGCTGCATTTCCCTGAAAGACAGTTAGATCACACGCTTTTGGATGAGAGAGAAGCTGAACAGAAAATAATTTTTGCAAAATTGCAACTTGAACTCGAAAGCAAACCTTCAAATTTCCACATCAATAATTCAACCAGCTAAATCTAAATCTGGTAATAGCACCTGTTTAGGTTGAGGGGCGGACCTCATTGAAACTTGCCGAATAGTGAAAGGCCTGGATTGAATGGATGTGCAGAGGATGTTTCCACTAGTGAGAGAGTCTTGGACCAAAGGCCATAGCGTCAGAATAAATGGATGTACCTTTAAGAAGGAGATGAGGAGGAACTCCTTTAGTCAGAGGGTGGTGAATCTGTGGAATTCATTGCCAGAGAAGGCTGTGGAGGCCAAGTCAATGGATATTTTGACGGCAGAGATTGATAGATTCTTAATTAGTACGGGTGTCAAGGGTTATGGGGAGAAGACAGGAGAATGGGCTTGCGAGGGAAAGGTAGATAGATCAGCCAGGATTGAGAGGCGGAGTTGACTTGATGGGCTGACCGGCCTAATTCTGCTCCCAGAATTTATGCCCTTATGAACAAAAGCCTGTTCAGTTTGTTGAATCAATTGTCCTAGTGTTAAATATTTCAAACCAAATGGACGCAATTGCCTTTTCAAGATTTTCTGCAAAGTTACTGTGAGAAAAAACTACAGAACCTTGGACCTTCTGTGTTTCATCATAGCAGCAAGAGGATTCTGTCTGTTGATAACGGTCAAGACAAATCAGTCTTAATGTTATTAAAGCCCAACTGCTTTGTAAAGTAAAAAGTGCTTGAAAACATTTTGATTTGGCAGTCATATCCAATTTATGTAGGAGTAAGCAGTGATGAATAAAATTTCTTCAAAGAGCATAAATTCTATTAGCAGTGGACAGATAGTTGACCATATTCCCACAGAGACAGAGTGCAACTATAGACAAAATAGCACATTAAATTAAAACAGACACAAGGTGGAAAATTAGTAAAGGGGCTGTCCCACCTGGGCAACCTAATTGGCGAGTTTAGAAGAGTTTGAAAAAATGACGTTGAAGACCTTCTTCGACTATGTAGGAGACCTCTTTTGACCTCCTTCAACTATGTTGAAGACCAGCTTCGACTAGCTACGACTAACCTCAGGAAAATTGGACACCGAATAGCGGAGATTGAAGACGACCTCCTTCTATCTCCCTTCGACCTCCCTTCGACTATGATGAAGACTATCGACGACTACCTTCGACTACCCTCGACTACCCTTGATTACTTACGACTAACATGCCGACCTACTACGACCAACTACGACTAAACCTACGAGTAAAAAAAGTATCGATTTTTTCCATGGCGACCTTTTTTTATTCGCGGGCATTTTGTAACATATTGAAAAAAACGCCGCGACCTAGCTGAGGCCTCGAGTACGCGGAGACCACTCTAGAGCATGAAGGAGAGTTACGAAGACCTCCTACGACCTTGTGTCAACCATGCTGCGAGTATGAGTCGAGGGCAAACCTGCCAGAACTTGCGGATTAGGTCGCCAAAGTGGGACAGGCCCATAACTTAGTTGCATGTTGTTTGAAACCATTTTGAAAAATCTTTAAATAGTTCGCAATGAATATTATCCAATATTATGAAAATATTTATCAATTTTGCATCAATAAGTTTTCTATATTTTATTTGTAACATTCTGAATAATCCATTCATTCTTCCTCTTTCAAGGATATTTCTTCTTGTCCCAATATCATTAAAAAATAATTATAATGGGAACATTCTCTTCATTTCATTGGGATGTGCTTTAAAAAAGCATGTCTATTTGATGTGTTACTATTTAATACAAGGTGCCAACACATACGCCTGGTCATGTTTTTTGCTTCTACAGTACAGCTAGACTTGTTTTCACCAACAGTTTATTGTTTTGCAACCTGACAATGATCAATTTATTCACAATGTTTGCTGCCAGATAACCAACTTCGTCAGTGCAATAATCGTCAGTGTAACTCCAGTTCCATGAGCTCTATCTTTGTTGGTCTGCTTTGTGTGGGACTTTATCAGAATCCGTCCACATTTCCAAATATGCCTACTGCTTACAAACACAAAATGTGCAATAACTCAATAGGTTAGGTAGCGTCACTGGAGAAAAGGAATAGGTGATTCCTTTCTTTTCCTATTCCTTTTATGTGTTATTTGTATCGATCTTCGGTGTAAACCGGCATCTGCAGTTCCGACACAACTACTGTTCAGTTTAGTTTTAGTTTAGTGAAACATCATGAAATCGGGCCCTTCAGCCTACCAAGTTGGTGCCAACCAATGAACATTGGTACACTGGCTCTAACCAATGTACGAGGGGCAATTTATGAAAGCCAATTAACCTACTCTTTGGAACATGGGTGGAAACCAGAGCACCTGGAGAAAACTCACAATGTCACAGGGAGAATGTACAAACTCTGCTCAGACCTCACCCATAGTCAGAATCGAACCCCGGTCTCTGGTGCCATGAGGCAGCAATTCTACCGTTGCGCCACTGTGCAACCCACTGTTTCAGCCTTATCCATTCTAGTTAATTGGCTTCAATAATTTGCCCCTAGTGTACTGGTTATCCATTCTACTAGTTATATCGTCCACAAACACTACGATTTTACTGCCATGAATCCTGTTTTTCTCATCAAGGTTTGCTTTGCTTACATCCTTCAACTTTCCCCTATCACTGACATGCTAACTGGTCAGTGGTTTTCAGATTTCTTTCTCCAGAGAGTTTGCTATTGTCCAATGCACAGTAACAATTCCAAAAAAGCTAGACATTTGGAAGGTAATAAGCAGAGCCTTAACTACCTCTAAAATCACCTAAAGTTAAGTTTTATTTGTACGCACAAGCTGAACCGACATTTAATGGGCTCATCTCTAGCTGCCCTTAGGGAGGTGATGGTGAGATGAGTTCTTGTGCTACTGCAAAAGTTTCAAAGTTCATAAGTTCTAGGAGCAGAATTAGGCCATTCGGCCTATCAAGTCTACTCTGCAATTCAATCATAGCTGATCTATCTTTCCATCGCAACCCCATTTTCCTTCCTTCTCCCCATAACCTCTGAGAGCTGTACTAACGCGTACCCGTACTGCAGTCCTTGTGGTGTGTGTATATTCACAATGTGTTCCGGAGGCGTTTCCAGCTTCTTCACCCAGTGATGGTGAAGGAACGGCAATATATTTCCAAGTTAGTATGATATGTGGCTTGGTGGGTGACTTCCAGGTGACAGTGTTCCCATATATTTGCTGTCCTTGTCCTTTGAGCTGCTTCTTGTTGTGCGGTTGGAAGGTATTGTCTAAGGAGTCTTGATGAGTTGCTGCATTACATCCTGTAAATCTTGCTGCTTATGTGCTTTGGTTAGTGAATGATTGTGGATGGGGTACCCATCAAGTGGGCTGCTATGCCCTGCATGATGGTGAGCATCTCAAATGATGAAACTTCACATCCACAATATTCTGCAATTTCTTGGATGGAGCTGTTCCCAAATCATGCTGTGATGCATCCCGATCTTGCTGCATTTGTTTGTGGACTGTTTCATTACCTGACGAGTTGTAATTGCTGTTGAACATTCCTACTTCTGACCTTATGATTGATGGACATTGCAGAATGATCTTCTGCAGAGATGTCCCGTGGCTGAGATGCTTGTCCACCAGCCAACACAACCATTTTCCAACCAGCAGAGGAATTTCTCCCTGATTCCCATTGACTCCAGTACAGTCAAACCTCCTTTATGTCATATTTAATCAAATGCTGCCTTGGCGTCACAGGCAATTACTCTCACCGCCTTCAGTACTGTAGTCCATGTTTTGACAAAGGCTGCAATGAGACCAGGAACAGAATCACTGTAGTGCCTGAGCATTTATGAGCAGTTTGTTACGAAGCAAGTGCCGCTCAATCACATAACTATTAACCCTTCCATGACTTTGTTGACAATTGATTGTTGACTAATGAGGTAGTAGTTGACAGGGTTGGATTTGTCCTGATTCTTGTGGCCAACACATATGTAGACAGGTTCCCACATTGTCACATATATGTCACTGTAGTGGCCGTATTGGAATAGCTTAGCCAAGGGCACAGCGAGTTGTGGAGCACAGGTTTTCAGTATTATTGCCAGAATGTTGTCAGGGCCTGTAGCCTTTGGTTTATCCAATGCATTTAGCCATCTCTCAATATTACTTGGAATTAATAGGATTGTCTGGAGTCCAGCAGCCAATATGCTGGGGACTTCTGGTGGAGGCTGAGATGAATCATCCACTCGGCACATCTATCTGAAGATTTATGTTTTGCACTGACATGCTGGACTCCCCCATTTCATGAGAATTAGGACATTTGTGGAGCCAGTGACCTGTTTAATTGCTCAATTCGTGACTGGATATGGCAGGGTTTGGAATTGATCAGTTGATCATGGAATTTAGTATGCAAATAGTCCTGTCATGTAGGTTGATCCCGCATTCTGACCTATGACTGGTTCTGCCCTTTGCATACTCTCCTTCACTCTTCATGGAATCTGGGATGATCCGTTGGTTTGATGGTGATGGTGGATCGAGGGATATGAAGGTTGGCCATGAGTGCGGAAGAGGTTGAATTGTATTCTGTAGATGCTGATGGCCTGCATGGATTACTTATTTAGCGTGGTGCTAGTGCCACACAACACAGTGAAGTATATTTTCACCTTGAAGACGGGACTTTGTTTTTGCAAAGACTGCGCAATGGTCACTCCTACTTTAGTTTTGTTTAGAGATACAGTGTGGAAACAGGTCCTTCGGCCCACCGAGTCCGCGCCGACCAGCGATCCCCACACACTAACACTATGCTACACACACCATGGAGAATTTACAATTATACCAATCCAATTTACCAACAAACCTGTATGTCTTTGGGATGCGGGAGAAAACTGGAAATCGCAGAGAAAACCAACGCAGGTCACGGGGCGAAAGTACAAACTCGGTACAGACAGCACCTGTAGTCAGGATCTAACCTGGGTCAATATCACTGTCAGGCATCAAGTCTACTACTGCACCACCATGCTGCCTACTGATACTGTTGTGGACAGATGCATCTGCAACTGGTAAATTGGTGAGGACAAGATGAAGTAGGTTTTTTCCCTCGTGTTAGTTTCTTTACGTGCCGCCATCTGACAGTAATGTCCTTTAGCACTCAGCCAGCTTGGTCAGTAGTGGTACTACGGAGCCATTCTTGGTGATGGATGATAGTTTACTCCAACCATCCCCTCCTCCCCCCCCCCCCCCCCCTCCCCCAACCATCACACCTCCCCCCCCCCCCCCCAGGGGTACATTCTACGCCTTTGCCACTGTTCGTACTTCCTTCAAATTATGTTCTACATAGAGTAGTATTGATTCATCAGCCAAAGGGCGATGATAAATGGTAATCAGCATGAATTTAACTTGATGCCATTAGATTTAATCGATCCCAGAGTTGAGGGACGGTAAGGACTACCAGGGCAGTTGCTGCTGACATTTCCATTGTACTGCCACCTCTGCTGGATCTGTCTTGCTGGAGGGAAAACACAGGACAGGACAGACCCATGGATGGAGCGTGGTGATGACTGGGATAACTAAGGTATGATTCTGTAAGCATGACTTTGTCAGCGTATTAAACTGGTGGAATAAGCCGTGCATCTATAATTTGTTTTTGTAATAGTCCACTTAGAGTGAAAACAGGTGCCTAGATGATCCTGGGTGATCCAACCAGTCTTATTTGTTCGTGGCTTTCTAGCAGTTTATTGCAATTGGCTGACTCGCTAAGCCATTTCAGAGGGCAGTTAAGGCTGATTCACATTGTTGTTGGTCTGAGGTTGCGTATAGACCAGGCCCGATGAGGATAGAAGGTTCCTTCCCAAATAGGACATTGTAGTGAACTACAAGGGTCTTTACAAGAATTGACTGTGGTTTTCATGGTCATCGTTAGACTTCTTAATTGCACAATTCAAATGCAAATTTATTACCATCTGCCCTGGTGGAATTTGAATCCACGTTCACAGGATCTTACTTTGGGCATCTAGATGATTAATTCAGAAACATCTTTTATACAAATTTTTCCCTAATATTTAGTTCCTTCATTTGCTCATTCACAAATATATCTGGCAGGTTTTACGTGTGTTTTGTGAAGACAGATGTAAAGTAATTGTTTAATTGCTCTGCCATTTCCTTAATCCCCATTATAAATTATCCTGCCTCTAACTGGAAGGAGCCTGCAATTGGTCTTGCTAGTCTTTTCCTTTTTATGTAACTATAAAAGTCTGTTACAGTCTGTTTTATGTTTCTCCCAAGTCTACTCTCATATTCTGTTTTGGCTGTCTTTGCAATTGTCTCGATCTTCCTTTGCTGAGTTCTAAATTGCTCCCAATCCTCAGGCCTGCTGCTATTTCTGCCAACTTTGTAAACCACCTCTTTTGATTTAACACTATATTTAACTTCACTTGTCAGGCGTGGATGAATCACTTTCCCTTTGTGGTTTTCTGTCTTAAATATGTGTTCTTTGAAACTTTAGTGTTATTTCTTTATGCACTAACCATTTCCTATCCACCTTCAATATATGGTTCCATTTTACCACCGTTACGGATTAGATCAATTGTTGTAGTCTGTAACTAAAAAAAACAACTGAAGGACAGCAGGTGAAGGCAATGACAAATGCTGTGGGTTGCAAGCACCAGTTGGAAGATTTCCTGGGTTTCCCAAAGGTATTCTAGATTTCCAGGTCTAGTGAGTGTTGGAATGTTATGTGTTTTGTAGACCATGCCCAAAATATTGATATGTATTACATCTGTAGACGCCAATATGCCTGGACATAAATCCAGCCAGGCCACACAATCCATATGTGGCTAAAGATGAAAGGTTCTTACCCTTCCTTTACAGCTAATCATAATCCATCTCTGTCACATATTCTACTGTAACTTACGCTCTCTCACACACTTGCTAACTTGTCTCACACTTGTCCACCAGCTCGGCAATCAGAGAGTGAATGAATTCACTCTAGTACTGTTGGATCTGACATAACCTCTATTTCAGTCATTTATCCCTTTCAGTGTCATGGTGCTTTTAGTAGCATTTTGTCCAGTGTTTGCTGGCCTTTCTCAGGATATCCCAATTATTATTGTTAATTATTTGTATCATAAAAGAAGAGCCAAGTATTCAAAAGATGGCAATACAGGCTGACTAGTCCGTTCAAAGCAAATCAGATCCTGAGCTTTATGGATAAAGACACGGAGCTCACTGATGTGAGCCTGGAGGATGTGTATCCATGCTGGGTGTCCCAGACACTAGTCTGGCTGATGGTTAGAACACCTACAGACCAGACTTTCTTGACTGCAAAAAAGTTTTGCAAAGGACATCTCAAACAGCCATAACACCCTTTGTTAATTTAAAGGGCTTGTTGCCTGTTATTGTTTTCTGCTCTATTGCAGAAGACAGCATACTGTTGGAAAGCAATTAGCTTATGTGTTTCATGCCTTATTCGATGCATATCTCTCAATATAAATTTGGAAGATGACTGCAGGGACCTCAGGCTTTGAACCATGGTACCGTGCTTCATTAAATGACATGAATGAAGCCTGTGTGAATCATGCACACAGAGACTGCATAAAATATTTATGTAGGGAAGGGAGAAGGTGTACATGTGAGTTACACTAATATCTGTATGGACAGGGATAACATGTGGCTAAACCTTTACCTTTGCCAGTGTGAATTTTGAGAGGAACGCATTTCGAACCTGGGAATGTTTTATAAATTGTGTTTAGATTTTTGCTTCCTCTTTTTGCTGTTTTGTGAAGCCTCGCTGCTCTTTACTGGTTTGACTGAAAGGTGCAAGTGGCAGGAGCAATTTGAGTAACACATGAAAACTGCAAGGATAGGCTTTCTCTTCTCAAATTGTATGCAGCTGGAGGATTTGATGAAGGATGTCACTTGGTGCAAAGATATCTCAGGCTGGATGTGCCATTGCCCCATCTTTGCCAAAGCCCAAATGATGGACTTGGCCTAGAACCGGGCAGCTCCTTTGCTGATAAAATTATCACCGCACTAATCTCTCAGAAAACAAGATATGAATTGCATCCTTTCCCATTCCTCCATCGCATTCCTCCATCCTTTCCCATTCCTCCATTGGAAGCCATGTTCTCCACAGCCCCAACCCTACTTTCGGAAACATCCCAACCTGATCAAATCTTCAACTTTGAAACCTATTCATACAATTTTGATTGCGTCATATTTTACACCAAGCTCACCTTTGCATCTGTTTTTCTATATCGATTTACTCCATACATCCTGCCCACACACTGTCGTTATAAAGTCATATGGCAAGAAAACAGACCCCTCGGCCCAACACGTCCGGGTGGCACCATTATGCAGTGGTAGAGTCGCCTTACAGCGCTTGCAGCGCCGGAAACCCAGGTCCGATCCCGACTACGAATGCTGTACTTTATTGACTTTGTACGTTCTCCCCATGACCGCGTGGGTTTTCTCCGAGATCTTTGGTTTCCATCCAAAGACGTACAGGTTTGTAGGTTAATTGGCTTGGTGTAAATGTAAAATCTCCCAAGTGTGTGTAGGATAGTGTTAATGTGTGGGGATCGCTGGTCGGTGGGACGAAGGGCCTATTTCCGCTCTCTAAAATAAATAAATAAAATCCATGCTGACCAAGTTTCAGTCAACTCGTCCCATCCTGTCTAGGGGTTTGGAATATTTACACCATTTAAATCCATAATGTAAATGCAAATTATTGATGGAAGTAGTACTGCTATCAGTTAAAGCTTTACTAAAGACAAGACTGTGACTTGGCAAGTTGTTCACTATTCACAACTACATCTGCTGCCAATTCTCAAACAGCTTTGAAATATCAGGCAAAGGGGAAATAAATTATTTAATATGTTAATGAGTCGGCAAAAATCATTCATTTCCCTTACTTCCTGTAAATTATGATCGGTCTGCTTCTTAGCATTCGCTACAGTTTTAAACAGCTCTGAAGTTCCTTTGGAGTGTGGTGGGGTTGGGGCTAGGTAGGAGAATGGAGGCTAGTGCAGATGGTTGGTCAGTTTGTGAAGCTACAGGAATACTTTGATCTTGATTCTCTGGCTCCAAGGAACCGAGATATCTCTGGAACAACTGGAATAAGAGAGTGGCTGCTGATAACATGTAATTTGAATGGCATGGCTAGTTGAGCTATGGAGGCATACAGCGTGGAAACGGGTCCTTCGGTCCAACTTCCCCACACTGACCAACATGTCCCAGCTACACTAGTCCCACTTCCCTGTGTTTGGACCATATCCCTCTAAACCTGTCCTATCCATGCTCATAGCTACAGCAACCCAAGTACGACCCTAACATCGGATGCAGTCTGGGCGTTTGTATATTCTCTCCATGGCTATGGGTTTTATTTTTAATTTAATCCAATCTTTAACATCCCTTGATACCCAGGATTCATGGAATTATTGGCCTTCCCTTTCATCATTCCAGGAACACGTTGGCCCTGATGTCTCACTACTTAATCTTTAAATGACTCTCACTGCTCAAATATAGACTCGACTTCAAATCGCTGCTCTTAATCCACTCATTGCCAGGTCTTCCATTTCAGTATTCCCTAACATATTGGAATTGGCCTTCCTTCAATTTAGAAGCTTAGCTTCAAGTCCATCCTTTACCTTCTCCACAGCTCCTGCAATTGGGTATAACCAGGAAGGGAACTTAAACCTATTTTATTAAGTTTAGGTTGCATGTACCGAAATACAGTGAAAGGTTTTGTTTTGCATTCTATCCAACCAAATCAGATAATACTATACACAGATATGATCAAGTCAAACTGAAGTACAATAGAGTAAAGGGGGAGATACGGAATGCAAAACATAGTTCCCAGTGTTGAAGCAATACAGTGTCAGAGACAAAATACAATGTCCGCAATGAGATAGAGGAGAAGTGGACTGTGCTCCAGCTTGGAGAAGGGCAGCTCAGAAGCCAGAGTTGGAGAAGCTGTTTCTGAATCTGGTGGTGTGTGCTTTCAAGCTTTTGTATCTTCTGCGAGGAGAAGCAGGAATGACCAGAGAGAGCGTTTCAGTTTTGGGTCAATGCTGTAATCTCTACCTGGATTATATGCAATCCTGCCTCATATGGCATTGTGGCCACACATGGCTCAGTAATCAACTGAAAGGCAGATTCCATGAAGGGATGGTGCATGATATCATCACAAACATTAAAGACTTGTGTCTCTCCTCCAACTATAGTCCACCATCCGATCCATGACACATGAAAGCATCCTTATATTTCTGAATTGTAGAGGGTGTAAATGTTAAAGTTTAGAGAGCATTGCTTTAAGCTGAGAAGGGTAAAGTTCAAAGGAGGTCTGCAGGATAAGTCTTTTCGCACAGAGGGTGAAAGATGCCTGGAACATGTTGCCATGTGTTGGTGGAGACAGATTCAATACTGGCGTTTACGTGACGTTTGGACAGGCACGTGGATAAGCAGTGAATGAAGGGGGTATGGATCATGTGCTGGCAGATGAGATTGTTTATCTTGGCATCATGTTCGGTATGGATATTGTGGGCTGAAGGGCCTGTTCCTGCGATGTGTATTTTCTATGTTCCATGCAGCTGCCATGCACAGTGTATCTTAAAGCACTTACTTCCCAATAGAATTACTTCCCAATGGTAATTGCAGGAAAATCACAGCAACACAAACTCTGCACGATCCTGCCATTAGGAAAAGGCAAGCAGTATTTTATTGAAGAAGCAGGGATATAAACTGTCAAACTGACTCATTTTTAAGGTAAATTTCACTAATTTAGAAATTTTCTTAATATCATGATTGCGTGTCCAAGCAACACAGCACCCATTCAGCACCCCAAAAATAGCTGATAGTCAAATGTAAACTTAGCACTGATTTCCCAGGATATCGAGAGACGATCATGCATCGTAAAGATATAAGAAATAGGAGCAGAAGTAGTTCACATGGCCCCTCCACGCTGCTCCAATATTTAATAACATAATTGCTTCTCTAACCTTGACCTTAACTTAATTTTCCTGCTTGTTTAATATAATGTTTGGGAAGATTGTGGCTTCAACATCTCACTTTTGTGGTGCATTATGTCCAGTCTTGCACACACTGTGAAAGCAAGGACTGTTAGAACAATTTATCTCGTATAACATTCAACTAAACTGCCCCACACTTTTCAGATCTTGGTAGGACTTGTGCCAGTTTGAAGCAGAAATTGCATGTACAAATAATCACCATGTATTTCAAATAACTTTAATTGCTTACAAGAGCACTGTAGAAAGGAAATGTTATACTCATTTTATATCCTGAACAGGGTGGGGATTAACTGCTGTGGATTCTACTAAGATAGAGGCAGCAGAAGTGTGAAAGCAGATTTGTTTTTCTGCAATGTTTTATACTTAACTGAAAACCTAAATAACATTTTCCATAAAATCTGAATAACCTGAGAAATACCATTCTTTTCCTATTGATTATAACGCTAGCTTAGAGGTAGAGGGTGGTGATGGAGGGTTATTTTTCTGACTGGAGGACTGTAGTAAAGTAGTGGATCGGTGCTGGGCCGACTGTGGTCTATCACTTATTCCGTTCAGTTGATAGACTGTGGTCTATTACCTATTCCATTCAGTTGAGAGCATAGGTAGCATGGCGAGTATGTTTGTGGATGACACTAACATTTGTAATGAAGAATGTATTCCAAGAGGCGTAGATAGAGGCCTAGGATGTGTTGAGGGTGTTTCCAGTGGTGGGAGAGTCTAGGATTAGAGGGCACAGCCTCAGAATAAAAGGACATACCTTTAGAATGGAGATGAGTTTTTTTAGCTAGAGGGTGGTGAATCTGTGGACTTCATTGCCACAGATGGCAATGCTGAACCTGCATGTTACGGTTCTCAGGCTCCTATACCTTTTTCCTGATGGTAGGAATGAAATGAGAGCATGGCTTGGGTATTGTGGGTCTCTGATGATGCTGACTGCCTTTTTGAGGCAGCGACTCTTGTAGATCCCCACGATGGTGGAGAGGTCAATACCAGTGATGGACTGAGCAGTGTTCACCATTTTTTGAAATCTGCGTTCCTGGGCTTTTGAGTTGCCAAGCCAGACTGTAATACAACCAGTCAATATGCTCTCTACTGTACACCTTGCCGATGATGGTCTCATGTTCCTCTCATCATTTTCCCTGCAATCTAACCTAAATACATTAAGTGGTGTGTCCTCAACATCAGCATTTGTCAGTTTGCAAACCATTTACTTCACTTGAAGTAGAACTATTCCTGTACCAGAGGTATTCAAGCCTTCAATATTTGTTTAATATCAGGTTTTGAAAAAATACAATGCCAATACAGTAGAGTAAAGGGCTTATATATAATTCTTGAACATGACAGGAAAACCATGTGAACTCACATATATATATATAAACTATAGAAAGGAACTGTAGATGATAGTACATAGCGAAAATAGACACAAAGTGCTGGAGTAACTCTGCGAGTCTGAAGAAGGGTCCTGACCTGAAATGTAACCCATCCGTTTACTCCAGAGCTGCTGCCTGACCCACTGAGTTACGCAAGCACTTTGTGTCTGTATAAAAAAGTGTTTCTTTAGTTGCAGTTTTGAGAATATTCATTGCTGCTGGGTTAATCAAAGTCTACTTATTTCAGTGACCTTTATTATAAATGTCTTGTGCTCCTTTTTAGTTTCTACAGTACTCCGGAAATAGGATGTGTCAAATTTCCTGACATAAATCATTTCCAGAGAGATGCCCGTTATCATGTGTCATGACTCCAAAAGCAGTTTTAGGGATTTCCTGTGGGAATTGCGATATTCTTAAAACCATGTTGGGAAGTAAAGAGCCAGAATCTTTTTAAAAATCCACAATAAAAAAGTCAATGTGACTGGATTTCTCACATACATTGCCATAGTTAATGCACTTAGCTAATGGACGTATGCCAGAGTTTTATACATTCTTTTTCAATTATAACAAAAACATGGAAACAAATTAAATAAAAATCAACAAAGTGATTTATATTTGATTATTTAAAAACCGATGAAATACTTTATATCCATGTGGGACAACAACAAATATGATTAAAATGTTAGGGGCATCAGTACTTCAATTGCGCAATTTGAAATGGATTTACAGTTCTACTTCAGTGTCCTGAATATGAATTGTTTCCTTTCTTCAATGGAAATAACCAATTACTCACTGTGATTATAGTCCATGATATTCTAATTATCCAAATTAAAGTTAAGCCTACTAAGTTCCAAACATTCTTCATCAGTAATTCTTAATTACAATGAGTGTCTCTTTGCGATTTCTCCCTGCTCTGCTGACAGAACTCCGGAGGCTGGACACAAGTCTTGTTCAAATGCACGTTGAAACTTTCACGAAACTACTGCCGACCTTATGCAGTAAAGCAGAAAGAACACAGAACAGTACAGCCCAGGAACAGGTCCTTCAGCCCACAATGGCTGTGCTGCACATGATACCAAGAAGAACCCCTTCTTAAAATTCATGAAGAGAGTTTTCTGACAGTTGAAAACATGTTATGGTCAAATGAAAGGGACAAGAGTGGTGACACCAATACAATTATTTTTTAGTGGGCACATTTTCGTGGGTCCTGGATTGTGTTTTTTTTTGTTAGACAAAAGAAACAAAGAGAAATCAAAACATGAGGATTCTCTATTAAGTCCAGAACTTTGTAACATGCCCAGGCAGAAGATGAGGTGCTGGGAGTGCAGGACATGTCCAGCCTGCCCAGTTGGGTATATCATTCCGCATGGTGAATGGTAGAGCCTTGGGGATTCTCGTAGTTTTGATGTTGAAGAAGGGAGGAGGGGAGCAGAGAACCAAAGAAATGGATTGAAGGGGAGAAGACAGGAAAAAAAGATCTGGTGCTGGAAAGTAAAAGTGGGTGAGCGTCGGCTGTTTGGCTAGCTGCTGCTGTTTAATCTGAAACTTTAAAGTGGCTCATAGGGAGAAACTCAGCCGTTTTTTTGTTCAATAGGTGGGTTAATGTAGAATTTTTGTGTTAACTCATTAATCAGCTGCACGCTTGGATTCAGAACTCAATGGCACTTCACAAGCTTCAGAGAAAGCAAACTGATTTTGGAATGTTTACTGTACATAATCCATTGAAATAAATAAATTCTGCAGTAAACTGAGACTTGCATCCAATATAACTAAAGAGATATCCAGTGTTTCTCATATATTTGTTAGAGGAAAGTTATTTTATGTTAAGTTGCCCAGCAAATACTGGATAATAAAATTCATTTTTTTATTTCCTGCAGATGAAAAGTTTAGTGAATTAAGTACTGGAAATTTCATTTCTCTCTCACCTCTTCACTCTTTTTTTTACAGAGAAGGAACAACCATTATTCTTTGCAATCTCTGGTGTCATTTGTAGTGAAGGAAATGCCATACAAAATCCAGCCAGAGGAATTACCCAGTGCAAGTACTGTGGTAAGTGCCTTGAGGGGAGACACATTTTATAAACATGAGACTTGCTTAGATAACATTAACCGGATATATACAGTCTTGGGATCCAGGGAGAAAAATTACAAGACACAACTTCCTTATGCATAGGCTGCTGCCCATTTCCTGCCTGTGTACCGTGGTAGGTTTCCTTACAATGTAGCAGAAATACAGTGCACTCAGAGCAGCAGAGGATGCAACCCTTACCAGCAAGAACTAACATTTACACAATCCCTTGCACTCAATTCAAGATTGTCGATATTTAATCCTGTAATTCATAGTGTATTAGATTGAATCATTTGAGATAGATATGAATGATATCCCTGAAGAACTGAACATTATTATTTAGTGTTTATTGTTTCCTGGGAAAACAGTATAGGGCTTTGTTGCCTGGCTTCACATCACAGAGCTCATTCTCCACACGTGTAATTCTTTATAATGTTAGTAAACTCTCCAGTTCCTGTTAAGTACCTATTTTTCTATGTTTCTAAGTAATGTCACCTATTTTCTGTAAGAGAACCTCTGTACAGCTGAGATAAGCTACGTAAGTGGCATCAATGCATGTCTTTGATTACCATTACATGTAATAAGTAAAAGATTTCTTACCAGTTATTGTACTTTGATCTGTTATTACATCTGTAATAGCATTTATCAATGGCACAGTGCCAAACTATTTCATTAATTGCATTTAAAGGGAAATACTGTAAAATCTGAATTTTAAATCACATCGATACCCTTTCTCTCTTTTGTAATGATGGTATTGATTTCAAACCAAATAAAATAGATGCACTGGTACAGAGTGACTGATTTAAATTATCAGGGAACATATTTGTTATCATTTTTAATTTGCCCATACTATATTGAATTATTAATTGGACTCTGCTAACTGCGTATTTTGCCTGTCCCATGACAAAACAGAATTACTTTGGAAATTGCTTACACCCAGCCATATGCTAATCCAGCCCATTCCACTGGACTCCAGCCAATTCCGCCGGAATTTTAATTTAGTTCAGAGATATAGCATGAAAACAGGCCCTTCAGCCCACTGAGTCCATGCTGACCATTGATCACCCATTCACACTAATTCTATGTTATCCCATTTTCGCATCCACTCGCTACATATGAGGAGAAATTTTACACAAGGCAGTTAACCTCCAAATCCACATATCTTTTAGACAATAGACAATAGGTGCAGGAGTAGGCCATTCGGCCCTTCGAGCCATTCAATGTGATCATGGCTGATCATCCCCAATCAGTACCCCTTTCCTGCCTTCTCCCCATATCCCCTGACTCCGCTACATTGAAGAGCCCTATCTAGCTCTTTCCTGAAAGCATCCAGAGAACCCACCTCCACCGCCCTCTGAGGCAGAGAATTCCACAGACTCACCACTCTCTGTGAGAAAAAGTGTTTCCTCGTCTCTGTTCTAAATAGCTTACTCCTTACTCTTAAACTGTGGCCCCTGGTTCTGGACGCCCCCAACATCGGGAACATGTTTCCTGCCTCTAGCATGTCCAAACCCTCAACAATCTTATATGCTTCAATGAGATCCCCTCTCATCCTTTTAAACTCCAGAGTGTACATGCCCAGCTGCTCCATTCTCTCAGCATATGACAGTCCCGCCATCCCAGGAATTAACCTTGTAAACCTACACTGCACTCCCTCAATAGAAAGAATGTCCTTCCTCAATGTAGGGGACCAAAACTGCACACAATACTCCAGGTGTGGTCTCACTACGTCTCTGTACAACTGCAGAAGGACCTCTTTGCTCCTATATTCCTCTTGTTAGAAATGTTAAATGTTCGAAATGTTAGATGTGAGAGGAAACCGGAACATCTGGAGGAAATCCATTTGCTCACAGGCAGAACGTGTAAACTCCACATAGACAGCACCAGAAATCAGGATAGAACCCGGATCCCTGGCACTGTAAAGTAGCAGCTCTACCAGCTGCACTACTGTGCCACCTGTATTCCTCTCTGTTGGTCAATGACTTAATCTGCTTTACTTCATAGGCCATCCATGTCCTGCTGAGTCTTAGGACTCCAAGTCCTCCTCTCCCTCCCATCGTGTTCATTCCCTGCCCTACGTAAAGAAAACTATCCTAGTATTACTGAGGTAGATAAAAGTGCTGGAGAAACTCAGCGGGTGAGGCAACATTGATGGAGCAAAGGAAATAGGCAACGTTTCTGGTTGAAACCCTTCTTCAGACTGATGTGGGGGGGGGGGGGGGGGCGGGAAGAAGAAAGGAAGAGGTGGAGCCAGTGGGCTGAGGGAGAGCTGAGAAGGGGAGGAGAAAGTAAGGACGACCTGAAATTAGAGAAGTCAATGTTCATACCCCTGGGGTGAAAACTGCCCAAGCGAAATATGAGGTGCTGCTCAGTTGAAGTGCAGAGCCACCGGGAGATCGGGTTGGTTAATGCGAACCGAGCGGAGGTGTTCGGCGAAGCGATCGCCAAGCCTACGCTTGGTCTCACCGATGTAGAGCAGCTGACATCTAGAGCAGCGGATGCAACAGATGAGGTTGAAGGAGGTGCAGGTGAACCTCTGCCGCACCTGGAAAGACTGCTTGGGTCCTTGAATGGAGTTAAGATGGGAGGTAAAGCGACAAGTGTAGCATTTCTTGCAGTTGCAAGGGAAAGTGTCAGGAGAGAGGGTGGTTCGGTGGGAAAGGACGAATTGACCAGGGAGTCACGGCGGAAAGCAGACAGGGGAGTAGATGGGAAGTGGTGGGATCACGTTTGAGGTGGCGAAAATGACGGAGGATTATTTGTTGTATGTGACGGCCGGTAGGGTGGAAGGTGAGAACAAGGGGGACTCTGCCCTTGTTACGAGTGGGGGGATGGGGTGTGAGAGTAGAGTCACGGGGTATAGAAGAGACCCTGGTGGGAACCTCATCTATGGTAGAGGAGGGGAACCCCCGTTCCCTGAAGAATGAGGACCTCTCTGATGCCCTGGTTTGGAACATCTCATCCTGGGTGCAGATGCGTCGTCGACGGAGGGATTGGGAGGAGGGGATGGAGTCCTTCTCCAGGAAGCAGGGTGGGAAGAAGTGTAGTCCAGATAGCCATGGGAGTCGGTGGGTTTATATTGGATGTCGGTTAGGAGTCTATCATTACTGAGGTTCTTCTCCAAGCACCACATGTCAAAGATGCAGCAATACGGTCGTGTTTAATAATAATCAAAACAACGTACTGGCTGGACTCAGCAGATCGGGAAGCATCTGTGGAGAGAATAGACAGATGCTGTTTTGGGTCAGAACCCTTCTTCAGAGTAGAGAACTGGAAAAGAGAAAATTTGCTTTCTCCTCATCTTTCCTTAAATTACACACTTTTGTCTCCGTTTCATCTCAGGAAGACAAGAGTATTTTATTGTCATATGTTCCGTAACGGAACAATGAAATTATTTGCCACTCAGCCTTTGTCACTTACTGCATCCATCTGCCACTCACCCCACCTCACCTGCCCTGTCCCCACCTCTCTTTTTTCAGCTTACCCCCTCCCCGCCATCCTCCATATCAGTCCACAAGGATAATCTAAAATTAATTAATAATAATGCAGATAGAACCAGAGTCAATTAGTTTATTAATACAGATACACGTATAATAGCATCGCAGTGGTCAAGTCACTGATTGGGTTTTCTACAGTGGATCCAACAGCATGAGGTGAAATCCTAGCTCAGTCAATCAGGAACATAAGAGGGTTTAGACTTTAGTGATTCAGCACGGAAACAGGCCCTTCAGCCCACCATATCCGTTCCGACCAGCATTCACCACCAACACTATCCTACACACTAGGGACATTTTTTATACAACTTACCAAAGCCAATTAACCTACAAACTTGTATGAAACCAGAGCACCCAGAGAAAACCCACACGGATACGGGGAGAACGTAGAAACTCCGTACAGACTACAACTCCGTGTAATCAGGATCGAACCTCTTTGATCGATTCTTTGGTGCTACAAGGCAACAACTCTACCGCTGCACTGCCGTGCCGCCCTAAACGTCACTGTCCCACCCTAAATTCAAGTAAATCTGGACTAAACATCGTGGCTTTGAAACATAAGAACCTAACTAGTTCGCCATTTTCTTCCAGCGGAAAAAAAATCTGCTGTTCTTCTCTCTTCTGGCCGGTGCATGTGTTAGAAACACCAATGCGTTGAATCTAAAGTGCCCTTTGAAGTGACCTCGAGAATTAATGATGAGCAATAAATCCTGTGGTGTCTATAATGTACACGTCTTGTAGATAAGTTAAAATAATAATTTGCAATGCTTTTCCTTGTCTAGATAAGAACATCAGTGATTTGGGC
Source organism: Raja brachyura (assembly GCA_963514005.1). Next base: position 30,091,921 of record OY740782.1, on the reverse strand, counting down.
CACACCTGACGCTTCACTTGCGATTCCCCTGTGGGTCATAATTCTAGCTGTACTAGTCGGTTTGCTGGTTCTGGCTATTTTGATCTTAGTCATGTGGAAGGTATGTTTTCAATTTCTTGTTTCTCTCTATTTGCAAAGCACATTGTGCACTAAAACGTTAACCCATTGAGTATCCGACTGAATTAATAACACATTATAATATTCAAACCCATTATGTAATATACTGAATATGAAATGGCAGCAGACTCTAAGTAGTCTATGAAGGGCAAGGGCAATTTTCAATTTTTTTTCTTACCAATTATTAAAAAATGTACTGAACACCCACATATTATGAGCTGAAGGCAAAAATATCTAAGGGGTGAATTTGGTTTGCCTGCAAATGCTGCCAAAGAATACATTAAGTTCCCTGTGTTCTGGTATCATTAATATTGCAGTATTAATGGTGCATCTGTTTGAATATGGACTAGTGCAAGGTGTAGATTTGGCTGCACGTTCGAGAGCACAGTTCTGCACTAGATGGACACAGCAATTGGACAGCAACAACAATTGTTTCACCAATGAAATTGTCCCTCCATCTTCCCCACCCAGATCAGTTCATGTCAGACAATGGCCATGGGCTAGTCTGGAGCTGCAATGTGTCTGCTAATCATGGTGGGAGAGCTGAAATCGGACTGGCAGTCTGGATGATTAGTGGAGAGTGGGCTTCTTTAAATGGGACCAGAATCTTTGATAGTAATTGAGGGTCATGGAGAACTAGCACGGAAGGGGCCAGATTGATCAATGAAGATCATACTATACAGCAGGGCAAGATTGAGGGCTCTGGTGGTCTACACTTGCACCAATTTTCATCTGATCTTGCTTTCTTGTTCTTATGTTTAGTGGCAGAATGCTGAAATTGGAAATAATAGTACATAGGTGAATACAGCACAAGAACAGCCCCTTCAGCCCACAATGTCTGTGCCGAACATGATGCCAAGACCAACTCCTATTTGCCCGCACCTAAACGATTCCGCTCCATTCCCTGCATATCCATGTGCCTATCCAAAAGTCTCATAAATGGTATCATCATATCTGCCTCAACCTCCACCCCATGGCAGCATATTCCATGCATTCACCACACTCTGTGTAAAAAAAAACAAGATGCACCTCTCCTTTACACTTTGCCCCTTTCACCTTAAAGCTATGCTCTCTAGTATTTGAATTTTCTATCCTGTGAAAAAGGCTCTGGCTGTCTCCCCTATCCATGCCTCTCATAATTTTACACACTTCTATCAGGTCTCCTCGCAACTTCTGGCATGCTAGAGAAGTTTGAGTGATTGACAGAGTGGTGTTTGTGGAGGGGAGGGGACTGGGGATTTCGGTGGGGACACAAAGGTGCAATCTGTTTGGATGGTTGCAATTGCAGTGGTGGTGCAATTGGAGAGGCCAATTGAGGTGCAGTGGGGGGTTAGTACGGTGCTGGGAGGGTGGACTCAAAGGATGAAGACATGTAATTCATTTACCTGCCAGATGCCAAGTCCATTGCAGTGCATGGCAAGAAAATGGTTGCCCATGGAGTCCTCAGCTTTGGGTGTTCCTGGGAGCTCATGGTCAAATTTTCCCGAAGAAGCATTGTATATGGGGTGTCTCATCTCCTTGCACACGCCACATATGAAAGCCATATCAGGATTGCAAGAGCGGTTCCCAGCTGGAAGTGCACTGATGAATTTCCAGAGGAATCTCCAGTTCTATGAAAGTGGAGACACAGGTCGACAGTGGTGAAGAAGGTATATGGATGTGCTTGCATTCATCGGATGAGGCACTGAGTATAGAGGTTGGGACCTCATGTTGCTGTAGTTCAAATCATTTGTTCTGCCACAGTTGTGGTACTGGGTACACTTCTGGCCACCACCCTATAGAAAGATTTGATTAAGCTGGAGAGGGTGGAGAATAGATTAATGGGAAATGTTTCCTGGACTGGAGAGTTTGAGTTATAAGGAGGTTGTAGATAAACTGGGACTGTTTTCTTTGGAGCGTTGTAATTCAGAGCTGAAATCCATCAGTTTTAATCCCAAAGAACTCATATTTTATTAACAGGGACAGTTCAAGCACATTTAGTGACAACTAATTTGTACTGCGCTGGTTAGAACAATTAACGGTTCAGAATTAGCTTCATTCTAGCTTTGATTTATGATAAAGCCTGTTTCAACAATCTTCAAATAATCCACAACCGCTTCATTAAATAGTGGCCACATTATACAGAGCAGCACTGGCATTTAAATTAATATTTTTACTGAATAATCAAGGATTAGTATTTAATTTGTTAATTTCCTTTTAGGAATAAATTATCATTGCTTGACACATTTTATGACCATTAACAAAGAATTTAAAAATCTATACTTAAGTTGACATAAATTCTCAATATTTCGAATCTACCATTGTCACGGGAGTGAATGTTCAGATGTCACAACCTATGACTATTGTGCCACCTAGTGGTTGCAGCTGCAACTACAGGGGGGGGAGAATCCGCCTTTCCTCTGACCTTATACCATTTTAACAAATCTATGCTGGTGTTGGAGACATGGAGATTATAATCGTATGAAATGTCTGTTTTTATGAGAGCATCTTGATAACTCAGCATGCAAGAGAGGACTGTAAAAATATTAACGCTGTATTCAAATAAAATCATGTGACTAATGTTTACTTAAGAAACATTTAGACCTAGAAATTAATTCTCGTTGTACTAATAGAAAATCTCCATAAAATACTTTTACTTTCTTGTATCACTCATACAAAAGTAGAGGTCTAGCCCACAGTAGAGCAAAATTGCAAACATTTCTCTTGCTCATCATGCAAGGGTACTTTTATCCTTATCTTTGTGTCAGTATTTCCAGCATTAAACTCATCCCAAAGATACCAGCAATCATGTGAGGCCATTTTTAGCCTGTCAGTGAGAATTTTGGCATGATCTCTTCATCCAAAAACAAAAACAATCCTTGTTTGCCTACAGGACAACCAGCTTTTAATTTAAAGGGCCATTCTCACCATCTTTAAAAAGCCCATCATCTTTTCCAGGCTGTTCAACAGTATTCTGCAACATCCCTTCTTGCTTTGAACATTGTTCATGTTAAGACTCAGCCTTCTTTTGCATGTTACTGTGATCCAATCAGCATTTGTCTGCACCCACCTTTTCCCTCTATTTCTTGGAAATGAAAAATAGAATTGGATGTGTCACAGGCAGCCAAAGGACTCCTTGAGCCTACTCCACCATTTAGTAAAATAAATCAGATCCAATATTGGCCTCAACACCATTTTCCCACTATCTCAGGATTCTCCTACAGTTCGAAGTCTGTCAGTCTCCATCTTGAGTACATTTAATGATTCTGCTTTACAGCAATATTTAGACTGCCACGGTGGCACAGTGGTAGTTGCTGCCTTACGGCACCAGATCCAGGTTCAATCCTGAATATGGGTGCTATCTGTCCAGAGTTTGTACTTTCTCCCTGTGACCGCATGGGTTTTCCGCAGGTGCTCCGGTTTCCTCCAGCGCTCCAGAGATGTGCAGGTTTGCAGGTTAATTGACTTCAGTAAAATTGTAACTTTTCCTTAGTGTGTAGGATAGTGTTAGTGTACAGGGGGTTGATGGTTGGCCTGGACTCGGTGGGCCAAAGGGCCTGTTTCCACGCTGTATTTCTAAAGTCTAAAGCTCCTTGGGGCAGAAATCCAAAGGTTCACAAGCCCCTGAGAGAAGAACTCTCCCTCATCCCGATCTTAAATGGCAAGTCCTTCCTGTGAGAGTATGCACCCTTGTTCTAAATACCACCACCAGGGAAACATCCTCAACCTTGTCAACCTCCTCAGAATATAAGATGTTGTAAGAAGATGTGGAGGCTTTGGAGAAGTTACAGAAGAGGTTCACCAGAATGCTGCCTGGATTGTGGGGGTGATTAGTTACAAGAAGTTGAACAAACTTGGATTGTTTTCTCCAAAATGCCAGAGGTTGAGGGGAGACCTGAACATTTATGAGGTATAGATATTTTTTCCAGGGTGGAAATATTAAAGACTAGAGGCATAGCTTTAAGGTAGGAGGGGCAAAGTTTAAAGGATATATGAAGGGCTTTTGTTTGCATAGAGGAGGGTGGGTGCATGGAACTTGCTGCCAGGGGTAGCAGTGGAGGCAGATACGATAGTTGTGTTTTAAGAGGCTTTTCGATAGGCACATGGATATGCAGGAAATGATGGGATGCATTTGTATGCTGGCAGAGGAAGTTCATCTAACTTAACATCATGTTTGGCATGGACATTGTGGACCTAAGTGACTTTCCTGTGCAGTCATGTTCTTGGTTTAAGATCACCTTTCAGTCTTTGACAACTCAATAACTTTAAGGTGAATCTTACTTTATATATCAACCCCTTTATCCAAACAATCAACCCACTGAACTTTCTTTGCACTGCCTCCAATGCAAGTATATATATCCTTCCTGAAATATGAAGGCAAAATGTATACAGTACACCAAATTACAAGCACTAGTACAAACACACTAGTGCTTGTAATGTTGCGCCAATATTTCCCTGTTGTGATACACATACAGGTCTCATTACTCAAAGTTATCCACCAAATCCACCTCACAACTAGGCTTTTTTAAGCCATGCATCAGAAAGGTTGTTCCTATTATGATCCCAAATATAGGCTTACACTTATGCTTTGGCTATTCTCAAAGTCAAGATAACAGATAGCCTCACCTCCCAGACACATTGCAGGCTGCTACAGCTGCTCCATGTCACATCTCAGAGACTGCAGCTCACTGCTGCACTCGGGAAATTCATGATGCTCCATACTCGAGAAGCGTTGAATTCATCTACTTTTCCTTCAACACACAGGCAAACCTTTGCAAACTTGAGGCACTCGTAGACTTAAGTCAAGTATGTTAATGGATATTTAGGTCTGGCAATATATAAAAAGCAAGGATATGCAAAAGTGTCAGAATCAAGGGCATTTCTATCTTAATTATCTTGTATTTAAGAAGGAGTTAGGGGTCCAAGTCCATAGCTCCCTGAAAGTGCCAACACAAGTAGTTAGAGTCGTCTGATGTGCTTGATCAGTCAGGATATTGAGTATAAGAGTCAGGAAGTCATGTTGCTGCTTCATAGGACTTTGACTAGGCTGCATTTGGAAAATTGTGTGCAGTTCTGATTGCCTATTACAGGAAGGACGTGGAGGTTTTGAAGAGGGTGCAGAACAGGTTACCAGAATGCTGCTGAGATTAAAGAGAATTGGCTATGAGGAGAGGTTGGACAAACTTGCAATGTTTTCTCTGGAATGTTGGAGGGTGAAGAAAATATAAAATGATGTGAGGCATAGATAGGGTAGATAATGTCAGTATCTTTCTTTCAGGGGGGAAATATCAAAGACTAAAGGGCATTGCTTTAAGGTCAGAAGAGAACAGTTTAAAGGAGATGTGTGGGGAAAGCTTTTTAAACAAAGAGTAGATTCCTGGAACATGTTGCCAAGGGTGGTGGTGGCAGCAGATAAGGTAGTGGCATTTAAGAGGTTTTTGGGTAGGCTCATAGAAATGCAGGTGATTGAGAAATATTGATTATGTGCAGGCAGAGGAAATTTATTTAACTTGGTATCATGTTCCGCACATAAATTGTGGGCCAAAGGGCCTGTTACTGTGCTTTACTGTTCTATATTCTCTGTTCTATCTACTTTGCATTAATTTGAAACTCCATGTTTTAAACAGCTGCTAAATTTCATATACATGTCCATACAATCACACATTCACCATATTTACACACACACACACACCTTCATATATGTACACATTTAATTACTTGCATGTGTGCCACCGACATACACACATGCACAATGCTACAACACAGCTACTGTAAAAGAAAGATGGTCTTCCAACAGATAATATCAATCTACCATTTTGTGAAGCTTACCCAGCCCCTAACACCAAACAACTCCAAATAAAGGCCAGACACAATTGTTGGAGTAACTCAGCAGGTCAGGCAGCATCTTTGGAGAAAAATAGGTAATGTTTCAGGTCGGAACCCTTCTTCAGACCCAAAACGTCACCTATTCTCTTTCTCCAGGGACGCTGCCTGATGCACTGAGTTACTCCAGCATTTTGTGTGTATCTTCAGTATAAACCAGCATCTGCAGTTTCTTCCTACACATTCCTTCTCAATAAAGGCATATGATTGCCAAATGCTTTTCAGCTGGCAAATCACAGAAGTAGAGTCTGCCCTTCTCAAGATCGGCATCTTGCAGCATGCTAGGACAATGTCGATCATTATCACATTCCCAAAGGCATTTTAACACTGAGTAAGTATTTCCACTTAAGGAAGCTGACATCATACTGTCACACTAAAGCATCATTGCTTTCTTCTTCCCGGCACCCCCACATCAGCAAAGATCCTATAGCTTGCTATAGGATCTTTGCACATCAGTCTGAAGAAGGGTCTCAACCCAAAACGTCGCCTATTTCCTTCGTTCCATAGATGCTGCCTCACCCGCTGAGTTTCTCCAGCACTTTTGTCTACCTTAAAATTTTATTAGTATTTTAGAATTAAAATAGTTTAAATAAAGAAATATAATAAACCTTTAAAACATCAGTATTTGTTTAGTTGTGTTAAAGAAGGAACTGCAGATGCGGCAGAATCGAGGGTTACACAAAAAGCTGGAGAAACTCAGCGGGTGCAGCAGCATCTAAGGAGCAAAGGAGATAGGCGACGTTTCGGGTCGAGAGATAGGCGACGTTTCGGGTCTGAATAAGGGTCTCGACCCGAAACGTTGCCAATCTCCTTCGCTCCTTAGATGCTGCTGCACCCGCTGAGTTTCTCCAGCTTTTTGTGTAACCCAGTATTTGTTTAGTTTATTTATTGTCACGTGTACCGAGGTAGAGTGAAAAGCTTTTGTTGCACGCTAACCAGTCAGCGGAAAGACAGTACATAATTAAAATTGAGCCATTTACAGGGTACGGATATATGATCAAGAGAACAATGTGAATAACGTTTAGTGCAAGATAAAGCCAGTAAAGTCCGATCAAAGATAGTCCTTGGGTCTCCAATGAGGTAGATGGTAGTTCAGGACTGCTCTCTAGTTATGTTTGGATGATTCCGTTGCCTGATAACAGGTGGTATCTGGAGGTGTGTGCTTTCACACTTCTACACCTTTTGCCCGATGGGGATGGGGAGAAGAGGGAGTGAGTGGCCAGGGTGCGACTCGTCCTTGACAATGCTGCTGGCCTTGCAACACAGTATTTGTCACCTCTTGCAAATACTAAACAATGATGCTGCGCAAGAGGCCAGTAGTAGCAGACTTTTATTCGCGGTGCCAATTGGCTTCTAATCCCAGACTCCTTGGTCATCTGTTGCCAGCCCTGCTTTGTTCTGGCCTTTTCTTAACTCCAGTTCCTTCCTCTCTACTTTCAGCCTAAAGAAGGGACCCGACACAAAATGTCACCCATCCTTTTTGTCCAGAGATGCTGCCTGACCCGCTGAGATACTCCGTGTTTCAGAAGGAACTGCAGATGCTGGAAAATCAAAGGTGGACAAAAATGCTGGAGAAACTCAACGGGAGAGGCAGCATCTATGGAGCGAAGGAAATAGGTCTGAAGAAGGGTCTCGACCTGAAACGTTGCCTATTTCCTTCGCTCATTAGATGCTGCCTCATCCGCCGAGTTTCTCCAGCATTTCTGTCTACCGCTGAGTTACTCCATCTATTTGTGTCTATCTTCGGGATATACCAGCATCTGCAGTTCATTTCCACACACTCTATAAACTAGTGTTGCTGACTTCATGTTGCCTTACGACATGGTGAGATAGAACTGGCTTAATGTAATGAGACTTGGTGTCTGCCATTTTAAAATTCTATTTGAATTAATTTAAGGAATAGACAATAAGCATATGAAAATATAAATATTTATTACAGTTGATGACTATTTGACAGAAAATATATATCCATCTACGTAAGCATTCATTGTGTGCTTTGCAGTCAAGTATGCACAACCACACCCATGCAGTTAACTGGTTAACTAGGTTAAATACAATTCGGTATTAAAGGCATTATGTTCATTAAATTAAAATGGATTGTTTTACTCAGCATTTTCTTCTTAAATAAAATGGGAAAAGGTTTAATCTACTGTAAAATTATTTGATGGAGATGCAACCCACTGCAATTAATGAATTAATTAACCAATTACCGCCCCATAGTCTGCTCCCGATCATCTGCAAAGTGATGGAAGGGTTCATCAATAGTGCCATCAAGCGACACTTGTTTAACCACAACCCATACAGAAGATCGTTTTGGGTTCTGCCAATGTCACTCAGCTCTTGACATTATTAGAGTATTGGTCCAAACATGGACAAAGAACTAAACGCCAGAGATGACGCGAGAGTAACTGCCTTTGACATGAAGGTACATCAGATTGACAATGGCATCCAAGAACCCCATCTAAACTGGATTTGAATCAGGGGGCAAATCCTCCATAGGTTGGAATCATACATAGCACACAGGAAGATGGTTGTGGTGGTTGGAACACAATCCTCTCAATCCCAAACATTTCCCTACCCTCGGGGTAGTGTCTTAGGCCCAAACGTCTTCAGCTGCTTTCTTCCTTCTTTCCATCTTAAGGTGAGAGATAAGGATGCTCACTGATGATTGACCAATATTCAGCAGCAATCACAGTGCATCAGATAACGAAGCTGCCCACAACTAAAGGCACCAAGTCTTGCACAATATCCAAGCCTGGGCTGATCAGTGACAAGTGACGTTCACGCCACACACTGATAATCTCCACAGATGAGAAAATCCACAGATCAACCCCTGACATTTCATGGCGTTATCACAGCTCAATCCCCCCCACTATCACTATACCGAGAGTTACCATTGACCAGAAATTGAACTGGAGTAGCTATGCACACCACGGAGAAACAAAGAACTGCAGGTGCTGGTTTATACAAAAGGACACAAAGTCAGCGGGTGAGGCAGCATTTCGGGAAAACATGTTGCCTGATCCACTGGGTTTTTCCAGCACTTTGTGCCCTTTAGCCATATATACAATATGACTACAGAAGTAGATCAAAATCCTGTGGCATGTAACTCCCAACCCAGTTTACCACCTGCAGGTCTCAAACCATGAATATGGTGGATCTTTCTCCATTTGCTTGGATGAAAGCAGCGTCAACAAAAATCAAGGAGCTCAACACCATACACTTTATTAGGCACCCCATCCACAATCCTTCAGCGGGACAGGCAGCATCTCTGGATAGAAGGAATGGGTGATGTTTTGGGTCGAGACTTCAATCTGAAATGTCACCATTCCTTCTATCCAGAGATGATACCATCAGGCTTCTGAACTCATAAACACATCATATATGTTGATTATTTTATTTATTATTGTCTTTTACCTACCAATGTCACTTTTATCTTATTTTTTTTATTTTAATTTTATCCATGTTATATCATTGCTGAGGTGACCCGTTGTCTTGTCAAACACTTTTCATTGTACCGTTGACCCTGTGTTAACCTACATATGACAAATAAAACTGAACGGAATTGTTGCCAGTCCTGCTCTGTTACTTCAGCATTATGTGTCTATCTTTGCTGTAAACCAGCATCTGCATTTTTTTCCCACAAATATTTAGTTTAGTTTAGTTTATTATTGTCATGTGTACCGAGGTACAGTGGAAAGCTTTTGCTTGTGTGCTACCCAGCCAAAGAAAAGACTATACATGAATAGAACCAAGCTGTCCACAATGCAGATAAACAATAACTGGAACATAATTTTGTGCAAGATATAACACTGAAGCTGGATAAAGTCTGATTAAAGATAGTTCAAAGGTCTCCAATGAGATACTTGCAAAGTCAAGGCTGCGCTCTAGTTGATGAGAGGACAGTTCAATTGCAAAATAACAGCTGGGAAGAAACTGCTCCTGAATCTGAAGGTATGCAAACTTCTGTACCTCCTGGCTGATGGGAGAGGGGAGTGACTGGTGTGAGACTGATCCTTAATTATGCTGGTGGTCTTGCCGAGGAAGCGTGAAGTGTAGATGGAGTCAATGGAAGAAGGGTCTCAATCTGAAATGTCACCCATTCCTTCTATCCAGTGATGCTGCTTGTCCTGTTGAGTTACTCCAGCATTTTGCATCTATCTTCAATGGTAGAGAGGTTGGTTTGCATGGTGGTCTGGGCTACATCCATAACTCTCTGCAATTTCTTGCAGTCTTGGATGGAGCTGGTCCCAAACCATGCCGCAATGCCCATTGCTGTCCCTTTATCATTGCTGGTCAAAAATCCTGGAACACTCTCCCTCACATAACTGGATATACCCACACCTCAGTGATCACACCCAATCACTACCAGTGATTCTTATATAGCCAGAAACAGGCCCTTCAGCCCAACGTCCATGCCAACAAAGATGCTCCATCTAAGCTAGTCCAATTTCCCTGCATTGGGGCCCATATCCCTCTAAACCTTCCTTATCCATGTACCAGTCCAAATGTCTTCCAAATGCTGTTATAGTACCTGCCTCAACCATTGTTAGAGACACAGCCTGGTTTTGGAACAGCTCCATCCAAGATCACAAGAAATTGCAGAGTGGTAGACGTAGCGCAGACCATCAGACAAGCCAATCACCTTTCCATTGACTCCATCTACATGTCGCACTGCCTCAGCAAGGCCACCAGTGTAATCAAGGACCAGTCTCACTGTGGTCACTTCCTCTTTTCCCCTGTCCCATCGGGCGAGAGGTACAGAAGTTTGAAAACACACACCTCCAGATTCAGGAACAGTTTTTTCCCAGCTGTTATCAGGCAGTCGAACGGTCCTCTCATCAACTAGACAGTTGCCCTGAACTCCCACATACCTCATTGGAGACCTTTGAACTATCTTTAATCGGACTTTATTGTACTTTAATGTTCTAGCACTAAATGTTGTATCCATTATCCTTTATCTGTGCACTGTGGATGGCTTGATTATGTTCATGTATAGTCTTTTCTTTGACTGGATATCAAGCAAACAAAAGCTTTCCACTGTATCTCGGTACATGCTACAACATTAATAAACTAAATTAAATTGTTAAGGATCTTTTCTGAAAACCTCCCTCCCTCCCTCCAATCATTGTGTTTCTTAAAGAACCAGCGCCTCACTTAATCACAGAAGTGGCGCTAGTGTTATGACTGTAATCCTTTGTGAGGAAAACACCTGATATAACATCTCCCTTTTTAAGTCCTGGTAGCTGCAAGATATTAAAATGTATGAATTGGTTAGCAAAACACAAACGCTGCAACCATGCATCAAGATGACAGGGGAATGCAACAACACCATTCTCCTATCAGTTACAATGGAAATTCACAATTCCCCTTATAGACCGAGCCATTAAGACAGATGCCTAGTTAACTCCTAACTGATTGACATTTGCCAAATATGGACCAGGATTCTACCCACCCATGCTCTGAGATAACCACAGGATATTTTTATAGCTATTTTCAGAAGAAGCCAGGCAACAAGTTGAAAGAGTTGCAAGAAAAATCGTTCTCATTCACAAACAAGATGATTCTGAAGAAGGGTCTTCTCATGTTCTCCAAACACGCTGCCCAACCTGCCGTGTTACACCAATTAAGTTTCAAAGACAGGATTCTTTTGTGTTGTAAATGAGAAGTTTAGGAACAAACTGGGGCAACTTGAAAAGAAGAGTACAGAGAGGTCCATCCATGCAGATGATAGTCAATTACATTGTTTGAGATATTCCATTTTATTTTTACCCTATCACAGGTACTTCTGTTCTCCTTCAACAACTCCTTAATATACATTTCATTCCTACTTCTGATGAAAGACCAACAACCTGAAACTTTAATATAATTAAAAGGAACTGCAAATGCTGGTCTATACCAAAGATAGACACAAAATGATGGATTAACTCAGCGGGTCATGCAGCATCTCTGGAAAAAATGGATAGGTGACGTTTCGAGTCAGGCCAGAAGAGGGGTCCCAACCCGAAATGTCACCTTTCCATTTTCTCCAGAGATGCTGCCTGACTCACAGAGTTACCCCAACAATTTGTGTCTAACCTGAAACTTTAAATCTATTCTCCATCCACAGATGCTGCCTGACTTGCTGAATATTTCCAGCATTTTCGCTATCTCTATGGGCAATATGTAATTAGTTTTAATGCTGCATCGAGACCTTTAATTAGAAACTAGAGCTTACAGTGTTTGTATACAGTGCAATTTAAATAACTAATAATACGGCTCTGTTTCCATAGTTTGGCTTCTTTGACCGTGCTCGCCCACCACAAGATGATGTCACAGATCAAGAACAGCTTCACCCAGTAAAGGCTACAGATGCCTGAGGACTGATTATAGCAGCCTTAATGCCCCCCGCAGCGGATACTTAAAAATGTCTCCACACCACGTTAGAAACGCGTCCATATATTTGCTTTTGTTCGACATGTACAAGAAAACATCAAGAGGAAAGCAAATTTGAACAAAGCAAGCTAACTGAGAAAATCATTTGTTCCCTGAGTAATTAAGCATATCAAATTGTTTTGCAACCATCATTTTACCTGGATAAACGTAAATGGCCCTTGTTTCTGCATAAAGAGCTGTTGTTATTTTTCGGTTACATTAATTACTTTGAGCGTTTTTTAAGTGCAGGTGCTGTGCACTTTGTAAATCAAATAAAATTGTGTCTTATTCTGAACAAACAGTAGAGGTCCACATGAAGTCAGAAAATTTCCATGTCACATTAGTCTCATGAGTGCAGATTTTTCAATGTTCTACCGCATTTCATGAAGTATGCATTGCTGCCCTGGTTGGGCAGCTCACCAGCAATGTACTGGATGTAAGCAGCATAACACTTTGCAAACAAAAAGCAATTGTGCAGTTTTTTTCTGGAGACACAAGGAACTGCAGATGTGGAAACTTGAGCAAAACATAAAGTGCTGGAGGAACTTGGCGGGTCAAGCAGTGTCGTTGGAAGGAATGGATAGGCGACTTTTCGGGTTGGGACACTTCTTCAGATTGATCCAGCCTTCTCCAGTATGAGGAAGGGTCCTGACATAAAAGATCGCCTCCCCCATCCCTCCACAAATGCTGCCTGACCTGCTAAATTCCTCCAGCACTTTATGTGTGCAGTTTATTTTACTTGTTTGGCTTGAATTATTGGTTAACAAAGAACACGGAACAGTGCAGTGCAGGAACAGGGCCTTCAGCCCACAATATCTCTGCTGAACATGTTGCCAAATTAAACTAATCCCTTCTGCCTGCATGTGATTCATATCCGTCCATTTCCTGTGTATCTGTGTATCCATCAAAAAGCCTCTTGAATGACACTGTTGTATCTGCTTCCTAGACCACAACTGACAATGTGTTCCAGGCTCTTACCACCCTTTGTGAAAAGCACACCTCCTTTAAATTTTACACCTCTCACCTGAGTGTTGTGGCCTCTCGTAAGTGATTTTTCCACACTAGGCAAAACATTTTGAATGTCTACCTATCTATGCCTTTCATAGCAAAAGGATTTGAGTATAGGAGCAGGGAGGTTCTACTGCAGTTGTACAGGGTCTTGGTGAGACCACACCTGGAGTATTATGTACAGTTTTGGTCTCCAAATCTGGGGAAAGACATTCTTGCCATAGAGGGAGTACAGAGAAAGTTCACCAGACTGATCCCTGGGAAGTCAGTACTTTCATATGAAGAAAGACTGGATAGACTCGGCTTGTACTCGCTAGAATTTAGAAGATTGAGGGGGGATCTTATAGAAACTTACAAAATTCTTAAGGGGTTTGACAGGCTAGATGCAGGAAGATTGTTCCCGATATTGGGGAATTCCAGAACAAGGGGTCACAGTTTAAGGATAAGGGGGAAATCTTTTAGGACCGAGATGAGAAAAACATCTTTCACACAAAGAGTGATAAATCTCTGGAATTCTCTGCAGCAGAAGGTAGTTGAGGCCACTTCATTGGCTATATTTAAGAGGGAGTTAGATGTGGCCCTTGGGGCTAAAGGGATCAGGGGGTATGGAGAGAAGGCTGGTACAGGATAGTGAGTTGGATGATCAGCCATGATCATATTGAATGGTGGTGCAGGCTCGAAGGCCGAATGGCCTACTCCTGCACCTATTTTCCATGTTTCTATGTATCATAATTTGATATTCTTCCATCAGATCTTCCCTCAGCCTCTGATCCTCTGCATCTATGTTTGTCCAACCTCTCCTTTTGTTAATACACTCTAATCCATACAGTACTGATTTTCAGGTACTAGAATACTGAAATGCTCTGACAAAACTTGGCAGCTCTGCTCTGCTCCATTTTACTCCCACATCCCAAAGATGTGCAGGTTTGTTGGTTAATTTGTTGGTAAATTGACCTAATGTGTAAAGAGTGGATGCTAAAGTGGGATAACATAGAACTTGTGTGAATTGGATGCTCAATGGACTCGGTGGGCTGAGGGGCCTATTTCCATGCGGTATCTGAAAACATCCCGTTAAATCTCCTCTGCACCCTTTCCAAAACCTCCATTAGCTTCCTGTGATGGGGTCGACTGCACACAATTAGGTTCAGGAGATATTAAAGATAAGAAATTATCGTTGTATGATTAAGGCTACATCTGTGAACAAATTATTTTGTCTTTAGTAAATAGGAAGTAAAGGCAAAATAATTTGACTACCAAGAAAGGAAGCAATTGCAACATAAATCATGGAACTTAATTCTGTGGTTTGGTAAGGAATCTGCACTCATGATATCTGGATATTTTCATGTGAAATAATTTGAAGTATGGTGTCATCCTACACTGGTAGTAGGAGTAACAGATTTTTAAACGTGCAATATTGTCTATATGTATTTATAAATTTCTGAAGCATGTTTACACTGGGATTTAGCCATACTGTATGTGAGCTTTACATTTAAGGTTTTCTAAAAGTTTTACATATGTTTTGTGGCAATACAAAATTTTCACCTGAATGAAATATTGATGAATACTGAATGGAAAATTCCATAACTTCTTCACAATCCTAAGCAATTTTCAGATGTGTTTTTTTTTCTAATTTACACGTGCTAAGTTACTGATATTTGCAAAATTACACAGCTTCTGTGGAAAGTTATATTTATGGGTTCTGTATCATTTTGGAATATTTCTGATTTAAGTGCAAATTATCTACTCCAACATTGGATACTGTTGTACTATAAATATAAATATAAATTGCAAATGCATTATCATACCTTTGTATGGCCAACAGTAAGGTGATTTCATTGGATTTAACAATGCAGGATGACTTGTTATTGAGAAGTTGTAAATTTTTTGACATTTGGAGCAAAGAATCCAATTCTCCTGATGTGACATTTTTTAAATGTACTGTATATCTGATAAACCTGTGTCATATACTTTGTAATTCACATTCAATAAAATGGAACCATCAGACTGCTATGTACTTTTCATCTGCATTGCATAATAAGCAGGTTTCAGAAGAGTAGAGAGCTCTGCTCTATGAGCTGTGGTCTGCCAGTGAACTCAGTGGATCTTTCTTCTTTTTGTGGTATCCCCAATAAATGTTATTGAATGCCTCTGATTGCTATCGGGTCTTCTGGTTTCTAAGGTTTCGACCAGAGTGCCCCCACTGCCTGGCAATGTCACTCCTCTTATGCTCGCATCCTTCCTGATGGACTTGGCAAAAGGTTCAATACAACAGACGAACAAGACAGGGGATAGAGGGCAATCCTGCCTGACTCCAGACCTGACGGAGAAGCTGACTGATTCCCACCCATTGATTTGGACTGCACTACAAATATCGGTGTAGAGCAGTTGGATCCAATTACTGATTCCATCCCAAAGCCCATTTTGGAGAGCACGTCCTTCATGTACGTGTGCAATATCCTGTTGAAGGCCTTCTCCAGGTCCAAGCTGACTAGGCAGGCACCCACCCTTCTGTCCTGCACGTGGGCAATGGTAACTCTCAGCAGCACCAGGCTGTCTGAGATTTTCCGGCCAGGTATAGCACAGGGGATCACCCGTCCCTGAGCAGACTTGACCCAGTTGGCTATGGCCTTAGAGAATCTTTCAAATTGGAGAATCCCTCCCAACCTTTTCATTGCTGCAGCTACCCTTCTGTCCTGTGCATGTTTCACTCCACACCGTCATCTTATTAGTCAGGGTGGTGAATCTGTGGAATTCTTTGCCATAGAAGGCTGTGGAGGCCAAGTCAATGAATATTTTTAATGGAGAGATAAATAGATTCTTGATTAATATGGGTGCCGGGGGTTATGGGGAGAAGGCAGGAGAATGGGGTTGGGAGGGAGAGAAAGATCAGCAATGATTGAATGGCGGAGTAGACTTGATGGACCGAATGACCTAATTCTGCTCCTATCACTTATGATCATATGACCTTATGAGTAGAGTTTGGCAGTTTGCATCAGTGAATCTGAATGAGGGAAGGTGCAGGAATGCTCTCACCAGTTAAAAAGCAGGCACTGGGAGAGTGCTGCCACTACAAAGTCCACTGGATCTCCCCGTTGCTAACCATTTTATCTCCTCTTCCTATTTCCATACTGACCTTTCTGTCCTGGGCCTCCTCAACTGCAGAGAGAGGCCGACGAAAAAATGGAAGAACAGCACCTCATATTCACTTGGGTAGCTTACAAGCTAATGGTATAACTTAACAGGCTTTGTCCTGCCACTCCACTCTTCTAGCTTTCTTCCCCACCCCCCCCCCCCCACCATCAAAATCAGCCTGAAGAATGGTCCAGATCTGAAACATCACCTATCCATTCTCCATAGATGATGCCTGATCTGCTGAGTTACTCCAGTTACTCATTTTTGTAAAACAGTATCTGCAGTCCCTTGTTTCCCCACAAATTGAACAATTGCTCACACCTTTGAAGTATATTGGACCACAGATACGTTTGTCTTTCATTGTCAATGGAACCAAGATAGAAAAAACAATACTCTGTACTCTGATATTTTTCACTTTGCTCAATCTTTTGTACTTATGTATGGGTTGATTGTATTCATGCATAGAATAATCTGATTTAATGGGACAGCGCACAAACAAAAGATCTTCACTGTATCATATGGTCATAAGTTATAGCAGTAGCATTAGGCCATTCATCCCATCACACCTACTCTGCCATTCAATCATGGCTAATCTATCTCTCCCTCCTAACCCCATTTTCCTGCCTTCTCCCCATAACCCCTGACATCCGTACTAATCTTAGTGCACGTGACAATAATAAACCTATACCAATTTTTTTTTTTTATATATGTTTTTATTAGAAGCAGTGCATGTTGCCAATGATATAACAGTTTTTCAAATACACATTTAACTTGTTTCAAAAGTTATACAAATATTACGAAATTATTTATATAAGCTTCTTTTTTTTTTAGAATGTAAAGAAGTAAAAGAATAGGTGTATAATCAATGAAGATGATGATTAAATAATTGTGATTATGATTATGTAAGAAAAATAAAAAAAATAAAAAAAAACAATAAAAATAATAAAAAATAATACAAGCAAACAATTACTATATAATTTCAAAAAAATTGAAGTTAAATACATCTTAACAATGTATGGAACAATTTCACATAACAATATCTATAGAGACGTGTATACAAATCTCAAAATAGATCATTTCATCTAATCCTACAACCGGGCATTTATTGAGTTACAATGCTAAGCTCAGCTACCCCTTCAGA
Source organism: Raja brachyura (assembly GCA_963514005.1). The sequence continues at coordinate 30,074,247 of OY740782.1, read as the reverse complement.
TAGTCAGTGAATGGAGACCATATTTGTTCAAAAAGTTCATATTTGTCCATTAGGACAAACCTGATTCTCTCCAAATGCAGCGTCTCCAACATTTCCACTGTCCACATTTTAATTGTGGGGGAAAACCTATACCAATTCTGATGCGGAAATCATGTTAATGAGTAGACAGCATAAAGATGCCATTAATCAAATAAAGAAGATTTATTCTGTCTGCCATTTTCAGTTAGCCTTAAATAATGCATCAATTTATTATTAAGGAAGGTTTATTTTAATTATATTCATGTAAACTGGACAGGCAGCAGCCAGAGGATTGTATTGTGTATGTAAACAGTTAACGGTTAATATATACATATGCATTGTATATGTTAACAGTTAAGTAGCTAGAAAATAAGGACAGATAGATACTTTATTAGTTGGAAAACTAAAAAATAGAGGAATGGAATTATCTGGATGTTACAAACAATTATTTTATTTATTTTTTGTTGTAGTTGGTCAATTTTATTTCAAATCACATAAATATTCCACTTTCCACATAATGATAACATAACATGTATTTTTATATTTTTCTAAGAACTAAAATAACCCTTCTCACTAAATCAAGAGAATTGACTGGATTTCTTTCCTACCACATGCTGCCATTATAATTGAGCGCTGTTTACTTAACTTGTTTTGTTTTTAAATAAACTAATTCAGAGAAAAATTGTTGGTTGTAAGCCAGTTGGATTTTAATCTTCATCAAAATATTTATCTGTGCCATACTGACATTTTTTTCTGATGTTTGTTAATGTTCAGAATATTTTTTGTTCATTGATACCGAATAGAGGTAATCAGTAATGGACCATAGCCCCAAAGAAATAAGTTAGTCAGGATCTTTTCCCAGAGGGAAATATCAAAGACTAGTGTGCACAGCTTTCAGGTGTGAGAGGCAAGGTTTAAAGGAGATGTGTGGGGTAAGTTTTTTTTACATGGAGTGTGGTGGGGGCCTGGAACACGCTGCCAGGGTTGCAGTGGAGGCAAATACAGTACTGTAATTTAAGAGGCTTTTCGATAGGCACATGAATCTGTAGAGAATGCTTGGGTGTGGATCATGTGTAGGCAGAGGAGATTAATTTAACTTGACAGCACAGATATTGTGGGCTGAAAGGCCTGTTCCTATACCATACTGTCAAGGATGGCACAGTGGTAGAGTTGCTGCCTTACAGCTCTTAGATTGCCAGAGACCCGGGTTTGATCACGATTATAGGTGCTCTCCGTATGGAATTTGTACGTTCTCCCCGTGACCGCGTAGATTTTCTCTGAGATCTTCGGTTTCCTCCCACACTCAAAGATGTACACATTTGTAGGTTAATTGGCTTGGTATAAATGTAAATTGTCCCTAGTATGTGTAGGATAGTGTTAATATGCGGGGATCGCTGGACTCAGTGGGCAGAAGGGCCTGTTTCCACACTTTATCTCTAAAATAAATTAAGCCGCTCTGTTTTATGAACTTAAATGTTTGTAAAATGCCTTGGTATTTGGTGAGGTCATGAAAGATGTTATATAAATACAAATATTTTACTTTAATAGCTGCGGCAGTTCTCCTCCTGGATCCATGATACAGATAACTCAGGTGTACAGCAGTGAGCACATGGTGAGTTGCAGGGACCAACCAGCCATCGCCACGGGTACAGTCACAGCCGTTCTGTGACAATACATGGGCAGGTACTGGAGATGAAGTAAATTATTAATTCATTCTTAAACTCCCAGTCTACGAAGCACAGAAAGTAGACCACATGATGATATGTTTTTGAATCCATGTAAAATCACAGTCATTATTGATAACTAAGATAATTTGGCCATCTTCTTCCTATCGAGTCCACACACAGGATTAAAAGTTGTTCAGCCAGATCTTAACACACTTCTCGGCATCTGCATACAATGGTGTTAAAGAAGGAACTGCAGATGCTGGAGAATCGAGGGTACACAAAAGGCTGGAGAAACTCAGCGGGTGCAGCAGCATCTAAGGAGCGAAGGAGATAGGCGACGTTTCGGGTCGAGACCCTTCTTCAGACTGGTTAGGGATCAGGGAAACGAGAGATATAGACGGTGATGTGGAGAGATGTGGAACAATGAATGAAAGATATGCAAAAAAATATCGATGATAAAGGAAACAGGCCATTGTAAGCTGTTTGTAGTGTGAAAATGAGAAGCTAGTGCGACTTGCATGGGGGAGAGATAGAGAGAGAGGGAATGCCAGGGCCCAAGGGCTGAGGGAGAGGTGGGAAGGGGAGGAGACAGCAATACAATGGTGCCTGTCTTGTCGCTTCTTGTGAATGGTGGTGGAAAGATTGGTGGAAACAGGGCTGTGACGTGAACACTCTTTCCTTGACCCCATTTGGCCATTTAAATTGATCTGTCGAAATTGCTGCACTCCCTCCATTGCAGCCTGTATATGCTCATTGAGAAAGCTCATTAAAATCAATCTCAATGTTCAGAGTTGCAGTGGAACTCCAATAATCTGCTCACAATTAGTTCCGATAGTTTAACGTAGGCCTCACTGGGACCCCTTTACCCAAACTCTCTTTAAACTCAACGGGGCCATGTTTCCTGTTCTCCCTTTGAACTCGGCTGGGTCCCTTTTCCCATGCTCCCTTTAAACTCATCAAAGTCCCCTTTCCCACACTCACTTTAAATTTCGTAGATTTACTCAAAAAGGTATTATATGACTTTGGAATATTGAAAAAAAGAAATTGGATTAAAAGTGTGTTAGTATTGTGCTCGGAGTATCCAACCATCTGGAATTCTGACAGTCCGGCACCACCAAACACTGTGGGTCCAGGATTTCCACTGTATTCACTTGAAGTTCTCTGCATCATTTCCACAATGTAAAGTCATTTTCACTGTTGTATATCTAGCAATGTTTTTTTTGTCAATGTTTTTTTTAATGTGGAAAGTAAACTTTACATTTGTGAGCATTCAATTTGATCTCCCATCTGGCTACTTAACTTGTAAAACATGTACTTGTAAAAATCACTGAAGTTTGAAATCCAGTTGAGCCCAGTTTGAAATCATCTTGAAAACTGATAGATAGTGTTGTTTCAGCCACTGGTTATTTAAGTAACGATACTGAGATGTAAAATCCCTTGTTTGTTACTAATTTCCTGAAGGCAATTACTTTTAAAAAGGGAAAATTAGTCAATCCACTGTAAAACTGGCATCACCTGTGCTTGCTCTAATTGCCCAAGAAATACTGCAGCATTTTGCCATTTGGAATGATTCTTGAAAGAACAGAGGTAAGATTTAAAACAGTAAAAGGAAACAATACAGGAAATCAGCACTAATGACTAAAAGTGCTGGAAAAAACAAACATTTCAGGAAGCTGCTAAGCAGAAAGAAATACCTTTAATGACCTTTCATCAAAAAGATTAGCTTTAATGTGTTAACTTAGTACAGTAACTCTGACTCCCTGTAAACAGATATGAGATTCATCCCCCTGAGTCACTGTTGACTAATTCTTAAATGGTTATTACAATGCAAATAATCCTTGAATCTTCTTATTGCTTAACAAGGGATGCAGCAGATAATCCATTTTAGCTGTTAATTTATTTAATTTTAACAACAGCTTTCATTTATATAGGGCCTTCAGCATAGCAAGCCAATTCACATGAGCATTCGTGTGGCAGAAATTGGCATTGTGCCAACTGTAGATATATTATTGGTCACAGATGGAGGCTGACGGAGCATCTTAATGGAGGGAAGACAGTGAAGAGGTGAGGGAGGAAAGTATAGGACAAGGCCAATGTGAATGCAGCTGCTGAAAACATGAGGTATGAAATCAACGCTCTTCGTTGTTCTCAGGCCTTACCGACGTACTGGGCCTTTGAGTCCCACCTGACACCAGGCTGAAGTCCTCGAGTGCAACACAATGCCCAACTCAGAACCACTCAGTGCCTGACTTGGGTCAACTAGTGGTGGGTGAATTGGAGACCAGTTTGCCTAGGAACAAAGGAGCATAGTGAGCCAGGCACTGATGGCGGTTGGCTCTTGTTGTCACAAACTGCACTTCTGAGAAAATATTTTCAAAAGGCCATAGATTTTATAAATAACCATCCCTCCCACAGCCACCGTCCCTGATTTTTATTCCTGTTACATACAGGCAAGTGCCTGTGAACTTCGAGGATTTGCGGATAAAGTTGTAAAGGACAGGGGTGATTACGAGTCGGATAGGGAGGAGATGCATAGCTTCCTGCCTTAGGGAGAATGAAATGTATGTCCATTGAGATCAAAGAGCGTAAGCTAGTTTTCAAAATATAAACACTTAGCTTTTATATCTTTATTCTGAAAGGCCTGGGGTGTTGCCCTTAAGAGTTGAATATCAGATTCTATTTCAGGCATGGGTGACTGGCAGATCCTGTGATGCACTTGCCTTTTCCTCTTATATATCTAATATTATTTCATACAATGTAACAGGAGGCACTTTGACAAATTGAGCCTATGGTACACCGGGGAGCACATAGTGCATCTGTCATGCATTTGGGCTGATCTCCCCCATATCATTAGAGTGCATTGTTTCCAACCCCACCATTGGGACACAGCAGAATTAGTAGGATGGGTTATGGAAGAGAAGCCTTTGCTGGTGATTCTCCAGTTATGACTGAGGTGCAGTGCAAGTGGGGTGGCACAGAGGTGCAATGGTAGAATTACAGCCTTGCGGTGCCAGAGACCCGGGTTCGATCCTGACTACGGGTGCGATCCGTGTGGAATTTTTACATTCTCCCTGTGACCCCATGGGTTTTCCCCTGGTGCTCCGGTTTCCTCCCACGCTCCAAAGACATACAGGTTTGTAGGTTAATTGGCTTCAGTAAAAATTGTAAATACATATGTCCATATCTGAGGAAGGAGGTGCTGGCTCTGGAGAGGGTCCAGTGTAGGTTTGCAAGAATGATTCCAGGAATGAGTGGGTTAGCATATGATGAGCACTTGACAGCACAGGGCCTCTACTTGCTGGGGTTTAAAAGGTTGAGGGGAGAATTGAAACTTCCAGAATAATGAAAGGCATAGATAGAGTGGATGTGAAAAGGATGTTTCCACTGGTGGGAGAGTCTAGGACCAGAGGTCATAGCCTCAGAGTTAAAGGGCGCTCTAGAAAGGAGGCGAGGATGAACTTCTTTAATCAGAGGGTAGTTAATCTGTGGAACATTGCCACAGAGGCAGAGATAGACAAATTCTTGATCAGAATGGGTGTCAAGGGTTATGGGGAAAGGCAGGAAAATGGGATTACGAGGCAGAGATCAGCCATTGAATGGTGGAGTAGACTCGATGGGCCGAATGGCCTAATTCTATTCCTACAACTTGTAAACTTGTGAACTTGTGAATTGTTCCTAGTGTGTAGAATAGTTCTAGTGTACGGGAATCGCTGGTCGGTGAGGACTCGATGGGCCAATGGGCCTGCTTCTGCGCGATGTCTCAAAACTAAACTAAACTAAAAGTAGCTATGGTTACACAGGAGACACAAGGAATGCTGTAATCTTCAGCAAAACACTAAATGCGGGGAAAAACTCAGCAGGCCAGGCAGCATCTGTGGAGGGAAATGGAAATGCAACGTTTCGGGTCGGGTATCAGGTGGATCCTAGAGACACAGTGCGCAGATGTACATTGGTTAGGCCCGAGGACAATGGAGAGGGGTCACATCTCAGTGTCCACACTACCTATGGTTGCTTAGTAACTATGAAGAGGCATCGCAGAAAATTAGTTCAGGAAGCCATATCAAACTGTGCATATTGATGGAAATTGAGGAGAGAGAGATTAACTTTATCATAATTAAATCATAACTTGTTGGAGCCTTGTCTGTTCTGTGCATGGATGGAAACTTGCCTGAAGGTATCAAACAAGGATCTCTGGATATGAAGGATGTGAACATGGAAGCTCCAAATGTTCAGGGATTCTGGGGGAGAGGGTGGTTGTGGATGACTGAGTGGTCCATCAGAATGAAGGAGTCAACATTCTGTCAAAGGGTTCAGGATCTGAAACAGTGGCCTTTTCTCTTTCCACAGAAGAGTTGAGTTTAGGTAACTATTGTTGTGTGTGCTGAGGTACAGTGTAAAGCCTGTTTGTTGTGTGCTATCCATTCAACTAAAAGGCTACACATAACTATATTCCTCACCTGCTGAGAGTTTCTCAGTATTCCCTCAGTTTTTATTATCAAAGAAGTCAGGGGTTTGTTTTGAGATTTGAATGAACATCACAAATTTGAAGAAGGGATAATACCTGAATGAACTGTTAACAATATTAAGGGCCAGGAATGATGTGAATGACAATGTTACATGAAATCATATTTTACAAGTATAAATTCAGCTTAAGTCTGATTTTGGAAATGAAATTCATCATTTGTTTCTTGAAATGCATAGTGGAATTGTTGTTTCTTATGGGGTACCATGTTTACATACCTGTTGTGCTGCTGCAAGTAAGAATTTCATTGTTCTGTTTTGGGACATATGATAAGAAAACTTTGTTGACTCTTGATTCTTGATATCATTTAGGTTCCTGATATATGATGGATTGTGCAGTAAAGGGAAACTGAAGGGAGAATTTATATGGGGCATTCACACCTCTACAGGTCAGAAAGCAGTGAAGTTGTGGGAAAGCAGGGCAGGCTCATCTGATGCTAGAAAATAACAGAAAGGGGGGAAGAAAGGTACAATTACAAATGAGAAATATATACTTCCATAAAACAAAATAGGCAGAGCTAATAATCAGAAAGAAGGGCACCAACTCATTCTAACTTTGCTGTGCATAACACATGTTTCCTGAGGAAGTACATGAAAGGAGGGATTTTAAACTGAGTGAAACCATAAAATAAAAGACAATTGGGCATTATCTCAATACAATTCTCAATGGGAAAGAGGAAACGTATGAGGAAGAAATTCCTCAGCAAAACATTATGAATTCGAAAGTAATAAAAGAAAACAAGATTGAGCTGAAGACAAACAGGAAGAAAGAGATTCTTTGTCAAATTATTATTTTCTGTTAACCTGATGGTATTGACGAGCTTTCTGTTGGTCTAATGGGACATGGGGCGTGGGAAAGGGGAAGACAACATGCTGGAATGATCCAGTGCATTCGTAAAGTTCTCAGTTCTTAAGGGGACAGCTATTTGAAAATGCCCCCCATGGGAATTAAGCTTCAGATCATTAGTCATGCTGTGGTAAAGAGGCCTTAATTCTCATTATCAGTAACTAATCTGTCCCATGCAGTTCTTCCAAACATAGCAAGAATTCCTGTGACTTTATTTTGATAGCGTCAATGCAGGGATGATGTTTATCCCTGACTTGGAAGTCCAGAAACTATGATTATAATGTTTTCATTTGAGGGTAGCATAGAGGCATAGTAGATTGAATGGTAGATCTCTGTAAGCTTCCTGTCGGGCCGCAGCCAGAGAGTCAGAATGGGCCATCACACACCCACGGCCCTCAGCCTCAGTACTGGCTCTCCACAGGGCTGCGTGCTGAGCCCCCTGCTCTACACCATCTACACACATGACTGTACCTCCGCCCATCACAGCAACACCATTGTCAAATTTGCAGATGACACTACGGTGGTGGGGCTCTTCTCCGGGGGGGACGAGTACGCCTATCGGGATGAGGTGGAGCAGCTGACAGTGTTGTGTGGAGAAAATAACCTGCTCCTGAACACCTTAAAGACCAAGGAGATAATAATAGACTTCAGGAAGAACAAAACAGAACTGGTACCACTAATCATCAGAGGGGACTGTGTGGAGAGGGTGGCGGATTTACGCTTCCTGGGAATCCATATTGAGGAGGACCTGACGTGGAGCGTGAACACCTCTGCTGAAAAAGGTCCAGCAGAGACTGCACTTCCTGAGAGTGCTCAGGAAGAATAACATCACACAGAGACTGCTGCTGTCCTTTTATCGGTGCTCCATTGAGAGCATCCTAACATACTGTGTATGCGTGTGGTACACCAGCTGCACAGCGGCTCAGAGGAAAGCGCTCCAGAGGGCCATTGACAACGCCCAGAGGATTGTCGGCTGCCCTCTCCTTACCTTGGAAGACTTACACAGTTCCCGCTGCATCAAAAAATCCCAGAATATTATAAAGGACATTTCCCACCCCGGACACTCCCTGTTTGAACTGTTGCCGTCAGACAGACGGTACAGATCTACAAGGACAAGGACAAACAGATTTTAAAACAGTTTTTACCCCACTGCTATAAAGGCACTAAATGTAGCCGCCAAGGAACGGGGGGACTAAGGGACTGTGGTTGGTACACTGTGAAATCGACAGAAGGATGTAGGGTTGGGTGTATATGCATGCCATTTTCATATTTCATAATTTTATTTATTTATCTTTTTTAATATTTTACCTTGTATGTATCGTTAGCTTTTATGGTTTGAATGTTGCACTGACTGGTTGACATTTTTAAATTTCGTTGTACATGGTCCATGTTACAATGACAATAAATAAACTATTCTATTCTAATATCGCCCCTATTAGCATAGAAACATAGAAAACAGGTGCAGGAGGAGGCCATACAGCCCTTTGAGCCAGCACCGCCATTCATTGTGATCATGGCTGATCGTCCCCAATCGATAACCCGTGCCTGCCTTCTCTTCATATCCCTTGATTCCAGTAGCCCCTAGAGCTCTATCTAACTCTCTCTTAAATGTATCCAGTGATTTGGCCTCCACTGCCCTCTGTGGCAGGGAATTCCACAAATTCACAACTCTCTGGGTGAAAAAGTTTGTTCTCACCTCAGTCTTAGATGGCCTCCCCTTTATTCGAAGACTGTGGCCCCTGGTTCTGGACTCACCCAACACTGAGAAATGTTTTCCTGCATCTAGCTCGTCCAGTCCTTTTATAATTGTATATGTTTCTGTAAGGACCCCCTCATCCTTCTAAACTCCAGTGAATACAAGCCTAGTCTTTTCAATCTTTCTTCATATGACAGTCCCGCCATCCCAGGGATCAATCTCGTGAACCTACGCTGCACTGCCTCAACCACAAGGATGTCCTTCCTCAAATTAGGAGACCAAAACTGTACACAATACTCCAGATGTGGTCTTACCAGAGCCTATGCAACTATTGTGCAGGGAATGGATGAGAAAGTGGAATAACAAAACTAGTGTGAGCGGGTGACCGATGGTAGGCGTGCACTCATTGGGCCGAACGGCCTGTTTCCATGCTATGTCACTAAACTGAAAGTAAATGACAAAGTACATAGGTATTTGGCTACTAAGTGAAATGAGGGAGAGGAGTGAATCGTTGGAATTCATAACTCAAGAAGACAGTGAAGGCTAATGAATAGTTACTTTGGATATTAATGCAGTGTGTGCGTGTCTGTGTGTGCATGTCTGTGCGTGCATGTGTGTGCGCTCAAGAAAGAGAGATGCATACATTGTTTCCTCTGACAACCGAAAAGAAAGATAGTTTTTTTTCAAGGATTAACAGCCTCAACTATTAATCACTATTAACAAGCAAATTGAGGTGAGTGTTACTGTGAGAAAATTGAAGTGGAGAGAGCTCTCCTTTTGAAATTTGAGTAATCTTAAGTACTAAAATGTAGGTGTTTGTCTGACATCTGTTCTTCTGTCTTTCACCACCATCCTTCTTTTGCAGTTGATGGGGTGGTGGTGGGGGGGGGGGGGGGGGGTGGGGTGGGGGTTTCAGATTTCAATTGATTGAAATTATCTCCTTTCTTAATAAAAAGTCAACAACTTCATGAAGAGTGGAGAGTATGTTGTGAACTGAGAAATAAATTTCAAATTCTTTTGGGCACATAGACTTGGTTAAGTTTGATTAACAAGGAAAACACAGTTGAGATTATAGCTTTTTGAGGCACCATAGAAAATGGAAGTATGCCCTGGTTCTCAAAATAGTAAAGATTAAACAAGAACTTACCAGTTTGAAGTTTGATCTTTATTTTATGAGGAGTAACGATGAGCAATTACGTAAAGAAGGCCATCAGCCCGCATGCGCGTCAATCTTCGATTGTGAAGCAGCGGTGTGAAGTCACAGATAACAGTTGGTGAACTACCCGCATCCGCCAGAACATGCTTTAACCATCTGGAGATGGTCTGGGCTGAAACCTTTTTATGCGGTTTCTTGTGACTGATAAATAATGTCAGTTCTGACCCCCTAAGAACCTTTGTTGTTTTAATATATTGGTGGAGGTGTGTGACCACACACAATTGGGGGTCCAAGGGTATGCCATGAGTTGAAGCTTAAGACCGGAAACACCAGGTAAGCTCTGTTTTATTAGATCATATATAAAAAACGTTATTTCACTGGCAGAAATCACCATCCTATCCAGACGCAGCATCTGTAATGACTGGACCCGTTGAGCTGATACTAAAGCCACGAGCATCACTATTTTGTAAGTTAGCTGGAGAAGGGACAGTGATGTAGCTGAAGCCCATTGGCGAAGTAGTGTTAAAACCACACCTACATCCCATATTTTGATATACCTGGGCCTGGGAGGGTTTAAGTTAAAAATACCTCTCATAAATCTGGCTACTAATGGATGGGACCCAACCATATGACCTAGGCTTGGCAACAAATATGATGACAACTCACTTCTGGCACAATTCGGAGCACTGTAGCTCAATCTCTCATCAAAGTGAAGTTTTAAGAGAAATTCCAGAATGTTAGTTATGTGCGCTGTCTCATACATGATGTTTGCTTGAATTCTTCCCATTTCTTTACGTAGGAGACATGTTGCTTTTAGTGCTGTTGCTCCAGGCCGTGGTTAGTACATCCACTGTACAGTCAGCTAGACTAATCCCGAGAAAGGGTATTTTAGAATCTGCAAACGTTTTTTGCTGATAATGTCGGGAATGTTCTTCCCCAGTGATGGGGTGGAGAGCAGGTTCCAGCATTTAGGAACCTCCATAAGGGTTCCATGGCCACACCTAAAATGAGTGGATACCATGGCTTAGTGGCCTTATCAGGGCATTTAGAATACCCGAGCCTGAGCCCGAGTTTTATTTGACTTTAAGCAGGCATCGACAGACAAGGCAGAATGGGTAGAATATAGAACCTTATTCATCCCAATGCTGCGAGAATGCATCAATCGCTACTGCCCTTGGGTCTGGTTTGCAACCAATACACCTTGGTAACTGTAGACTTAAGTCTGAACAGAACAACTTATATCCGGTGTAGCATCCCTAGAGATAATTTTATTAAGTGCTTTATGATTCAACATCCATTCTGTGTTGTCATTTATTGCGTGGCCTGGTGTACCATAGCTACTGACTTGATTCAACCCTTGTGATTTAAGGCAGAGTTAACAGAGGTGTTTTTTAAATTATTAAGCAACCTGGGTGCTAAAGTTAACCCATTAGCCAATGCTTATACTGCTATGGCTATCATCCAGTTGAATTCAGTTATTCCCGGTGGTCCTATGACTAGGCACCAATAGTATAAACGTGGTGTTTATCCAACATCCAAACTAACGTAATTCTTTACCCAACATGTGAATGTGCCACACTCCGTATATTTCGAGAACCCAGATCACCTACCACCATGGTTGCTGGTTCATATGTGGTGTGTATTGGCGTGCGCCAATTGCCCCTGTCTGGAGTTTGTGGGCTAGCGCTTTGCCCGGAAAAACGGCTTTGGCTGGCTCTATCAATCCTAGAGCTGGCACTGTCCCCTGTAGGCCATCTGCTGCAAGCAGACGCATAAGGGTGCTGCCGTCGCAATGCTGATGGTCTGTCTGCTGGTGAGGCTCTGAGTTGCCCCACTGCCTTTGCCTCATCGTCCAACTCTTTGATTTGTTTGGACAAATCCTCTCCAAATAGGTAATTGGGTGGCTTGACATAATCCTGCAAATTTAGGATTAAGTACTGATCGAATGGCATATTTTCTAAAACAATTCATCTGGAAATGTGCATGGCACATCATAGCCAATGCGTATTGTTCTATTTCTGAGATGGGGCTGGTATCTACAGACCTGGCAAAGGCTCAGGATTCTTTGACATTTGACTTCCTGAGTCTTAATGCCACCTCCCATGTAATTCCAGATCGAGCTATTGACCGTCGGAACATTTAGCGAGGGGCAGTTGATAGGTGTCTGGTACTTCATTGCTGTTTCTAGCATCACCTGCTCCTGGAGTTGATGGGAGGTCATGTAATTTATACTGGCCTCTAACACAGGGTTCAACGGCCCACTGACCTGAGACGGCATCGCAACCTTGGACACCAAGGAGGGTATTGTTGTATCTTGTGGGTCTGGTGCTGCGGGGTCTTCTATCATGGCCCTGAAAGGTGAGCCCGCCCAGGGCTGTTGACCTACACTCCCGTCTGCAGACTGGGAGATATAACGCAGCCCTGCACCAGGTGCTGCCTGTGTTGATAAAACTCCTGTTGCTGGAGTAGGTCATGTTGGAGCATCTTCTCTATAAGATGCTCTATACGGGAAATTCGTCCGAAGACATTCCCTGTAGGGGGAGGCAAATCCACCCGGCCAGACTCATCGGAGGAAACCGGCCTGTTGGTCTTTCGCTTGGCTTTCCCGACTCGCGGGGTAACCAAGGTGCCTTCAATAGGCGCTGTATCGGAAGCTGATGGCTGTGCTTCCAGCGACCGAGGTGGTGAGACCGACGGCCGCCCGCTAACCGCACCCCCGTGGTCCTCGGAAGCGGTTCTACCCGCAGCCCGCCTGGTCTTCACCTTAGTTTTGTCCATTCTGTAAATTCGCTTGCTAATTTAAACAAAAAAAGAAAAAACGACCGCTAGTTAAGTTTGAACTTACCTGTAGGGTAACGTTTTAAACTTACCGCTGGAGGAGCGACGCGCCTAAATACTAAATACAAATCAGTTTAACAAGATGAACTTAGGCTCACTTTCTCATGAATTGTAGCATGAAATAATTCAAATGGTATTTTGAAGAATAATATATCCTTTCAAGGATTTTGGACTGATGGAACCTGTCAAGAATATATATCATTGCCATCTAACAATTTCTGAGGATAGTTTGTCTCCTGCCATGCATCATCTGGAATCCCAAGGAATCACCATCCAGGCTGAAGAATTGCCAGCTTTAGTCGTTTTACAAGCTTGTAAACCAGTGACCTTTCCTCTGACCTCAAAGCTTATTGGTGTTAATAGGCGGAGAAGGTCTTGGCATATAACCCTGAATGAAAGTAAGCCTTAAGTACTGATGTGTAGGAAAGGACTGCTGATGCTGGTTTAAATTGAAGGTAGACACAAAATCCTGGAATAATTCAGCGGGACAGGCAGAATCTCTGGAGAAAAGGAAGGTGACGTTTCGGGTTGAGACCTTTCTTCAGACTGATGTCAGGGGAGTGAGATGGGACAGAGATAGAATGTCGTCAGAGACCGTAAGACTCGTTGGAGAACTGGGGAGGGGATGGAGAGAGAGGGAAAGTAAGGGCTACTTGAAGTAAGAGAAGTCATAGACATACGTAGACATATAGATACATAGATACATAGACATTCGGCCCTTCGAGCCAGCACCGCCGTTCAATGTGATCATGGCTGATCATCCACAAGTCAATTTTCATACCGCTGGAGTCGATGACTATTTGTGCGGTCATTAATCAACATGGATCGACCCTCCAATGAGCTCTTTGTTGGCTTTTGAATGTGGTGCTACTCAGCATCATTTGAGTTCATGTCCCCAGCTGCAACAGGATGTTTACCTCAACCATTGCCACTTTAAGTCAAAATGCAATGTTTGATTGCTTTAAAAGCTTGCTAGGTGGAAATAGGATCCATTTGATTTAAACTAAAACCAAAATGGATAATTTTCTGGTGAGTCTTTGGTTTTCATGAAATTAGTAGTGAATAGCTGACAAACACCTAGAGCACAGGCAAGCACGTAGAAATCCACTTTCCCAGGACACAGATATAATGCAGTTAAATGGTGACATGAAGTTAGAAGGGAGAGATGGAGAGGCAAACCTAATAGGGTGAAATATTGAATGGAAAGAGAGAAACATGGAAGAGAATTAAAATGAAAATGAGGTGAGGTGAGACAGATTGGACACAAAGGAGCAGATGAAAAGGTTCAAGATATTAGGAAATTCACAAAGGGGACATTAAACTGTGGGGGAGAGATCCAAACATGCAGAAACAATTCATAACAGATAAAAATTATAAGCCAATTCCAACACTCCATCTGCAACATTCCAACATTCCCAAAGCTTCACACTTGCCAATTCCAGCTTCCAATCCATTTACTGCGCACCTCAATAAATTTCAGCTGCCAGTATTTCATGATCACATACCGTTTGCACCTTTCCTTTCCAGAATTTTTAACGTCCTCCCCAAATTGTCCATCTTTTCTATTGCTCTCAATAGTACTTACTTCTCCATCATTGGGAATGCTTTACTGCCTTTCCAGCCTCTAGCCCAGACACCTAAATCACCCCCACCATCTTACATCATAATACAGCCTCACCTTACACCTGTACTCCTTCATTTACCTTATTATTACTTCCTGTTACACATCCAAGCTTAGAACCCATGCAACCTTTCCATTCTCCTGGCAGTTTCCATGATAATTATCCAAATGTGCACACAAATTGCTGGCTCATACACAATGGTCCCTGCAACTGCCATTATTTTTCTAGCCATCCTTCCAGGCCCTTCTCATCACTTTTTGTGTGACCCTTGTTGAATGCCCATTATTATCTTCGTCAGCAATCACCCATAGCAGATGATACAAAAATTAGATATCAGGTTGACAGTATGGAGAAAGCTTTAGATTTCAGGAAGATACAGATAGACTGCGTAGGGAGTCTCCTTCGCTCCTTAGATGCAGCTGCACCCGCTGAGTTTCTCCAGCCTTTTGTGTACCCTACAGATATCTGGCCAGTTTGGCAGATAAGTGACAAATTACATTTAATCTAGAGAAGTGAGAGGAAGTGCATTAGGGAAAGCAACATTGCAAGGGAATATAAATTAATGAGAGAATAGTATCTGTTGTGGAAAAACAAAGGGACAAAGTATATGTCCAGAGGTCCTCACAGTTAGCAGATCAAACCAATAATATGTTTTAAAAGGCACATAGGAAGTTTTCCTAGATTAGCCAAGGCACAGAATGAAAGGCCTAGAAAATTATAATCATCCCTGTTAGACCACTGCCTCAGTACTGTGTGACATTATGATTAACACCCTACAGGGAATGTGTGATTGTATGAATGAATTAATAAATTTATTGGTCAAATATTCACATACAAGGAATTTGCTTTGGTGCTCTGCCTGTAAGTAACAACATGACATACAGTGACAATTAGGAATGACATGTGAAACATTAAATGTTAAACTTTTAGGGAAGGTGAAGAGGAGAATTACAATAATGTTCCCAGAACTGGATAATTGTTGCTACAAGGAAAGATTGGATAAAGTAGGGTTGGTTTCTTTTGGAGAAAGGAGGGATTCTAATCTGAGGGATATAAAATTATGAAGGGCCCAGAGAGAGTAAATAGGAAAGATCTATTTCACTTGGCAGAGGAGACAAACAGTGGAGGGTGTAGGTTTAAACCAGGGAGATTGGAGGGAAGTTGAGGACAACATTTTTCACCCAGATGGCTGGAGGGCTCACTGCCCAAAGGACGGGAGTGGCAGAATCACAAGTGAAAGGTAATTGGATGTATACCTGAAAATCAAAGACCAGCACAGACTCTATGGGCCAAATGGCCCCCTCCTGTATCGTAAATCTTCAATGGTACTGTTAATGAATCCTGAACATCCCTCTACCAAATCCAAAACCATGCATTCAGATACTATTAAACAGCACATTCACACTGGATACTCCTTAAAACGATACTATTTCACAATCACCTTAATCCTTTTGCAAGGTTTGTGAATCCCGTGCCCCAACTCAAACAACACAAATGTGTCTACTACCCACTACATATATTTGCATTTTAAACATTGTCCAAGTCCAATGCAAGGGTTTTATTTTTAAACCACATTATTCACGTGGCCATCCATTTCCTTTTCAAAGCTATAATGATTTTGTTTCTTCTAGCCTTCTCTCTGGTGAAGCATTCCTCATTCTAACCATTCTTAGATGTGTGTTCTAGTTACTAAACCACTGGCCAGTGAAACTAAACATGAACCTGCAGATTTGGAGATGGGATGGGCCACCCGGCTCCCAGAGCCTTCATTTGACATTAAATAAGGTCACGGCTGAGCTGATTGTGACCTGAGCCCTGCATTCCTGTCGAATTAGCCCCTTGATTATCAATGAAAAGCCTTCGGGACGTCAAATGCCCCTATCAGATTTCCTTCAAACTATCTTCGTTCCAGTGAAAAGACTTCCTTTTTGTCAGTGTTTCTTCAGAATTATGACTCTTATTTAATATCATGTAAATACTTGCTTTGCCATTTCTAGTCGAGAACAATGAAAACTAAACACGATTGTTTTCCCATGACTTAATAAATATAGGCTTAGTGTTACTTTAACTTTTAACCTATAGCTTGTTTTTAAAATGGATTCATTCAGTTGTCTCACTTTAAAAAAAATAAGAATCATGAAACTTCCAATCTATTAATCCTCTTTTGAAATCACTTATCCTTTTTTTTAATAAAGAACCAAGTTGCCTTTGTTTGTAACATCAGTAAATATTCATATAGTGCTCAAATCCTCAAGTCAAAATGATTTATACAACACTGAACCAAACACTAATCACCAAGGACTCCACTGTTTATATCTCTCAAAGGTCAAAATCTATCTATTATTCACTGCTCTCTGTTTTTTACCATTCAGCCAATTTCTAATCCATGTTGCCACATGTTCTTTAATGCCATGCATTTTAACATTAACTATGCATTTCTTTATGCGGCGCCATAACAGAGACCATTTGAAAACTTTTACTGTATTTCTTCTATCAGTAAATTGTTATTTTTTTCAGATAATCATTTCAATTGAAATGATTTATGTTTTACAAACATCAATGAAAGAATATGAAAAAATTAAAATAAACTTGACTGAAGACCAAAATGTAAATATCGGTATAGACTTAACCCATCATTGATAGACTGAATGGCAAGAAGGAATCTGAATTGACTAGAAATTATTTTACTTAAATTAGGCTGATGTAAAGAAATTGCAAATTGACACAATTAATAAGTGCAGGATAAAGTATTGTATGCACATATACTGTAAATTACAAAATTAGAAAAGATCTGAAAAAGAGTAATACTGTTAAGAGATACTTACGTGTGAATTAATAAGGCGGCACAGCTGGTAGAGATACAAGTTTGATCATGACCTCGGGTGTTTATGTGGAGTTTGCACATACTCCCTGTGACCACTTGTGTTTCCTCCGGGTGCTCCAGTTTCCCGCATCCCAAAGACATGTAGGATTGTAGGTTAATTGGCCTCTGTAAAATTATCGTAAGTGTGTAGGGGCGGTAATGAGAAAGTGTGATAACATAGAGCTAGTGTGAATGAGTGGTCAGCATGGTCCGGATGGACTGAAGGGCCTGTTTTTATTCCGTTTCTATAAACTCTCAACTTTAAAGTGGTGTAACTGTACAACTGCCAACAAAAGAATGAAATAACACGGGCTACAGAAAAGGGGGAACTGTTAGATGCACTTTACTGATTAATGAGAGCCAATTTAAGTATCAAAGCAAAACAAAGTGTATAATGCAAAATATAACATAATGGTATTGATAGAAGATGGGCTGTTAACAGCAACCAGAGAAGAGACATGAATTGGTATTTCCAGTTGTCAAGATGTCATGACTGGTGTGCCACAAGAATCGGTTCTGCGGGGGTTAATTTTTTTTGTGTTTATATAAATTACTTGTCAGACAGCATCAAAGCTATGGCAAATGAATTTCCTGACAACACAAAAAAGTAATAGATTGAGAGAATGCCTGTGCAAATGTTACTTATGTGCCATAGAGTCATAGAGTAATACAGAATGGAAACAGGCCCTTCAGGCCAACTTGCCCATACTGGCCAACATGTTCCAGTTACACTAATCCTACCTGCCCGCGTTTGGTCCATATCTCTCCAAACTTGTCCTATCCATGTACCGTCTAACTGATTTCTTAAATGTTGGGATAGTCTCAACTACCACCTCTGGCAGTTTGTTCCATACACCCACCACCTATTGTGTGAAAAGGTTACCTCTCGAATTCCTATTAAATCTTTTCCCCTTCTCTGAGCAAGAGACTCTATGCATCTACCCGATCTATTCCGCTCATGATTTTATACACCTCTATAAGATCAATCCTCATCCTCCTGCCCTTCAAAGAATAGAGTCCCAGCCTACTCAACCTCTCCCTATAGCTGAGACCCTCTAGTCTTGGCAGCATCCTCGTAAATCTTCTCTGCACCCTTTCCAGCTTGATAACATCTCTCCTATAACATGGTGCCCAGAACTGAACACAATATTCTAAATGTGGCCTCACCAACATCTTATACAACTGCAACATGACCTCCCAACTTCTATCTGAAGAAGGGTCTCGACCCGAAACGTCGCCTATCTCCTTCGCTCCTTAGATGCTGCTGCACCCGCTGAGTTTCTCCAGCTTTTTGTGTAACTCCCAACTTCTATACTCAATACCCTGAATGATGGCCAATGTGTCAAAAGCCTTTTTGACCACCCTATCTACCTGTGACTTCACCTTCAAGGAACCATGCACTTGCACTCCTAGATTCCTCTGCTCTACAACGCTCCCCAGAGCCTTACCATTCACTGTGTAGGTCCTGCCTATGTTAGACTTCATAAAATGCAACACTTCACATTTATCTGTATTAAATTCCATCAACCAATCATCAGCCCACCTGGCCAATTGATCGAGGTCCTGCTGCAATTTTTCACAACCATCTTCACAATCTGCAAAACCACCCACTTTTGTATCATCTCAGTATGATTTGTTAACAAATAAGTGAGATAATGTGTGAAGACTGTAAAGGTGAAGTCTCTTATAAGACCAGCTGTAATAAATATGTGAGGACCAACTCTGAAATTCATTAATTTTTATATTAAATTGTGGCCAATAAAAAACAAACTGCTGCCGTAACTCAGACGGAAGAAGGGTTTCAGTCCGAAACGTCACCCATTCCTTCTCTCCAGAGATGCTGCCTGTCCCGCTGAGTTACTCCAGCATTTTGTGTCTATCTAGTGTCAGTTCTTACCCCAGAATAGATGCATAAAAATAATATAATTCCAATATTTTCCCTGCAAAGCAAGAGCAAGATAGTGCAGATGCTGGAAGCTTCAATGGGAGTAACATGACAGCTTGTTGTGCAATTTATTTTTTCTCAAATCGAAGCCTTTAAGTTCAAACAGCAGATGAAAGTCAGAAACAACCATTAAAGTCCATGTAATTAATCTATATCATATTACCTAAACACTGTGAAAATCTGCACACACACACACACACACACACACACACACACACACACACACACACACACACACACACACACACACACACACACACACACACACACACACACACACACACACACACACAGCACACTAGAACATACACCTAACCTCAAGTGAACTGAGAATATTTCCATTTCAAATATCTACAGTATACTTAGGACGTCTGATGTTTCTGTGTTTCGGTGATTTAATTCTTTACTTCTGCAGTTGCTGTGCAATTAGTTAGATAGTAATGCCCCTGTCCCACTTAGGAAACCTGAACAGAAACCTCCGGAGACCTTGCGTCCCACCCAAGGTTTCCGTGAGGTTCCCGGTGGTTTTTGTCACTCTCCCTAATGGTCGAAAGTGGTGTCCGCGCAGTCGAGCTTCTTCTATGTACCGGCGATTATTTAAAAAAAATTCAAAACCTGCCTCGACTAAAAATGCTGTTTTAAAAATCGGTAATTTTTTAGTCTAGGTCGGTTGCGATGCTAGATGAAGGTGGTTACCGGAGGTTGCAGGTAGTGGAAGGTAAGACCTCCCTGGTGGAATAAAACTGGGTGAAAAAAGGTTAATATTAACGTAAGAATGTGACCACTGTCACTCCTGGGCGTGCTCAATCATAGTTGCAGAGTTTGCAAAAGCATCCCATGTTTTTTTTTTATCATTCTGAACCTTGAAAGCAGGGAAGGAACAAGTTAGGTGGATGTTACTAAACGTAACATCGTTTCCCTGATCCCTAACCAGTCTGAAGAAGGGTCTCGACCTGAAACGTCGCCTATCTCCTTCGCTCCTTAGATGCTACTGCACCCGCTGAGTTTCTCCAGCCTTTTGTGTAACCCTCGATTTTCCAGCATCTGCAGTTCCTTCTTTAACACTGTTACTAAAAGTACATCTACTGCTGTCAGCAGCAGCCCTTTTGCTTCATCAGCCTTTCAAGGAAGGCAGAAGGGAAAGCACAAGGGTGAAGAGGAAGCAGAAGAAGAGGTGTCAGTGGGTGAAGCCCTTCTTGCAAAGAAGATCGATGCTTGGACAGTATGATAATCTGATGAATGTGCTGCAAGAGGAGGATTTGTCTGCATTTAAAAACTTTCTACGAATCACACCTGGGCTGTTTAATGAGCTGAAGGAAACTGTGGGTCCCCTGCTGGAAAAAAAGGAGGCCTACATGAGGAAGCCACTGGAACCAGGACTGCGCCTAGCCATCACACTCCGCTATTTGGCATCAGGGGACTCTTACAAGAGCCTCAGCTACAACTTTCTTGTAGCCCACAACACTATCAGTAAGATTGTATGAGAGACCTGTTAGGCAATCATTGACTTATATGGGGATAAGGTGATCGACTGCCCCAGAACACCAAAGGATTGGAAGAGAGTGGTGCAGGCCTTTGGCCAAACGATGGAGTTTTAAACATACATGTGGGGCAGTGGATGGCAAACATGTAGCAATCCGGTGTCCACCCAAGGGAGGTTCAAAATACTACAATTACAAGAATTTTCACTCCATAGTACTGCTAGCTGTGGTGGACTCAGACTACAAATTCCCGTATGTGGATGTGGGCACACCTGGCAGTGTAGCAGATGCCAGGATCTGGAGAGAGAGCCCCCTCGGGCAGTCAATGGAAAATGGAACAGCAGGCATGCCTGATCCCGAACCTCTGCCAGGAGAAGACAACCCGGACATATTCTACAGTATGGTTGGTGATGATGCCTTTGCACTTAGGCCGTTGATGATGAAGCCATACCCACACAGGAATTTGACAAGGGATCAGAGGATCTTTAATTATAGGCTTTCCAGGGCTAGGAGGGTTGTCGAAAACGCATTTGGAATCCTCTCAAGCAGATTTCGCTGCTTGCTGACTACTATGGAGCAGGAGCCCAAGAATGTTGAGACGATGGTTACACAAAAAGCTGGAGAAACTCAGCGGGTGCAGCAGCATTTAAGGAGCGAAGGAGATAGGCGACGTTTCGGGTCGATACCCTTCTTCAGACTGGTCAGAGATCAGGGAAACGAGAGATATAAACAGTGATGTGGAGAGATAAAGAACAATGAATGAAAGATATGCAAAAAAGTATTGATGATAAAGGAAACAGGCCATTGTAAGCTGTTTGTGGTGTGAAAATGAGAAGCTAGTGCGGGTGGGGGGGGGGGGGGGGGGGTGAGATGGAGAAGGAATGTCAGGGCCCGAGGGCTGAGGGAGAGGTGGGGGGGTGGGGGGAAAGGAGCAGTCTGGGTTAACAGAATTGAGAAAATTCAATGTTTAAGCCCAGAGGATGCAGACTCCCCAAGCGGAATATGAGGTGCTGTTCCTCCAACTTGTGGTGTTGCTCACTCTGGCCGTGGAGGAGGCCCAGGACCGAGAGGTCGGATACGGAATGGGAGGGGGAGTTGAAGTGCTGAGCCACCGGGAGGTCGGGTTGGTTATTGCGGACCGAGCGGAGGTGTTTGGCGAAACGATCGCCCAGCCTCCGCTTGGTCTCACCGATGTAGATCAGCTGGCATCTGGAGCAACGGATGCAGTAGACGAGGTTGGAGGAGGTGCAGATGAACCTCTGTCGGACTTGGAAGGACTGCTTGGGTCCCTGAAAGGAGTGGAGGGGGGAGGTGAAGGGACAAGTGTAGCATCTCTTGCGGTTGCAAGGGAAAGTGCCCAGGGAAGGAGTGGAGCGGGAGGGAAGGGAAGAATTGACAAGGGAGTTGCGGAGGGAGCGGTCTTTGCGGAAGGCAGACGGGGGGGAGATGGGAAGATGTGGCGAGTGGAGGGGTCACGTTGGAGGTGGCAAAACTGGCGGAGGACTATCTGTTGTATGCGCTGGCTGGTGGGGTGAAAGGTGAGGACCAGGGGGACTCGGCCCTTGTTGTGAGTGGGGGAATGGGGAGAGAGGGCAGTGTTGCGGGGTATGGAGGAGACCCTGGTGCGAGCCTCATCTATAGTGGGGAAGGGGAAACCCCGTTCTTTGAAGAACGAGGACATTTCACAAATGTAGAGGGTGTTTCAGTAGATTGGCCTTACTCAGTCAGAGTCATCACAGATGTCCTCGTTCTGAGAGTGACCTCCTCTTCTAATTTGTCAGAAAGACTTATTTGCAGTCGTTTTATCCAAAAACTGCTCATCTTAGAAAAATGTAAGGACAAATGTTTTTAGATAACATCATGTGGTCTGTTAATATTTTTTATTATGCAAGTGTTCAATTGCACAGCTTAATTTGAGGTTATCACAGATAAGAGCTCTTTTGCTTTACTTTTTAATTACAGCATTATTTCAATGTTTGATAAAGCCCTTAGCAATTCACTTCCTTACTTGTTGTGGTGTTGCATTTACCAAGACGTGTGAAAATGCCCTTGTATGTTGGAGATTTCAGTGCCTTTTAAGAGATGTGCAAACACTTTGTTTTCCACCTAGTGTGCTGTTTGTTTTATTTACTGATTCATCAATAGGTGCAATAAAATTCCCTTGCAAATGCAGAGCACTCTGGCGTTGTGTTTTTTATCACTCATTATAGCACATGTGAGAAGCTGAGAATTCCCTCCCTGATCTGGTGTGCTTCTCAATAATCTGTAAACATTATTCATGATTTTTGAGACTTAAGAGATGAGATGTTCTGCTGATATTGAAAAAATGTTTCTTAGACATCCATTGTGCTTTGAATAAACAATTATTCTTTATTGTGCAAAGTTTACAAAAAGTGATCTACCAAATTATTATCAACATTTTTTTAAACAGGCTTCATAGATTAAAATTTTAAAATTACATGACTTCAAACAAAACACAAACAAGTCAAAACAACAATAACAACAAACTTCAACAATCTTTTATCAAACGGTAAACAACCACATCAAACGTCACATTATTCATTCCCCATGTCCCGGAAGAAACCTCTTCTTGGAACAGGTGATGCGCCTCTTGAGGAAACACCTCGATCAGAATAATCTATGGAGATTGCGGACAACACAGATCCTGTGGGCTGGAAGCCAGTGTACTGCCTCTGAAATAAAAAACAGGTTTTGAAGTTTTCACGCAACACTGAGCATCAAAAGCTGCAATTGACATGTATTTACACATTCTTGAAAATCTCATTGTCTCTGCGGTCAGATCATGGGCCACGTTTTGATACAACTTATTAGCACGTATGGGAGCAGGATGAATTACATTGTCTTATAAGGGCTTGAATGACACATGATAACATTCAAGTGAAAGCTTATAAAGTTTCATTTGTTGAACTTCATACCTGTCCAGCATTGAAATGTGGCTGTGCCCCCATTCGCATCTGTTGTGGCTGTGGTCTTGATGAAAGCTTTTGAAACATAGATCCATATATTAGTTGAACTTAACAAAATTCACTGAGGAATTAATTTGACAAAGAGTGTAATCATTAAAGTTTCCATTATATATTTTGTACCTGCTCAGAATGGTGCCAGGGCTGCGCCATCGGATTAATTTGACGTGGTGGCAGTTGTGGATCTGGCTGGGCATACTACAACATAAATGAGATCATAGTGATTATCTCTTCTCAATTACAGAGATTGCAGCCGACGATCATATGAATGACAGAAAATCTAGGTTGCATTTTACCGTGTCGCAGTGATTCATGGCATCAATTACAAGTTCTCTACATATTGCCATGTATTCCACAGGTGGGTGGACGTCAATCATGATGGCGATGAACTCTGTCATCTTAAATAGGAACTCCTGCAGGGATGTTTTACCCCTCCGGTCATTCTCTACCTTCTTTAGGGCATCCCTCACCTGCTCCAAGATCTGAAACATAAATAAAAAAGTAAACAGCACAATGGTGGATGGAGGGCATTGATTAATGAGGTGTTAAATGTGCTGAAATGTTAAACTATGCACTTACAAAACTCATCTCTACTTTTCGTCCATCAGGGTGTGGCGCACCAACAGGTGATGATTCGCTACTTTTAGTATCGCATTGAGCACGCCTTCCAGAGTGCTCTTCACTGGTGGAGGGGCTCATGGCTGAAGTGCCCTCCAGTGGGTCCTCCACCTCTTCACGGGGCGCAGCGGACAATTGAGGCGCCTGTTGAAAGGGGAAGAGATAAAGCTAGTCTTAAAATGTGAGCAACATAACGACTTACCATGTCATACGAATTACCTCTGTCCCGCTCTTTCTGCTTATCGCTGGCACAATGTGCGAGGTCAGGAATCCCCACTTTTCATTCACCCACTTCTGCCTTGGGGTGAAGTTGCTTCCAGCAGCCCCAGACTTGGTGGCCTTGGTTGTTATCCTGCCAAATATTGTTCTTTGACTCTTCACCCATTGGAAGAGCTGTTCATCTGCATGAGATAACAAGACACTGTGTTAAAATCACCTCTGAAAGGTGCATTCATTTCTTCCAAAGGAAAAGGTTTAGGCACTGCAGGAGGTAAACAATCATCTAATAAAAGACGAGGGTACACAAAATGCTGGAGAAACTCAGCGGGTGCAGCAGCATCTATGGAGCGAAGGAGATAGGCAACGTTTCGGGCCAAAACCCTTCTTCAGACATCTAATAAAAGACCATTGAGGCATGAGTTAATTGCTGGCTAAAAGCTTCCTATAGTTCCTCTTGTTCATGACCCATTGAATGAGCTTATTATCTGCTTGAAATAAGAAAAAGTGAAAAAGTGACCAGCCAAAGGCTCCTGCATGTCTTCCAAGGGATGCTTTTAAATCCCTGGGGAAGTGAACAAAAAAATACTTGCATACCATTTAGGCTTGAGTTAATTGCACTCTATGTTTTCCATAGATGGTCCGCGGGTTCATGGCCCTATCAAAGAGATGATCATGCGCATGAGATTTTAAAAAAGTGTTAAAGTGACTTTTGAAAGTTTCCTGCATGTCTTACAAGGGAATGTGTGTAAACAGTCAAAAACCGTTGAAACGAAAGAGGATTGTGTTGGTTGTTGGCCTGCCAAGAAGAAAATGGAGGAAGTGTTGTGGATAAACAAGGTTTTGACTTTAAAGCATGAACTAATGGCCTTGCTTCACGCATATCTAATGTAGGTTTGGAGACAAGATTCTGACACATCTGTTAGATTTGTCTGCAAGGCAATGGGGAAGGTTTTTACACAACATTGCATGCATACCCTTATTTAAAATCACATAAATGAAAGGTGTTTTTTATTAAAAATTATGATTTCTTAAAATCAACCTGTACTAATTGCAATGATGTCCGAGCTAATTGCAATGTCTGGGCTACTTAAAGCAAAATTATATGTTCTAGCTGGCGCAGAGGCACAGAAGTTGACACTTTAAAGCAATTTCAACATGTCCTAATGGCCTTGCTTTCTGCATATCTAATGCAGGTTTGGAGACAAGAATCAGACACATCTGTGAGATTTGTCTGCAAGACATTGTAAAGACATTCTTTACAATCACATTTATGAAAGGTGTTCTTGGAGGAAAGGTTCTGACATCTTTAATTTATCCTGTCCCGATTGCACTGATAGCTAAAAGAAAATGCCTGAGCTACTGAAGGAAAATAATAAGCAGGGGGTTACACAAAAAGCTGGAGAAACTCAGCGGGTGCAGCAGCATCTAAGGAGCGAAGGAGATAGGCGATGTTTCGGGTCGAGACCCTTCTTCAGACTAAATAATAAGCATGTACTCACAGGTGCAGCCGGGGTACTGATTCGCCTTTTCCTCGAACAGTCTCCTTTTCAAATCCATGTCCTTGTACCCCTCGTTTTCCTTGTCATAAAGAACCTCATTAAGCTGGTACCATTCCACCAGGTCCCCCTCCTGCTGCCTGGTGAAGGTGTAGTGCGGAATCTTCCTCCAGCCGCCCCTCACAACCAGTGGGGCATCTGCTTCTGATGCAGTTTCAGAGACTGGTGAGGGGGCTCTATTGCTGCCTTCACATGTGGCAGTGAAGGATGCGATGTTGGTGGGGACATATTCCACCTGCCTGTTCTCCTCTGCCGGGGGTCTGTCATGCAGGGCTACCTCCTCCTGTAGCATGTCCTTCTGCCACTCCTCCTCCTGGGTGTGCGACACATGCATGGCAGGTTTTTTGGAGGGTTGTGCCCTACCCCTGCGAGTCTGCCTTTTGGGAGCCATCACTTCTACAACTAGTCTCTGCTAAAAGAACTCTGCAACTATGATTGAGCATGCCCAGGAGTGACAGAGGTCACATGCTTATGTTAATATTAACATTTTTTTCACCCAGTTTTATTCCACCAGGGAGGTCTTACCTTCCACTACCTGCAACCTCTGGTAACCACCTTCAACTAGCATCGCAACCGGCTTAGACTAAAAAATGACCGATTTTTAAAACAGCAACCTATTTTTAGTCTTGATTTTTTTTAATAATCGCCGGAACATAGAAGAAGCTCGACTACATGGACACCACTTTCGACCATTAGGGAGAGTGACAAAAACCTCCGGGAACCTCACGGAAACCTTGGGTGGGGCACAAGGTCTCCAGAGGTTTCCGTTCAGGTTTCTGAAGTGGGACAGGAGCATGAGGGAAATAAGGCATCAGGGAAAAGTAAAGGCATAATTTATTTAATTTTCACCCAATAAACACCTAATTAGGATCCATTTCTTAATTAAATTTACAAGTCTATTTAATGAGTCATCAAACTGTCGGCCTGTGATTACTGCACTAATAATATATCTAAAATAAGAAGGAAGTTGCTGCAGCAGAGGAGAACTTAATTGCCAGAAATCATGAATATACTCAATGAAAAAGGCCTGGGAGTTAAAGAGATTTCACTTCCCTTCTCGTAAATAGGAAGCCCAGGGAACATTTCCCAGATGCTGCTCTTGACGTGTCTCTACTGGTCCAGGCTAGTATTCCCAGCAGGTTTAGCTGTTGGAGTAAGGCAGTCTTCTGCTCGGGAATCTTCAAATGATGTCATTGAATTTTAGTAATACAAATGGATCTTTAGGGATACATATAACTAATGCAAACCTCTAGTAACAAAGGATAAAGGGTATATAAGCAATTTCAGTTGCATTCATTTATTGCTATATTTCAATTATGATAATCAAGCATTATAACTAACAGCATTAAAACTGGTGGAAGGTTGATCTATTTTACGAGAATTGTTATTTCAGATGGCAAACAATAATTTACTGTTCAAAATTAATGAAACTGATGACATGGCTGTGGATGATTTTCAACAGTTTACATAAAATTTAATTATGTTATTTTCCGAATCAACATTTCAAAAGATTCTGTCATTTGAGACAGTATTTTTGTGCCTTCCTCCAAGGCTAGAGTACTATAGTGGCTGACGCAAAATAAAATACGTTAAATCAACAACAAACATAATTGCCATTATAATTAATCTAGAAGGTTAAGCAATTGAACATTTTATGCCTATGTGTGGAAATTGTACTTCAATTAATAAAGGCAAAAAGCATATCTTCAAACAAAATACAGCAAGGGGAAGAGACAGGACAGAAGAAAAATGGCAGGGTTATTGATTAATTATGTTGGCAAGAGTAAAACAAAGACAGCCATGTTGTTTTGCCGAGGAAAGAAGATTTCATTTCGGAGTCACGTGAGTGACTTCGTGAAGAGCCCGCCGGCGCGCATGCTCGACATATCGTCGTAACGCGTTGCTGCGACGGCTGGCGGTGGAGCGCGCTCCTCGCCAGCCCTTCATAAGGGGCCACGGAGGTGAGTATTCCACCTTTAGTTGGTGGTCCTTGTTGTCTGATTATGTCTTGCAGCAAGGACATGGATGGGAGTTCGAAGGGCCGGAGGACGTCAGGACGAGTTCGCCGGTCAACAGTTCCGGGGCCTTTACCATCGGCAGTACCTGCAGCGCAGGCCGGGACTCAGGCGGAGATGTGGGTAAGCCCTGTGTTCACAGGTCCAGATCCGCCAGCACACCACAGCTCGGAGGAGTTCGACGAGGAGGAGTGTGGTGTGCCGCCAGAGCAGGGGGACCCTGCCATGGCAGTCAGGTTGTCAGCGGGCTCGCTGGCGACCTCGAGCAGGGCGCGTGCCGTTGCACGGCCTGTTCCACTCAGCCCTCCGAGAAGGGGGAGGGGAGGAGCCCAGAAGCCTAACCCTGTTAGGGCTAAGGCATTGCCTGTCGCGGAGGAGCGGTCAGGTTCCAGGGCGAGACCCGGGGCGGCTGTGAGGTCCAGCCGGCACACCCCGACTCTCGACGCCGGGACGGGTCGGTTGAGTCGGGTCTCGTCGCGGTCGCCGAGCCCCCCATGGATGGGTGGGCGGCACCATGCGTCGGCAACGTCCACGATGTGGGCAGCCGGCAAGACTGCGCGGGCCCCAGGCAGCCATGCTTCGGCTGGTGCCGACACCTCGCCGCATGTGCCCTTAGTGGCAGCGGCTTCAGCTCTCGCTAAACGGAGGCGATTGAACACGCCCGCGCAGGAATCGTGCAGTTTCGCCTCGGCGGCTGTTAGCGACAACTACCGGCACCGGCAGGGCCTCGACGAGGTGCGGGCCGATGACAGGAGCCCGGTTTTCTTTTCAGAGCCGGAGGACTCCGACCACCTGAGTGTTCAGGGTGAAGGGCGTATTGACCGTATGGAGCGGCTGCTGGAGCTCCTGCTTCAACGTCAACAACAGCAGGGCAGCAACAGGCACAGGGCGTCTTCACCAACATCTACTATCAGCCTGGAGCAGCACGAGGAGGAGGTTCTGGTGGATCCCGTACCACCTCCGGTGGAGGTGCCAGCGGAGGAACTTTTGGATGTGGCGACCAAATTCGCGGCCCCACATACGGCTGGTCTTCCTCTCAATTCAAAGCTGGCAGCCACAGTGGACTTTCTTAATAATCAGGTGCTGCAGGAAGAAGTCCTCATCCAGGCTATGAGCCGTCACAAGGCTCCATCAAACTGCAACTCCCTCAACGTGCCTGTGGTCAATACGCCAATATGGGGCAACATCAGTGCGGCTATCCGTCAACAAGAGCTACAATTGCAGCGGATCCTGAAACTCCTCACGGCCGGTATTACCGCCTTTGCGCGGTCGGTGGACGAGGACGAGCTGAATTTGGACCAGGAAGATGCTCTGGCCTTATTGTGCGCGACCCAGCACGAAATCAACGGGTTTCGCAAAAACAGCATCCGCCCAGCACTCAACCCGAAGTTTGCAGGATTGTGCAAACCACCGCCGCCGCCGCCGCCCCGTCAGCTCTTTGGTGAGGACCTCTCGAAGAGAGTCAAAGAGCTTGACGAACAAGCCAAAACGGTGGGGATCATGCGCTCTAAGAGTGCCCCCACACCGTCCGGCTCAAAAGCTCCATACATTCGCTCACGAGGGTCGGCCAGTGCCTCGACGAGGACTCACCCTCTAGCTCCACAACGACAACAACACCAGAACCAGCACCAAGGGTCTTTTTTAGGACAGGGTCGGCAGAGACCTTTTTGGAAATCGAAGACGCCGCGCCCTCAAGCCAACCCAGCACCTCCACGGCCACCCACACGTGTCAAGGACCGCCGGTAACCACGGAGGTGAGGGGGTCTGGTTCTCTCTTTTCTCTCTGTTTAACTTCCCATGTTGGTGGTCGTTTACGGTTGTTTTTGGATGCATGGGGTAATTTTACTGGTGATGAGTATGTGTTGCGGAATATTCAGGGGCATAAAATTGAGTTTATTAATGGCGACATTCCTCCATCCCAGCACATGCCTGGTCGTACGTTCAAATTGTCTGCTGCAGAACAGGCAGCAGGTTACAAGGAAATTTTAAGTTTGGAACAGAAGGGTGTGATTGAGAAAACAGTGCATGAGCCAATTGAATTTGTTTCGAACATATTTACTAGACCTAAGAAGGATGGAGGCTGTCGTGTCATTATTGATCTAACCCGTTTGAATACGTTTGTAACATATACTCATTTTAAAATGGATACGTTTGAAACAGCCAAATCATTGATTTCTCATGGCTGCTTTATGGCATGCATTGATTTGAGGAATGCATATTATTCAGTATCCATCCAGAAAGATGATAGAAGGTTTTTGAAATTTATCTGGATGGGGCAACTTTGGCAGTATAAGGCTTTGCCTAATGGGCTTACTACAGCCCCTAGATTGTTCACTAAATTGGTGAAGCCAATCATGGCTTATTTGAGACAACGACATCATATAGTTATGGCCTATTTAGATGATGTCTTTATTGTGGGCCACACCCTGCAATTGGCTGAACAGGGTGTTGCAGCTGCTGTCAATATATTTCAACAATTAGGATTCATTGTCCATCCAGAGAAATCAAAGTTCTGCCCTGCCCAGGTAATTAATTACCTAGGGTTCACGGTGAACTCAATGAGCATGAGGATAACTATACCAATTAACAAAATTGAGGAAGTCACTAAGGTGTGCAGAGATTTAATTGGCACCAATATACCATCGATTCGGCATACAGCCACAGTAATTGGC
The DNA here is from genome assembly GCA_963514005.1 of Raja brachyura. Next base: position 30,043,529 of record OY740782.1, on the reverse strand, counting down.
AAGTTAGTGGCTTTGTTTCCGGCAGCACGATATGGACCTTTGCATTATCAGAATTTGCAAAGAGCTAAAATTACTGCGTTAAAATGGAACGCTGGTCATTACGATCGATCTATGCAGCTGCCGTCCGAAGCGATAACTGAGTTGCAATGGTGGGTGTGTCACATTAGCAACTCATTTAAGCCTGTCAGGGAGGCTAATCCGGTGGTATATTTACAGACTGATGCAAGCTCCAATGGCTGGGGAGCTACTGATAATTGCTCTAGTTGTGGGGGTAGATGGGACACCCTTGAGGCATCGATGTTGTTGACTCAAGGGATTAACTATTTGGAGTTGCTGGCAGCATTCCACGGACTTCGTGCATATTGTTCCAAGCTTGTTGGAGCACACGTCCGTCTCCAAATAGACAACACCACAGCTGTGGCATATTTAAACCATATGGGTGGTACCAGGTCAGTTTCGTGTGACAAATTGGCTAACTCAATTTGGCTCTGGTGTATTCAAAGAGACATTTGGATTTCAGCTACCTATTTGCCAGGTGAGCTTAATACTGTGGCGGACACCAGGTCACGCAAATTTAATGACAACATTGAATGGATGTTGCATCCTGAGATTTTTGCTAAAGTCACAGCCAAATTTGGTAAACCGGACATTGACCTTTTTGCGTCACGGTTGAACCATCAGGTACCAGCCTACGTTTCATGGGAACCAGATCCTGGGGCAATAGCGCTAGATGCATTCTCGCTGGACTGGGGGAATTGGGTTTTCTATGCCTTCCCTCCGTTTTGCCTCATCAGTCGGGTATTGCGAAAGATTCAGGCAGATGCTGCCAAGGGCATCCTTATTATACCCGACTGGCCCACACAGCCTTGGTATCCGGTGGTCTTTGACATGCTCAACGAACCTTGGGTCCTTTTGAAGGGTTGCCCACAATTGGTTACTCACCCTGTGTCAGGGGAGCCACATCCCTGCCATGGCTATTTAAATTTGTTGGCTTGCAGGTTCTGAACAGGCCGTTAGTCCAATACGGCCTCTCGGCTCGGACCATGGATACCATCGGGGCGTCGTGTCGAGAGTCCACAAGGCGAAGATACCGCTCGCATATTAAGAAGTGGGAAGCCTACTGCAGCCGCTCTCGCATCACGTACGATGACGTGACAATAACCGACGTCCTGGAATTCCTCGCGGGGTTGCACCATGATGAACACTTAAGTTACAGTGCCATCAACAGCGCCAGAAGTGCGCTATCATTCTACCTCAAGATTGGGGTAGGATCCAACAGGCTAGTGTCCAGACTCATGCGGGGTATATTCAATATGAATCCGCCTACACCACGCTATAATATCACCTGGGATGTCAGGGACGTATTAACCCTGCTCAGGACGTGGTCTCCCATGGAAGGGCTCCAACTGGACCAACTCACCATGAAGCTGGTGATGTTACTAGCGCTGACTTCAGCTCAGAGGGTACAGACACTACACAAACTGCGTGTCGACAGAATGACATCTACCCCTACAGAAGTAGTCTTTTTCGTTGACGAGCTACTAAAGCAGCATAGACCTGGGTGCACAGGGCTGCAGCTGAAGTTCCCGGCATACCCCGCAGATGCTAGGCTATGTTTAGCCTCACATATCCGCCACTATGTCAAGGTGACGGCACGCATCAGAGGAATGGAGAGATACCTGCTTGTCACTCATAAGAGACCTCATCATCGAGTGACAGTCCAGACGATATCCAGGTGGCTTCGAGTCGTCTTGGGTAAGTCAGGTATCGACACTAATGTGTTCAAGTCTCATTCCACCAGGGCTGCATCGACGTCAGCGGCGAGGGTCATGGAGGTGCCCATGGACCAAATTCTCGCCACAGCAGGATGGGCGAATGAAGCTGTGTTCCAGCGTTTTTATAACAAGCCTGTTGCTGCTCCTCTACAGTTCGCAGAAGCCGTGCTGAATGCAGGTCAAGAACGTGGAGATGTCCCCGCATGAGGGGTTTTTGATTTGTTATTAATAAATATGCTTTTGTTTTGCAGTATGAGCTATTGAGCCAGTTTGTTCCTCCCATCCATCCCTGGTAGTGGTGTGTCAGCATGGACGTGGTCCAGGGCGTGTAATCACAGAAGCTTTGAAGTCTTCACGAAGTCACTCACGTGACTCCGAAATGAAATAGTAAGATTGAACGAGAACTTACCAGTTCGAAGGTTGATCTTTATTTCATGAGGAGTCGAAGTGAGGGATTTCGTGCCCTCCTCGCCCAACCCTCAATCACCTTCATCTGGTAATCTTAGTCAATTCAATCATACTATGCGAAGTCATTTCTATTGTTGGTTCTGTGATTCCACGCCGCTACTTTGAAGTATGTCGAGCATGCGCGCCGGCGGGCTCTTCACGAAATCCCTCACTTCGACTCCTCATGAAATAAAGATCAACCTTCGAACTGGTAAGTTCTCGTTCAATCTTACTATTCATCCCCTTACATTCAACTTACTAGAATATTTTATAACTTGCCTAAGACAATTATTTATTTACAAAGGAAGCAATAATGATGGATTTTTAGAAAACAGTATTTGTTGGGAAAAGATCAGTGCATGTCCAGCACAGCCTCACTATTAACCAGCCAGATTGCTTCAAGAGGTTTTGCAGATACACAGTAAATATTGAACTGGATTCTGAGACTAATTTCTACATCCAGAAAAGGAACTGAAAGAGAATTGTGGAGACTCATCCATGCAGATCGAAAATTTCCCATATGTTTCAAAATTGATTTGTGTTAAATAATTATTTATTTTCCTCCGTTAATCAGTCTGTACTTCCATTGTTTTTTATTTATTTCCATAACTAATATGTCTTTAAGTCAATTTCCTTGCCCATCATTCATTCTCATCTTTCTCCGTCATTTCTTTGATCAAGGAAGCATAGGCCCCCTTTTGATTGATCAAATTGAATTAATTGAAAGACACAGTATGGAAACAGGCCCTTCAGTCCACCAAGTTCACTCTGACTATCAATCACAGGTGTCAGGGGTTGTGGGGAGAAGGCAGGAGAATGGGGTTAGGAGGGAGAGATAGATCAGCCATGATTGAATGGCAGAGTAGACTTGATGGGCCGAATGGCCAAATTCTGCTCCTTTCACTTATGAACTTATGAACCTGTTCTTACTAGTTCTATGTTATCTCACTTTTGTAACCACTCCCTATACACCAGGGGCAATTTACAGAGGCCAATTAACCAGAGGAAACTGCAGCACCCAGAGGAAACCCACCCAGTCACGGAAAACGTGTAAACTCCATAGACTGCACCCAAGGACAAGATCGAACCCTGTATTTCACCAAGGTCCTACATGTCCATTTACATGTACTACTTCATTGTGTCCCTCTCACTCTGTGATTAACACTTACATTTTTCATACCGAAAGGAGAGTGAAAGAGCCTAGTTAATGGGGCAAAATGATGTGATCATTGTCTCCAGTCTTTTGTTCAATTGCTTCATCTTTTTGAGTTTAATATGGATAGTGCTGGAGCAAATTTAGATGCAATGTTGACCACCACAATTTTAGTGTAATAAATTAATTGTATATGCAAATTACTCACCCACTACCTTGCATTTCAATAATTTTCTCTTCAATCGGAATACAGCAAAACCAGCAACACCAGACCTGACAAAATAATGTGAGTGTGCCACAGTGTGGCAAGACATGGACTAGCAACCCAGCAGAACTATATGGGCTGAGTCTTTGATCTTGATTACCACAAATAGAGAGCAGCCTGCACAATATAAGGAAGGAAATATCAAACTCAGCCACTATCACTTAGCTCGAACTAAAAGGGAGTGAAGTTTCAAGAGAGACTGGGGTCAGATTTCCCTATGCAATCTCTCATGCAAGTAAGCATTTATAAGTACAGTTATTCAGAAAATACTGGAAATACTAATCCGTGGCGATAGACAGGGGATTAATAGTTGAAAGACTTTGAATGCAATGAAAGGTTAACTCTGTTCCACCTAAGAAGCAAGTTGTGTAAAGGGGTTGCCCCACTTGGGCGACCTAATCCGCGAGGCCTGGCGAGTTTGCCCTCGACTCATCCTCGCAGCATGGTCGACACGAGGTCGAAGGAGGTCTTTGTAACTTTCCTTCATGCTCGAGAGTAGTCCCGCGTACTCGAGGCCTCAGCTAGGTCCCGGCGTATTTTTCAACATGTTGAAAATTGACCGCGAGTAAAAAAAGGTCGCCATGGAAAAAAATCGAAACTTTTTTTACTCGTAGGTTTATTTGTAGTAGGTCGTAGTAGGTCGGCATGTTATTCATAGGTAATCGAGGGTAGTCGAAACTAGTCTTCAACATAGTCGAAGGAGGTCAAAGGAGGTATTCTACAAAGTCGAAGAAGGTCTTCAACATGTCATTTTTTTCAAACTCTCCTAAACTCTTCTAAACTCGGCAATTAGTTCGCCCAAGTGGGACAGCCCCTTTACCAGCATCTTTGTTCATATTTCATATCATTTGCATTAGTTCACTTTTGTAGCCTCTTCAGAGTAATTTTTTTAAAGAAATTGTTGCCCTTTTGAACGGATACTTTTGCTGATTGATAGTCCTGTATGAGAAGCTTTAACAAATGTATTTTCTTGATGTGACCAACATTAACAAGGTGTTAATTAACAAGATGGCAACAGTTGGTTGAAGAAGATGTCCACAGTCCTGGTTTAACTTGCCAAAATGCATCATCTTGTATGTGTCTGAGTTAAATTCTGTCTGCAATTCCTTGGAACCCTTTCCCAGTTTATCTAGAGCCTGTTTTAATCATAGACTACTTCCTTCATTACACACAATCAATGTTGGTGCCATCTGCAAACTTGGTAACCATTCCAACTACGTTATCATCCGAATCGTTAATATAGTTGACAGGCAATAGTGAATCGAGCACAGATCCTTGTGGCACATCCCATTGGTCACAGGCCTCCAATCTGTAAAAAGCCTTGCTCTGGTTTAACTTTAACAAAGTCGCACTTATCCAAATTAAATTATTTAAAAAAACATCCTCTGCTATATCCTCTAATTCCTACCACCAAGCTAGTTTTGTATCCAAAAACGGAGACAAAGTCCTTGATTAACTCAGTGAGTCAGGCAACATCTCTGGAAGACATGGATAGGTGATGTTTCGTGTCGGAACCCTTCTTTGGATCAGCACCCCTTATGTAAACCAGTATCTGAAGTATGTTGTGTCTACAATTTTGATTCCAATTGGCTAGCTCAACTTGGATCCCATGATATCTATCCTTTGGACCAGCCGACCATGTGGGACTTTGTCAAAGGCCTTTCTCTAAGTGCATGTAGACAACATCCGTCATTCTGCCCTCATCAATCCTCTTGGTCACTTCTTCAATAAAAATCTATCAAATTTGTGCGACACAATTGCCCACGCACAAAGTCATACTGAGTATCACTAATCAGTTCCTGCCTTTCTAAATGCAGGTCGATCCTTCCTCTCGGAATAATCTCCAATAACTCTGGTAATTCCCACCACCATAATCCGCTGTCCCATCATGGTCAAGGAGTTTTAACAAGAATAATAAGGGAAAAAGAATGCTAAAGGAAGGGAACTCCAGGGGTCAGGATCTTGACAGATGTTGTGATTTCAGAAAAGTTTGGTCAAGGAGCCAAAGTTTGGAGTTATATAGGAACAAAGTGGTTACATAGAGAGCAGTGAGGGATTTAAAAACAAACATTTGAACTTTAAAATCAATGCAAAATTAAGCAGGTCCCCAAGTAATTTGGTGCACAGCAGTGAAGAGAATTGGTCCAGAAGTGCAGAATTTTGGATGACCTCTGTATAACAAAGATGAGGAAAAGGAAGGTCCACATTAAGCGGGGAGATTTGCAAAGGAGATGTTAAACTAGAAAGGCTGGGGGAAGGGACTCAGGTAGAGGGGGCTAGGGGACAGGGTGTGGGGCAAGAGGCAGAGAAGGGAAGCACTTGCACCAAAAATGTAGGCGGAAAAAGATAATAAACCGAGAATAAGGGATGGTGGGTTTCTAAAATGTGTATATTTTAATGCTAGGAGCATTGTAAGAAAGGTGGATGAACTTAGAGCCTGGATTGATACCTGGAAAATATGATGTTGTGACAATCAGTGAAACATGGTTGCAGGAGGGCTGTGATTGGCAACTAAATATTCCAGAATTTTGTTGCTTCAGGTGTGATAGAATTGGAGGGACCAGAGGTGGAGGTGTTGCATTGCTTGTCAGAGAAGATGTTACAGCAGTGCTTAGGCAGGATAGATTAGAGGGCTCGTCTAGGGAGTTTATTTGGGTGGAACTGAGAAGTGGGAACGGTGTAGCAACACTTTTAGGGGTGTATTATGGACCGCCAAATGTGGAGCTAGAATTGGAATATGTAAGGAGATAGTAGATATTAGTAGCAAGCACAAGGTAGTGATTGTGGGAGATTTCAATTTTCCAAAAATAGACTGGGAAACACATTCTGTAAATGGGCTGGATGGTTTGGAGTTTGTAAAATATGTGCAGGATAGTTTTTTGCAGCAATACATAGAGGTATCGACCAGAGAAGGGGCAGTGCTGGACCTCCTGTTAGGAAATGAGGCAGGTCAGGTGACAGAGGTATGCGTTGGTGAGCAATTCAGGACCAGTGATCACAATACCATTAGTTTCAATATAAATATGGAGAGAGTCAGAACTGGACCTAGGGTTGAGAGTTTTGATTGGATAAAAGGCTAACGTTGAGGGAATGCGTAAGGATTTAAAAGGAGTGAATTGGGACATTTTGTTTTATGGGAAGAATGTAGAAGAGAAATGGAGGACATTTAAAGGGGAAATTGTAAGAGTACAGAATCTTTATGTCCCTGTTCGGTTGAAAGGAAATAGAAATCATTGGAAAGAGCCATGGTTTTCAAGGGAAATTGGACACTTGGTTCGAAAAAAGAGAGATATCTACAATAATTATAGGAGGCGTGGAGTAAATGAGGTGCTAGAGGAGTATAAAGAGTGTAGAAAGAATCTTAAGAAAGAAATTAGAAAAGCTAAAAGAAGATATGAGGTTGCTTTGGCAAGAAAGGTGAAAGTAAATCCAAAGGGTTTCTACAGTTATATTAATAGCAAAAGGATAACGAGGGATAAAATTGGACCATTAGAGAGCCAGAATGGACAGCTATCTGCAGAGCCAAAAGAGATGGGGGAGATATTGAACAATTTATTTCCTTCGGTATTGACCAAGGAGAAGGATATTGAACTCTGTGAGGTAAGGGAAAAAAGTAGAGTAGCTATGGGAACTATGAGATTCAAAGAGGAGGAAGTACTGACACTTTTGAAAAATATAAAAATGGATAAGTCTCCAGGTCCTGACAGGATATTCCCTAGGACATTGAGGGAAGTTAGTGTAGAAATAGCAGGGGCTATGACAGAAATATTTCAAATGTCATTAGAAACGGGAATAGTGCCGAAGGATTGGCGTACTGCGCATGTTGTTCCATTGTTTAAAAAGGGTTCAAAGAATAAACCTAGCAATTATAGACCTGTTAGTTTGACGTCAGTGGTGGGCCAATTAATGGAAAGGATACTTAGGGGTAATATATATAAGCATCTGGATAAACAGGGTCTGATCAGGAACAATCAACATGGATTTGTGCCTGGAAGGTCATGTATGACAAACCTTCTTGAATTTTTTGAAGAGGTTACTAGGGAAATTGATGAGGGTAAAGCAGTGGATGTTGTCTATATGGATTTCAGTAAGGCCTTTGACAAGGTTCCCCATGGAAGGTTGGTTAAGAAGGTTCAATCTTTGTGTGTTAATGGCGGAGTAGCAAGATGGATTCAACAGTGGCTGAATGGGAGATGCCAGAGAGTAATGGTGGATGGCTGTTTCTCAGGTTGGAAGCCGGTGACCAGTGGGGTGCCTCAGGGATCTGTGTTGGGTCCACTGTTGTTTGTCATGTACATCAATGATCTAGATGATGGGGTGGAAAATTGGATAAGTAAGTATGCAGATGATACTAATATAGGTGGTGGTGTGGATAATGAAGTAGATTTTCAAAGTCTACAGAGAGATTTGGGCCATTTGGAAGAGTGGGCTGAAAGATGGCAGATGGAGTTTAATGCTGATAAGTGTGAGGTGCTACGTCTTGGCAGGACAAATCAAAATAGGACGTACATGGTAAATGGAAGGGAATTGAGGAATGCTGTGGAACAGAGGGATCTCGGAATAACTGTGCATAGATCCCTGAAGGTGGAATCGCATGTAGATAGGGTGGTAAAGAAAGCTTTTGGTGTGCTGGCCTTTATAAATCAGAGCATTGAATATAGGAGTAGGGAAGTAATGTTAAAATTGTACAAGGCATTGGTAAGACCAATTCTGGAGTATGGTGTACAATTTTGGTCGCCTAATTATAGGAAGGATGTCAACAAAATAGAGAGAGTGCAGAGGAGATTTACTAGAATGTTGTCTGGGTTCCAGCAACTAGAGAGAAGTTGAACAAGTTAGGTCTTTATTCTTTGGAGCGCAGAAGGTTAAGGGGGGGACTTGATTGAGGTTTTTAAAATGATGTAAGGGATAGACAGAGTTGACGTGGATAAGCTTTTCCAATTGAGGGTAGGGAAGATTCAAACAAGAGGGCATGACATGAGAATTAAGGGACAGAAGTTTAGGGGTAACATGAGGGGGAACTTCTTTAATCAGAGAGTGGTGGCTGTGTGGAATGATCTTCCAGCAGAAGTGGTGGAGGCAGGATCGATTTTAACATTTAAAAGTAAAGTGGATAGGTATATGGACGGGAAGGGAATGGAGTGGTATGGTCTGAGTGCAGGTAGATGGGACTAGGGGAAAATAAATGTTCGTCACGGACTGGAAGGGCCGAGAGGGTCTGTTTCCGTGCTTTAATGGTTATATGGTTATAATTCTATTTTAATCACTCCAAGTTCCCATCAACAGCCCCTGAATTCTATCACAGTGGCACACTGGTACCATTGGTACAGACACTCAATGCCGTATGGCTCCAGAAACCCAGGGTCAAACCTGTCCTTGGTTGTTTTCTGTATGAGTTTGCATGTTCTTTCTCTCGTCATGTGGGTGTCAAAGATGTGCAGGTCAATTCATATTTGCCACTGGAGATGCTCCTCAGGTAGCAGGTGAGTGGTAGAATCTGGGGGGAGTCGACTAGAAAGAGGGGAGAATAAAAAATGGGATTCATGTAGGATTAAAGTAAATGGATGGCTGATGGTCAGCTGTGAATCAGTGGCTGAAGGGCCTGTTTCCAAATTGTTTCCCTCTATGACTGTAATTATATGACTTGTATGTCAGAGGAAATTTACTGTGGCCAATTAAACATCGAACACGCACGTTTTTGAGATGTGAGAGGAAATCTGATCACGCAGAGGATCGCTCATGCAGTCGCAGAGAAAATATGCAAACTCCAAAAGATACCACTGGAGACCGGAATTGCTGGAGCTATGAGGTTTTATATATGATCATTTTACTTTATCAATATATTGCAGGACCGTCCATCCACCACACACCATCCCCTCTTTTAGTAACAACAAAGGTTCTCTTCATAAGTTCATTAGTTCATAAGTTTATATTAGTTCATTAATTTATACGAGCAGAATTAGCCATTCAGCCCATCAACTCTACTCCGCCATTCAATCATGGCTGATCTATCTTTCCCTGTCAACATCATTCTCTTGCCTTCTCTCCATAACACCTGACATGCATATTAATCAAGAATCTATTAATCTCCGCCTTCAATATATCTGTTGAATTGGCCTCCACTGTCTTCTGTGGCAATGAGTTCCACAGATTCACCACCCTCTGACTGAAATTGCTCCTCATCTATTTTTTAATGGTATGTCCTTTTATTCTGAGGCTATGGCCTCTGGTGCAAGACTCTCCCACATCCACTCTATCCGGCTTTTCGCTATTCCGTAAGTTCCAATGAGGTTCCCCCCCCCCCCCCCCCCCCCCCCCCCCCCCCCCCCCCCCACCACCAGCGAGTATAGGCCCAGTGTATAGGCCCAGTGCCGTTACACACTCATCATATGTTAACCCAATCATTCCTGAGAACATTCTTGTAAACCTCCTCTGGACCCACTCCAGAGCCAACACATCCTTGCTCAGATATGGGGCCCAAAACTGCTCACAATACTCCAAATGTGGTCTGACCAGTCCCATATAGAGCTTCAGCTTTACATCGCTGTTTTTATATTCTAGTCCTCTCAAAATAAATGCTCTCATTGCATTTGCCTTCCTTATTAACGATTCGACTTGCAAATTTACTTTTTGGGAATACTGCACCAGTACTCCCCAAGTCCTTTTGCACCTCCAATTTGTGAATGTTATCCCCATTTAGAAAATAGTCTCTCCCTTTATTTCTTCTACCAAAGTACATAAATCCAAACTTTGTTATGCTGGATTCCATCTGCCACTTCTTAGCCTACTCTTGTGGATACTGAAGCATCACATCTTTCTACAGTCATTGGCTGTCCCTACAACCGTGCCGGATAGGAATGAATCAGGAATTCACAGGTTAAATGACACCTTGATTCATTTCTTCCACACTGACCCTTACGGTCAATGCCACAGCCGCAGTATCGCTGGTATCCTATTTTAACTCGTAGAGCTCAATTGTTTGCATTAGTGGTTTGTATGTGTCCCACTAGACTCACAGAATATGTGTAGCAAAACTCCTGATCCATAGAAACATAGAAAATAGGTGCAGGAGTAGGCCAATCGGCCCTTCGAGCCAGCACCGCCATTCAATATGATTATGGCTGATCATCCCGAATTAGTGCCCCGTTCCTGCTTTCTCCCCATATCCCTTGATTCCGTTAGCCCTAAGAGCTATATCCAACTCTCTCTTGAATAATCCAATATCCCGATTAATTGTGATATGTGATATGTTCAAATCAAGTATGCACAAGTATGGTGAGGTACAGGTGGAATGAAAATCTTGCTTGCAGCAGCATCACAAGTAGCCAGACTCCGACAACACGCAAAATATAAATTATACATAAATTCCACATAAATTATTTCGCGATCTTGTAAAAATCTAAGTGAAAAGTATGTTTTTATGTCTTGTCTCACACTCTATGCCTATGATGCTGCTGCAGACAAGATTAAGAGACACATGGTTTCAGACAAGAGATTTGGAACAATCATTACCTCATACATGTGCTTTTTCTTTGTAAGGAAAGCACCCATAACTCTATTTCCAACATTAGATTTGTTGTGGATCTCTAATTTTATTATTGTAAAAGGGGCCAAAAAAATGAAATATGGAAAACTGTTGTTTGTTTTTACAGTTGGCCAAATGTTACTGTAAATTTCTAAAAGTTTCCAACTAATTTACCGCAAAACCAAAATCTGAGGTGGTCGAAACTAGACTCTGACGGAATAGCTGAAAAGGTTGTAAACTTGCTAGATCCAAGTGCGGTATTTACAATAAGTATAGTAGTGCTCGATGTAGTAATCAGGATCATGTAATCAAACAGAGGAAGTTATCAGCAATTGAGCACAACACATGGAACACACTTTTGGCAACAGTTTGTGCTGAAATTTGCTTTGTTTAAAAAGGAAGGAAAATCGTGCTTGAAGTGGACACAACTTCATTTTTTTCAAAGTGGATTTAACAGTTACTGATCCATCTTAGGATTTGTTGTTGTTTTTTTTTGTGCGATGTGACCAAAAAAGGTCGATGAGGGCAGAGCTTTAGATGTTGTATATATGGACTTCTGCAAAGCCTTTGACAAGGTTCCATATGGTAGGCTGCTCATAAGTTCATAAGTGACAGGAGCAGAATTAGGCCATTTGGCCCATCAAGTCCACTCTGCCATTCAATCATGGCTGATCTATCTTTGCCTCTCATCCACATTCTCCTGCCTTCTCCCCATAACCCCTGATACCCACAACAGTCAAGAATCTATCTCTATCCACCTTAAAAATATCCACTGACTTGGCCTCCACAGACCATTGTGGCAATGAATTCCATAGATTCATGACCCTCCGACTAAATAAATTCCTCCTCATTGTCTTCATAAAGGAATGTCCTTTCTTTCTGAGGCCATGACCTCTGGTCCTAGACTCTCCCACTAGTGGAATCATCCTCTCCACATCCACTCTATCCAGGTCTTTCACTATTTGTTAAGGTTCAATGAGGTCCACCCTCATCCTTCTATACTCCAACAAGTGAGGCCCGTGTCATCAAATGCTCCTCATATGTTAACCCACTCATTCCTAGGATCTGGAAGGTTAGATCCCATCGGATCATAAGACAGGTGGCTGAATGGATAGAAAATTGGCTTCATGGAAGGAAGCAGAAGGTGATGGTGGAAGGTTGCTTCTCGGAATGGAGGCCTATGACTAGTGGTGTGCATCAGGGTTCAGAGCTGGGCCCATTGCTGTTTGTCATCTGCATCAATGATTTGGATGAGAACGTTCATGGCATGATTAGCAAGTTTGCAGATGATACAAAAGTGGGTGGTATTGTAGATAGTGAAGATGGTTGTCAAAAATTGCAGCAGGATATTGATCAGTTGGGCAGGTGGGCTGAGGAATGGTTGATGGAATTTAATAGAAAGAATTGTGAGATATTGCATTTTGGGAAGATTAACATGGATTACACTATGAATGGTAGGGCTTTGTGGAGTGTTGTAAGACAGAGGGATCTAGGAGTACATAGGTACATAGGTACATAGTTCAATGGAAGTGGCATCATAGGTGGATAGGGTCATAAAGGCTGTCTTCAGTCAGAGCAATGAGTATAGAAGTTAGGAGGCCATGTTGCAGTAGTATAAGATGTTGGTGAGGCCGCATTTAGAGTATTGTGTTCTGTTCTGGCCACAATGTTATAGGAAAGAAGTCCACATACGACCATAGTAAGGCCATCACAAGAAGTCCAAAAAACGACCTTAGTAAGGCCAACAAAAAGGCCAAAAGGGGCCTGCTCCAAGCTGGAGGATGAGATGGATGTTCGGCAGCTGTGGCGAGGCCTGAATGCAATCACCTCCTCCAAGACGAAATTAGGAGGCAGCTCACATGTCAGCAAAACATCACTCCCTGACGAGCTTAATGCGTTTTACGCACGATTTGATAGGGAGAACACTGATGTGCCTTCTCGAACCCCTATTCGCTGTGATGGTATTTCTGTCACGGTCACAGAGGTCGACGTCAGAAAATCCTTCAGACGGGGTGAACCCTCGGAAAGTGCCTGGACCTGATGGTATACCCGGTCGTGTTCTAAAAACCAGCGCGGACCAACTGGCTGGAGTTTTTAACGGACATTTTCAACCTCTCACTTCTGAGGTTTGAGGTTCCCACCTGCTTTAAAAGGGCATCAATAATACCGGTGCCCAAGAAGAACAAGGTGACGTGCCTCAATGACTATCGACCAGTGGCACTAACGTCGGTGGTGCTTTGAGAGGTTGATCATGGCGCAAATTAACTCATACCTTGACAAAAACCTGGACCCTCTGAAGCACGGCAACTGGAGAGGCGGGAGCAAAGGTGATCTTTGGGCGGAAGTGCTGCCCCGGGATCGTGAGGGAACGACCCACCTCCCCCTCTCCCCCTTCTCCATTTCCCCCTCACACCCCCTCCCCGTTTACCCCTTTCTTCCCCCTCTTCTCTCTCTCCCCCCCTCCACCCGGGGTAGATGTACCTGAGCCAGAGTAGATTACTCTAGCGCGGGGCCCCCTTAGGTGCAGGGCCCAATTGGCTTAAGGCCGGCCCTACATGTATAAATAATATTGAGTCAAAATCAAATCCAGTAGATAGCGCAAAGGGGAAGATGCAGAGTGCAAAATATAGTTCTCAACATTGTAAGGCAGCAGCTCCATAGACAAGGCCAATGTCCTCAACGGGGTAGAGGTGAATCGGGCATATTGTTCAGAGAAAACTCACGCAGTCACAGGGAGAAATACAAATTCTGTGCAGACAGCACCCATGGTCAGGATTGAACCCAGGTCTCTGGCACTGTAAGGTAGCAACTCTACTGCTGCGCCACTGTGACGAGTTAGTAGTAATCCAGACCAGTTTTATTAAACCAGGAGGACCCCTCCCATTGCTCCTGGACTGACAAAAGTATTGAAGGATCTTGTGAGCCCACCAAAGGTTCACCAGATTGACTCCTAGATGGGAGATTCTCTTCTGATGAGAGATTAGGCAGCCTAGGCTTACACGTCCTAGAATTTAGAAAAAAGAGAACTGATCTCATTGATATGGATAGAATTACTCGTATGTTGCTTCGCAGAATAGATGCTAGGGTGGTGCCTTGAAGGGGTCATAGATCAAACAAAATATTGGACCAGTTATTCTTAACTGAGCTCAGTTGCAATTTTGGTTTGTACAGCAAAAAATAGGTTTCCTGTCAGCAATGTGACTCTTTGGAATTTGCTACCCAAAAGGGCCAAGGAGGCTTCACCTCTGAATATATTCAAGCTAGTGATCATTATATATATTTTTCTCTGTTAGAAGAATCATAGAACACGTGGTTAATGCAGGAAAGTCATGCTGAGGTAGATGATCAACCTGCACATTATTGGGCAGTGAGAGGGGCACAAGGGGACAAATTGCCTTTTTACTGCTTACATTTCTTTTTTATTTTTGGCTCCATGAATTATACAACCCATCAAACTGGGTCAAACATATCCAAATCCTATTCCGCCCCAATGTTTTGTAAAATAATAAACTGGGATCCAACATCTGACTTGTACGTTAGATGTCCACCATAAGAAAGAGATGGATGTCTTTTACTGTGGCTGATTTGGTGTCACAATGTTGTAAAGTTCTTCAAAAACAGGTTAACATAGTGAATGACTTTAAGAGCAAAAATTAAAGCATTTACCACTGTTTGACATTCTGACAATTTGGAGACAGATTTTCCATTTTGTGTTTAACTGGTGGCCTGGGTAATTTGCTGACTGATTTTACTGGAAGTATCATTACATGTACATTGTTTTGTTTTCTGAAAGGATTTTGAATTATTTCTTTGCAAAATATCTGTGGAATTAAGGGTACACAAAATGCTGGAGAAACTCAGCGGCTGTAGCAGCATCTATGGAGTGAAGGAGATAGGCAACGTTTCGGGCAGAAACCCTTCTGTGGAATTAAGTTATCTGCTGATACTGACACATTCTCGGTTACCTAATTGACACGGTTAGTCGTGAAGCCGATGAGATAATCATATTGTAATGATGTGGTGAAACATTTACATTGAACCATAACAACATCACATAGACAATCACCTCATTTTTCAGGGTTAGTGCAGGGCAAAGCAAATGAAGACATCTGGGAATTATCATATTCCACTGTTTGATAAACAATGGGTTGAATTGAGTGGGGAGACAATTTATATAGGGTACTTTATCACAAATATTGACAAATTGTTGTCTTTGACAACTCACAAATATATTTCTGAATGCTAGATGCTAAATGCATTTCGTTGTCTCTGTACTGTACACTGACAATGACAATTAAAATTGAATCTTGAATCTTGAATGGGTTACTTGTTAATCTTCAGGAATGGGTAAATATTTATTATAGTCCCTCAAACGTATAGATAATTAATCTCCGTATTGTACAGAAACAGGAAGAAAATAGTTACAGCCTTGACTTCAGGACTACGCCAATATCAAATTGAGGAGGTGAATTTTTTTTTAAACTCTGGACGGGAATAACAATATGAAAACTCCATGGGGAATATGTCAATTGCTGGGCAAGAAGCCAGCAGGAAGTGGACCGTGAGGCCTAGTCCATTTTAACAACCAGGCCTTATTAATAAATGTCCCACTGGCCAGCTGCCTGCCTGAAACAGGCAATTCGGGGCAGCTTGCCAGGTCTGGCCCTGCAAACAAAATGATGTCCTGGAGTTTGTCAGGGAACTGTGAGGAAAGAGTTTGTGCAGATGGAAGGGGTGTTGTGGATGGGGGTGACAATGGGGGTGAAGATGGATTTGTTCAGATTAAGCTGAACAGCCTCAAGCATTCCAATATGTTTTAAAACTTAGTTGCATCTCTGCCAAGTTCCTTTGCAACAAGGTTGATGTGGTAGACAGAGCAATCAGTGAGCTGTTAAACCTATGTTGAGCTGACTGATATATCCCTATGATGCTCAAGCCTAAGTATACAACCACACACTAAAATGGCAGCATTAAGATGGCTGTGATGTGGGAAATTAATGATGATTGCACCCCATGGACTTTGATTCCTGCTTGACTAGTGTTCAAATGACAGACATTAAAGTTCCTCCTCAAAAATGTCCCTGCACTTCTGAATTGCTCTTACTTGATATTTTCTTTATAATTTGCTTCTGTGTTTGATTGAAAATAAGAATTGATTCTGTAATATAGTAATCGAGTCATACAGCATGGAAATGAGGCCTTTAGCCCAATTCATTCATGCCCCATTTAAGCTAATTTTGTTTGCCAGCATAGGCCTGTATCTCACAAGACCTTTCCTACCTATGAAAATGCCTATACATTTTTTTGCACCTGCCAACTACTTCCTTTGGCAGCCCATTCTGAACACCCACCACAAAAAGTTGCCCTTCGGGTCCCAAGTAAATATTTTCTTTCTTACCCTCCTATGCCCTCCAATTCTTGATTCTCCTACCCAATTCCTTGAACCCACCAGGTCCTGATGATTTATCCATCTTGATGGTTGTCAAGTGACCCAACACCACCTTTCTTCAGTCCAATCTCAAACTGCACTAGCATATTTGTATACTTCAAGCTGATCTCACTGTCTTTTTCCTTGGTGAATGCAGATGCAAAGTACTCATTAGGTACATCCTCTGACCAAGCATAAATTCCCTCCTTTACACTTAAATGGTCCTACTTTCTCCTTGGTTTTTAATGTGCACACATAAAACCTTGGAATTTTCTTAGATCTGACACCATTGGGATTTTATGGCCTGTTTTGGCCCTTCTAATTCCCTGCTTGATTTCTTTCCTGTTTGCTTTATATTTCTCAAAGGCGCTGTCTGATTTAATCTTCCAACGTGAGATACGAGATGTACTTGGTGAGAATGTCAAGGAGCTTACAATACAGCGTTTTTTAAACTCAGTTAATGCTGCCACACATATTGAGTGCTCATTCCTGCCCAGGTGCACCTTGGATTTCACAGGAAATTAAACGGTCAAGTAGTTGCAATCCCCCTTCATCTGGTCCCATTCACATGTGCAGCCTTCATATTTATATTGGCTGCGGGACTGCTTTTTTCCTGCTTGGGTGACAGTTCTGCACTCTACATTGCAGGTGACTGCAGTGCTCCTTCACCAACCACTGGAATCAAATAGTCCAGAGAGCACTCTGGAGGCCAAAATATTTAAATTAATCCCCAGGTGTGCTACAAAAGTACCCTGGAGTCCCTGACATCCGAGTGCTTTTTAAAATAAGGTTATGTATGATGTTTGATTTAATGGTGAGAACTATATTCTGCACTCTCTCTCTCTCCTTTACTCTATCTATTGTACTTGAATTCAGCTTGATTGTAATCATGCACAGTGTCATAAGTGATACGAGTAGAATTAGTCCATTTGGCCCATCAAGTCTACTCCGCCTTTCAGTATTATCTGATTTGATTCAACAGCATACAAAACAAAGCTTTTCCCTGTACCTTGATACACATGACCACAATAAACCTAATCCTGATCCTACATTGCACACAGTTTCAAACCCAAATTGTGTAACACAGAAAACCATAATACGGACAGCCATCCATCCCACCAAGCCAGTCCACACTGCTCTTAGTAGAACTATCAAGTTAATGTAATAAAAAGGAACTGCAGATGTTACATTATACCAACGTTAGACATAAAATGTTAGTGTAAGTTAACGGGTCAGGCAACATCTCTGGAGAAAATGGATAGGTGACGTTTTTGGTCAGACCTCTGAAGAAACGTTGCGATACAAAACATCACCTATCCATTTTCTCCAGAGATGCGAGCTAACAAGTTAATCCCATTTCTCTCCAGCAATACGTCTTCTCCTCAGACAGATTCATATTGTTTCTCCATAGAGTCAGACAAGCCCCAGCTTTAGGTTTATGTTGCGAGTCTAGTCCCAGGGTGAAGCAGAAAATAACAAGTCTTCAGTATAATCGGCTGGATAGGTAGCGCGCAGAGGGCACATTTGCAAGGTACATATATTGGCCAATTTCACAGTAAACATTTCTGACAGAGATCAGCCAAAAATTCATGAAAATCAATAACTCCTATTGTTGGAGTGAAGTTAAGACTTTGCTACCTTGATATCAAGTCAGACTGGTGATGAAGTGATAGAACCTCAGTTCAAAACTGTTGCTCTCTCTGTGCCATAAATTTCACACCATATCCCCAGAGCTAATGGTGTTAATTCAGTGTGAATTCCTTGCACAATAAAGACATCTGCCATTCCATTTGGTGCTATTCTGGGGCATAGGATTTAAGTGCCATCTATTTTTTTTTCCAATATATACAGGCAACACCTCACTTTGATTGCCTGGCATAGGACTTTAATTTTGACAGGGTTTAGTCCACATAAAAGTAAGGAAGAAAACGTATTGATATTTTATTTATTTCTGTGTTGTGCTTAAGATTGGGGTCCTTTAGAACAGGGGTCCCTAAACTATGGCCTGCGGGCCACATTTGGCCCACCACGAGATTTTATCCGGCCCGCAGCAAGCTCTGAACAAGTTCCCAGCGGCGGGCTAGTTAGCGGGTTCTGTGGTGACGCGGAAACTTACACGTCAGTTTGCTGTAAACTTTACAGATACAGCACAGAAACAGGCCCTTCGCTCACCCCCACCACCACTGACACTATCCTACACACTCGGGACATTTATACCAACCAAATTAATCTACAAATCTTTGGTGTATAACCAGCATTTGTAGTTCCTTCCCATACAAAACTGTAAGTATTTGGAGTGTCGGTGGAAACCGGAGCTCCCAGAGAAAATCCATGCAGATCATTGGGAGAATGTACAAACTCCGTACAGACAGCAGCTGTATTCAGGAACGCACCTGGCACTTTGGCGCTATATGGCAGCAACTTAAGACTGCGCCACCGTGCCACACAATTACCTTGTACGACTGTAACATAACAAATTATTGTAGCTGTTTTTAAAATCCCTCCGATATTTTTTTACAAAAGGCTCATTCTCCCCCTACATTTTGACTGTGGAGAAAAAAGGGGAAAAGGTCAAATGCTCGCGGACCAATGATCTTGTGTATTTGTTGGGCCAAAGGGTAATTTATGTCGAAGCAACCAGCTGAAAGCTATCATATGGCCATGTAATTATTGTAGGTTGGTGTATAAATGGCGATGTTGCTGCAGATGAATGTGTCAAGGCAGTTTGTCGAAGGTGTTTGTCAGGAATTTACCCTAAATATTAATGTGGGAATATGGGTGCAGAGAAACTAAAATCAAAACACGCATGGGAATCGAATCTCAGTGGAAGATACCACATGCTGAGCAATTTTGTATCAACCCATACAATGCTGTACCCAAAGATTATAGAGGAGCTATAATCTTTGGCTGTACCTATACATTAAACTGATCGCACATCCATTTGATTTAGTAGTCTGGATAGATGTGTTAATTGCTGATGCGCATTCACGCTCACTTTCTTCTTACACCTAACTACAGAATGACGTGCGCTCTATTAATAGGAAATCTCTAGTTTGGATGTAATCATCAGAGCCTTTTAAACATTTATATTTAGAGTAACCTGGGTAAGGCTGCTTCTCCCACTTCCATTGGTCACTGTCTGTTAGGGCGCATCATTGCTTCCTCCATCGGGTTTGGTTGGAATTGCCGTGGGTTGAGTAACAAGAGGAGTTGAGTATAGGAGCAAAGAGATCCTTCTGCAGTTGGACAGGGCCCTTGTGAGACCACACCTGGAGTATTGTGTGCACTTTTGGTCTCCCAATTTGAGGAAGGACATTCTTGCTATCGAGGGAGTGCAACATAGGTTCACCAGGTTAAGTCCCGGGATGGCGGGACTGTCATATGGTGATAGAATGGAGCGGCTGGGCTTGTATACTGTGGAATTTAGAAAGATGATAGGGGATCTTATTGAAACATATAAAATTATTAAGGGTTTGGACACACTAGAGGCAAGAAACGTGTTCCTGATGTTGGGGGAGTCCAGAACCAGGGGCCACAGTTTAAGAATAAGGGGTAGGCCATTTAGAACGGATATGAGGAAAAACGTTTTCACACAGAGAGTTGTGAGTCTGTGGAATTCTCTGCCTCAGAGGGTGGTGGAGCCAGGTTCTCTGGATGCTTTCAAGAGAGAGCTAGGCAGAGCTCTTAAAGATAGTGGAGTCAAGGTATATGGGGAGAAGGCAGGAACGGGGTATTGTTTGTGGATGATCAGCCATGATCACATTGAATGGCTGTGCTGGCTCGAAGGGCCGAATGGTCTACTCCTGCACCTATTGCCTATTGCCTATTTGGTGAGGGGAGAGAGAGAGGAGGACCAGGGTGTTGGGGGAGGGGGAGCAAGGTTTACCCATGTTCCCAACTCGCCGCACCAAACCCTCTCGGTGGGGAACCAGTAAGTGTGTATGTGTGTATATAAATTAATTCACGCTTAACGTTTAACCTTGGTTGATGGCTACAAGTTTTGTTTTGAATTTCTTTCATTTATTTTACTTAAGTTCTTTTTCGACTCATTAAATTTTGAGTTCATTAAATTTATAAAACTGACATTTCTTTATTTTTTCCCACGGCACGCAAAAATGTGCCAAATATATGATGTGGCCCTCATGCTGAAAAGTTTGGAGGCCTGTGCTTTAGAACATACAAACATATGAATTAGTACCAGGAGCCAGCCACAGCCTCTCAAGTTGTTCTGCCATTTAATAAGATCAAAGTACAAAGAACATAAAACAGTGCAGTTATAAAACCCACTGGGTCAGGATGCATCTCTGGAGAACACAGATAGGTGACGTTTAGGGTTGGGGCTAGGGTTACCAACTTTCTCACTCCCAAATAAGAGACAAAAGGTCAAAATACAGGACAAATTCCCGACGGCAATTCGTTGACCATTTCGGCTGTGGCTGGGTGAATATGGAGTTGGCCCAGGTGCTGGACTGCACACAAAGCCCAGCTGACGGGCCAGCTGAGATGTTTTGGCCCAGCACCCCATCCAACTCATGAACCGATGATTGGCCATGAGAAGGAGGGGAGGTGGAAGGTCCGAAGGTCGGACTGCTGGCCGGGCTGCCGACCATGGGCGAGGCGCTGCTGCTGCATTCCATGGGCTGCACTATGTCAGGACGGGTGTGGCGGGGCCAGACACAGCACTCCGACCCGACAGTCCCCTCAACCCGAATTGCAACAATAAAATATGGGACAAGGTCGGACCCATACAAGACAAGCCAATTTAGCCCAAAATACGGATATCCCAGCTAATACAGGACAGTTGGCAACCCTAGTTGGGGCTGTTCTTCAGACAGATTGTAGTGGGGGGGAGGGGGACAGGAAGAGACAAAGAGTCAAAGAGTCAAAAGAATTTATTGTCATGTGTCCCTGACAGGACAATGAAAATCTTTCTTTGCATAGCACAACAGAACATAGAAGGCATTGACTACAATTCTATACATAAATACACCCATGCAGGGAGATGAGTGTGTGGCTAGGGTGGTGTGGGTCCTTGATGATGCTGCCAGCCTTTTTGAGGCAGCGACTGTGATAAATCCCCTCGATGGAAGGAAGGTCAGAGCCGATGATGAACTGGGCAGTGTTTACTACTTTTTGGAGTCTTATCCTCTCCAGGGCGCTCAAGTTGCCGAACCAAGCCACGATGCAACCAGTCAGCAAGCTCTCTATTGTACACCTGTAGAAGTTAGAGAGAGTCCTCCTTGACAGACCAACTCTCCGTAATCTTCTCAGGAAGTAGAGGCGCTGATGAGCTTTCTTAATAATTGCATCTGTGTTCTCGGACCAGGAAAGATCTTCACAGATGTGCATGCCCAGGAATTTGAAGCTCTTGACCCTTTCAACCATCGACCCGTTGATATAAACAGGACTGTGGGTCCCCATCCTACTCCTTCCAAAGTCCACAATCAGTTCCTTGGTTTTGAGGGCTAGGTTGTTGTGCTGGCACCATATGGACAGTCGCTCGATCTCCCTTCTATACTCGGACTCATCCCCATCAGTGATACGTCCCACAACAGTGGTGTCGTCAACGAACTTGATGATGGAGTTCGCGCTATGACCGGCTATGCAGTCATGAGTATAGAGTGAGTACAGCAGGGGGCTGAACACACAGCCCTGAGGTGCTCCCGTGCTGATTGTTATCGAGTCTGCCACATTTCCACCAATACGAACAGACTGTGGTCTGTGGATGAGGAATTCGAGGATCCAATTGCAGAGGGATGCGCAAAGACCCAGTTTTGCGAGTTTGGTAACCAGCTTGGAGGGGATGATTGTGTTAAATGCCGAGCTGTAGTCAATAAATAGCAGTCTGACATATGAGTTTTTGTTGTCCAAGTGGACCAGAGCGGAGTGGAGGGCCAGCGAGATCGCGTCCACTGTTGATCTGTTGTGGCGGTAAGCGAACTGCAGTGGGTCCAGGTTTTTGTCGAGGTAGGAGTTGATTTGCGCCATGATCAACCTCTCGAAGCACTTCATCACCATAGGCGTTAGTGCCACAGGTTGATAGTCATTGAGGCACGTCACCTTGCTCTTCTTGGGCACCGGTATTATTGATGCCCTTTTAAAGCAGGTGGGAACCTCAGACCTCAGAAGTGACAGGTTGAAAATGTCCGTAAAAACTCCAGCCAGTTGGTCCGCACAGGTTTTTAGGACACGACCAGGTATGCCATCAGGTCCAGACGCTTTTCGAGGGTTCACCCCTCTGAAGGATTTCCTGACGTCGGCCTCTGTGACTGAGACTGAAATACCATCACAGCGAATAGGGGCTCAGGAAGGCACATCGGTGTTCTCCCTATCAAAGCGTGCATAAAATGCATTGAGCTCATCAGGGAGTGATGTATCGCCGACATCCGAGCTGCCTCCTGGTTTCGCCTTGTAAGAGGTGATTGCATTCAGTCCCCACCACAGCTGCCGAACATCTGTCTCATCCTCCAGCTTGGAGCAGAACTCCCTTTTGGCCTTTTTGATGGCCTTACCAAGGTCGTATCTGGACTTCTTGTAGACCACTTTGTCATCAGACATGAATGCCCGGTGTCTGGTCTTCAGAAGAGTGCGGATCTCACATTTCATCCAAGGTTCTGATTGGGAAACACTCGAAAGGTTTTTGTAGGGATGCAGTCCTCCACACATTTCTTTATGAAGTCTGTAACGACTGTGGTGTATTCATTCAAGTCCGTTGCCGAGTCCTTGAACATAGCCCAGTCTACAGACTCCAAACAGTCTTGTAGTTGTTCTTCTGCCCCCACCGACCAGCTCTGTACTGTCCTCACCTCTGGGGGAGCGTTCTTTAATTGCTGCCTGTAGGCAGGAAGAAGCAGCACCGCGGTATGGTCGGATTTACCGAAGTGAGGGCGAGGGATAGAGCGGCATCCTTGATGGTGGTGTAGCAGTGGTCGGGGGCGTTTGGTCTTCTAGTGCAGCAGGAGACATGTTGGTGGAAGTTAGGGAGTGATATCTTTAGGTTTGCCTTATTGACGTCCCCAGCAATGGTGGTAAATGCCTCGGGGTTAGACGTCTGGTGTTTGTTGACCACGGCGTGCAGCTCCTCCAGTGCCAGACGGACGTCTGCCTGGGGTGGGATGTAGACCGCGGTCAGGATGATGGAGGTGAATTCCCTCGGTAGGTAGAAGGGACGGCACTTCACCGCCAGACGTTTGAAATGTGGAGAGCAGGAGTTGGACAGGACTGCCACGTCTGAGCACAACGCAGAGTTGACCATGAGGCAGATGCCCCCTCCTCTCCCTTTCCCCGATGCCAGTGTACGGCCCATACGGTGGATGGAGAACCCTTCAGGCTGGACTGCTGAGTCTGGGGAGCTGGGGGTGAGCCATGTCTCTGTGAAACAGAACACAGAGCATTCCCTCAGCTCCCTTTGATAATGCAGCCTTGCCCTTAAGTCCTCCACTTTATTTTCAAGGGATTGTACATTGGCCAGTAGGATAGTAGGGAGAGGGGGCCGAAGTCCCCTGCGCTTCATTCAGAGCTGAAGTCCTGCCCGTCGGCCACGTTTCCGGACACAATGGAGGCTTCCCCTTTGTTTCCAGGTACTGTGTTTCCTGTACCTGCTGTTTCTGCGGACCAGCACTGGAACGGGAATTCCCTCACAGACGGCAGCTCCAGCTCCGTAATGAACGGGGGTTCCCTCAGAATCAGCAGCTCCAGTTTCATTTCTTCTGGGATATCCAGCCCGTCGGCTCTGGAGGTCATGCCGGGGTTTCCAGGTGCCGTACCTGGGTTCCTCAGTTGGGTCGGGAGTTTCACAGCCAGCGTGGGAAAATTTAAAGTCCGGTGCTCCCACAGCTGCGGGAGATCGCAACATTTCCAGCGCTTTCAGCTGCACAAGCAGCCTGTCAGAAACAGCGCCGATTACTGCCGTTTCCCTGATGCAGGTAAGTTGATAGAAGTTGTAGTTAAATCTTTTCTGTTCTGGTGCTCCGCAAAAGTCGCCGCAGGCAGGCGCCATCTTAAGCACATCAGAAAAGACGTGCAGGCAGGCCAAGGTTTGGCAAGTGATATACGGATACGGGTGAGGGGGGGTGGGGGATTGGCAGATGGTTGGTCAAAGACCAGAGATGAAAAGACAAAAAAGTGCAGAAGAAATATTGCAAATGTTCAACTTTTTAAAGAGGCCTCTGCATCGTTTGCTCTTTTCACCAGACAATCTGTTTCTTTGACAGATCTTGGAAATTTTCAACTACATTTAGGTAGTTCTGTTATATTATAGTGGTAGTGTTTCTAAGAAACCTCAAGTTGTAGAAGATCACAATATAAAAACATGTATCAATAGGGAAAAGGGGGGGGAAGGATGGGTTAGAAGCAAGAGAGTTTCAGACTCATAGTCATATAGGAAGACAACGGGCCCTTGGGCCCAACTTGCCCACACCGACCAACATGTTCCATCTACACTTGTCCCACTTGCCTGCGTATGGCCCACATCCCCCCCTAACCTGTCCTATCCATGTACCAGTCTTACAGTTTCTTTAATTTTGCAATAGTCCCTGCCTCAACTACCACCTCTGGCAGCTTGTTCCAAACACCCACCAGCCTTTGTGTGAAAACGTTACCTCTCAGATTCCAATTAAATCTTTTCTCCTTCGCCTTGAACCTATGTCCATTGCTCCTCGATTCCTACTCACTGGGCAAGAGACTCTGTACATCTACCCAATCTATTCCTCTCATGATTTTATACACCTCTATATGATCACCACTCATCCTTCTGTGCTCCAAGGAATAGTCCTCTGGTTCTTGATTCACAATAACAAATGTTTCCCACAGGATTTTAAAAAATAAAGTGTCAATCGAAGCGATTCGATTCTTCAGTTGAGTTTAGTTTATTGTCACATGCACTGAGGTACAGTGAAAAGTGTATGTTGCGTGCTAACCAGTCAGCAGAAAGACAATGCATGATTACAATCGAGCCATCCACAGCGTACATGATAAAGGGACTACTCGTGAATAATCTTTAGTGCAAGATAAGTCCAGTAAACTCCATTCAAAGATAGTCCAAGGGTCGCCAATAAGGTAGATAGTAGCTCAGGACTATTCTCTAGTTGTTGAAAGGATGGTTCAGTTGCCTGATCACAGCTGGAAAGGAACTGTCCCTGAGTCCAGAGGTGTGCGTTTTCATACTTCTATGCCTTTGGCCAGATGGGAGAGGGAAGGAAATGGAGTGGCCAGGATGCTACTTATCCTTGATTATGCTGCTGGCCTTGCCGAGGTAGTGTGAGATATAAATTTGATTTGATTTGATTTGATTTGATTTTATTGCTTGTCATTCGAACCTCAGAGAGGCTCGAACGAAACTCCGTTTCTACAACCAGAACAATTCATAAAAAACACACAAACAATTCAATTGACACAAACATCCATCACAGTGAATCTCCTCCTCACTGTGATGGAAGGCAAAGTCTTCTCTCTCCCCCGCACCATTTCTCTCCTGAGGTCGAAGCCCCAGACGTGCCAAGTCCCACGGCCCTGGAGGCCGCGCTGGGCCGGGTGATGTACGGCCCCGCTCTAGGCCCAAAGTCACAGCGTTGGAGCCCCCGGCGGGCGCTGGAATGTCCCGCTGGAATGTCCCGCTGGAATGTCCCGCGGACACCGAAGCCGCGCCGGGCGATGTACGGCCCCACTCCGGGTCGCTCCAACCCCGTGACACGGGCTGGAGAAGCTGTGTTGCGGGAGCTCCGGAGACCGGTCTCTCACCCGGACCCGCGAGCTCCCGATATCCCGACAGTCCACCCGGAGTCGGGAGTCGGGCCGCAGCGGCGAGCCACCACCGCTCCCCACGCGGAGTTCCGGAGCCCGGAGTCGGGCTGCAGCGGCGAGCCACCACCGCTCCCCACGTTCCGAGGCCGGCCAGCCCCACGATGGTGAGTCCGCAGCTCATCCCGGTCGGAGGCCGCTCCGCTGTGCTAGGCCCAAACGACAACGGAGACCCGACAGGGAAAAAAGTCGGGTCTCCCGTGCAGGGAAGAGATTTTAAAGTTCCCCCCCCCCCCCCCCCACCACCCCCCACACATACACAGTTAGGAACACGATACAAAAAAAAAGACGAACAACTACATTTAACTAGACAAAAAAAAAAAAAAAAAAGACAGACAGGCTGTAGGGGCCGCTGCAACGTGAGTCGCGCCCGCCCACAAATGTAGTCAATGGAAGAGAGGTTGGTTTGTGTGGTGGCCTGAGTTGCATCCACAATTCTCTGCAATTTCCTGTGGTCTTAGGTGGAGCTGTTCCCAAACCATGCTGTGATGAATCCTGATAAAATGCTTTCTACGGTACACCTGAAGATGTTGGTGAGTTGTTGGGGATATGGCGAACTTCCTACGCCTTCTAAGGAAGTAGAGGCGTCGGTGTGCTTTCTTGCCCATTGCTTCAATATGGGTGGTCCAGGAGAGGTTGCTGGTGATATTTACTCCTAGGTATTTGAAGTTCTCAACCATCTCTACTTCAGTACCATCAATGGGTATACGCTTCCTGAAGTCAATTTTACTTCGGAGTCACGTGAGTGACTTTGTGAAGACCCCGCCAGGCACGCATGCGCGACATATCGTCGACCGCATGCGAGCGACAGGCAGGGAGGAGCGTTGCTCCTCTACTGCAAGGACCTGCAGGTAAGTAAAAAAACTAACCTGCAGTCTTTATCTTCCAGGTGGCCCTGTCGCAGGGTCTCGAGGCCGCCTTGGATCTGACTCCTGCGGCAGTCAGCGGCGGCTCCAATAGTTCCTGAATTCTCTGGGTTGGGTCGTACCTCCACCACACCACCAAGACAGCTGTTTGGGGAGGATCTGCCCAAGCAGGTCAAAGAACTTGATGAGGAAGCCAAAAGGGGCTGATGAAACCACCAGCATCGGCAAGGGTGCAGAAGACAGCCTTATCCTTCCTCCAAACCTCGGGGCCATCAAGAACACATCTGCACCAGCTCCCCAACAGCAGAAGCCTTGTTAGGGCAGAGCCAGCATAGACTACCTCACCATGCACCAGCTGCAAGAACAGGGATTTACCGAGGCGATCGAGCAGCACCCAGCAAAGACGGAATACCAGAAACCAGAACGTCAGGTCCGCCGGTAACCATGGAGGTAAGGGGGTCTGGTTCTCTTGGAAGTGCTGCATGCGTAACCTCACATGTAGGAGGGAGGTTACATACATTCTGGGACTCTGTTTGTCACTATCCAGGGAACAGAGCAATAGACATAATAGACGCATGTAACAGCCTTGCTTGCGCCAGGGAACCGACTTTAGACATGCTGCTAAGCTATTGGTAAATTGGAGCTACATTCCAGCCACATAATTGGGCCATTACGCTATCAAAGCTTGGGTGAAAAAGCAAAATCTCGGCATTTAAAGCGAATGCTGGACAATTACGAGCTTATGCAGCTGCCAATCGAAGCATAATTGAGGTACAATTGTGGATTAGCAATGGTTGTGATTGTTAAATCCCATCATTACATCAAACCCATTAGTCACGTTACAAACCGACGCAAGCTCCAAGGGCTGGGGAACTACTGACACCATTCCAGTTGGGGTGGTAGATGGGATTTGCATGAGTCTACTTCTTTTCAATCACAAGGAATAAACTGTTTAGAAACGCTGGGAGCATGTCAAGGGCTGCGCGTTAATGCACTAATCTGCAGCATACGTATGTTCGTCTTCAAAATAATACCACTGAGGTGGCATATTAAACCTTATGGGTGGTGTCAAGTTAATATCTTGGGATGAATTGGAAACATTAATTTGGCTCTGGTGGATTGAAAGAAATTTGGGTTCAACTATGTACCTAATGGAAAAGCTCAATATAGTGGCGGACACCAGGTCACAAGTATTAATAACGACATCAAGTAGATTTGAACCTCCAAATATCTGCTAAAATTATAGCCTAATATGGAACATCAGATATCGACCTCTTTGCGTCCAGGTTGAGCCATTGGATACCAACATATGTCTCTTGAGAACCAGATCCTGGGGCAGTGGCGATGGACGCGTTCTCGCTACATTGGGGGGGAAATGCGGGGTTTCTATGCTTTCCCCATTCTGCTTCATCAGACAGGTGCTGCAGGATATGCAACCAGGCTCTGCAACATAAAGGACCATGGACGTCAAACAGCATCGTGAGAGAGAGTCCAGTAGGAAGCAGTACCTCGCCTACATAAGGATATGGGAGGTTTCTGTAGTCAGACCTAGACCATCTACATATCTGCTATACTCTCCAAGGTGCTGGAATACTCACGGGTCGTCATTATGATGAGTCCCTCAGTTACAGTGCTGTATACAGTGCCAGGAGTGCATTGTCATCCTATCGCAAGATTGGAGTGGGATCTCACCAGCTGGTGTCCAAACTATGAGGGGTATGGTCTATCCATCCCTCCCCGAACATGATATTATATTACCTGAGATTGGAGGTGGTGTTGACCCTCCTCAGGAGCTGGTCGCCTATGATGGACTTACTCACCTTCAAAGTGGTTATGGTAATGGCACTAAACACAGCACAACGGGTCATGACTCTACAGGAATTAAACCTGGATAGAATGACCGGACCATAATAAAGTAACTTCTTTATAGAAGAGTTGCTTAAACTACACAGACCTGGGACTACAGGTCTGAAAATGGGCATCAGGTATATGGAGACGGGTCTGTTTCAGCCATGGAAACCCACGTCACAGGGTGATCATGCAGACTATCTCCAGATGACTCAAGGTGGTATTCGGTGCAGCAGGTAAGACACTAACATTTTAAATGTCATTCTACCAGGGCTGCATCCACATCAGTGGCAAGGACCATGGCGGTGTTCATGGATCATGGCCTCGCAATAGCGAGCTGGGCCAGTGAATCTACATTTCAGCGGTTTTATAACTGACTTATAACCGTTCCTGCAACGTTGGTGGATTCAGTTTCAGTGCTGTTCCCTAAACGTTTGTCCCCGAGTTCAGGGGGTTATTGTTGTATTAACAAATGTTATTATTTTTCAGCTTGTTCAAGTCTGAAATACGTTAACATACTTCCTCCATCAGAATTACGGTGGTGTGTGAGCATGGGCGTGGTCCAGGGCATATAATCACAGAGCTTTGAAATCTTCACGAAGTCACTCACGTGACTCCGAAGTAAAATAGTAAGATTAAACAAGAACTTACCAGTTTGAAGTTTGATCTTTATTTTATGAGGAGTTGTGATGAGGGATTTTGTGCCCTCCGCTCCCAACCCTCTATCATAAGTTCAACTTGTATAGTCAAGTTTTAATCTTACTATCTTTAGTCTTGTGATCTGTGATTCCACACCGCTGCTTTGAAGAATGTCGCGCATGCATGCCTGGCGGGGTCTTCACGAAATCCCTCATCGCAACTCCTCATAAAATAAAGATCAAACTTCAAACTGGTAAGTTCTTGTTTAATCTTACTATTACTATCTCCTTTGTTTTGCTGACATTGAGGGATAAGTTTTTGTCTTGACACTAGCACACGAGGTTCTCGATCTCCTTCCTTTACGCCGTCTCATCATTATTTGATATTCGGCCCACAATAGTGGTGTTGTCTGCGAATTTGTAAATTGAATTAGATTTGTACATCTGTGGGAGTACAAGGAGTAAAGAAGGAGGCTGAGAAGGCGGAACACCAGTATTGAGGATTATCATAAAGGATGATTTAGCCCCTATCCTCGCTGATTAGTTTAGAGATACAGAGAGAAACAGGCCCTTCGGCCCACTGAGTCCGCAATGACCTGCGATCCCCACACATTAACACCATCCTACACACACTGGGGCCAATTTACATTTATACCAAGCCAATTAACCTACAAACGTGTAAGTGTTTGAAGTGTGGGAGGAAACTGAAGATCTTGGTGAAAACACACACAGTCATGGGGATACAGTACAAACTCCATGCAGATAGAACCCAGGTCTCTGACACTGTAAGCCCTTGTAAGGCAGCAACTCTTCCGCTGCACCACTATGCTGCCCACAATTGGGGTCTTGGAAGGTTGGAAGGTCATAATTGTAGGTCAGGAAGTTGAAGATCCAGTTGCAGAGATGAGTGCTGACTCCAAGTCCCCTGAGTTTAGTGATGAGCTTGTCAATGTTAATGGCCACCCGCAGTGAAACTGACAGATCATGAGACTATCTTGAGACAATGGTGTCTGATTATTACAGTAAGATGGGGGGGAAGGAGGTGGAGGTTGGATAGAAACACTTTCTTTTCACTAGACTTTTTTTCCAAGAGATTTATCTTCTGCTTGTCAATTCCCAAAATGTTTTTGTTGTTCTCTAATTCCCGATAGAAATCACATTATAACCAATTTGACCCATGTAATAATGAACATTTGTGAATTGGAGGGGGTTTCTCAGCAATCTGTTAGTGTCATGCAATTAACTTTTATTTATAATTTCACAATTATTTAGTGACTTGAATTTTAATTCTCCGGTTGTGCTGGTGGCATTTGAACTCTCATGTCTGCTACAGTAATCCAGAACGCTAACTGACAGTAACTTAACCATTACACTACTATACAATGCCCCTCATCCTTGCCCTGCCTGATCACAGATCTCAATATAACCTCAGATACATCGTTTGTGCCAGTGATTTCAGAATTTTCAACAAAATTATAATTTCAGTATCCACCCGTGCAAGCAAAAAAGGTGTCAGTTTAATATATCAACAAAAGCTTAGCTGAAGTAAATTGCAGTACTTGCATTAAATGAAATTTCTTGGGAATTGACAGAGTGGAACAATTTTCAGTCTTTAGTTACCAATCTTCCTTAAGTTTAGTCAAAACTTGTCATGACTTTGAACTCCTCTGCTAACTGAATCCTTAACCTTCTCTGGTTTAAGGTGAGCCTCGCTAGTCTTTCCAGTTGAATCTTAGTAAGACTTCCCCCAGACTTCTCAAAAGTAGTTTAGAACATACACAAGCTTTATTAGTTTACTGCGTTTATACTGAACATTAGCTGCCATCAGCAGCATTCCCTCATTACTGAGGGTGTGCAGAATGAAGTCAGCACAGACATATTGTTGGTTTGACTTTTCATTGGTCATCATTGCAACCAATGAACTTGGGCACAGACACTAATAAATTCAGAATTCCAGGTGGCAATCTTTCACCTGAAACCTAACCTTAGGTATATTGGTAAATTAATCAAAATGACTGCAAACCAGATCAGTCCATAAGTAGTTCTGAGTTTTTGTCAAAGAGAGTAACCATTTTCCTTCTGAACTCACTAACATTATTCAAAATTCAATTGGCCTTAGAGTTTTCTTTTGAAATGTTAAATTAGTGGAAAAGGAACTATTTTAAGAGATTGCTCTCCACAGAGTGCCAACTTTAATATGTCACTTCTATTTTCCAGAGGTGGTAATTTGTTGGCTGGTGTTTGCTGATTA
Source organism: Raja brachyura (assembly GCA_963514005.1). Next base: position 30,011,535 of record OY740782.1, on the reverse strand, counting down.
CCACGGCTCACTTGACCTGGCATTTTCAAGTTTCATGGTTTTAGTTTAGTTTAGTTTTGAGATACTGCGTAGAATCAGGCCCTTTGGCCCATCGAGTCAGTGCTGACCAGCGATCACCCCGTATACTGGCACTATCCTACACACGAGGAATAATTTACAATTTTACCTGTACATCTTTGGAGTGTGGGAGGAAACAGGTGCACCCAGAGAAAACCCATGTGGTCACAGGGAGAACAGACAAACTCTGTACAGACAGCACCCATAGTCAGGATCGACTATGTCAGGCAGCAATTCTATCACTGCTCCACTGTGCTGAATGTAGCTGAAAAAAACAATGTAGCTGAAAACAATTAATCCAAGATATAAGCACGGAAGTTTTATTTCTGACTTACACCCTTCGAGCCAGCACCGCCATTCAATGTGATCATGGCTGATCATCCCCAATCAGTACCCCTTTCCTGTCTTTTTCCCATATCCACTGACTCCGCTATCTTTTAGAGCCCTATCCAGCTCCATCCAGAGAACCTGCCTCCACCGCTCTCTGAGGCAGAGAATTCCACAGACTCACAACTCCTTGTGAGAAAAAGTGTTTCCTCGTCTCCGTTCTAAATGGCTTACCCCTTATTCTTCAACTGTGGCCCCTGGTTCTGGACTCCCCCAACATCGGGAACATGTTTTCTGCCTCCAGCGTGTCCAAGCCCTTCACAATCTTATATGTTTCAATAAGATCCCCTCTCATCCTTCTAAACTCCAGAGTATACAAGCCCAACTGCTCCATTCTCTCAGCATATGACAGTCCCGCCATCCCGGGAATTAACCTTGTAAACCTATGCTGCACTCCCTCAATAGCAAGAATGTCCTTCCCCAAATTAGGGGACCAAAACTGCACAGATATGATAGGAAATTCCTGCCAAATGATTGAATTTGTGTAATTTTCTACATAAGCACTGTCATCACAATTTAAAATGTTTTAAATATTTAAAATATATAATTTTGCTAAAGTTATTACAATAACTAAATATGTAAATGGTTCAACATGCTGTTATTTTCCATATCGGATTTCTCATAAATACTGAACTAGGTTCTTAATAAAAATAATTTTATGGCAGAACATTACACTGTTATAATAGTAAAATTGCATTCTTCATTTCAGTTTAGTTTATTTTGTTTAGAGATACAGCGTGGAAACATGCCCTTTGGCCTACCGCGTCCCTGCCGACCAACAATCCCTGCACATTAACACCATCCTACACCCACTAGGGACAATTTTTACATTTACCAAGGAAATTAACCTACAAACCTGTAGTCTTTGGAGTGTGGGAGGAAACCGAAGAACTTGGAGAAAACCCACGTAGGTCACAGGGAGAACGTACAAACTCCGTACAGAATCCAGCGCTGCATTCGCTGGAAGGCAGCAACTCTACTGCTGAGCCATCGTGACCGCTGAACTAAACTAATATTATTCAATTAACACAAAATAATTAAGTGTTTTAAAGCACCATTAGATTGTCTAAAGATTTTTAGATTTGGGATTATGAAGTAAGGTTAAGTGTAAGCCTAAAACATATCTTCATCATAGAAGCAGTGTAATTTCAGTTGCAATTTGTTGAAGTCAGCAGCGCATATTGATCGTATATTCTTTTACTTGCTCGGTAGAATTTCATTATTACTAAAGCTAAGGGATGGGACTTCAATGTAAGTTTGCATCTGACAGTATTACATTGAGAGACAGAGTACAGGAAGGAGATAGAGAACTTAGGAACATGGTGTCAGGACAATAATCTCTCGCTCAATATCAGCAAGATGAAGGAGCTAGTTATTGACTTTAGGAAGCATGGTGGAGTACATGCACCAGTCAGCTTCAATGGTGCCATAGTGAAAATGGTCAAGAGCTTCAAGTTTCTTAACGTAAAATTTACCAACAATCTGTTGTGGACCAACCACATTGAAGCAAGAACCAAGAAGACACACCAATGCCTCTATTTGCTTAGAAAACTGAGGAAATTTGCCATGCTTCCGACAGCAACCTTCTACACATGTATCATAGAAAACATACTGTTGGGTTGCATCTCAGTTTGGTTTGGGGAAAACTCTGCCCCAGACCACAAGAAATTGCAGATGTTCTGGATATAGTCCATTCCATCACACAGATCAGACTTTCTACCAATGACTCTAACTGCACTTCATACTCCCTCGGAACAGCAACCAACATAATCAAAGACTTGTCTCATCCCAGTCATTACTTCTTTTCCCCACTCCCATCATGCAGAAGGTACGGAAGTTTGAAAGCGCACACCACCTGTGTCTGGAACAGCTTCTCCCCCTCTGTTATTGGGCTTTGGAATGATCTTTCCATAAGCTAGGGTCTGATTCAAGTCTACCCCAATGCAAACTTTGGACTCCTTCCCTGGTTTTGCCGCTCTACAATGCTGAGAAATGTATTCTGTATTCTGTATCTTTCCCTTTCCTTTGCCTATTGTACTGAGTTTCGCTCAATTGTATTTATGTATAGTATTGTCTGATTTGATTGCATAGCATGCGAAACAAAGCTTTTCTCTGTACCTTGGTGCATGTGACGAAAGTCAATCTACACAACCAAAAAGGACTACATCCAATCTTACACAATAACCTGCTTTAAAGAAAAACAAGGGTTACACAAAAAGCTGGAGAAACTCAGCGGGTGCAGCAGCATCTAAGGAGCAAAGGAGATAGGCGACGTTTCGGGTCGAGACCCTTCTTCAGGGATCAGGGAAGCGAGAGATATAGACAGTGATGTGGAGAGATAAAGAACAATGAATGAAAGATATGCAAAAAAGTATTGATGATAAAGGAAACAGGCCATTGTAAGCTGTTTGCAGTGTGAAAATGAAAAGCTAGTGCGACTTGGGTGGGGGAGAGATAGAGAGAGAAGGAATGTCAGGGCCCGAGGGCTGAGGGAGAGGTGGGAAAGGGAGGAGGCAGTCTGGGTTAACAGAATTGAGAAAATTCAATGTTTAAGCCCAGGGGATGCAGACTCCCCAAGCGGAATATGAGGTCCTGTTCCTCCAACTTGCAGTGTTACTCACTCTGGCCGTGGAGGACGCCCAGGACCGAGAGGTCGGATACGGAATGGGAGGGGGAGTTGAAGTGCTGAGCCACCGGGAGGTCGGGTTGGTTATTGCGGACCGAGAGGAGGTGTTCGGCGAAACGATCGGCCAGCCTCCGCTTGGTCTCACCGATGTAGATCAGCTGGCATCTGGAGCAACGGATGCAGTAGATGAGGTTGGAGGAGGTGCAGATGAACCTCTGTCGGACTTGGAAGGACTGCTTGGGTCTCTGAAAGGAGTGGATGGGGGAGGTGAAGGGACAAGTGTAGCATCTCTTGCGGTTGCAAGGGAAAGTGCCCGGGGAAGGGGTGGAGCGGGAGGGAAGGGAAGAATTGACAAGGGAGTTGCGGAGGGAGCGGTCTTTGCAGAAGGCAGACACGGGGGGAGATGGGAAGATGTGGCGAGTGGAGGGGTCACGCTGGAGGTGACGAAACTGGCGGAGGACTATCTGTTGTATGCGCTGGCTGGTGGGGTGAAAGGTGAGGACCAGGGGGACTCTGCCCTTGTTGTGAGTGGGGGAATGGGGAGAGAGGGCAGTGTTGCGGGGTATGGAGGAGACCCTGATGCGAGCCTCATCTATAGAGGGGAGGGGAAATCCCGTTCTCTGAAGAACGAGAACATTTGTGATGACCTGGTGTGGAACACCTCATCCTGTGTGCAGATGCGGCGTAGACGGAGGAATTGGGAATAGGGAATGGAGTCCTTACAGGAAGCAGGGTGGGAGGAAGAGTAGTCCAGGTAGCTGTGGGAGTCAGTTGGTTTGTAGTGGATGTCGGTCAGGAGTGTATCACCTCAAATAGAGATGGTGAGGTCAAGGAATGGTAGGGAAATGTCGGAAATGGTCCAAGTGTATTTGAGTGTCGGATGGAAGTTGGTGGTGAAATGGATGAAGTCAGTCAGTTGTGTGTGGGTGCAGGAGGTGACACCAAAGCAGTCATCAATGTAACGGAGGTAAAGGTCGGGGGTGGGGCCCTGGTACGCCGAGAACAAAGATTGTTCAACGTGCCCGACAAAGAGGCAGGTGTAGCTAGGGCCCATGCGTGTGCCCATAGCTATGCCTTGTGTTTGGAGGAAATGGGAGGAGTCAAAAGAGAAGTTATTGAGGGTAAGGACCAACTCCACTAGGCGAAGGAGGGTGTCAGTGGATGGGTATGGGTTGCTCCTCTGGTCGAGGAAGAACCGGAGGGCTTTGAGACCATCCTGGTGGGGGATGCAGGAGTATAGTGACTGGACGTCCATGGTGAAGATGAGAGGATGGGGGCCTGGGGAATGGAATGCGTGGAGCCGACGGAGAGTGTCTGAGGTGTCTTGAACATAGGTGGGGAGGGATTTAACAAAGGGGGATAGGATTGAGTCAAGGTATGTGGGCATGTGTTCAGTGGGGCACGAACAGTCAGAGACAATGGGTCTGCCGGGGCAGTCGGGTTTGTGGATTTGTGGGTTTGTGGAAAAACAAACCTTTTTTTTCCACTTTAGTTACTGCTTAACTTGACAGGCATAGAAATGTCAAGTATCAAAGATTTAGTTGATCAAACATACTTTGTTCTGCAGAATCTCAGTTGATGACATTTTATGAGAGGTCTGACTGCGATAGCTTGACCCTCTGCACTTTGCAAGTGCATGTGGAAAGGTGCCAAGTAATCAGAACCACATGAGGACCTCAAGCAACCTGTGAAACATAAGTGTTCCAGGAAAATAATATATCAGTTAGGAGGACATATGCTTTTGTATACCCGGTCCAAGAATGTAATGCTCATTTTTTTTCCTGGAGGCAACTGCTGGAGGGAGGCTGGAAAATGTCACAGGATGGTTTTGTAATCAAAAGGTGGTAACACAATGAGTCTTTCATGTTATTGTCGTTACGATACAACATGTATATTACACTGTTGGATACACCTTGTCTCTGTTTCCTTTTTTGATGGGACAAACAGCTGTTCAGTATATTCATGGTGCTCCTCCATTTCAATATAGTTCATAAGTACTGAATTCTGTTCTTTTTAATGTGCTTTTAGATGGTTACAACTAACCTCTTGTGTCTGTTACTAACTTCTGCTGCCTTTGTCCAGCAAAAACTTCTGAGAATCCAAAGAGAACAACTTTCAATCCATCTTGCAATACATGTGATGAATTATTGCAAAATATTATTTTGCTTATCGAGGATTTTTTAATGGTATAATAGGAAGAGGATTAACAACTGCTTTAGTCACCGAGACGGGTCACTTATTTTCCAAATGGGAACTTGAAACTAATGGTAGACACAAAATTCTGGAGTAACTCAGCGGGGTAGGCAGCATCTCTGGAGAGAAGGAATGGGTGATGTTTCGAGTCGAGACCCTTCTTCAGACCGATGTCTGGATGAGTGGGCGGGAAAGAGATAGAGTATAGTCGGAGACAGTGAGACTGGTGGGAGATCTGGGAAGGTGGCGGGGATGGAGAGAGAGGGAAAGCAAGGGCTATTTAAAGTTAGAGAAGTCAATGTTAATACCGCTGGGGTGTAAGCTACCCAAGCAAAATATGAGGTGTTGTTCCTCCAATTTGCGCTGGGCCTCACTGACAATGGAGGAGGTCCAGGGCAGAAAGGTCAGATTGGGAATAGGAGGAGGTTCTTTACCAATGGTTCTTTATAAACCATGGAAGTTCTTTGGTTTATATATCTTCCTGGCCTCACCCCCATTCCTCAATTTCCATATGTTCTTAATCTCCTCTCTCTTTTTACCCCAATACTGTACATACAATATACTATGGGTGTTTTGAAATTCCGTCAGTAAACTTATCTCTCTTACTTTATGGACTTACCAACCGTTACCCAGAAATAGAGCCCTGGCCGATAAATATGCCATGTAGGAGTAACATCAAAGATTTTTGAGGATAGATTGTAACATCTTTATATTGATTGGCACTGCAGAGACAAATAGTGCTTATAACGCCAGTGGCTACAGATGAATTCCTTGGCAAAAAGTCCCAAAATCATCATCATTTGCAATTTGTTAACTTTGTGATAACAGAGGTTCTATAGTTCTACTGGTCCATCAATCAATTTTTCAGTTTGGTATTTTTTAGCTCTTTGGCGTTATTCTTTTTGTTCTTCGTTGATGTAGTAAGCATTTGCTGCACAGTTGCCATTATTTCAACATGTTGAAAATCCAACGGCGACCAGAACAAGGTACGACTCTTTAGGCGACTGCTCATGACCATACAGGCTTCAGCCCACGACATGTCGCCGGGGTGTCGCCTGTATGGTCGTGAGTAGTCTCCTCAGTCGCCCAAAGAGTCGTAGCGTATTTCTGGTCGCCGCTAGATTTTCAACATGTTGAAAATTTTCGGCGACCTGCAACGACCTATGACGGGTGCCAACAATCGCGGCAAAAGTTGCATCAGAGGGATAGGCCCATTAGGTTCTTTCAAATGTTAGGGCAAGATACTTCCAGGGAATTCCTCAAATAGAAAGCTATAAAAAGCAATGGATTAGGAGTTCTAATTGAAATCACAGAAGTATGTTACAGAACCCCTTGCAGCGAATTACACATCTGATTCAGGGTTTATAATGCTGAATGATATATTGTAACAAAATGGATAGGTCAAATCGACCCAAAAGAAAGACCTCTCAGTAACAAAAGGACAATATGGTGGTACAGTTGGTAGAGCCGTTACCCTACAATGCCAGAGTAGATTTTGCATGTTCTTCTTGAGACCATGTGGGTTTCCTCCGGGTGCTTCAGTTTCTTCCCACATCCCAAAGGTGAACGGGTTAATAGGTTAATTGGCCCATGTAAGTTGCCCCTTGTGTGTAGTGATAGATGAGAAAGTAGGATAATATAGAACTAATGTGAACATGTGACTGATGATCAGCATAGACTTGACTTACTGAAAGGCCTGTTTCCATGCTGTCTCTTTCAATCAATTAATCAATCATTCACAACTTTGAAGATAACCTGCATCCTCACAATAGAAGAGGACAAACGTTGACACACCAAATGTTGTATGTCTGAATAAGCAATGTACTGGGGGGTCCAGAAGGACAGCATGGAGGCACAGCGGTAGAGCTACTGCCTTACAGCACCAGAGATCCTGGTTTGATCCAGATTACGAGTGCTCGTCTGTACAGAATTTGTACGTTCTCCCCATGATCTGCGTGTGTTTTCTCCGTGATCTTTGCATTCCTGCTGCACGAAAGATGTAGTTTGTAGGTTAATTGGCTTGGTATAAATGTAAAATTTTCCCCCGGGTGTGTAGGGTAGTGTTAATGTGTGGGAATCGTTGGTCGGTGTGGACTCGGAAGGTCCTGTTTCTTTGCTGTATCTCTAAACTAAACTAATCACAAACATGATGTAACATGATGTCAACATGTTCCAAGGGAGTTCTTCAGAGTAAGCTCCAATCTGAAAGACAGTATTTCCAACAAAACAGTGCATCCTAGATACTAATCTGTAGTTAGGCCATGGATTAGGTCTCTGGAGTGTCTGAGAAACCTTAATCCTTTGATTCAGAGAAATGTTCCAACTGACCCACAACCTGCCAGGTAGTCCTGCAGATTTAATCCAATGCCAATAAGATCTGATTTGATTTAAAGGTTGTGACACTTTAGTTAGACATTCACAGTTATGCCAATACAACAGCAAAGAGCAATGACCTACCCCAAAGCACAATGAATGTTAGGTCATACCATGGTTCCATACAGTAAATTATGATTTGTGACAACAATTAAGGAGTGATTAATTAATCAATGATTAAACTCGACAGTTTTTGCTGAAAGGCATACCGACTGCATCAGTGTGATATGTTCGAGCCCTGTGGGGATTCTATCTGAGTGCGATAAAATATAATAGTTAGCTTTGTTACAATATGCTAGATTTCTTTTCCATTTTGTGGCTGTTCATAAAGGTTTTCCAGAGACTAAATAGAAACAACATACAGATGGCAGAGCCCAATAATTCCATGTGCACCAATCAAGAGTCCAGATAGGAACAATAGATTAACATGTGGACATTGGGAATCCACTAGGTGAGCAATAAAAACAAATTGATATCCACAGTGATTCCCCAGACATTGGAATCTTGAACAAAAAAGAAATCCACATCCGATTATAGTTTCAAGATGATGCAAAATCCGCTTAGCAAAAAACATAGATTTATATAGAAAGATATTCCAAAGTGCTTCACAATGTTTCAATAGTAATAAATGCTGAGCCAAAGGCTCAGAAATTCCTTCATACACCACAAAAAAATTTAGTGCTCTGAGGCTGTAAATTGGCTTAAATTATTATGAATGTTTAGTGTTTTCTGAGTCATTCGTAACTGTCACTGTATGTCATGTTGTTACTTGTGGGTGGAGCACCAAGGCAAATTCCTTGTATGTGAATACTTGGCCAATAAACTTACTTACTTATTTTCCTCCACTAAGACCTGTGACCTCCTGCAATGTCAACTACAGGCTCATACTTGCATGGGCTGCTCTGCTCATGGAAGTCAGAGTCACAGTTTTTTTAGATTTCCTAGTCTCAGGATAATTCCAGCCTGTTACTGTTGATCTCTGCCACATTTCACTAGGTTCTGCCCAGTGATTAGGAATGTCACCCTAAATCTACAGTCAGGGAGAGAAGACTCCAAGTAAGGAAGCATGTTGAGCACAGAGATTTACCTTCATTGCTGGTTTTTTTTTCCAAAGTGCAGGCATTCATATAGGGGTGGCAGGGTGGCGCAGCAGTAAAGTTGCTGCCTTGCAGCGCTTGCAACGCCCGAGACACAGGTTCAATCCTGACTATGGGTGCTACAGAGTTTGTACATTCTTCCTTTGACTGTGTGGCTTTTCTCAGAGATCTTTCTTGGTTCTTCTTGGTTTCTTGGTCCTCCAAAATATTCCAAATGAAATTTAAACTGGAGGTGGAGGAGGGAGGACTTAAGCCAGAAAGGGTTTTTGGGAAGAAAGAGCTACCTTAAATTTAGTTGTATCTGGTTGCGTAAATATAGTAGGGTGGAGATTGTTCCATGCTTTAATTGTGCGGCGGAAGAACGAATTGCTGTACACATCTGTCTTGGTAGCTGGAATCACAAATTGGATCGAATGCCCTCGTCTGCTCCTAATTGGTTTGGGGTTTGGTGTAGGTCTTGTAATCTATGTCGAGCTGACCATTTAACATTTTGTATAAACAGGTCAAACGGTGAGCTTCACGTCTGTCCTGGAGAGGGTTCCACCCCAGAGAATTCAGAAGTTTGGTAACACTTGCTTTTCTCTCATAGGTGTTAGTAACAAATCGAGCTGCCTGTCTTTGGACACGTTCGATGGAATAAATATTTTTATTAATGTATTTCTTCCAACACTCCAAAGACATACAGGTTTGTAGGTTAATTGGCTTGGGTTTGTATACTTGGTATAAGTTTAAATTGTCCCTAGTGTATGTAGACTTGTGTTAATGTGCAGGAATCTCTGGTCGGTGCGGACTCGGTGAGCTGAAGGGCCTATTCCACGCAGTATCTCTAAGCTAAAAAGGAAAAAATATACTTCTTAATAATACTTCTTTCAGTGAATTTCCTGGTAACCTATAGCCAGAAGCACTTGGCTGTAACCTTGATGACGTTTCCACAAGCCCCTTGCACAGAGCGCATGCCTCGCTATTCTTCATCTCAATCCATCTTTTTCTGATACTTTGGGAACTCTCTCCCAACCGCTGCCTGACCCACTGAGTCTTTTTTACTAAAGTTCCTGATCCTCTCTGTAGGAGCCATTCTTGCTTAGGCTAGTTACTGTTAGCATATTTTATTATTTTGTCTAGAAATTTCTTGCAGAATTATTTTGTACGCTTGGGGTTGGCTTTTGATACGTAGATGGCGTGACATACGTCGGATCAGGCAAGCAAAACCACAGGGAGTGGTAAAATCGACTGGAGCCAGTACAGGAGAAGGAGTTCAACAAGGAACTGCAGATGCGGGAAAATCGAAAGTAGACAAAAGTGCTGGAGAAACTCAGCGGGTGTGGCAGCATCTATGGAGCGAAGGAAATAGGCAACGTGAAGAAGGGTTTTGGCCTGAAACGTTGCCTATTTCCTTCGCTCCATAGATGCTGCTGCACCCGCTGAGTTTCTCCAGCACTTTTGTCTACAGGAGAAGGAGTACTGTTTTTACCAGTTCAGATAGTAAGAACGGAAAGCTACAATTTGTACAAGAATAAGAGGATCTGGTATGTTTACTTATTTGTCTGTACAACTACTTCAATACAAATCAATGAAACTGGAAAGACTGACTCGAGGGTCCGTTTTTGTTATCGACTGCGTAAATTCCACTCTTCCCTGCCTGTGTAGAAACGGAAATAATAAGTTGGACATTGGAAAAGATTAAAATTGCCATTACATTCTCAGTTGTTCCACTAGATCTTCTCTGGACCCTATCTGATATCTTCACAAACCTCGACAATAGGACAAAGGACAAAGGACATTTATTGTATCATACACCAATTGGTGTAGTGAAATTTGACTTGCCATGCAGCACACAAATAAAGATATAACAATGAACATAAAAACATCCCCCCACAATGGTTCCCACTGTGGGGGAAGGCACAAAGTCCAGTCCCCATCCCCATGTCCACCCATAGTCAGGCCTATTGAGCCCTCCGCAGTCGGCGCTACGGCGGCCCAATGTTTTAAGCCTTCTCGCCGGGTGTTGGTGTTCCGGCATCGGGAGAATCCTCACAGCGGCTTGGCACGCCTGGAACGGCTGCTTCCTTACCGGAGTCCGTGGCTTCCGAAGCTGACAAGGCCGCCCTGGATGGAGCTCCACAACTGGTGATCTGGCTGAGAGATCCCAGGCTCCCGATGTTAAAGTTCAGCGCTGCCGCCCGCAGCTGGCCGCCCCACAGACCCGCAGCTCCGCGATGTTCACCTGTGGTCTCAGCATTCTGCAGCTCCAGCGCGGCGACCCAGGCAAGGTATCGCCCGCTCCGCTCCCCGATGGTGCTCCAGCACCAATAGAATTGACCACCACAATCTAATTGTAATCACACCAGTGTTTTGTTATGCTTTTTACAGTCATTTATAAAGCCCAGGATTGTGCACGTAGGAGGTTCATGTAGCTATCAAACACCTTTAAAACCCCATGTGCACATCAACTGGTCACCTCATGAAAAAGCTTGTTCCTCCGTCATTATGATTTGCCTTTAACAAGTTGGTGCTGGCTTTGTTAATCCATTCATGTTCAAAGATTTAAATTTCTTCCTGATTATCACTTCTATTTTTTTCCCACCAATATGATTACATCACCTGGCCTTGTTGCTGGATATACCTTTGCACCCTTCAGAAAACAAGGATGATCTTCTGCCATCCTCCTTCCACCTGGAGGTCTGATTACTTATAACGAGGTCTGATCATTTATTTATTGTAAATGCGCCAAGGCCTTCCAGTACCCTCGCATTCCCAATTTTTAATCAATCTCATATCTAAACAACCTTGTTTTTATTTTATTTTTTTTGCCATCTTTGGCCTTTATGAGAACCTGAGCAGATTTTGACTCTGGCAGATCCAAAGCAAAATAAACAAACACTTAACATGCTATCCAGAAGACAAAGGCAGCTCAATACTGTACAGGACTCCTAGCTGTACTCACATTGACAGTTTTAAACTACAACCATTTGACTGAGGGACAAGGTTGCTACCAAGTGATTCATGCTGCCATTTTTGTGCAGCATGTATCTGATTATTGCTTGGCACAAAAAAAAAACATTGCCATGGTAACAATACAATGTACTCTGGGGAAAGGCAGGCATGTCTGCAGATCTTTAATGTTCATGAGCTGTATTTTCCATCTGATTCTGCTCCAACCTGTGTGGTGTTGGGCGCCTAGCAAACAAGTTATGTAAATAAGTAAAGTATAAAAAGCTTACTTTTGAAACCCACTGGTACAAATTATTGACATATTTTGCTGTAGAGTTTAATGCATAGGTGAAGAAACATACTTGCTTCAATTACCTGCTCACAGCTTACTCTTATTTTCCCCCTCAGCTTAAAATTGGACCGTTCTTGTTCAAATGCACTTTGCAGCAATACTCACATACCTGAGCATAAAAGGGTGGCGCAGGTAGGTAGATCTACTGTTTCACACATCAAAGATCCTGGGTTCATATCACATCTTATGTGTGAGGTTTGCCTGTGACTGTGTGGGTTTCCTCTGGATGTTCTTACCTAGTTTTCACCTACATCCCAAAGACATATGAGTTTGTTGTTTAATTAGCCACTGTAAAGTGTGCAGACAGTGGAAGAATCTGGGTGAAGTTGGTGAGAATATGGGGAGAATAAAATAATGGGATTAAGGTAGGATTAACGTAAATGGATAATTAATGGTCAATATGGACTCAGTGGGCTGAAGGGACTGTTTCTGTGTTGTATAATCTCTCATTTTTTAAATGCTTCAGCCATTTTTCTTCAAGAGTAGGTCAAGTCTAATGGTGAACAGCTTTTAAAGACCTTTTACTTTTTTTAAATGTGCAAAACAAGACAGGCGAGGCCAAAGTTACAATGTTGAATTGATGTTGAATGTGTTTGTGCTTAATTAGCTGCAAACTGTGTTGATTGAATCCCATTTTGTCTGCAAACAGTGGACTGTTAATTGGGTCCTTTGGCAGTAGGTGGCACCACAAATTCATCTGTTCTGAGATTATAGTTCTCCATACCTTTTTTTGAGAGGCAATTCTTCCTGGTAACAGTCATATCCAATAGAGCTGCTGGAAACACCTTCATTGTTAACATGCACCACCAACTCATATCTTAGCTACATCTGCTTAGTATTAATTTAATTGCCACTTCATAGTTAATACCAGATAAAGAAAACGAGTTGTATGATGTCAAGATTCAGATGTTATTATTGCATTTTCTTCCATAATGTGTGGCTGTGTGTGGATCATGAGAATCCATCTTATATTTTAAAAGAATGCTTACATCGGTTCTTTTAATTTCCCTCTACCCACCCCCCACTCGTAACACCATCTTAATATCCTGATATTGTGATTTGAGGTAATCCCCTTTCTTCATGGACCAGCCGTTTTCTATGCCTTTCATCTGCCCAATTCTACAACCCTCTGCAGTCTTTCGATTATTACCTCATGAATATCCCAGTGGTAATTCTATCCGCCATTTATGCCTGGGCCTTCAACCCCTGGAGCCCTCAGCTTTGCCATTACCTTCCAAAATCGCACACACTCCTTTAACCAAACTTTGTATTTTCTGTCATAATTCCTTCTCATATGACTTATGTCCAAATTTCCTTTGATCACACTCATGCAAAATGACTTGGAAAGTGGCAGCACATTAAAGTAGCATTTTCCTGTGGAGGACAAAGGGGTCATTATAATACACCCCTAGCATCTTTTTATGAATGAGCGAAAAGAGAGGCATATCTGCAGCACATATGTGGAAGAGAGCAAATACAGGATGAGGAGCATCCCTGTACAATCCATAAACTCCGTCCATTCCATTCCCTCTCTCTGACAGTCCTTTCCAACATCTCCTTGCTTTTCCATCTGGACACTTTATAGCCTACCAGACTCGAAAATTGATTTTATATTCACTTCTGCACAATTAATATCAAGTTTAGGGATCAGTTTTGGTTCAATAATAGCCCTGATTCAGCGGGCATGTCATGGGGAGTATTAACAATGATTAAATTAGGGTGCTGCACCGGTGAAGATACAACACAAAATACCTTGGGCACCAATTAGCAAAACAGACTTAACTACGCAATTACATAACATTGAGAACTGAGATTGTTGGGACTTTGACAAAAATCTTTGTATTCTCTGCAGCCACACCCGAGGTTCCAGAGGACTGGAGAGTAGCCAGTGTTGTCTTTGGTTTAATGGGACATTAGGGATAATCCAACAAAAATTAGACCAGTATGCCTTACACCAGCAGTTGGGAAGCATTTGCATGGGATTATTTGGCATAGCATTTACTCACAGTTGGAAAAACATAATTTTATTAAGTAAAGTCAGCATGGGTTTGTGGGTTGGAAGATTGCAACCTTCACCTGGTCCGCCCTGTTTCGACTAACGCACAAACGGAAGATCAAATAGAATAAATTGTCCAAAAACTTTAGGCTGTGCACGCCACACGAAAGAAGAAGAAGAAGAAGCAGAAGCATGGGTTTGTGCAGAGCAGGTTATGTCTTACAAACTTGGTTGAGTTTTTTTAGGAGGTGATGAAAATGATTTATGAGGGTAGGACAGTGGATATTGTCTACATGGGTTTAGTAAGTCCCTTATGGTAGGCTGCTCCCATGTCACCTTCCTGCAGTAATCGGACCCCATTGTCTCGTCAGAACGTAGTCTGTGAGTTTCACTGCAGGTCGCCGCTGAAATTGACATGCAGTAGAAAAAAGCCACTGCAGACGTTTACGCAAAAAAAAGACCACAAAATGCTGGAATAACTCAACGGGTCAAGCCACATCTTTGGAGAACATGGTTATGTAACGTTTCTGCTCGAGATCCTTCCTTCTTCAGACTCAGTCCAGTCCAAAGAAGGGTACCGTTCCGCAATGTCACCTTCCCATGTCACCTTTCCAGAGATGCTGTCTGACCGGTTGAGTTACTCCAGTATTTTGTGTCGGAATTGACAATCTGTTGTCCTATTGATACTTGCGCAATGATACTCTACTAAACAATGTAACACACAGGGTTACACAAAAAGCTGGAGAAACTCAGCGGGTGCAGCAGCATCTAAGGAGCGAAGGAGATAGGCGATGAAGAAGGGTCTCGACCCGAAACGTTGCCTATCTCCTTCGCTCCTTAGATGCTGCTGCACCCGCTGAGTTTCTCCAGCTTTTTGTGTAACCCTCGATTCTCCCGCATCTGCAGTTCCTTCTTTAACACAATGTAACACACAGCCTTTAGTATTTTTAGCTTTCACTATCAAAATAGGCTTGTATCTAAGTATATATCCTTAATTTCGAAAATCTTGCAGGGAAGCTACGTTGCTGTGTCTAAAATGCTCTCGCCCCGAATTCCCCTTTCCCCATTGACACGTTCGTTTTATTAGCGGGATGTTCCATCAATGAGAACATTCTTAAGAACGCAACTATTGCTTTATAGAATAACTTCCCGTATATTTAAGTATATTGAGAGTGTTAACACCCATAATTCCAGAACTGTCCATATTCGCAACCCCAGCCACAAGCCCCTCTACACTGGCTGGGGCGATGGACCGCATTTTCATTTACCCAGCGCCCGAATAGAATTTACCCTGACCGGGGTTTGAAAATACTACATTGTGTGCATCGTTACATTCAAAGGTAATTTCTTTTGGCAATGTTTCAGGTCATTTAGATAAAGAGGGACATAAAAGCCAGCTGTTTTATTCAAAAAGCTTCCTGTTCACACCTTTCCTATTCCGTAAATCAGGAAGCTGGACACATTTCCTCCATGTCCAGCCTTAATAATCATTGGACTTTGCACCAGAGATTAATCCGGCAGTTCCTCAAATTCATGTGCACATGTAAAATCTGCAAGGAGGCAATTTAAGGAATAACACAGTTTTAAAATAAAGTTGTTTACATCCAATCATTTCAACGCGCGTTTTAGTGAATGGCGGTTGAATGAAACATAGTTGACTGTATTGGAAACACCAAATTAGACTGTTTGCAACAAGTAGGATTATTTCTGATTAAATAAAATACAAAAGGGTATTTCAACGGATCAGGCAGCATCTCTGGAAAATATGGGCGGGCGTTGTTTCGGGTCGGGACCCTGCTTCGGACCCAGTCCCGTCTGAAGAACATCATGTATCCATGTTCTCACTGAGATGCTGCCTGACCCGCCGAGTTACTCCAGCACTTTGTGTCTTGTTTTTTTGTAACTAAGCATTTGCATCCCCTTGTTTTTCTTTTCTTTCTGATATGCTTGGGACTAACTGAAAGGTTTTTACAATCAAACATTTCCAATATCTACAAGATACTCTACCCCAGTGACAGTGGCACCCATGTGCCCACTAGTACTGCGATTGTGTCAGATCTCTGTCCACCAGTCGGGTTCCCAGGGTATGGAATTGGACATAGATCCAGCCGGGCCACACATAATCCCTGGACCCGAGGATGAAGGCGGGTCATTTAACGGGCCTGCCTGAGGACCGGTGGGCAAAGGGACGAGTGTGTACGAAGGAACTGCAGAAGCTGGTTTACACTGAAGATTGACTCAAAATGCTGGAGTAACTCAGCGGGTCAGGTACCATATCTGGAGGCATGGCTGACTTTTCCGATCGAGACCCTTCTTCGGATTGAGAGTTGGGGGTGAGGGAAACGGGGGCAGAGGGAAACGTTGCGCCGTTCCTCAAATCCAATATTCTCATGGTCCTTCGCAACGGTTGGGGTTGGCGTCGAGTTTCCTCTCCAATCCCCCAGATCTGCTGGCGCCCTGTAAAATATTAACCTCAGTATCGGAAACCCCCGGACCAAATAACCCGAGTACCAGGTACAAAACTGAACATTAGAACGAGATACTAATGGTATCCAGGACGCTCCGTCCGGATGATTGGGTGGTTCAGTGTTGGTAACTTTAATCAAGGCAGAAGTAACTGCAGAGGTTGGGATATTGAGGAAAAATAAAAGTGCTCGGGTAACGCGGCGGATCAGGCAACACATGTGGAGGGAATGGATAGGGTCGAGACCCTTCTCCAGACTCAACTGAAATGGCTAATACTATAAAGTGCGGAGAATATCCAGAGGAGTTGGACATATCGTATCACTGTCAAAGTGAAAGGGCAGGCGATGGCTTGCGTTAAAATTCATGGCCTTGGACAGGGGAGCGGAATCGATAGGGCTTTCATCGGAGAGCAAGCACCGTCTGCTGCCGCCTCGCCTTCTCTCCGCGCTGGGTGAGTGCAGAGTGCGGGGGCAGCAGCGGGTGGCGCCGCAGCTCCAACCACTGCTTCTGGTCGCGCATCTCTGGGGAGGGGAGTGAGAGCGCTGGGGAAGCTGGATCCAGACGGATTGAGGTTGGAAAGCAGAGAAGACAGCAGCTGGGGCCGTGGAGGAGGAGGAGGAGGAGGAGGAGGAGAGGAAGGAAGCAGGCAAGCAAGCAAGCAAGCAAGCAAGCGCCGAGCAGCGTTAAATATGGGCGGCCCCGCGGTATTGGCGCCCGCCGCCTTTCGCTGACTGAAGGATGAGCGGCTTTTCGCGCTCCGCCGCTCTCCTGCTTTGCCTGCTGGGCTGCAACGTGTGGAAAGCGGTCACCAAAACCTTACGGGAGCGGCGCGCACAAGGTAGACGGCGATGGCCGGGGTCGGAGCGGGGAGAGGGGAAGCCTGTCTGTGGGTTGGAGCAGAGGGAGGCGGCGGTGGTGGTGGTGGTGGTGGAGAGGAGAAGGGGTGGTGTGTATGTGTGTCCGTCTACATGTGGGGTGGGGAGGAGTGCTGTGGTGTGTGAAGGGGTATGGTATGCCTGCGGTATGGGGTAGTGGAGTGTGTGTGTGTGTGTGTGTATTTGGGAGGGGTAGGGGTGTTGTGTGGGGGTGTATGTCTGTGTCTGTATGTGCTGTGGGTGGTGGAAGTGTGTCCGGTTTCCCGGCGGGTTTATCCGGACCTTGTTATTGTCATTTGAACAACAAACCCCAGGACGCGGCGGCTGGAGGAGGGAACAATGAGCCTCCTCTGGCAGTCCTGCAGTCCGTAACCGCAGCCCTAATGCCTTTCCCTTTTCTCCCCTCCCTCCCTTTTCCTCAGATTTAATAAAGAGCAGTGTCAGGATCCACTATTTAAATTTGTTGGGAGGGGGATCAGGATAAGCTGCCAGAGGTCAGATTCACTGGTTACCTTGATTCATTCCCCCAAAATTACAAAATCTTTTTTTTTTTTAAGGGCGGTATGTGGTTTTTTTAAATGCTGTGAATATAATTTGGGGCCGGAGCATCGGTGTGAGCAGTGGCGTAAAACGAGCACAGCGCGGGTTTGTAAATGTATTGGCTTCAAAATGAACACGTTGCTCCGGAGGACACCCCGGCCGAGGGGATTGCCTCTGCTCGCCCTCTCGGTTATTACTGTTGAGGGTCATCGCGGGGAGATGCCTGCCCGGCCGCTTCGCCTTGTTTCATTTTAAAGTCACAATCTCCTGCGCCTTGTTAACACAACCGGTTCTTGGTGCACTATTACCGGGCTTCAGCAACGAGTGGCAAAACGCAGCTCTCTCTGATTTGTTTGCTGACATAATATTCTATGCCATTTATCGATTAATCGCTGATTAATCTATTTCCTCCGTACACGCCCCGACCGCCGTACAGAAGATAGATGATGGGTATCCAAGTATGCGATTTCAGACGGAAAAATACTCTTGTGTACAAAATGTGGAAAATCGTGGCTGATTGTGTGGAATGGTGGGGTAGGCTCAATGGGCCGAGTGATCACCACCTCCTCCTAATTCCGTTCATGCATAAATTGAATAATTGTAAGCCATTGCAATTGTTGTGTTGGCGATATCTTGCGTTGGAGATTGGCATTAATATATCTGACATTTTAAAAATGCATGAACTGAATAGACACAGAGAGGCCAATATGGCTTGCTTTCCTTTATCTTCATAGATGTTCTTCAAGTCTCATTGTCTACATATTTATCTCTTGTTTTCTGCAAATAAATTGTGATAATTTATCGGATCACAAACAATAATGAGCTTATATACAATGTATTTATCAAAAAGACATGTTAGTCTAAATACAGTTCTCAAGCTATGGGAGCTAGTGAATCCTACATTATATATTTCCAACAATATTTTAATTTGCAGTGCAGTAAATTCTAATATACACTTGGTCATATTATTCATTTCTTTTGTCCAGTTGCTGCGAATGGATAAAACGGGAATGTGCAATTTAAAAATTTCGTGAAACAGGGATCGTTACTTGTCAGAATTTATAATATACGTAATACAATGTTGAATATTTTTAGCATTTGTAATGACACCAAAAGTCAGTTCTAAATTTGGTCAACATCAAATAAAGGACACTATTCAGCGAATTAGGTGCCCAATAGACAATAGACAGTCTCCAAATTTGAGGAAGGACATTCTTGCTATTGAGGGAGTGCAGCGTAGGATCACAAGGTTAATTACCGGGATGGCGGGACTGTCATATGTTGAAAGAATGGAGTGACTGGGCTTGTGTACACTGGAATTTAGGATGAGAGGTAATCTTATTGAAACATATACGATTATTATGGTTTGGACACGCGAGAGGCAGGAAACATGTTCCAGATGTTGGGGGAGTCCAGAACCAGGGGCGACAGTTTATGAATAAGGGGTAAGCCATTTAGAACGGAGATGAGGAAACAGTTTCACACAGAGAGTTGTGAGTCTGTGGAATTCTCTGCCTCAGAGGGCGGTGGAGGTCAGTTCTCGGGATACTTTCAAGAGAGAGCTAGATTGAGCTGTTAAAGATAATGGAGTCAGGGGATATGGGGAGAAAGCAGGAACGGGGTACTGATTGAGGATGATCAGCCATGATCACATTGAATGGCGGTGCTGGTTTGAAGGGCTGAATGGCCTACTCCTGCACCTATTGTCTATTGTCTATTTCTCTAATTTTGCCCACTAATCTCACTGGCTCTTGCTTGTTCATTTTCCTAGTTACATACTCAAAAAATTCCAGAAGATTAGTCAAGCATGATTTCCCCTTTGTAAATCCATGCTGACTTGGACCAATCGTATTACTGCTATCCAAATGTGCCGCTATTTCATCTTTTATAATTAACTCCAGCATCTTCCCCACCACCGATATCCGACTAACTGGTCTATAATTCCCTGTTTTTGTTGTGAATTTCCTTCCGTTTCTCCGTCACCCACTAATAGTCTAAGAAACAGAAACAAATTGCGCCTTTCCCTTTACTCCTCTCCTCTTCCTCAGTTTTAAAAATGAGCACAGTCGGGATCAACTATTTTTAAAGTTGAGCGAGAAGAAAAATCAGGTTGATGGTCCAGAGGTATGAATTGCTCAATTGTCTAAAAACCATGAACAAACACAAGTAAGAGTAAAGGCCCTGTCCCACTTGGGCATCATTTGCGTGTCACGCAGATGGCGCGCAAAGATTTTATACATCCCAAAATCCTGGGGAGCTGCGTGCAACCGCTCGTCACTGCCTACGTCACCACGCACCATATGCGAATCACGTGCGTTGTGCATCATGCTGTGGAAATTATGTCGCGTAAATGACACACAAATGATGCACTAGTGGGACAGGCCCTTAAGAATCCCACTGTTCTATTTCAGGACATATGACAATAAAACACTCTTGACTCAAAATCTGAATTGTATTGAAAGGGGTGCACGGGTGACAGTCATTTGTCAAAGCATCAGTGACAATGTGTTAATTGCCTATCCTTCGCTGTTCTTGATAAGCCGTTTCAGAGGGCATTTCCAAGTCAATCACATTGTGGGTGTGGAGTCACTTCTTGGCCAGATCAGAATTATAAGGGGGAGGGGGAGGGGGAGTCAATCAACCCCAAGACAGAAGGGGAAGAAGTCGTACAGTTTGATAGGCACAGAGAAAAAGGATCTCCTGTGGCATCCTGTACTGCATCTTGGTGGAACCAGTCTGTTGCTGAATATGCTTCTCAGGTTGACCGGTATCTCATGGAGGGAGTGAGCTGTTTTGTTCAAGATGTTCTGCAGTTTGAGGGGTATCCTCCCCTCCAATAGATCCAACCATCCCCAGGATTGAGTCAACGTTCCTGGTGAGCTTGTTGATTCTATTGGTATCTGCGCCCCTCGCCCTGCAACCCCAACACACAACAGTGAAGAAGATGCCACTGGCCACCACCGATTGATGGAACATATGCAGTATCTTACTGCAGTCGTTGAAGCAGCAGGACTTCTGTTCCTTATGATACAGTGCCTCAGCATTCTTGGACAAGTCCGGTTTACTGTCCAGGTAAACTCCAAGGTACTTGTACTCCTTGGTAAACTGCACATCTACACCCTTGATGGAGATAGAAGGCAGACTGACCACTAACTCCTTAGTCTTGTTGGTGTTGAGCTACAGGTGATTCAGCCCATACCACTCAACTAAATAATTGACTGCACATCTGTATTAAGTCCCCCCCCCCCCACCCCCCTCACTGGTGTAGCCCACAATTGCAGAGTCATCCAAAAACCAATGCAGGTGGCAGGAGTCCGAGTTGTATCTGGTCCGAGGTGTAGATGGTGAACAGGAAGGGAGAGCGGCCCTTGTGTTGCTCACCACCATGTCCGAGACGCAGATCTGTAGCCTGACATATTGTGGTCGTCCAGTTAGGTAGTTGGTGATCCAGGACACCATTGGAACATCCACCTGCATTTTTTTCAGTTTGCTTCCTAGCAGTGCAGGCCGGACAGTGTTAAAAGCACTAGAGAAATAAAAAAAACATAACTGTCACAGTGTTTCCCGGCTTATCCAGGTGAGTATAGGAACGATGGAGCAGGTGGATGATGGCGTCCTCCACCTCCAACTTTGTTTGGTAAGCGAACTGCAGGGGGTGCAAGGAGGGTTTAACCAGAGGTTGCAGGTGAGTGAGCACCAGCCTCTCCAGGGACTTCATGTGGTCAGCCCCAGTCAGGGGTTATAGGAAAAAGGCAGGAGAATGGGGTGAGAGATAGATCAGCCATGATTGAATGGTATAGACGTGATGGGCCGAATAGCCTAATTCTGCCACTATAACTTATGAGATCACCATGATGGGGGGGTTTCCTCCCCTCAAGGACATCAGTGAGCCAGATGGGTCATTTTGGCAGGTTGTTACCTCTGCAGTCATGGTTATTACAGAACAGTTAATAAATTTAACGCTGTGGTGCTGTGGTGGGATTAGAGATTAAATATCTTAATTGTTTGTCTAAGAGTCTGGATAACATCCAACTTTTTAACTACCCCTATTCCGTAGGTCTCTATGGAACACAATACATTTTAAAACTAGAGTTTGGAATTATAAGGATTTATTTTGGTAGTCCCAAGTGTTCATGAGATGGTGGTTGTTGTTCCAAAAGGTCTTCGCTCTTTGTCCCAATTGTATTCCCACCCTAATGTCGAAGATGAATACTTTAGTATGCTGGTTTATAAACAAATCTGACCATGGAGTGAACTTTGCCTTTCTTAGAGTTTATGCATTTGGAAGATATTGATTAGCAATGTTACGAAGTTTAATTTGACACCTAATTCACTTTCATATCTTCAGTATTAAAAACGTTATGGCCATTTTCATACTGGGAAATTAGCATCTTGTACCCTATTGCTTTCCATTGCCTTAACACAAAAGCTGTGATCGAGGACACTCAAAAGCCCATAACTTTCTTAAAAATTAAGAAAAATGAATGAAACTTTCAGTTATTATAGATTGAAGCATTCTGAAACAAATATGAAACAATCTTACTTGGATGACCTGAAATTAAAGCATATAATTAGTTAGTTACCCAATTGTAGCTAATTACAAAACTCAATTACTAGATCTAAACATCTATCCATTTCTTAATAAACGATTAACATTTTTAAATAGCCTAAGTGTCCAAATAACATTCACCCAAGAATTCACAATATAACATGATTTTAAATCTCATTGTCATTAATTTATAGGCCAAATGGAAGGAATTTAGTGTTTAATTCCCATAAATTAATAGCCATTTAAATCATCTTGTGAGTGGGTTTTTGAGGAAGGCGATCGTTTGGAACGTTGCGGTTTGCGGTGAATTCGACCCCCAGTCAGCAGGAAAAATACTGCCGTTTCATATATTTTCTAAGTCACATTTTCGCAACATGAAATTTTGATTAAAGGCATTCTAAGAAGCACGTTTTTATGTAAAAATGAACGGTGTACCTTGTTTTGTCCCCTACGTGAGATCCGTCCCGGTGTTGGCGTTCACGGCTTTACAAGATGATTTTTAATTCACTCCTGCTGATAATTGATCCAGTGTAGTTTAAAAATAACTTAATGAAACAAATGTCGGAGCGATTTCTCTTCAGCAACTAAACACCCTGTTCAAAATCGATTTGAATAGTCTGCAGTAAGCCGCATTTTAAACCCGCCCCCCTCTCAAAGGCGCCAACGTCGCGCACACGGGCAGTGGCAGCGCCACTCAAGGTAAGTTTTTTAACATACCTACAATAACAGGAGTTAAACTATCTATTATGCAATTCCCTGCTACTCCAACCTTCACATTCCAGATAGGTGCTTATGACTCCCAGTGTTTTTGAAAATATTTTTTTACAAAAGGGAACAAAACTATTAGATTTTATATATGGTATTTGTGAAGTTCTAACTTAAAACCTTTTTAAAGGATATGGTGAAAAATATCTGGTTCTAGAGATCTGTCATTCTTCAATGTCAATATTTTCTTCATTACTATTTACAGTATTTTAATTCTGGCAAGATCGTACCTTTGATTAATACTAGTTTCCACAGGATGTCCAGCAGAGTATCCTAGTTTGCAATTACAAATCCTTATGCAAAGATAATTATTGAGCATGACTGCTACTTTCCCAACTTGAATTTCACCATTATCTGTTTAAAGAGCTATGTGCACATGATTTTGCCTTTTGGTGTCCATTTCCCTTAAGTTTAAATTAAAGCATAAATGTTAAAGAGCATTTTCAAAACTGGTTCATTACCAGATCAGAAATTTAAAATTCCCATTAAAACGTTTCTTTGCTGCATGCATTTCCAATCACAGCATTAATGTATGATACAATAAATCACAAAGTGATGCAGGAACTCAACTGGTCAAGGTAGGATAAAAGGCATGCGATGTTTCGGTCTTCAGACTAATTGTAGTAGGGGGAGAAAGCTGGAAAAGAGAGTTGGGGTGGGAGAAACCTTGCAAGTGGTAGGTGAATATACCTGTGAGGGGGGGTTGAATAGCAGATAGGAGAGTAAGTGACAAAGGCTAGAGGTAAAAAGGAAACAAAAAGGATGTCTGATAAGGAGAGAGGAGGAGTAAAATGTAATACATTTGACCCATATTACTCCAAGCCTTTCCTATCCATGGACCCGTCACCTGCACTCCAAGGTATAAAGTCCTAGCCTGCCTGGCCACTCCCCATATAGCACAATTAGTCCTGGCAACAACTTCTCTGCACCTTTCCATCAGCAAATATTTTAATCGGGCTTTGGGTTATGAAGGTGGTGAACATGAAATAGAGCGTGCATTGAAATCTATGGGAAGAAAAACAGTGGGATGGTAAAATGAGCTGCTGATGTATGCCACGTCTTCTTCTTCTTCTTACATATGGCGTGCACAGCATAAAGTTGAAGGACAACTTGTTCTATTTGATCTTATTTGATTGTGCACACCAGGATGATTGTACTTGTCGAAACAATGTGTAAGTTACATTTCAGGCCAATCAGCACGACCATACGCCCAGCTCTTTGATTCTGCCATGACTAAAAGGTGCAACAAAAGTAGATAATACATTTCTATTTCTTGTAATAGCACATATATTTTCTTTAAAAAAATGGTGTTAAACATAAAATGTGGTGAACAGAGACATCCAGGAGACAACCTCTTTCCATCTGAATGTGGGAAATTAAGGAGTGATCCTATGAGACGATGTAGTTTCTGATCATTCTGAACTGGGCTTGTTCATTTATTTTGTTGCATATTGAAGAAGGAACAAGGCAAAAGTTAAAGCATTTTACTATTCTCCACAAACATAAAACAAGTGTATCATGCAATACTAGAGTCAGAGACATACAGCGCTGAAATAAGTCCTCAGCCCAAATCATCCAAGATAATCATGAGATCATAAGTGATAGCAGCAGAATTAGTCCATTCGGCCCATCGTCTACTCCACCATTCAATCATGGCTGATCTATCTTTTCTCTCTCAACCCCATTCTCCTGCTTTCTCCCCATAACCCTTGACACCATGCTAATCAAGAATCTATCTATCTCTGCCTTTAAAATATCCTTTGACGGTCCCCACACCTTCTGTGGCAAAGAATTCCACAGATTCACCACCTTCCGACTAAAGAAATTCTTCACCTTAGGAACATCCTTTAATTCTGAGGTTATGACCTCTAGTCTTAGACTCTCCCACTAGTGGGAACATCCTCTCCACATCCACCCTATCCAAGCCTTTCACTATTCAGTACATTTCAAGGACATCCCTCCTCATTCTTCTAAACTCCAGTGAGTACTGGTCCAGTGCCATCAAATGCTCATCATATGTTAACCCACTCATTCCTGGGATAATTCTTGTTAACCTCCTCTGGACCTTCTCCAGAGCCAGCATATCCCTCCTCAGCTATGGTTCCCAAAATTGCTCACAATACTCCAAATGTGGCCTTATAGATTCTCAGCATTACACTCCTATTTTTGTATTCTATGCTATCCATATTTTTGATCTTCCAGAGAAATGTTGAAATAACGGATAAATTAAGAGACATTTGCCAAAATGCACAGTCCCAGTCTTCTGTAACTGATGAAAATAATGATGCAAAATAATGATGTAAATTGAAATATGAAGAATTTGCCAATAATGTCGTTTTTATTGTCTGCATTAGTCGTACTTAGTAGCCCTAATCCTAACAGTCAAAGGGGTAGAAGGCAAGATGTGCTTGTAATGTCTGTTGACTCTGTGTCAGGCCCAAAACGCTACAATGTAAAGCGAAAGCATACATGCGCCAATTCTATGGCAGGAATGAAATACTCTTCATGTCCAATCATAATCATGAAGAACAGAAAATGCTATGATTGCCCTTGAACTTTATCCACTCCCACCAGCAGTGCTCCATAACAGATGCACATCAATTCACTGAGATTATTTCAACAATATAGGTATGTTACAAAATTTACCTTTAGCGGGGGAGGAGGGGGGGGGGTCAGGACCGTGTGGATCGTAGGGTCTGTGCAGGATGAATGGGAGATTACTACAGGATGAATGAGGGGATCAGTACAGGATGCATGAGGGATCAGTACAGGATGAATGGGGGATCAGTAAAAGACGAATGGGCAGATCACTACATGATGGATGGGGGGATTGTTGCAGGGTAAATGGAGGGTGGGTCAGTATGGGATGAATGGGAGGATCAGTGCAGTATGAATGGGGAGTGAAGTGCTGGATGGATGGGAAGGGGGGTCAGTACAGGATGAATTGGGGGACCAGTAGGATGGATGGGGAGGGGGGGTGGGTGGCAGGAGAATCAATGCGAGGTGGGTAGGGTGATGAATAGATTGGGTGGGGGGGTATATTGGGAGGGGAGCACAGGGGATGTCAGTGAGGACTGAATAGAGGAGGGAATGGGGATGAGTGCAGGATGGAGAGGAGGGGTCCCAGGATAAGAGGGGTGGCGGGGGCATACAAGAGAGAGAGGGGGGGGGGGGAAAGGGGTAGAGGAGGTGGGGAGGAAGGAAGGTCAGCGCTCCTCGGACAACATCACCCCGCTGCCTTGGCCGCCCCTGTCCAATGCCAAATGCTGCCACCAAAGGGATTGGCGGTTGGGCATCCTTCTCGTCACTGCCTCCCCTTCTCCTCCAGCCGACAGGAAGGTGAGGATCTTTGGTGCAGCTGCTTCAGACGGCAGAAGGAGTCCTCCCCCTCCCTCGCTCCACCCGGCCTCGGCATGCAAGAGGGGTTGTTTTGAAAGGGCCGTTAACGGATTAACAGCAGCGGCCGTTATCAGGGCGATAGCGGCCGCTGCCTGCAAATCCACCAACGGAGCTTTCAAAACAACCCCTCTCCCACGCCGAGGCCAGGAGGGAGGGAGGGAGGCCTCCTTCCGCCGGGTGGAGTGCGGGAGGTGGAGCCGCTGTCGCTGCCGCTGTTCGGGGCCCGTCATTCGCTCCGACCCTTCGTCACCCCGCACCTAGTATCTTTGCCCCGCACTACATCTGTTGCCGCCGCCAACACGAAACGCACGTTCCTATTCGCCAGAGATGCTGCCTGACCCGCTGAGTTACTCCAGTTTTTTGTGTCTTTTGGTATAAACCAGCATTTGCGTGCCAAGCCGGGCAAAATGACTCGGCGTTTAGGTTGCCCGGCGGCACTTTGAGTGGTCATTGGCACCCGGGCAACCGCTAATTTTGAGCCGTGTATATGCTTTAATTTCAGGTGATCCAAGTAAGATTGGTTCATATTTGTTTCAGAATACTTGAATCTATAATAACTGAACATTTCTTTCAGTTCTCTTAATTTTTAAGAAAGTGATGGGCTTTTGACTGTCCTCGATCACAGCTTTTGTGTTCCGTCAATGGAAAGCATAGGGAACAAGATGCTAATTTCCGAGTATGAAAATAGTCATAACTTTTTTAATACTCAAGATATGTAAGTGAATTAGGTGTCAAATTAAACTTATTTTTATGCTTTACCTGATGGGATAAATTGCAGACTTGATTTTTTTTATCTCAAAATTTTGTAACTTTGCTAGTTATTGAGGAATTACTTGAGTCAATGAATGGCCAAATTTAATGGGATTTTAAAGGATACCTCTTTAACTTTTTTGAAGCGATTCTGATACATTCAGGTGTATGTACATGAATATTGTATGGAATTCAAGAAAGCATTTAGTGGGGTCATTCATAAAAAACCATTGGATAAAGTGGAAAGTTGCAAAGTGAAATTCGCTGACCCAACTAGTGAATTGCATGGTGATAGGAAATGGATTAGGTTTAGGTGTATTATTGTGACGTGGACGTGGATATAGTGAAAAGCTTTGTTTTGCGTGCTCTCTATTCAAATCAGATAATACTACACCTAAATACAATCCGTGGTATCATCTCCAAACTTGTAAATGGAGTTAGAGCTGAATTAGGGATAACTCCCAGCACTTCCGAAATGGGCTGCATCTGTTCATTAGATTCCTAAAAGTTAGAGCTGACATTTATGAAATCAAAGTTGAGATAATATAAAATTCTTTACAGCCAATAAAGTACTGTAAACGTGTAATGTGACAATCAATTTGTATATAATGACCTCACAAAATAAAACAATAAATCACTAACAAGACCTTTTTTAGTAATGCTGATGGAGGGATGAATGTGGGCACGTTTTTGACTTACCTTTCTTTTAAACTGTTGTCATGAGAACGTTTGTGTTCAGCTTAGAAAACATTCCATAGAAACCTAAATTACAGACCTCGGACAATGAGTAAGAAAGTCAATGCCTTTATAACATCCCTTCTTTGTCCTGATGGTGCAAAGAAATCCAGAAGCTAACTTCTTTGTGTCAAACTGCAGTCACAGCATTGGTTACATGTTTGCTGACAATTCATGTGCAGCAGCATTGTAGGAACAGGAATAAAGTAAGATGCCAGTATACATTTTTTGTATGGTGTGGATAAATGTTGATTGAGACACTATGAAAATTCCACCTATTCTTTGCATACCGTTTCAAATCCACATGAGCAGGCAGGTGAAAGTTTTCTTTTATACCTCCTAAGTACTTTTTGACAATACAGCAGCACTTTAGCTGAGCCCAGGGTATCAAATTGACTTAAGAACTAAAGTAAATGGTTTGGTCTGAAATTTGTTTTTTAAATGATTACTTTGAAGGTACATTGAAAAGGGAGGTTCTAGCTTCACTCCTTGAAGGTTGACAAACATGCTACATAGTAGAGAAAAAGGATTTGTGGTCAGAACAAGCTTTGTCTCCCAAAATGTTGGAATAAAACTTTCAACCTGCTAAGTGCCTGCTGGCATACCCAAGACTGTTGGGACGGTCAACCAATTTGTGTTTCAGAGCTCTTCCGTTTAATTTAACAATGCTGAAAAAAACAATTACCTGAATTTTTGAAGTTATTTTAGAGACTTGGAATATTTTTTATGTGAAAATAAATTGCCTTTGACTTGCTATTTTGTTTTACTCATTGCATTAATATGCTGCCACAGCTTGTTTATTTTTATATTACCTAATCAAGAAATGAATTTTTATGCAAACATTTGCTGAATTAATCACATAATCTATCGGTGTAGTTAATGAATATTAATTGGTTCCTGTAGTTACACTGTCTTTGTTCTTTGGATAATGGAAATCTCAAAGTCAGACCAGTTCCACTTGTTTCTGTGCAGTCGCATTGACTATGATGCATGAAGACAATTACTTTACATTCTCTGTATTTGATCACATTTTATTTATTTGACCACAGGTTAGGCTGCTTAGGATGATGAGAGCCCACGATATCAAGGGGCAGATACTGGCATGGATAGCAGGCTCACTGGATGGCAGAAGATAAAGAGTGGCAATAAAGGGGGCTTTTTCTGGTTGGCTGCCAGTGACTGGTGGAGTTCTGCAATGGTCAGTGCTGGGGCTGCTACTCTTCACGTTGTATATTAACGATTTGGATGAGGGGTTTGAAGGCTTTGTGCCAAAGTATGGGGATGATACAAAAATAGGTGGAGGGGTAGGTAGTATAGAGAAAGCAGGAACTCTGCAGAAGGACTTGGACAGGTTGGGAGAGTGGGCGGAGAAATGGCAGATGGAGTATAGTGCAGCAAAGTGTGGAGTCATGCATTTTGGTAGTAGGAATAAAGATGTAGACTATTTTCTAAATGATTGCGACTCCATAAATCGGAGGTGCAAAGGGACTTGGGAGTGCTGGTGCAGGATTCCCAAGAAAGTTAATCTGCAAGTCGAATCGGTAGTAAAGAAAGCAAACTCAATGCTAGCATTTATTTCAAGAGGGCTTGTATACAATAACAGGGATGTAATGTTGAGGCTCTATAAGGTGCTGGTAAGGCCACATTTGGAGTATTGTGAGCAGTTTTGGGCACCATATATGAGGAAGGCAGGCACGTGCCATCAGGGTAGGCAAGGTAGGCACTGCCTACCCTGACTAAAATTATGAAATGGCAATTATTAAATATAAATAGTAAAGGCATGGGAGAATTATGCCTGTCTAAGAGATCGATCTCTTAGGTAGGCATAATTCTCCGTGCCTTTCATCCGCAGCGTTTGTGACACGGGAAGGTCTGTGCAGCCCACGTGCCGTCAGCGCTGCCTGAAGCCGTCACTTTCAAGGGGAGCTGAAGGCAGCAGAAATTCTGCCTTTGCAGCACTGCGCATGAGCATCATCCTTCTGCGCATGCGCAGCGCGAGTTTCTTGGCGGGATTTTCAAATATGGATTGCCATTATTTTAATAGTATCTTAGCAAACAAATGTACCAATAATGTGGTAAGTGCATTTCTTTGTGCTTTATGTTTTTAAATACCCGTGGTGGGGGGAGAGCTCCGTTCACAGTGTTTGGGAAGTCTGGCATTGTGAAGGAGGGGATTGGGGTCAGTAACCCACTTGCCACTCTCCGGTCTGAGTGCAGGTGAGATAGGACTAGGTGAGAGTAAATGTTCGGAACGGACTAAAAGGGCCGAGATGGCCAGTTCCCGTGCTGTATTGCCATATGGTTTTATTATGGCCGGGGAGTGGATTAGCTCAGGTGGCTGCCGCAGCACTCCGGGCACGGACAGCAGAACTGGCCGCCACTTCCGAGGAAGGAAGGAGCTCGGGTGACTGCGAGTGGCCACCGGGACCCTGCCACTTCAGCCCCTTCTGCTGGTCCCCACTCACCTCTGGGAGTGCTCTCCGTCTGAACATATCTCACCTGCCGGCCGGCTTCCCGCAAATCTTTAAATTCCGACAGCGCGTTCACGGGTCCAGTTGAGGTTACTTGGCTGTGGGAATTTAAGGATTTGCGGGACGCGGATGACATGAGCAAAGCCGGCGAACGGCAGGTGAGAGATGTTCAGACGAAGAGCACTGCCAGAGGTGATCAGAAGGCGCTGAAGGGCAGCCGGTTCTGGTGTTGGGTCCCGGCGGCCGCTCGCACCCGAGCTGCTTCCATCCCCGGAAGTGGCGGCCAGTTCTGCTGTCCGTGCCCGGAGCGCTGCAGCAGCGGTGAGTGAGTTTGATATGATTTCTGACCCCCTCCTTCTCAAAACTTCTGCCTTCTTGCATATTTAGCCCCTGCCGCAGGCTCCGCACACGCTGTGAAAGGAACTCCCCCTCCAATTGGACCCTTGAATTAGAATTGTCATTCAATAAGATGACAACTGATTCAACGTCCCGGTGTGCTCCCGTTGTTCCCACCATCTCTCCATCTGCCTTCATCCTCCGTCCCCCACCCATTCAGTAATTAAAAAATGAAGGAGATTTAGAACCCTTGGGAAAATTGAATAGTTACTTATTTTTTATTTTTTACGAAGAGAATAATCTGCGCATGCGCGGTTTTAAGATTATTTTTTTTAAAGCCGGCTGACTGCCTACCCTGAGTAATTACTTATGGCACATGCCTGGAGGAAGGATGTGCTGGCCCTGGAGAGGGTCCAAAGGAGGTTTACAAGAATGATCCCAGGAATGAGGAGGTTAACCTATGATGAATGTTTGTCAGCACTGGGCCTGTACTCGCCGGAGTTCAGAAGAATGAGGGGGTACTTCATTGAATCAAATAATCGAATTTGATTGGATGCCATGTGAAACAAAACTTTTCACTGTACCTTGTGACCATAATAAGCCAACACCTATGCCTGTGGTTTAGTTGTGCAGGGCACGGAATTGGTAAAAAGATGATTAATGCTAAACATACGTGAGTTTCACACATTCAGATCAACATTCAGAGCTGAAAATGTACAAGGTAGAAGCAATGGTACTACTATCGCCTTTTTGTTTTGTTACCGTCAGGGTCTTGAGCAATCATTCATTGGGAATGGAATTATGAAAAAAAATTTAAAATCAGTTTCAGCAATTGATTCCTGGAGTGCTGTTTCTACCACAACATATGAAACATTTGATAGAGTTTCATTCACATTTTGGCAAATTAAGTGCTCTGTAGACTGCTCATTTTGGTTGGACCACATTTACAATCCTGTGTGCAGTTCTGGTCGCCCCATTGCAGAGAGGCCAAAGTGACTTTGGGGAGGTTGCAGAAGAGCGTTGGGGGTTCAGTATTGATGTGGATAGAGAACTGGCTGGCAAACAGGAAGCAAAGAGTCAAAGTAAATGGGTCCTTTTCACAATGGCAGGCAGTGACTAGTGGGGTACCGCAAGGCTCGGTGCTGGGACCTCAGCTTTTTACAATATATATTAATGATCTGGATGAGGGAATTGAAGGCAATATCTCCAAGTTTGCAGATGACACTAAGCTCCTCACAGCTAGTGTTAGCTGTGAGGAGGATGCTAGGAGACTGCAAGGTGACTTGGATAGGCTTGGTGAGTTGGTAAATATTTGGCAGATGCAGTATAATGTGGATAAATGTGAGATTATCCACTTTGGTGGCAAAAACAGGAAAGCAGACTATTGTCTAAATGGTGTTCGATTAGGAAAAGGGGAGATGCAGCGAGACCTGGGTGTCATGGTACACCAGTCATTGAAAGTAGGCATGCAGGTGCAGCAGGCAGTGAAGAAAGCGAATGGGATGTTAGCTATCATAGCAAAAGGATTTGAGTATAGGAGCAGGGAGGTTCTACTTCAGTTGTACAGGGTCTTGGTGAGACCACACCTGGAGTATTGCGTACAGTTTTGATCGCCAAATCTGAGGAAGGACATTATTGCCATAGAGGGAGTGCAGAGAAGGTTCACCAGACTGATTCCTGGGATGTCAGGACTGTCTTATGAAGAAAGACTGGATAGACTCGGTTTATACTCTCTAGAATTTAGGAGATTGAGAGGGGATCTTATACAAACTTACAAAATTCTTAAGGGTTGGACAGGCTAGATGCAGGAAGATTGTTCCCGATGTTGGGGAGGTCCAGGACAAGCAGCTTAAGGATAAGGGGGAAATCCTTTAAGACCGAGATGAGAAATACTTTTTTCACACAGAGAGTGGTGAGTCTCTGGAACTCTCTACCACAGAGATAGCCAGTTCTTTGGTTATATTTAAGAGGGAGTTAGATGTGGCCCTTGTGGCTAAGGGGATCAGAGGGTATGGAGAGAAGGCAGGTACGGGATACTGAGTTGGATGATCAGCCATGATCACATTGAATGGCGGTGCAAGCTCGAAGGACCGAATGGCCTACTCCTGCGCCTAATTTCCATGTTTCTATGTTTCTAAGAGGTTTACCAGAAATCGTAGAGAGTATTTGCTCTGGAGTTCGAAGATTGTAGGGCCACTTCATAGAAGTATATACATTTATGAGAAGCATAGATAGTGTCTGAAGATGGAAACGAGGAACTGCAGGTGCTCGTTTACAAAAAGGAGATGCAGAATGATCAGTCTGAAGAAGGGTCTTGACCCAAAATGTCACCTATCAATGTTCTCCATAGATGCTGCCTGACCC
The DNA here is from genome assembly GCA_963514005.1 of Raja brachyura. Next base: position 29,978,273 of record OY740782.1, on the reverse strand, counting down.
GCTGAGTTACTCCAGCACTTCGTGGCTCATTTTTTAGACTGTGGGAACATTTTCCCCAGGGTGGAAATGTAAAAGACTGGGTGGCATAGCTTTAAGGTGAGAGGTGGCAAAGTCGAAAAGAGATGTGCGGAGTGGTGGGTACCTGGAGCATGCAGGTACCTCCACCATTTGCCTCCACCATTTAAGAGGCTTTTAGATGGGCACTTTGAATGTGCAGGGAATGGAGAGATCTGTATCACAGCACCGTGGCATAACAGTAGAGTTGCTGCTTTACAGCACCAGAGATCTGGGTTCGATCCTGACTACGGATGCCGTCTGTATGGCGTTTACTCCCTGTGACTCCGTGGGATGTCCCCGGATGTTCAAGTTTCCAAAGACATGAAGGTTTGTAGGTTAATTGGCTTCTGTAAATTGTCCATAGTGTGTAGGTCTAGAACCAGTAAACGGGTGATAACTGCTCGGTGCGGACGAAGGGGCTGCTTTCACATTGTATCTCTAAACAAACGTGCAGGCAGAGGAGACTAGTTTAACTTGGCATCATGTTTGACAGGACATTGTGGCTGAAGGGCTTGTTCCTGTACTTTTCTGTTCCATGTGCTATATTATACTTTCGGGTGATGTACGCAGCCTGTTCCCAATAACAAGTTTTTTGATTTGTTAATTCAGGTTCCAGTGCTGTCTCCCAAGGATAATTCTGTGAACATCTGGCATTTTATTACTAAACTGATTTGAAAACCAATTTAGTATTGGCCATATAAAATACTTTTCTTTCAAACAAAATCAGGACACTTAATATTTCAAAGTAGAAGATATTATATTGTACATTTTGTCCCAATTATGATATTGGAAAAATTGAGTTTTGCCAGTATTGTGGGTTTTTATTTGTTTGGTATGATGAGCTTTATTTCCCTGATATTGTACAAATAAGTGAACTTCTCCTGATACAGTGGCATACTTGTGTGTAGCTTTTTATTACCTATCTGCACTGGACTAAACATTATTATTAGAAATGGTAACATTATAAAAGAGAAGGCAAAAGTGATTCAATGCAAATATAGCACCAACGGACTTTGTGATCATGAAAATTAACTAATTTTTGTGATCACAAAGTCCCTGTAAAATAGGAATACTGACTTGGCACCAGATTCCAGTTCAGTTCAGTTTCAGTGCAGTTTAGTTAATTATCACATGTACCGAGGTACAGTGAAAAGCTGTCGTTGTGTGCTAACCAGTCAGCGGAAAGATAGTAATCATGTATAGTCTTTCCGCTGACTGGTTAGCACACAACAAAAGCTTGTCACGTGTACAGTGAAAATAAACTAAACTGAACTGGAATCTGGTGGTAAGTCAGTATTCCTGTATTCACAGGGACTTTGTGCTCATGAAATTTAGTTTTTCTACAGCATTTTGCCATCAGGAATCATACTGATCTCTTCATCCAATGTCTAATCACTGCTCCCAAGCATCTCAATTCGGGTCTCTTCTCTACATTTTCATTTCAATTTTAATAATCTCAGACTAGTCAAACCCTCAGCATAGGAGCACCGCAAGGCTGCGTACTCTCCCCTCTCCTCTACTCTCTCTACCCCAACGACTGCACCTCCACAGACACCTCTGTCAAGCTTCTCAAGTTTGTGGACGACACAACCCTGATTGGACTGATCCAGGATGGGGAGGAATCTGCCTACAGACAGGAAGTGACACAGCTGCTGTCCTGTTGCCATTGCAACAACCTGGAGCTCAATGGACTTAAGACAATGGAATTGATTGTAGACTTTAGGAGAGCTCCCCCTCCCCTCACCCCACTCACCATCCACAACACCACAGTCATATCTGTGGAGTCTTTTAAGTTCCAAGGAACCATCATCTCCAAGGACCTTAAGTGGGCGGCTACCATCAACTCCACAGTCAAAAAGGCACAACAGAGGATGTGCTGCCTGCATCAGCTGAGGAAGCACAATCTGCCACAGGCAATGATGGTCGAATTCTAAACGGCCATTGTAGAGTCTGTTCTCACCTTCTCCATCATGGTCTGGTTTGGCTCAGCCACCAAGCACAACACCTGGAGGCTGCAGCGAATCGGCCGATCAGCTGAGAAGGTTATTGGCTGCAACCTTCCCTCCATTGACGAACTGTACACTGCAAGGGCTAGGAAGCGAGCGGGTAAGATCATCTCTGACCCCTCTCACTCTGGCCACAAACTCTTTGAATCACTTCCCTCTGGAAGGCGACTGTTAAAGCTGCCCCAGCCAGACATAAAAACAGCTTTTTTCAACGAGTAGTTGCTCTACTCAACAACCAAAACTCTGTAGCCTCCTTTTGTTCTGTTATCTCATTTAATTCACATGTTTAATCAATAATGTTTTATTATCAATATTTAATGTTTTATGTATAATTCTTAACTGTCACTGTATATCATGTTGTCACTTGTGGGCAGAGCACCAAGGCAAATTCCTTGTATGTGAATACTTGGCCAATAAACGTATTCATTCATTCATAAGTTACAAAGATCGTTGTTTGTCCTTTCTTGTCAGGCTGTGAGGAAAAAACTGCTATTTGAAATCTGAAGTACAGCAAAAAATCAACCTGCTTGAGCAAGGAGTTTGTCTGCACCGACGCGATCGTATTTGGCCTGTTAGCTGGAAGTCCCAGAATCTTCCCCTTCATTAGATGCAATATTAATGTACTGTAGTAAAAATTCTTGTGATACTGCTGGCACATCGACATATTCCTTAAAATGCTTTCCACCATAGCAATAATTTGTTTGTTTACTCAGTCAGGATTTATTATCTGTCCCTCGTAGCCTTTGATCTGTCATTTTAACACCTTACCCTTCCTTATCTCTAGATTCCCTGTGACTCGATACATCACCTAATCTCCAGAGATGCTGGCTGACCCACTGGGTTACTCCAGCTTTTTTGTGTCCATCCTCATAGCCTCTGAACTGTGTAAAGTGCTTCGGGGTGGCGCTATAGTAATAATTTATTTGTTTACTCTCTCAGCAAGTATTACCTGTCCCCAAGATAGACACAAAAAGTGTAATCAGTAACTCAGCGTCTCTGGAGGCTGCGTCTCTGGAGAGAAGGAATGGGTGATGTTTTGGGTGAAGACCCTTCTTCAGTCTGTCCCCAATGCCCCATGATTTGTGGCTTACTGAACAAAATTGTTCAAGCACCTACGAGTTCCACCAGCGATTTCAAGATCACCAGGTTTTTTAATTCCATACTCGATTAGTTGTGTGAATTGGAAATCTGCAGAGTGCACCTTCTGGATTCTAGCCCAGTAGCCTGATCACTAGCCAGACATGCTCTTGTTACTTCTGTGACTTTCCCTTGCATATCTTTTTAGAGGTTACAATTTCAACCTTGTTCAGGTGGTGTTAAAAGAATTATGTTTTGGTTACCTTGGTGCAGATAATGTAATCTTATCTTAAATTGGGTTAATAATTTTGCTAATAGAAATTTTGATGTTTATACGGCCATGAAAAAAAATAAAGCCAACATTTATATGTACAGCAGGGATTTGAATGTAATTGACCAGACATTCCTGCAGTCAGGAAAATATTTCTGACAAGTTGTGCAGAATGGAATGACTGTATTCAATTCCTCAGTCCAATTTAAAGGTCACTAATTATCACATTAGCACTCTTTTATACATACTGATCCATGAATTTGATATTGCACCATAGTGCAGGAGTAGTTGCCTGATGAATGTATGTGGAACATTCTCAATCCAGAAGACTACAGTGTTATGGTTACCCAATTATAGAACACATACAGTGTGGACCAGCCAGAGTTGTATCAGGGATATGGAACAGTATTTATGAAGCTGCATTTCAAGACTAGAACAGCCTTCACTGAAGTGAAGAAGGGTGGGAGATTTAATCGTTTTTTTAAGTGAAGATGAATCAGTGAGGTGAATGAGTTAGGGAGGGGCAGGGTTGGGGTTCAGAATGAAATGTTTGTCAGTGAAAAATTACAATCACTCAGTGCAAAACCATCACTCAGGTCCAAAGCAGAAGTTATGAAGAATTCCTTTTGACAAGGTTTTTTTTTGAACAATGTATGATTTATCATTGGAAGTGGTTTAGATACATTATTCAATTATTAATTGGCATTGAGGAGTGAAAATAATGGACAACAATGTAGAATAAAAAATTGAAATATTTAAAGTGTGTTCAACACTAATCAGTAGAGTTAAAAAAGAAACAGCCCCCAAATTAACATGATGCAAAGAAGCATGAACACACACGGATAGATGTGAGAGGAAGAAAAGTATATTAAGAACACAGCTGCCCAAAATATAGATGCTGATTTTTTTTTTAGAAGAATAAGATATGAAATTAAATGCTATGGAGTGTAAACTATTACACAATAACTATTTAAAACAAACTGAAATCCAGGTTGGGACCCTTCATTCTGAAGAAGGAAACAAACCTGAAATGTCTCTCCATTTTCTTTATGATGGATCAAACAGCGTCCATCAGATGCTGTGTGACCCTCTCACTGGGGTCTCCTCGATATCCCGCAGCTCCGCTCTTGTACCCCACCTCCCCCATTTGCAACAAGGGCAGAGTCCCCTTGTCATCACCTTCCACCCGATCAGTCGTCGCATACAGCATGTATTCCTCCAACATTTTCGCCACCTCCAATGGGATCCCACTACTGGCCCCATCTTCCCATCTCCATCCCTTTCTGCTTTCCACAGAGACCGTTCCCTCTGAAACTCCCTGGTCAACTCGTCCCTTCCCACCCAAACCACCCCTTCCCCAGGTACTTTCCCCTACAATTGCAGGAGATACAACACCTGTCCCTTTACCTCCCCCCTCAACTCCATCCAAGTACCCAAACAGTCTTTCCAGGTCAGCAGAGGTTCACTTGCACCTCCTCCAACCTCATCTACTGTATCCGCTGTATCAGGTGTCAACTTCTCTACATCGGCAAGACCAAGCACAGGCTCGCCGATCGTTTCGCTGAACACCGCTCAGTCCACCATAACTTACTTGATCTTCCAGTTGCTCAGCACTTCAACTGCTCCTCCCATTTCCAATCTGACTTTCTGTCCTGGACCTCCTCCATTGTCAGTGTGAAGCCCAGTACAAATTGGAGGAACAGAACCTCGTATTACGCTTGGGTAGTTTACATCCCAGCGGTATGAACATTGACTTCTCTAACTTCAAATTGCCCTTGCTTTCCCTCTCTATCCCCTCCCCCTTCCCAGTTCTTCCACCAGTCTAAAGGGCCTGTCCCACTATTCGAGTTTACCCAAGAGCTCTCCCGAGTTTAAAAAAAAATCAAACTCGTGGTAAGTACGTAGCGGGTATGTTGGAGCTCAGGACGGCTCGTAACGCTAATGGCAGGTACTCGAGAAATGCGGTAATCTCGTAAAGTTTTTTCAACATGTTGAAAAATGTCCACAAGAGCCTATCCTACTGAGTTCCTTCAGCATTTTGTGTCTACCTTCCATCAGATGCTGTCAGATCCACTGAGTTTGTTTCGTACATTTAGTTTAGTTTATTGTCAGGTGTACTGAGGTACAGTGAAAAGCTTTTGTTGCATGCTAACCAGTCAGTAGAAAGACAATACATGATTACAGTGGAGCCATCCAGACTGTATCGATACTTGGATGGAATAACGTTAACAACATTGAGCACAAGGTAAAGTCCGATCAAAGATCGTCCAAGGGTCTCCGATGAGATAGATAGCAGCTCAGGATTGCTCTCTAGTTGTTGATAGGATGGTTCAGTTGCTTGATAACAGCTGGGAAGAAACTCTTCCTGAATCTGAAGGTGTATGTTTTCACACTTCTATACCTTTTGTCCATTGGGAGAGGGGAGAAGAGGGAGTGACCGGGGGTGCGACTCGTCCTTGATTATGGTGGTGGCATGCGTGAAAACCATGCTTGACCAACATCAGCAGGGAGAATGTTGACATCAGAGCAGAATGTCCCCAGTAAAGGCCACCAGGGTCCTGACGGAAAGGGCAATTGAGGGAATAGTTCTCCACTGAAACAATACCCACCTCAAAGGAAAGGTTCCTGTAGATCCTCTCGGTTTTATCCAAGGCATTGATCTGAATACAGTTGTTATAAGAGTTTGTTTGATATTGGGCATTCTACAGCTAACTATTAGCTTATTGGTTCCCCCATTTCTCAGCTTCCATCTCCACTTGTACTGAGTGCATGTCCAACACCATTTAATAAAATCATCCAATACAAAGCAGCCAGCTGGATTGGCACCAGATCCACCATCCTCATTAATCAATCTCTTCACAATAAGGTGTACCACAGCAATTTACCTGATTCTTCAACAGCATCTCACAATCCCTGACAATCTTTGATAAATCAATGGGCAAGAGTTTTCAAATCGTATTATCATTCTTGTTGGGAAATGTATTCCTGGTCCTCCTCCTTCTTTGGATCAGAATTCTGTAAATTTCTCCAAATAGCATTGGCAGAGTAATTATGCTACCAGGAATCTGCACACTAGATTATGCAGTACATGTTTATAGGGGTGATTCACTTTTTTTGAAAAAACATCCCATTGGATTGACATTGATTAGTCAATTTTGCTCAGGCAGTTTACAACCCAGCGGTATGAATATTGATTTCTCTAACTTCAAGTAACCCTTGCTTTCCCTCTCTCTTTGTCCCTCCCCCACCCTAGTTCTCCAACTAGCTTCACTGTCCTGATTAGTTTTACTGATTGTGTGCCTTGTGGTCTATCTTCCCCTCAGTTAACAAAGAATCATTCTGCATTTCCATGACCATCATCTGCTTTGATCTGTCATTTTCACACTTTACCATTCCATATCTCTAGTGTCCGTCTCCACCAGCTCTCAGTCTGAAGAAGGGTTTCTATCCGAAAATCACCCATTCCTTCTCTCCAGAGAAATGCCTGTCCCGCTGAGTTACTCCAGCATTTTGTGTCAATCTTCGGGGTAAACCAGCATCTGTAGTTCCTTTCTACACATATCAATTAATCAATGATGTGGCTGGTTGAAAATCTCTGGTTAACAGTAGAAAGCCTTTGTTTAATCGGAACGTAGTAAAAATAAAGGGTATACTATTAAATACATGTTTATAATATCTCAAGCTGTTCAACTGGTAATGTACTTGATTTAACTTTCTGTCTCTAAGACTGTATGCTGCATTGCGTTCAAACTTTTGTAGATTGGTCAAAATAAGCCTTATTTCCCACTTGACCTGGAGATCAGATACCATATTTATATAAACCAGGATGGAAATTATGCTCTTATTATTCATGGAACATGAAGCAAAATGCTCTCAGAGAATCACATTTGAGCAATACAAGAACAACAATCCTATTGTAATAAGAAGGTAGTGTTCTTGGAATGGGATATTCCTGGCTCAGGGGCAGCATTTGTTGTGTGTACTGTCCTTCACCATACTGTGAAGCCCCAACCTCCTCCTGTGTTAAATTAATTCTGCCTGTGGAAAGCACTATGGGTGCCCTCATGTCGCCAGCTCTCAGCTTGCTTTCCATTTGCTTCACAAGTGCCTAGAGCACTGGGTGGAGTGAGGCAGGATGGATATTTATTTTAATTATTTTTTGTGTGGAAAACTGCCCTGGCCTTCAGTTATCATGTTGTGGATGTTAATGGTTGCACTGTTTATGAAGTCTTCTCTCCTTCCCGACTTCCCTCTCCCTCCCTCCCAAATGGTGTGACCTCTTTATGACTATTTGCCCCAGGGGTAACTTTGTTCTTCAGCTTTATTTACCTTGGTTCCCATTTTACTAATAATCACAGTACATTATTAGAATTCCACTCCCCATAACCATTTATCCAAATCCTAATCGGGTAAATAACAAACAGAAACCAGAAGTGAGGGACTGCTGCCTATTAATTTTGAAGTACTGTAACCCCAAAACTATCAACAATTGATAATTAACTTTTAATCCTATTAATTATTTCCATATACTTTCATCTTCCCCACTCCAAAGTAAAGCAGAGAGTCTTGAAAGTAGACATAAGTAACTGATTTTACACTATCCATAATATTTAAGTGCTTTCTCAAATCTCTCTGGTCCCTTCTACAGAATTCTTCTGCAGAAATGTTTGATTTTGTCCTTGTATATGTTTAGTTTAGAGATACCGCATGAATGCAGACCCTTTGACCTACTGAGTTCACGCCTACATTCGATCACTCGTTCACACGAGCTCCATGTTATCCCAATTTTACATCCACTCCAAAGGCATAGGGGGCAATTTACAGAGGATGATTAACCTACAAACACACACGTCTTTTAAGATGTGGGAGGAAACTCCTGTGGTCACGAGGAGAAGGTGCAAGCTCCACACAGACAGCACCTGAGGTCAGGATTGTACCTGGGTCTCGCATGCCATGAGGCAGTAGCTCTACCATGTGTGCAGCCTGCCCACTGCAGATGGAACAGTACTCAGATACCCAACTACAGTCTTACTCTCTTCCTGGCAACTGAAACATAACCTGGTTAGTTCAAAAAGTGCATCCTGGTCTTCTGTTACGATGTGTAGTATCCTCAAACTCTACCCCAGCTTCAGCCATCTGATTTTGACCCTGTGTTATCTTTAGATTTAACCATTACCACATACTTCTGGCTGGACTTTCATTTTCCAATACCATTCAACCACACAATAATATTAATGACTTTTGAATGTCTGTTTCTGTAACTGTTATGCTATTAATATTCATGATAACTTTAATAACTGGCAATACTTCTATGACAGTCCTTTCCATGTATCTCCCTCCTAAACTGTTTTGCTTCTGTCCTTGGTTCAAGTTCAATCCACACCTGTGCTTGCTAACTAGAGTTGCTCTGACATTAATTCTATTTGGATTTCTGTTGATGTTGTTATCGGAAATCCTTTTCCATTGTTGCCATTTCCTCCAGTACGGCAATTCTTTGTTATCTGTGTTCAATTTCTTAGGTCATAAGGGATAGGAGTTGAATTAGGCCATTCGGCCGATCAAGTCTACTCTGCCATTCAATCATCTATTTCTCCCTCCTAACCCTATTCTCCTCCCTTCTCCCCATAACCTCTGACACCTGTACTGATCAAATATCTATCTCTGCCTTAAAAATATCCACTGACTTCGCTTCCACAACCTTTTGTGGTAAAGAATTCCATGGATTCACCACCCTCTGGCAAAATAAATTCCTCCTCATCTCCTTCCCTAAAGAATGTCCTTCTTCCACAGTCAAATTTAAAAATAAAACATATTAATTGCTGCAACTTTGGTTGTTGTTAGTGCAGCTGCTGACCCCAAACTCTTCCGACCCTGCTTTGGTTCACGCTGACTTCTGACGATAGTTCCCATTTGGAGCCATTGGCATTCAGCGGTTGAAACTTGAGTAACCCAAGCCTCCAAATGGACATTGTGACATGCAGAAATCGGGGAGGTGCTGACAGATTGGGATATCCGAATCTGTCGGCATCGTTGCTGGACCCCATGTGGGGATTGTGGGCAAAGGACGAGAAGGCCAATGAGTTGAAACACTCCTTTATAAGATTTAATTTGTTATGGTTTAATCGTTATCATTTAGCTGGGTGTTTTTTTAATTATTACTTCAGTTTTAATAACTTTTGAATGTATTTCAGTTATGTTTAAGTTATCAGCATTAATAACAGCTTTTATAACTGGCAAAATTATTGCCCCTCTCCCCCCATCACAACCTCTTCATAGGTTCACTAGTCATAGGAGCAGAATTAAGTCATTCGGCCCATCGAGACTCCCCTCCGGCTGATCTATCTTTCCCACCTCAACCCCATTCTGCTACCTTCTCCTGTTTCGGGGTGAGTCTTACTTGCTGCGTTACCTAAATTCTATCACACATGGATACCTGACTGTGATGCTGAGTGATATGGTAATTGATAGGATTGATTGATTCTGAGTGGTCAGTATAATCACTGTCCACAGGCATTTCAATATGCTTGTGCATTTGAGTTACCTGACTTGATAGACCACCTCCTACATTGTGGAGTCCAAAGGGGACTTTGCATTGCCAGATACCGGGGTTACTGTCGTGAGGACTTGAAAGAAACTGCTGTTGAAGCATGGACACAAAATGCTGGAGTAACTCAGTGGGTCAGGCAGTATCTCTGAAGTAAAGGAATTGTTGACGTCTTGGGACTGAGAGTCAGAGGAGAGGGAAACTAGAGGTATGAAAAGGCACAAAACCAATCATGGCCAGCACCAATGACCTAGGAAAGGTGGAGCCCACAACGGTCCATTGTGTGCAGTCTAAGCAGTTGGGAGTAAAAGTGGCGAACATCAGGAAAGGAAAGAAAAAGTCATAAAAATTCAGGGAGGGAAAAATTGGTGTTTTCAATTGCCATTACATTTCCTACCATGGGATATGACCCAACATAATTATTAAACCAGTTTTGACCACTGATGTTTTGTCATGCCAGAAATCTGATTCCTAATATTGTTAGTTCAATTTTGACAAAAGTTATCCTCTTCAGTGTCTGCTAGCAATACCAGAACATCCTTATAGATATCACTTTTTGAACATAATATAGAACTAAAGCGTGATATTCTAAAGATCCTATTATAGAACATAATTTATAATGATTAGACTATCTCTTGCCTAGTAAATGGCTGCATAGTGATGTGCTGAAAGTACTTCAGGTAATGGAAGGGGAAACAGTCCCAGGTTGTTTGTAGAAAGGTTCCATAAAAGTACTGTTTTGTAAGTAAAATAGATTAATCTCCAAAGAAATTATACAATAGAGATGTGCCAGTATGATCTCTAATGCTTACTTCACTATGCGTTGAAGGAATTAGTACTTTACATTTGAATTATTTTTAATGCTGAGCCATTCACAGTGGATTGTAAGATGATGCAAACCTGCAATGTTACCATAGCAACCTTCCGACTAATGTTAACATAAAGTGACAAGTGTGGTTTTCAAGGAACAAAATCTGCCAGTGTTAAATTCTTCATATTTATTTTTAGGTTTTATTTTGGAATCAGTTCTTCGTTCCAAATGCTCTGAACTGGGCTGCACTTGGTGGCAAGTGTGAGGAATAGTGTAATAAGCAAAATTATATGGTTCAGGGATGGCTGGAAAATGACTGGGGATGACGCCTTAGAGGTAGAGCTGCTGCCTTACAGCGCCGGAGACCCATGTTCGATCCTGACTACGGGTGCTGTCACTAAGGAGTTTGAACATTCTCCATGTGACTGCCTGGGCTTTCTCCGGGTGCTCCAGTTTCCTCCCACATTCCAAAACATGTAGGTTAATTGGCTTCTGTAAATTGACCCTAGTGTGCATGATAAAGTTAGGATATGGGTAGGCCAAAGTGCCTGTTTACATGCTGTATCTCTAAACTAAACTAAACTGAAGTTGTATTTATATGAAGCAGCCCTTCAAGTCATATTGGTATTAGTTTGTTATCAGCACATCTACCAAGATATAGAGAAAAGCTTTGTTTTTGCAAGCTAAATCATACCATATATGAGTACAATCAAGCCATACACAAGTACAACAGGTAGTGCAAAGAGAAAAATATCAGAATGTAGAATGTCGTGTTACCACATTATAGTATTACAGGGGAACAATTGTGCGATTATGTGACTGTTACAGGTTGAGAGAATTTCATTAATTCCTCATTAAAGACCAAGGATGTAACTTATTTGTAACAGATTCATGCTTGGTACTTTTTAATTTTATAGTAACTCTTCGAAGCATGGATGGCAGATTATCATGTATGTTAACAGAGCCATAAAACTTACAGTCATGGCATGAAATGAGAGAGTGCGGCGAAACAAGATGTTATTTTCTAGAACTTTGGTCTTACAGAATAACTTCAGTTTTTTTAGCTGATAAAGTAACTTGTTGGCCAATTAAGAAGAAGGTAGTATACCAGTCTGTTGGTGGGGCACATGTTTAACGAGAGGTTGGTGAAGCAAGTACTATAAACAGCATTTAAAATACATTTGGACAGGTACATAGATAGGAAAGGTTTGGATGGATATGAGGTTAACACAGGCAAATGGAACAAGCTTAGATGGGGCATCTTGCTCAGCATGTACTAGTTGTGCTGAAGGGCCCATTTCCATGTGGTATCATTCTATAGCCTATGCCTGACTGACCTCTTTAGAGGACTATGAGTGATTGAACAATTGACCAATTGCAACCTTGAACTGTTCTACTTCTAGGAGTGGATTTTGCTTTGTTTATTTCAAAACCAAATTCCTTGTGGAATTGTTGTATTTGCACTTTTAACTTAGTATAAAGTGAAGTTTTAACATGAGTGTTTTCAGGTCAGGTCGGGGGGAGTTCTCCCCACCATGGGTACCATGTAATCTCGTGCTACTTGCTCCATGGTCGGAGGGTCGGCGACTAAACCGTCTCCCCCACCTGGTTTGCCAGGTGAGGAATGGGCCATGGCCTCCCAGCAGGACCATACACAAGACCTGTCAAAGGGCGGATGACCTTCTCGCGAGCCAACGGACATCCACACTTCAGTAGAAGTTGCGATCGCTTTCGTACATAGCATTGTAAGGAATGATGATAAAGCACACTCACCAAAATCCTATACTTCCAGCGGCGAAAGTCCGCAGGAACTGGAGGACAGAGATGTGTGGTGCGTCCGTCACCATTTCCATCAAAAATCAGCACCGTTGCTTCGCTAATGTTTTCAATGATGATGAATGAATTTGGTTTCTTAAGAACATTAAAGGTTCTCAAACACTTAAGGTAACATATATGGTTGCTTTGAGGGAATGTTCCGTTGATGGACCTCGGCCCCCTTCTCCTTTATCAACCCAAATCCTCCCACATTTACCCTTCTTTCCCATAAAACCTCCAGTCCTCACTCACCCAGCTGCTTCCCCTCCCCTCCATCTGCCCATTATCCACACACTCCTCACATTGTACCTGTATTCCACTGTTTCCCATCTGCCCACTCCACCTCCTTTATTTGGTTCACATACACCACCTTCCATTCCTGTCTGATTCCATCATCTGTAGCCTCTTGTTACCTACAGCAATCATGCGCCAGTTTCCGATTCTATCTCCACCCCTCTCTTCCCCACCTGAATCCAACCACCCCTCACCTGGATCCATCTATTGCTGAGGAAAGAACTGCAGATGTTGGTTTACACCAGGTAAACGCAAAATGCTGCAGCAACTCAGTGGGTCAGGCAGCAACTCTGGAGAAAATGAATAGGTGGCGTTTTGGGTCGAGACTTCTTCAGACTGAGAGGTGGGGAGAGTGTTTCTCTAGTTCCCCTTTAGTTTTCCTCTTCCCTGACTCTCACTCTGAAGAAGGGTCTCGACCCAAAACACCATCTATTCATTTTCTCCAGAGATGCTGCCTGACCTACTGAGTTGCTCCAGCATTTCGCGTCTATCTTCCGCTTATTGCTTGTGAGCCTTGCCCCAACCATTCTGATTATCTTCCCTCCACACTTTCAGTCCAGATGAAGGGTCTTGACTGAAAGGTTGACTATCCATTTCCATCCACAGATGCTTCCACACCCCCACTGAGTTTATAGTGTCATACAGCACACAGTCAGACCCTTCAGCCCAACTCGTCCACGCCAACCAAGACGCCCTTTCTAAGCCAGTCCAATAGAAACATAGAAAAATAGGTGCAGGAATAGGCCATTTGGCCCTTCGAGCCAGCACCGCCATTCAATATGATCATGGCCGATCATCTAAAATCAGTACCCCATTCTGGCTTTCTCCCCATATCCCTTGATTCCTTTAGCCCAAAGTGCTAAATCTAGGTCTCTCTTGAAAGCATCCAGGGAATTGGCATCCACTGCCTTGTTTGGCAGAAAATTCCACAGATTCACAACTCTCTGGTTGAATAAATTTTTCCTCATCTCAGTCCTAAACAGCCTGTTATACTGTGATTCCTGGTTCTGGACTCCCCCAACAACAGGAAAATGTTACTGCATCTACTGTAGCTCTAAGAATTTTATATGTTTCTTTAAAGCCCAGTCAACCCATTCTTTCATCATATGTCAGTCCCGCCATTCTGGGAATTAACCTGGTGAACCTATGCTGCACTCCCTCAATAGCAATTATGTCCTTCCTTAAATTAGGAGACCAAAATTTCACACAATACTCCTGGTGCAGTCTGTACAACTGCAGTAGGATCTCCTTGCTCCTAAACTCAAATCCTCTCACAATGAAGGCCAACATGCCATTAGCTTTCTTCACTGCCTGCTGGACCTGCATGCTTACTTTCAGTGACTGATGTACAAGCACACCTAGGTCTCGTTGCACCTCCCATTTTCCTAATCTGACACCATTCAGATAATAATTTGCCTTCCTGTTCCTGCCACCAAAGTGGATAATCTCACATTTATCCACATTATACTGCATCTGCCATGCATCTGCCCACTCACCCAACCTATCCAAGTCACCCTGCAAACTCATAGCATCGTCATCGCAGTTCGCACTGCCACCCAACTTTGTGTCGGCTGCAAACTTAGAGATGTCACATTTAATTTGGTCATCTAAATTGTCAATAGATATTGTAAATAACTGGGGTCCCAGCACCGAACCTTGCGGCACCCCACTAGTCACTGCCTGCCATTTTGAAATGGACCTGTTAATCCCTACTCTTTGCTTCCTGTCTGCCAACCAGGAAGACCTGTCTGACATTCAGGTCTCTATCCATGTAAATACCCTACCCACAATATCATGTGCTCTAATTTTGCCATTCCTGACTAATGTGGATTGCCTTCAGTTCCTCCCACTGGATCTTCTGTCCCCTAGTATTTCTGGATACTCTTTCTTGGTTTAAATACTCCTAGTATTTGTGTCTTCCTTAGTGAAGACAGAACCAAAGTACTTGTTTAACAGTTCTGCCATTTCCTTGTTTCCTATTATAAAATCACATGTCTCTAATTGTAAGGGACTTACATTTGTCTTCACTAATCTTTTCCTTTTTATATATCTAAAGAACCTTTTAGAGTATGTTTTCATATTCCCCGCAAACTTTCTTTCATACTCTTCCCCCCCTCCCCTTAATTAACACCATCTGTTGAGTTCTAAATTTCTCCCAGTCCTCCGATTAGCTGCTTCCTCTGGCCAACTTATATGCCTTTTCCTTGCATTTAACACTATCGCTGATTTCCCTCATTAGCCACGGTTGAACCGCATTCCCCGTTTTTTGAACCATTTTTGGAGTTCATTCATGCGGTCTTTAAATCTTTGCCATTGCATCTCCACCGTCAACCCTTTAAGTATAATTTGCCGGTCTATCCTAGCCAATTCCCGTCTCATACCTTCAAAGTCTCCTTTCTTTGATTTCAGGTTCCTGGTCTGAATTAAGCATGTCACTTTGCATCCTAATGCAGCATTCCACCATATTGTGGTCACTGTGCCCAAGGGACCTTGCACAACAAGATCGCTAACTAATCCTTCCTCATTACACAATACCCAGTCTAGGATGGCCTGTCCTCTAGTTGATTCTTCTACATATTGCTTTAAAAAGCCATTCCATGTACATTCCAGGAAATCCTCATCCTCAGCGCTGCTACCAATTTGGTTGGCCCAATCTATATGTAGATTAAAGTCACCCATGATAACTGCTGTACCTTTGCTACATGCATTCCTAATTTCCTGCTTGACGCTATTCCCAACGTCCCTAGTGTTGTTTGGGGGTCTGTATACAACGCCAACAAGCGTTTTCTGCCCTCGGCTATTTCGCAGTTCTATCCATACCAATTCTACAGCTTCCAAGCTAAGGTCTCTCCTTGCTATTGCATTAATCTCCTCTTTAACCAGCAATGGCACCCCACCTCCTCTACCTTTCTGTCTATCCTTCCTGAATATCGAATACCCCTGCATGTTTAGCTCCTAGCCTTGGTCACCCTGGAGCCATTTCTCCGTAATTCCAACTATGTCATATTCCTTAACTACTAACTGCACATTCAATTCATCCACTTTATTACGAATGTTCCTCGTATAAAGACAGAAAGCTTTCAGGTTATTTTTTCTTATTTCCCTTCTACTTTTCGCTTCTGTCCTTTCATGTCCCTCTGTGTCCTTGCATTGGTTCCCATCCCCCTTCCCTGTTAGTTTAGACGTGACCTTTCCCATTCCCTTTAACTACACGCATACGCTTCCACGTTGTTGACTCCACCACCCTCCCTCCCCCCCCCCCCCCCCCCCAACTATTTAGTTTAAACCCACCCACGTAGCACCAGAAAACCTGCCTGCCAGAATTTCGGTCCCCCGATTTACCTTTGTTTGGCCCACATCTCTCCAAACCTTTGCTATCCATTTCCCCAGCAGTTTATATAACATTTAACTCATTTATAACTGATAACATACTCCTATAATTTAGGATTATAGCTCCTAAATGGACCCATAATCGATTTGGTCAATCTCCTGTATTTCATTTACATTTTAATGCCTTTTATTGTCTTTTTAAACACTTAGCCATTTGCCTGACCATCAAAATGTTCCAACTAAAAATAAAAAACCTTTTCTTTGGAGTGATAGATAGTAAATTGTGATAGCAGATTATGCCTCGCAAATGAAACCAGAGATTATGATGAAACTGAAATTGTAGCAGTTATTATCTGCTTGCAGTTTAAGACAGTTTTATTAGTTCTTTGTTCCATCAATATCTGTGAATATTTTATTGCCTAGTTTGAATAGAACACTCTTGTTTCTGTAAGTCATTTGCAAGATTTACACAGTGTCTCTTGTGTTTTCCTTTTATTTTGGAAAGTAGAATCTAGTAAATGTAGAATATATTGGATAGTTTGATTGCATGACAGGCAATAAATCAGTTTTATTGAAAATTAAGCAGGAAATCAATGCAGCAAATTTCACTAAATGACCAAACCTGTGAGATGTCCTCTGGTAAAATATGATGGCTCAGTAGTTTTTCTAATCTACCAGACCTTGACCTGTGTTATATCATCAATGTATTCATCATTTAGTTAATCTCAACATTTCAATGATAGGACCAGATATTTTGCAGAATTTGCTTTGAACAGCCTTCAAACTGTGCAATTGTTCACGAGAAAAACAATTAACTTTCTTCTTCAGTTAAATTTCTTGCGTCTGCATGGATTACATGATTTTCCCTTTATGAAGTGAGGGACAAATGTATTGATTAGTTTGAAAAGAAATTAAGAAGTCTCTCTCATTAGATTTACTGGAAGATTTTAATCCCAGAGGGTTAATGTGAATTCAGCCTGCAGTGAAGTTCCTCTAACATGCACAGTGATTTATCTGTACAAATATCTTTCCACTGACCCTATTCTTGTGCCTAGGTTAAGGCAAAAAATGTTGCCTGCAGTGCTACTGGGGGAGGGGTGGATGGGATCTGGAGCACCAGTTAAGTTCAGAAAGAAGAAAGTGAAACTTTAGCAAGCCGCTCAAATGTTTTGACCATTGCCATTCTGTGCTCTTCATGAGAAGCCTTATTTTCCTTCAAGGGTAATCTGGGCACCATTCAGAAGCTTGAGACAGAAGCTGTCCTATTAACCCAATATCCTGATGATAGAGGCTTTTAGGACATCCTTGATCTGCTACCAGGTTTTTAAGAGGAAAAGTTTGGCCATTTGGTGTGAAATGCTGGAATAAGCAACAAATTAAGTTAACAGGCTAAAACACTGGATGTTAGTGGAATTAAGCATGTTGATAAATCCCATCTAATTCAATCAAAGTGTTTGTATGATGAAGCACAATCAGACATGAATTGAGTGACCCAAGGTTGTAGTTGTTGGTTTACCCGTAATGGGCTGTTGAGCTGAATTAAAGGAAATCCCCTCAACAATATGTTGGCTATTTGAGGTTTCTTTCTACATTTTAACTACTGCGCAAGGCATATAAACACAACTTTGTTACTTTCATTATCGAATATAACGCTGCTAGCTATTTGCATTTCTTAATAGTTTATTTCAAATGCCCATGTTTTATCGTTCCAGTGTCCCCTTTGCTCTTTAACTTTGTGAGCTAGCTAATAGATATTGAACATAATACTGATTTTTCTTTTTAACGCCAGATTCCATTTAATGAGAAACTAGAGAAGATTCAACATATTTTCCCGACAGTTGAGAAGAAGCTGATCATGCATAAAGAGCACCGAATGAATCAGCCTTGGATCAGATACTTTCATTGCACTGAGATCTTGGATTTGGTGGAGGCATACTCTGTGGCTCAGGCAGTAGCTGTGAAGAGGGACATAGAATTGACATGAGTAAATGGCCTATCATTAGATAGCTACAAAATGCTGGAGTAACTCTGCGGGGCATGCAGCATCTCTGGATAGAAGAAATGGGTGACATTTTGGATTGAGACCCTTCTTCAGACCTACCTGTCCTGTTGAGTTACTCCAGCATTTTGTGTGTATCTTCGGTGTAAACCAGCATCTGCAGTGCCTTCCTAGACCTTTCATTTAGAATTGGAGGAGGTACCTGTGCACTTGTATTGAGCCCGTCGTAGTTTTATGTATTTCACAAAAAGTGTACCTCCCAATGTGAACACAGCACATTCCCACACTGGGTGGATTGCTGAAGTATCCAGGTGGTGTAATTCCAGTTTGGTGTAAATGCAGTTGCCATGTGCTATCCTGGAACAACCTCTGTATCGGATCAATAATCAATGCAGCGAACATGAATTCAGTAGATAAGAGGAGGGTGTGCAATTCTAAAAGCAGCTGCTGAAAACGTAGCAATTAATGCACAAAAGGACACAAAATGCTCGAGCAACTCGGGCCGCATCTCTGGTGAACATGGTAATTGGAAGTGTAGTGGTGGGCACTCACAGACCATTATAGTTGTGTATGTATGTCTCCCCCCTGTTATCGCTTTGCCTCCATTTTCAAATCACATTTGTACTGATTACCCCCTAGCTAAACCCTAATTAGTGTTCCTCAACTGAAAAAAAGTGTTAGAGGGACAGACTTGATCTTATTTAAACATTTGCTCTTTGTTTTTATACTCCTCCATTGAAACGTTCATGATTGAATGGCGGAGTAGACTTAATGGGCCGATTGGCCTAATTCTGCTCCTATCACATAAGATCTTATGATAATGGTGATACGAGGCTGCAGATGCTGGAATCTTGAGCGAAAAACAAACAATTTAAGGAACTCAGTGGGTCAAGCAGCATCTGTGGAGGGTGTGCACATGTGATATTTCAGGATGCCTCCGACTGATGGAGTAAGGGGGAGAAAGCTGGAGAAGATAAGTGGGGGGGGGGTGGATCAACAGATAGGAGAGATGGTGACAAAGACTAGAGATGAAATGGAGAAAAAAGTGTTAGATGAGGAAGAATAAAACTGGAGGAATTAATATACATAAAATATCTCTTTTTAAAAAATCTAGCTCATAAAACTAGATACCATTTATTTTGACCGGTTGTCCGGCAGATCAACATCTTGCCATGATTCTTGATAATCATCTTCATTGTCTACGATACCAACTATTTCAATGTCATCTGCAATTTTACTAACCGTGCCTTGTGCCTTCTCCTCCAAATGGTTGATATAAATGACAAACAGCAATGGGCCAAGCACAGATGCCTGAGACACAATGATAACATTTTAAAGATCGGGTGGATCCTGATGCCTTCCTGGTGCAGACTGGAGGTGTAAAAAGACTGGACGTCCATGGTAAACATGATGCTATGGGAGGCCAGGAATTGGAATTTATTGAAGTGGTGAAGAGCATGTAAAGTGTTTTGGATATAGGTCGGGAGGAACACGACAAGTGGGTTCAAGAGACAATCGGAGATGAGTTTATTGGGGGCAGGAGCAGCCAGAAACAAAGAGTCTGGCAACACAGTCCTAGTGGATTTTAGGGAGGAAATAGAAAAAAGTAGTGTCGGGTTTCGGAACTATAAGGCTGAAAGGTGGGGGGTTGGGGGGGGGGGAGTGATCACCAGAGCTGAGGAGATCGATGATGGCCTGTTGTTTGTCCATGGAGTAGACATGGTCAAGTGATGGGTAAAGAGGAGTTGTCTGAGAGGTGATGCTTAGCCTCAGTATGGTAAAAGTCAGCCAGTGGGACTATAACCCCACCTCTCTTGTCAGGGGGTTTGATGACAATATTGGGATTGGCACTGAGTAAGCAAAGGACTGCGTGTTCGGAGTGGCTAATGCGAGTGGAGAAGTTGAGGCAGTCGATGTTGTGGTAACCGTTGTAAATGAAAAGGTTAAGAGAGGGTAGCGGGCCAGCAGGGGGAGACCATGTGGAGGAGGAACGCTGGACTTAGCAGAAGGGGTCATTAGTGGAGAGTGAGGGCACCTTGCCAGATGAGTCGGTCTGGAGGCGGAAGCGACAGACAAAGAACTTGACTTCATGGTGCACTCATCTCTCGTTGAGGTGTGGGCAAGGGGTACAAAGTTAGGGCCTCTGCTGAAAACAGACCGTTCTGCATCGGGGAGTGGAAGGTCGGGGGGGGGGGGGGGGCATGGTAAAATCCGACCAGGGTTAGGGCTATGATCAGAAGCAGGGTCTGAAGAGGGTGCAAGGGGTCTCGGGGGAGGTACCATGGAGGGAGGAGGGGGGCTCGGAGGAGTACAAGCGAATGACATGTTGGCCTTCATAACAAGAGGAGTTGAGTATAGGAGCAAAGAGGTCCTCCTGCAGTTGTATAGGGCCCCCTAGTGAGACCACACCTGGAGTATTGTGTGCAGTTTTGGTCCCCTAATTTGAGGAAGGACATTATTGCTATTGAGGGAGTGCAGCGTAGGTTTACACGGTTAATTCCCGGGATAGCGAGAGTGTCATATGTTGAGAGAATGGAGCGGCTGGGCTTGTATACTCTGGAGTTTAGGAGAATGAGAGTGGATCTTATTGAAACGTGTAAGAATATTAAGGGTTTGGACACGCTAGGAGCAGGAAATATGTTCCCGATGTTGGGGGAGTCCAGAACCAGGGACCACTGTTTAAGAATGTGTATTAACAATGTATATTAATGATTTGGACGAGGGAATTGAATGCAACATCTCCAAGTTTGCGGATGACACTAAGCTGGGGGGGTAGTGTTAGGTGTGAGGAGGAGGCTAGGAGGCTGCAAGGTGACTTGGATAGGCTGGGTGAGTGGGCAATGCATGGCAGATGCAGTATAATGTGGATAAATGTGAGGTTATCCACTTTGGTTGCAAAAACAGGAGGGTAGACTATTATCTGAATGGTGGCAAATTAGGAAAAGGGGAGATGCAATGAGACCTGGGTGTCATGGTACACCAATTATTGAAAGTAGGCATGCAGGTGCAGCAGGCAGTGAAGAGAGCAAATGGTATGTTAGCATTCATAGCGAAAGGATTGGAGTATAGGAGCAGGGAGGTTCTACTGCAGTTGTACAGGGTTTTGGTGAGACCACATCTGGAGTATTGCATACAGATTTGGTCTCCAAATCTGAGAAAAGACATTCTTGCCATAGAGGGGGTACAGAGAAGGTTCACCAGAGTGATTCCTGGGATGTCAGGACTTTTATATGAAGAAAGACTGGATCGACCTGGCTTGTACTCGCTAGAATTTAGAAGACTGAGGGGGGATCTTATAGAAACTTACAAAATTCTTAAGGGGTTGGATAGGCTAGATGCAGGAAGATTGTTCCCGGTGTTGGGGAGGTCCAGAACAAGGGGTCATAGTCTAAGGATAAGGGGGAATTCGTTTAGAACCGAGATGAGGAAAACATTTTTCACACAGAGAGTGGTGAGTCTCTGGAATTCTCTGCCACAGAAGGTAGTTGAGGCCAGTTCATTGGCTATATTTAAGAGGGAATTAGATGAGGCCCTTGTGGCTAAAGGGATCAGGGGGTATGGAGAGAAGGCAGGTACGGGATACTGAGTTGGATGATCAGCCATAATCATATTGAATGGCGGTGCAGGCTCGAAGGGCCGAATGACCTACTCCTGCACCTATTTTCTATGTTTCTAATAAGGGGTAAGCCATTTAGAACTGGGATGAGGAAACACTTTTTCACACAGAGTTTTGAGTCTGTGGAATTCTCTGCCTCAGAGGGTGGTGGAGGCTGGTTCTCTGGATACTTTCAAGAGAGAGCTAGGTAGGGCTTGTCAAGATACTGGAGTCGGGGGATATAGGGAGAAGGCAGGAATGGGATACTGATTGGGGCTGATCAGCCATGATCAAATTGAATGGCTCGGAGGGCCGAATGGCCTACTCCTGCACCTATTGTCTATTGAAAGTGTTTGCATTGTGGTGCAGGGGTGTGGGGTAGGGGAAGTGGTATGGTTAACCAAGAAGGAAGGACAGTAGGACTCAGCAATGTTGGTGTTTAGGCAGCGTCCTGGCTTGGAGGAAGCCGAGGGCTGCAGTAGAACCCTGGGGAGTCAGAACTCCCAGCCTGCGGCAGCCAGGGAAACTGGAATTCAGTTCATTTTCTAATTACTTGGAACGTTTTGAGAAACTGCTTCCATCTGACACACAGTGATTGTGCCTTTTATGCAATTGCGTCTACACAGTCCTAAACAAAATGCAAAAGTGCTGAAGAAACCCAGCAGGTCAGGTAGCATCTGTGGAGGGAATGGACAGATCGATATTTTGGGTTCTGACCCAAATTCATAATCTTAACACAGCTCTTTTGAATAAATCTAAGCCTATTCTTTGTCGAAAAAGGTAAGACGACAAGGAGAGCTTTGCAGAAATCTTGTTTCGGTGAGTGCTGCCAAGCAAGATTTACTGGCATGCTCAGCCAGCTTATCATGTAGATTTATAATTTTGCTCACTTTGGTTCATGGCTGAAGAAATTCAGGAACATCTCTTGCACTGGAAATGCACTTGACAACCAGGCGCTTGTGTCCACACTTTTTGTCTTGAGACTAGGATGCCTTGTGGAGAGGTTGCTGACAGCTGACATGTGGAGAACATTCAATATGCAGTGAGTACCGGCCAGCTGGCCTGTAGCCGGCACTTGCAAAGTTTTTACCAGTGAAATCAAACCTTTGGCAGAATGCTTCAGTTTTAAATTGAAGAGAGTGCATTGCAAAATGATTTCTAGTTGACATCATGCACATTTTGTTTTTCTTTCCTATGCTGCCTGGATCCAGTTTCGGATAACAAATTCTGCACATTTAATATTCATAGAAATATCCACTGCATCATTTGCATGAAGCAAATCTTTTTTTTTACTTTGCTTTATTTCTGAAAGTGATATCTCTGCGAAGAATAGTGAAATTTAATAGTGCGATGAATGACACAGAAGTCTATTTTTCTTTCTGCTTGTTGACATTTTTGGAGTGGCGATGCATTTTTTTTTCCCATTGTTGGACTGTTTCACAAATTTGCTATGAATTGAACTCATAACCAGTTTTACCACTGAATCTATGAAAGGCAGGAGCATTCTAGTGGTGCAGAACCAAGAGTGAACATTAACACTTTTTTATATCAATGTTGCATTTTAACTTTTTTAATATCTTTACAGTGAATAGAAAGATGAAAGCAACAAGCACTCTATTCTCTCCACACTAAATAAGGTAACTACAGGAAAACTGGTATCATCTACCGCCGGATTGGTCAATATCTGGGTTCCCAGCAGCTGATTCCTGCATGCCCTTTAAACTCTCCAGGGTCCTGATTCTCATGCTCCATTAAACACACCAAGGTCCTTGTTTCTATGCCCCCTTTATACTCCCTGAGTTGCAGTCCCTGCAATCCCTTTTAGTTTATCCAGGTTTTCTGGAAAACACATTACACCACTGTATTATCATTTTCTAAAAGGAAAAAAAAAAAGTAGAACTGTGTTAGAGTATTAATTGGAAAAACATCCAATCATCCGGAGAATCGCCAGTCGGGCACTGCCAAAAGTCCTAAATGTCTGCAGTTCCCTTCACAAGAAGCAATTTTCCATCTAATAAAATTAAAACTGATACGACTGCAGTGCAATTGCTTTTTTCTTCAAAAAAATTGTTAAAAAATCAGACTAGGACAAACTGCTTTACCAATTGGAAGGCATATGGCAGAATTCCCAAAATATTGAAAGGGGTCAGGAACTCAATGCTTCCACCTAGTTCTGCCTTCCTAATGCATTGTGCACAAAATATCTGAAGTATTCCAGATGTAGTCCAACGAGGATGGAGAGTTTAGGTTAGCATGAGGTACAGCATGGAAACAGACCCTTCGGTCCACCGAGTCCCCGCTGACCAGCGATCCCTGCACATTGGCACGATCCTACACACAGACACAAGGGACAATTTACAATTTTACCGAAGCCAATTCACCTAGAAACCTATACATCTTTGAAGTGTGGGGGGAAACTGGATCACCTGGAGAAAACCCATGCACTCACAGAGAGAATCTACAAACTCTGTACAAACAGCGCCCATAGTGATCGAGCCTGGGTCTCTGGCGCTGTAAGACAGCAACTCTACTGCTGCTCCATCGTGCTGCCCTAAGTTAAGGGAATGGCATGGTAATGTGCTGGACCACTTCTTATCAGTAAAGAGGAAGTGCTTGAAAAATTGAAGTACATTTGGGTGAATAAATCCACAGGGCCTGATGGGACTCATCCAAGGAATCTAGGGAAGCAAGGTAGAAGCTTTCTGGGGCTCTGACAGATTTATTTGCATTTTCATTAGCTATGGATGAGATACCAGCAGACTGGAGGATAGCTAATGTTGTCCTGTTTTTTAATTTCACATTAGTTTATTTTTATGTTGACCAGAGTGCAATCAGTTAGTTTGGAACATATGTTTTCAGTAGTAGGAGGGTCTACGACCAGAGGGCACAGCCTCAGGATAAGAGGACATAGCACTAGAATGAAGGTGAAGAGGAATATCTTTAGCCAGACGGTGGTAAATCTGTGGAGTCCATTGCCACAGATGTCTTTGAAGGCCAAGTCATGGGGTATTTTTAAAGCCGATACTGATAAGTTCTTGATTAGTAAGGGCATTGAAGGTTACGGGGAGAAGGCCACGATCAAATGTTGGAGGCGACTCGATGGGCCGAATGGTCTAATTCTGCTCCTATGTGTTATAATCTTATGAAATTAGCTTGTAGCTCAAAGAAGAAACTGTATACATAATGATAGATACAATAACAAATAAAAATACTTTGAAGATGGTGGAAATATCAGAGAAGATGTCAATGTGTTCTCTGATATTTCCGTCTTCTTCAACCTGATCCCAGTCATGTTTTTCTGTCCTCAGCCCTTTCTGCATTCTATAGAGACCACTGCCTCTCGAGGTTGCTCATCCCAACCTCAGTCCTTCCGAACTTCTTTTTCTTGCAACCAGAGGAGATGTAACACCTGTCCCTCCATCTCTGCTTTTATTTCCATTCAGGGAGCCCAACAATCCATCCAGGCGAGTCAGAAGTTCACTTGCAATTTTTAAACCTCATCTATTACAATTGCTGCACTAAATGAGCTGGAGCTCATGGTTGCTAAACATTTTAACTCCACTTTCCATTCTCTTAAATACCTTTCTTTTCTTGGCCTCCTCCACTGTCTCTTAAGGTCTCTTGCAAACTGGAATAACAGCACCTTATATTCCACTTGAGTAAGCTACAACCCAACAGGATAACCAATGAATTAGGAATGAATCGGGTTAACCTATGATGAGCATTTGTCGGCACTGGGCCTGTACTCTCTGGAATTTAGAAGAATGAGGGGGGGACCTCATTGAAACATACAGAATAATGATGGGCTTGGATAGAGTGGATGTGGAGAGGATTTTTCCACTAGTGTGAGAGTCTAGGACTAGAGGTCATAGATTCAGAATTAAAGAATGTTCTTTTAGGAAGGAGATGAGGAGAAATTTGTTTAGTCCGAGGGTGGTGAATCTATGGAATTCTTTGCCACAGAAGATTTGGATTGTTTTTCTGGAACGCCGGAGGTTGAGGGGAAATGAAGGAAGTATATAAAACTATGAGAGGCATTGTTAGGGAAGACAATCAGAACCTTTTTTCCCAGGGTGGAAATGTTTATCAATACTTAGGCATAGCTTTAAGATAAGATTGGTAAACTTAATAGAGATGTGCGGGGCAATTTTCTTACACAGAGAGTAGTGGGGACCACGAATGCATTGCCAGTGGTGGTGGTGGTGGAGGCAGATAAGATAATGGCATTTAAGAGGCTTTTAGATGGGCATGCGGAAATGCAGAGAATAGAGGGATATGGATCATGTACAGGCAGATGAGATCAGTTTAACGGCAACATTTTCAGCACAAACATTATTAGCCAAAAGACACATTCCTTTGGCGTAGTGTTCTATGTTCTATGCTCCCAAACTTTCTCCCAAGGCGGAAATGGCAAAAACTAGAGGGCTTCGCTTTCAGTTAAGAGGTGTAAAATTTTAAGGAGATGTGTGGGGCAATTTTTTTTTTACACCGAGAATGGTGGGTAGCTAGAATGCGTTGCCAAGGATGGTGGTAGAGGTAGATGTGATAGTGGCATTCATGGGGCCTTTGGATGGGCACATGGATATGCAGGAAATGGAGGAATATAGATTATCTACTGGGAGATAAGATTTGGCTTTACGCTCGGCATGAACATTGCGGGTCGAAAGACCTTTTTCTGTTCTGTACAGTTCTATGTTCTATCAGCAAATATCTCGTTGGAGGAAAAAGGGAATGGAGGAAATAGCTGAAGGTGGTTGGGCTTTGGAACCTTTTTTCTCCTTTAGTGGAAGTAATTCGGCTCTCAGCTCAAAACTATTTTGTTTGGAACAAGTAGGTGCCTTAACCAAGGATAATAAGGAATTAAGTCATTTTGTTTAATTGAGAAAGCATGCTGCAGGTAGGGAGGAAGATTTGGAGCAAACTGATTCATAAGAAACTGGCAAATGCAGATGAGATTGCAGCTTTCAAACATGGTGAATGGTTACTGGGATGGGAGGGGAGAGAACCTTCTCAGAGTCATACAAAAGTGGTGGTTCTTTTGCAGTGAGTGATGGGAGTAATTTTGTCCCTGGTTCTCAGATGATTTGCTGTTTTTTAACCACACCTACCTTCCTGACAACAGTGTAACTCAGCGGGACAGGCAGCATAGAATTGTTCTCCCCTGTGGCACAACTCACTTCAGAGATCCCACCCAGTTATTTGTGCTGCATCCATGCAGGAGCTCTTGTCCCCTCCCATAGAAAAGGATATGAATGCAGTCAATAGTTCAATGTTTCAATTCAATGAGTTCTCCATAGAATAAAGATCAGAGTAGGCTTGCACACATTACTTGTAAGTGAGTAACTTGCTGAAATTCCTGCTGTCGGTGGTTAAACACAGATAACAACCACTTGTGTAACAAGCAAGATATAAGAAGTGTTCTTGCCCATTCGTGTGATCAATTTGTGTGTTTTTTGTGGCTGTTGATTCTACTTCTAAAGTTGGGTTTGTCATCTGTCAGAGATTGGGTAGAAAATGCTTGCAAACTTTGCTTCCCACTTTCTTAATCAAGGGCAAGATCAACATGGTTGGGAAGAAGAAAATATCTTGGATAATGGAGTATTAATTGCGTTAGTAAACCTTTTTGATAGATGATAGATTGATAGGTCTTTCAAAGAGGTCACCAGGAAAGAACAGACTCTGTAGCACCCTACCCCCTTCTGTCAATACCTACTTTATATAGCTATCAAGAAGATAGTTATGAAGTCCGAGAGTTTTGCAGCATGGAAATCGACTCTATGGCCCAATTCGGTCATGCCAACCATTTTGCATCATTCAGCTAGTCCCATTTGCATGCACCTGGCCCATATCACTCAACCTACAGAGCTGGAAGCCTAACCTTTCCTAACCAGTTACCTGTCCGCATGTCTTTTAAATGTTGCAATTGTACATGCCTCTATCAATTTTTCTGGCATGTTGTTCCATGCATGCACCACTCCCTGTGTGGGAAAAGTTGCCTCTGTTGCCTATTAAAAAAGGTCCCCCTCTTGCATTAAACCTCTGCCCTCTCATTTTATACTCCTCTATTCTTGGGGGGGGGGGTGGGGGGGGGAGACTGTGATTGTTCACCTGTGCCCCTCGTGATTTTATCTTCTCCAGATTGACACAATGCAACGTTTGAGCAATTGAGGTTTCATGCATGGTTTGATAGTTGATTATTCTTCTTGTGTATGGTGTGCACAGCCTAAAGTTGTAGGACAACTTGTTCTCTTTGATCTTATTTAATTGTGCATGCCAGGTTGATTACATTTGTCGCAATTCGTGAACGTTGCAATCTCCCACCCCATAGTTGGTTGTGATAACCTTGGTATAAATTAATTAAAATAACATATTTCAAAAGGCTGAATGTGGCAGTTTGATACCACTGCACCCGTAAATTTGAAAATTGTCATGATTTTGATGTTAATCAGAACATTATGATTTTTATCTCATTTGTTACAGACGCTGTGTAGTGTCGCCCTTGGATACATAGTTTTGAATTATTTTACTGGGCAATGAGAACGCAATTTTATTTTCAAACTCTTGCATATGGTGTCTAGGGAAGACAGTGGGAGATAAATAAGTCAAGATGTTAAACTGAATTACTGCTCAAGAAATTAATATAAACTCCCTCCTCTGTTTACAGCATTTCTTTTTGTGCCTGGAATCAGAATGGGGAGTTAAATAATCAAAGCTGTCAATGTTCATAAGTTGTAGGAGTCAAATTAGACCATTCAGCCCATCAGGTCTACTCTGCCATTCAATCATGGCTGATCTATCTTTCCCTCTCAACCCCATTCTCCTGCCTGCTCCCCACAACCCCTGACACCCGTACCCTTGACAAGCTGTTAATGTTGATTGTGTTTTTAAACTGCTTGAGTAGATTTTTAATTTGTTTTAAAAATCATTTGACTGCCTTATTTGTGCTAAAATCTTGTATTTTACTTCGGAGTCACGAGAGTGACTACGTGAAGAACCCCGATCGCCCGCAGTGCGCGTCATTACGACGCAAGCATTTGCGAAGCACCGGACTGGCAGGTACGTCACTCCTGCCAGCGTTAAGTTTAAACTCCAGGTAAGTATTTTTTACCTGTTTTTTGATGTCCTGCAGGAACCTTTTTCCACAGAGGTAATGTAAAAAATTTAGGTTGACCAGGATGGAGCCCTTATGGAGAGGAGACTCCATCTAGATACAATCCAACTACAGGAGTTGTGACAGTGCCGGGCATATGGGTGAGTCTGAGCCAGCAGCACTTATTGCACAGGACTGCTTTATGGGATGCCGAGTCGATGACAGCACCGGCCTATGGGAGAGGCCACACCAGCAGCACCATGTAACAGGGCTGCTTTATGTTGAGGCTGAGGCTATGGCAGCACTGGCATATGGGAGAGCCATGCTAGCAGCATCTTGTAGCAAGGCTGCTTAATGTAGGCAGCAACATCTGTAGAAGGGCTGCATAATGTTTCTCTCATGGAAAAGGTGAGCTTCCCAGAGCAGTTTGTTCTTACACTGAAGTTCTACAACTAAGGGACTATTTACAAGTGGGTAGGATTTACACTTGGTTGAACAATACAAATGATCAAGACGTTTTTCATCGATTTAAAGGCATCTAACCGTGCAAAATTGGACAATGTTAGCATTCTAAGCAGGCTAGAATTGGGGGCGTAGTACTTTGGCCAGTATAGGTTCAATAATATGGGCAGAATTGCCTTTCGAGACAGGTCAGAATTATGGCCAGAGTTGTTTTAGGCAAATTGGAATTAGCAGACAGGCTCATTATTATGGTCAGGTATGTCTTACAAGACAGGCTCGGGAATCGGGCCAGAATAGCCGTTCAAGGCGGACGCAAAGGATGACAAGCGTGGCCTGTTCATTATGAAATATGGCTGATTAACAACTGGAGATATTTGGAGGAGGCATTGCTGTGATGAGGCAATATAATAGTATAATGACAATAAAGCATTTAAAGAAGACTAGTCAGAGTTCCAAAACATTTGTTAATTTTTTACGCTGTATTTTGATAAAATCCACTGTTTCAGTCTCAAACCATGTTTGAGAAATTGGGCTCCTCTTTTCAATTAAAATTAAGTTGTTATCAAATAGACTTGTTGGAGGTGTTGCAGAGCAGCATACCCCAAGACATGAAAGCTGATGGGTCAGTATTAGTTTGACGCCGGGTCCATGGCAGCATCGGCCAATTGGACAGGCCATGCCAGCAGCACCTTGTAGTGGGCTGTTTAATGTCATCCTCATGGAGGAGGAGAGCATGCCGAGTCTGATGGTATAGCCGTGGAACATACCCAAAGGGATGAAGGGCACGTGTCAGAGATCATTACTGACAGCAAGATTTGCCATCCCAACACATATGCAGTGAACACCGCTATCAGGGGGACGTTAGAGCCAACCGCCGAATCTGTTCTTCAGGTAAGACCTATTCAACAGGCAAATCCTGGAGGATGAAGGTAAGCGGTTCACTGAAGCTGGTGGCAGCATGAAAGCTGGCCAGAGGTTCCACGCACTCTATCAGGTCATTAGGATTTACATTGAGCTATCAATTGGCTTATGACTCCGCCCTAGGTAACAGATTGGAGTCAATCGAAGCCTGTAACAGCTTTGTTGTTATAAAGCAGCAGTCTATTCATTAAGACTAATTGGCAATATAATAGATGTGGTTCTGCTGTGCAAGTGGGAGAATTGAAATCATGCTAAATAGAGAACTCTAAAGTGCCATATAGGTCATGGTTAACACATTTTTGCTATTATCAGCTGAAGTCACAATGTTGGATAGACATTATTCAGCATTGTTAGTAGTAGTTTAATCAGTAAATATCTCATTATATTGCAAAATGATGCTGATGGCCTAAGAATGGGAAATTGCGAATATCATCTCTAGTTTGGAGGTGGAGGAGATTTACATGAGTTACCAATTCTTCATTTATTGGTATCAAATATCTATAGACCCTACGGGCATTTTTGTGGGTTAAGAGTAATTGAGTGAATATGCATATCTGCATGCTCAACTTCATGTTGACACATTATGATGGTGGCATATGTTAGTCATGTGGGTGCAGTCAAGTAAAGAATCCTGTTATGGTTACATAATCTTGTTTGCCACTGGAGTAACATCAAGTATAGGTCAATGACAACAGAGAAAGGGTGTTGAATCACACCATATTTATGAAATCTGGTTCAATGGAACACCGAATATAAGATATATTTGTTTTCATGCTTATTCACAGGTTGCAAAATAAGTGGCATAACAGTGGCGAAAGATGCATTCTCGCTACAAGTTGAAGGAAGGTCTTTTATGTCTTCTTCCATTTTGCTTCATTAGTCGGGGCTTCAAATAAAGTAATTAAGAGCCAGTTTAGGTTTCCTATTGTTTGATTGCCCTATGCAACTTTGATTCCCGGTTGTCGGGAATAATAATATAACGTTATATGGTTATTTTGAAAGTAACGTTGCTGGTTCAGCCTGTGGCTTGAGAAATCAGCCGTTGCATGTTAAAATCAAGTTATGTTCTGCAGATTCAATAGACTGCTCCACGGCTTGGGTTGTTACATCAGTCCTTGTATGTGTTCATAGTGCTGCGATAGCACCAAAAATACAGGACTTTTATTTTCCAGGAGATGGAAAGCGTTTGTTGAATGTGCATGTTACATTGAAAACGGTACAGATTACTGATGTTTTGGAGTTCATTTTAAATGATCTTTGTGAATAAGTGAGTTGTACGGCCATTAACTGTGCCAACGGGCCTTCTCATTATATTGGCTGCAGCAAACAAGACCCGCTCTGTCGGGTTCACCCTGGATATCAGGTTTGTAAGCATATCTTTAATACAATGTCTCCTAGGACAAGTACAATGCAGTATGGGATGTTAACATAGTGTGAACACTATTTTCACCAGGGGGGTCCAGCTACATCCTTAGTTTCACCGGATCTCATAAGGTGGTTATGCTCCTGGCGCTGGTTAGCCCAACAGGTTTAGTCGCTACATAGATGCGACAGAACAGGATGGTTACGTCTGTAAATAAAAATATATATTTTTTATGCTTATAATTCACTTAAGCAGAGCAGAAGGGGTGCCAGATCTCAAAATAGTTAAAGGCATACCCAGGCACCTTTGGTAATGTGAGGACACACATATATAACAATACGTTAAAGTCACTGAGAGTCTTCGAGGCTCTGAACTAGCTATGTTGTTAGTCACAAAAACTTATAAGAACGTATCTGTTCAGGTCACTTCCAGAGGATAAAATGGACTTTGATTTATGCAGGAGTAGATACTGATTCTAGATCTCACTCCATCAGGGCTGCTATATCATCAGCAGCAAGGGTCTTATGTTCCGTTGGACCACGTCCTAACGCTTGCAGCATGGCCAAGCAAACGAATTTTTAAACATTTATAATAACCCATTACTAGACCAGGGGTATTTGCCAACACTTTTTTCGTTTTGATTATAGTTTTCCAGCCGAGTGAGAGGTCGGTCTATTATTATTACTATTATTATTATTTGAAGTTTCATCTTTATTTTATGAGGAGTTACGTTGAGGGACTACGTGCCCTCCGCTCCCAGCCCTCATAAAGATCATCTGGTAGTTCTATTCTTACTATGTTACTTCAATTATTGTTATCTGTGATTTCACACCGCTGCTTTGAAGATTGACGTGCACTACGAGCGATCGGGGTACTTCACGTAGTCCCTCAACGTAACACCTCATAAAATAAAGATCAAACTGGTAAGTTCTCATTTAATCTTACTATTATATTGCCATTGTTACCATATAACCATATAACAATTACAGTACGGAAACAGGCCCTCTCGGCCCTTCCAGTCTGTGCCAAACATTTATTTTCCCCTAGTCCCATCTACCTGCACTCAGATCATACCCCTCCATTCCCTTCCCGTCCATATACCTATCCACTTTACTTTTAAATGTTAAAATCGATCCTGCCTCCACCATTTCTGCTGGAAGATCATTCCACACAGCCACCACTCTCTGAGTAAAGAAGTTCCTCCTCATGTTACCCCTAAACTTCTGTCCCTTAATTCTCATGTCTCTTGTTTGAATCTTCCCTACCCTCAATGGGAAAAGCTTATGCACGTCAACTCTGTCTATCCCTTTCATCATTTTAAAGACCTCAATCAAGTCCCCCCCCCCTTAACCTTCTGCCCTCCAAAGAATAAAGACCTAACTTGTTCAACCTTTCTCTGTAACTTAGTTGCTGGAACCCAGGCAACATTCTAGTAAATCTCCTCTGCACTCTCTCTATTTTGTTGACATCCTTATATATTGCCATTGTTAATTTCATTAAATGAGATGTATTTGATAAAGACATTGATATTTGGCATTGACTCATATTTGGTGTCTTGATTTGTGTCAATTCCTGTTTCACGGAATTGATTTATAATTTGCCTTTGATAGATTTGAACATTTTAAAGATGTAGAATTTAGTGTTGCAGCTTCTATGAGCAAAAGTGATAGCAATTATAATTATAATTAACTTGAGACTTTTAGTAATTTCAGTGCTTCAACATTTCTCTTGAATCATGTAATATTACTGGATTTTAATTTATTAATTGATTGAAGCCTGTTCAACCAATTTTAATTAGGGTGCATTTAATTTAATTCAAAAACACTAATAATGCATTGGTTTTCAAAAGGAAAGTTTATTGAGACAGAGAGACTTGAATTGTCTCCTTTCTCTGGCTTTTTTTTATTAGCCCCACTAAATACAAATTGTTAATGAATATAATGTTACAGAAGAAAAGCATGTTGGTACAGTAATGGAGTAATTATTGATCAATCAAATATCACGCTGCAGTAAAGCATGGGGATCACAGAGGCTTTCAGCCGCCATTTAACCTTGTTTTAAGCATTCCATTAGGAACAATAACTCAGCAGGAAATAGTAATGTTAAGCCCATCAGCATACGAAAGGGGACTGACACCAGGGTTACTGAACTGATTTGCTTGGGGAGGTCTGCCCAGAAACTATCCATCATTGTCAGGTTATTGCACATTGAAGCACTCTGGGTTTTTTTTCGCTGTGATGGTACTGTTAATATTTCCGATGGATGAGGTTTATGGCATTGGTCCAGGGAAAAGTTACTGCATTCTTAATGGTGGCAAAAGTCAAGAGTGTTTAATTCTCATATGTTCCGACAATGGAACAATCAAATTTGTACTTGCAGCAACATAATAGACCTGTTAACACAAAACTCGCAAATAATATATAATAAACCAAAAAAAAAGAATATTTTAACAACAATATTAGAGCAAAGAAAACATAACCCTTGGTGCAACCAAAGACAGTCCACAGAAGTTCATAGTTGTGGTTAGTGTTGTGTAGTGTTCAAGAGTCTGATGGTTGTTTGGAAGAAGCTATTATTGAATCTGGCAGTTACAGTTTTCAGTTTCCTATACCTTCTTTCTGATGGTAGAAGTGAACTGGGAATGTGGCCAGGTGATGTAAGTCTTTGATATTGGCTGCCTCTCAGAGGCAGTGCCTCTTGTAAACCTTTTGATGGTGGGGAGGTCAGTACTTGCGATGGACCGGGCAGTGTCTACCACTCTGTAATCTCCTTTGTTCCGGTGTGTTTGAGTTGCCGAACCAGGCCATGATTCAACCACGTTGTACGCTGTGAACTGTTCATCTTTAGAAGTTCGAGAGATTATTCCACGACATACCAAATCCATGCCGCTCCTGCCCTGTAGGTGGATGGTATGCCAAAGTAGGCATTCTATATTTTTATATTTATGCAATGCCGAGCGTCAAAGTAATCTGGGTAGGTAAGAAGGAACTGCAGATGCTGGTTTAAACTGAATATAGACATAAAAAGCTGGAGTAACTCAGCGGGACAGGCAGCATCACTGGAGAGTAGGAATGGGTGACGTTTCGGGTCTGAATAAGGGTCTCGACGAAAAACGTCACCCATTCCTTCTCTCCAGAGATGCTGCCTGTCCTGCTCAGTTACTCCAGCTTTTTGTGTCTACAATCTGGGTGGGTGTTTGGGGCTGGGGTGCAGGAGATGGTTGCATATTTACACATAATAATAATTACTGATGTGTTTTTTTTTTGCACCTGCAGATACAAAATCATAAGATTTGAGTCTAGGAGAGTAATTAATACCTAGGTTGATAGTAGTAGTGGAATAATTTAAAACCTTTTAAGATAAAAAGATTGTTATAGATAAACACAAAATGTTGGAGTAAATAAGAGGATCAGACAGCATCTCTGGAGAAAAGATGATGTTTCGCGTCGAGACCCTTCAGACAGAGAGTCCGGGGAAAAGAAAACGACAAATAGTGAGCAAAGGAAATAGGCAACGTTTCGGGCCGAAACCCTTCTTCAGACTGATGGGTTTCGGCCTGAATCGTTGCCTATTTCCTTCGCTCCATAGATGCTGCTGCACCCGCTGAGTTTCTCCAGCACTTTTGTCTACCTTTGATTTTCCAGCATCTGCAGTTCCTTCTTGAACATAATTTGTGAATGCTTCATTGAGCATAATTCTGACTGGTAACTACGCACTTCGTCCGAGCACATTATCGCACGCGTCATGCAAACCGTCTTAAATTACCACCTAAACTGTCATTTGGCAACCTAAAAGGCTGTCAAGGTTGCCCGGCTGGCAACACTGAAAAAATGTTAAGCCAGAGCCCTGCAGAGGAAGCATACTGACAGATTGCACCACAGCTTGGTTTGGGAACAGCTCTGCCCCCGAACTCAAGAAATGACATAGAGTTGTGGATGTTGCCCAGTCCATCACACAGACCAGACTTTTCACCATTGACTCCATCTACACTTCATGCTGCCGCAGAAAAACAGGCAACATAATCAAAAATAATTTCCACCACATTCCTTCTTCTCGCCACTCCCATCATGGAGAAGATACAGTAGCTTGAAAACGGGCACCAACAGACTCAGAAACAGCTTTGCATCTTCTTGTCAGGCTTCCGAACAGTTGTCCATAAGTTAGTGTACTGTCCAATTTACCTCTTTCCCATTGTGAACTAAAGGGCCTGTCCCACTTAGGTGATTTTTTAGGTCTCCGAGGTGTCGCCTGTATGGTCATGAGTAGTCTCCACAGTTGCCCAAAGAGTCGTAGCATTTTTCTGGTCGCTGCTAGATTTTGAAATGTTCAAAACTCTTTAGCCACAGTCGGCAACCGTGGACTTGTCGTTGCTTGTCTTCTCCTGACGTAGGTGCTGTCGTATGTTGTCATAGGTTGTCGCCAGGATGGCGTAGGTTGTCGCCAGGTGACGTAGGTTGTCACCGGCGCTGACTTCAGTGAATTCGATTGTCACCGGCAGATCACCTAAAATAATCGCCTAGGTGGGAGAGGCCCATTAGTCCAGTCACCGGTTTTAATTTGCGGCTTTAGTTATAACAAAGTTATTAACTTGCGGCTTTAGTAAATAGCTGAAAAGGGTCTGCTTGGCAAATAAACATTTTATGGGGAGTCTTTGCGCAGTGCATAAATAAAGTTTCTCAACAAATTTAATCATTGGTTCATCTTAACTAAAACAATTGTCCGAATGCTTAAACTAAACCATGTTTGTTATAGAAACATAGAAATTAGGTGCAGGAGTAGGCCATTCGGCCCTTTGAGCCTGCACCGCCATTCAATATGATCATGGCTGATCATCCAACTCAGTATCCCGTACCTGCCTTCTCTCCATACCCTCTGATCCCCTTAGCCACAAGGGCAACATCTAACTCCCTCTTAAATATAGCCAATGAACTGACCTCATCTACCCTTTGTGGCAGAGAGTTCCAGAGTCCCACCACTCCATGTGTGAAAAAAGTCCTTCTCATCTCAGTCCTAAAGGATTTCTCCCTTATCCTTAAGCTGTGACCCCTTGTCCTGGACCTCCCCAACATCGGGAACAATCTTTCTGCATCTAGCCTGTCCAATCCCTTAAGAATTCTGTAAGTTTCTATAAGATCCCCTCTCAATCTCCTAAATTCTAGAGAGTATAAACCGAGTCTATGCAGTCTTTGTTCATAAGACAGTCCTGACATCCCAGGAATCAGTTTGGTGAACCTTCTCTGCACTCCCTCTACGGCAATAATGTCCTTCCTCAGATTTGGAGACCAGAACTGTACGCAATACTCCAGGTGTGGTCTCACCAAGACCCTATACAACTGAAGTAGAACCTCCCTGCTTCTATACTCAA
Organism: Raja brachyura; assembly: GCA_963514005.1. Next base: position 29,941,273 of record OY740782.1, on the reverse strand, counting down.
ATCCCTTTGCTATGATCTTGATATTATATTGATCTTGATCATTTGGGAATAATTTTAAACCAAATTTATTTGTTGGGAAAATGATGTAATTGATCTGCTGCCTTTTTTTTATCGAAAGCTTTTTATTTTTTATAAAGATTACTTTTTCTTTTTGATCTTGCACATCAATATTTATCAGAGATTAAATTAAAATTGCCTTTAATAACCTACAGTTAATTAATTGCATGATTAAAGTGAATTTGCACTTTTAATCCCATTGAATGACCACTGACTCATGATGTTTAGTTTCCATTAAAACTGGCACCTGAAATGGCTGCATGCAATAAAATAGGTGGCTGCATCAAGCAGGGGTCAAGAGTCAAGAGTGTTTTACTGCCATATGTCCCGGATGGGACAATGAAATTCTTGCTGGCTGTAGCACAACAGAATATGTGAATATATAAACATAGTACATAATGGGGGGAGAGAAGAAAAAAGAAAATGTTCAATAAATAACAAATATTTTGCAATAATAATATAGTCTTTTGCAGGTCAGAGTTCGGAGCTTATTCGTTGTTGTGTTTAATAGCCTGATGGCTGTGGGGAAGTAGCTGTTCCTGAACCTGGACGTTACAGTTTTCAGGCTCCTGTACCTTCTTCCTGATGGCAATGGTGCCATGACAACACCTTGCTGTAAAAAGCACATTTATTTCCTAACAATTGAGAGCTGCTTCTATCTCTACTTGTAGATGCTGAAGATCAATCATCCCAGATTATAGACACAAAAAGCTGGAGTAGCACATCGGGTCAGACAGCATCTCTGGAGAAAAGGAATAGATGATGTTTTGGGTCTCGACCTGAAATGTCAGCTACTCCTTTTCTCCTGAGATGCTGCCTGACCAGCTTCGTTACTGCAGCTTTTTGTGTCTATCTTCAAATTAAACCAGCATCTGCAGTTCCTTCCTACAGATGAATCATCACAACCCTGGCTTCCTCATGGCAACACTCTCAGTCCCGCTATCTTCAGCTGCTTCATCCAAATACCTCTCCTTCATCAAAAGTGGGGATGTCTGTTAGACATAGAACAATATAGTACAGAAACAGACGCACAGTCCACAATGTTCAGTTCAAACTTGATGCCAGGTTACACTAATCTCCGCTGCCTGTATGTGGTCCATGTACCTCCATTCCCCACATTTTCTTGTGCCTATCTAAAAGCCTCTTAAATGTCACTATCAGACCTGCCTCCACCACCACCTTTGGCAACATGTTCCAGGCATCCCTATTGTCTTTTTGAGAAAAGAAAACTTACCCTGCACATGTCCTTTAAACTTTACCCTTTTCACCTTAAAGCTATGGCCTCAAATTTGTGACATTTCCATCCTGGGGAAAAAAGGTTCCGAGAGTCTACCTTATCAATGCTTCGCACAATTTTACCTACTATCAGGTCTCCCCTCAGCCTCCATTGCTCTAGTCTAGAGGAAACAATGTTAAAAATGTAATTCCATTCACCATCTCACCAAATGAAGCAGACCATATGTGCATACAGAATGACCATATATAAAATTCAAACAATGTGGCAAATAACCTCCATTTCATTAAGGCTCTTGGCTGTGAATGCCTCCAATGAGAGAGAATTTAACCAACCATTCTTTGCATTCAATGGCATTTATTTCATCAGAGTTCTCCATCCTCAACATTTTCGGGGAGACCTGAATGTTGACCAGAATCTCAATTGGACTCGTCACCTAAATATCCCAGTTTCAAAAGAAGAGGTTGGGTATCCTACAGGGAGTAACTCACCCCCTGTCATCTTAAAAGACTTTCCACCTTCTGCAAGGCATACGTCAGGAGTTTGATGGAATAGCCTGGGTGAATGCAGCTTCTGTAAAAATGTCAAAGCAGCTAAGGATGTAGCAGACTGCCTGTTTGGTATGCTGTCCAGCATCCTAAGCATTTATTCCCTCAGGCACTGAGAGATGGTGACTGTGTAGTGTGCCATCTACAAAATGCCCAGCAGTTACTCTCCTAGGCTAGTGTGACAACACCACCTAAATCTGTATCCTCTACCACCAGGAAGGAGAATACATCAGGTGCACTGACACTACAGGCTCAACGTCCTCCTCTAAATGTGTACACAATCATACCTTTGAAATACCTTACAGAACCTTCAACACTAATGGTATCCAGTTGTGGAGGGTCCCACCCAATAATGTATGGAATACAGTACCAGGAGGATTGGAACAACTTGTCATCACTTTAATAGAAATCAAGAATTAACAATTAACCCTGGGACTTGCCACTATTGCTCAGATCCTGGAAAATGAAAAAAATTGCCCGAATTATCACTATTATTTCCATTTTGAAGAGATTTTAAAATGTTTTTGAATCTTTCGATCTGTCTATCCATCCAAGATTGGTCAAAAAGGTTTCTTTAAAGAAATGAACCCTTCATGTTAATGATAGAATGGATTTTCTCAAAAGAGTCTTAAACTAACTTAACACAATATATTTCAGAGGCTAACATGTCAGCCTTGCTGTTTGTAAAGGGCCTGTCCCACCAGCATGCAACTATATGCGATGAACGCGATCAAACCGGCAAGGGGGGCCGCGTGGAGGTCGGGTGATCCCCTGTACAGGGCCGGTCCCACCAGCATGTGCCTGCATGCGGCAAGCGCAACTAAACCGGCAGTAGCGGCCGCGCGGAGGTTGGGTGAGTGGCGCAACGCGGCGCAAAGCGAGGCGAACTTGAAGCAAGTCCAAGGTAAGTTCGCCAGGACTTAGAGGGGCACACAGAGAGGGGCACCGAGACACACACACATACAGGGCCACGGAGCCACACACATAGAGGGTCACAGAGGCACTTACAAATAGGTTCACGGAGGCACGATGTCCGGGCGGTGTGTAAATGTCGCGGCGACTGCGAGCCGACAAACCGTTGCCGCGCGGGATTTTTGGACATAGTCGGTTTTTCGGAGCCCCGCGCGGCGTCGGGACGAACTCGGGACGAACTCCGCACAATTCCGCACGGCTCTGGCGATCGAAGTGGGACCGGCCCTGCGACGCCGGACGGCTCAAGCGACCACGTTAGGTCGCGCTAATCGCATCGAGTTGCATGCTGGGACAGGCCCTTTAAATAAAGCTAAGATTATTGGGTTAAAATTGGATGGAGTCTACCAAGTTGATATCTGATTGTTTTCCAGAATTACTTGTAACTTAGCAGAGACCAGATGATCAAATTTACAACAATCAATTTTGTGCATTCACCACAGTTCAACAATAAAACATGACTATAATATTATACTCCGTATATATGAAGTAAAATTAGGATCATATTTTATGTTGCCAAATATTAAAGAATGGAAATGAATGTGCAATACATAAATACTAAGAGTTTACAGGCAGATGTGGCAGTCCGAACATATAATTCACAGGAGCTAATATGCAGGTACAGCAAGTAATTAAGGAAGGCAATGGGATTATAAGAAAATGTGAATACAATAGAATCGAAGAAATGATTTCAGTTATATAGGACATTGGTAATCAAATATCTTGAGTACAATATGCAACATTGGTCTCTCTATTAAAGGAATACATTGGAAGCAATTCAGAAAAGGTTTAGAAAAGGACAGATTGAACAAGCTAGGATTGCAATTTTGCTGCAATTTTGAAGAGTTAGAGAAGATTTATTTGAAACCTATAAGCTCTTGAGGATTCTATGAAGTTTGATGTGGTGAGAATATGTCCTCTGGTGAAGAATCTCAGAAATTAGAGGTCACTGTAGCAAATATAAAGGAGCTGCCCATTTAAGTCAAATGACGTGAAAATAAATCTTACAAGAGAGTCATTGACCCTTTGTGATTCTTTTTCAAAGGTGGGGAGGAATAGTGTTGTAATATTTTAAGAAAAGCAATAGATAAGTTAGCAGATGAGTGATGACCGCAGGTGAACAGAAGTGTTGAGTTGACATTACAATCCGTCACATTAAGTGACAGAGATGGCTCAAGGGGCTCAATGGCCTACTTTTGCTTCAATTTCACATGGTTGGAATCATGTGCAAGTTAAATGCCAAAAAATGTGGCGTCCACAATATTCTTGGTTTGAATTTGTATCAAAAAATTGTTAATTGCTTATTTGTCTTTATGGCAATGACATGGAACATTGTTGTCAAAAGGGGTCACTTTGTTCATCTGCACAGTTTGTTGCAGTTCATGGCTGGTCATGAGATATTGTCTTTCTAAAACCTGAACATAAATAATTGTTTTGGGAGAAGATATCAATTATGATCAATTATATTCATTTTCTGTCACGAATCATCAAACTTGATTGTATATGCTGTGAAAAAATTATTAGGTTACTTGAAATATTTTTATTTCAGTATAAACTGGGAAGTGCACAAACTATCAATTTTAAAATGCAATAGAAATCAGATTGTGTAAATGCAGCACTGCCTTTCTTTGTTCTGTAAGTGGTGGTAATTTTCTGTTATTTAGGTCAGGGTTGGTGTAAAATTTCATGCCTGTCTGCATCATAATAAAGCTCATTCTCCATATGTCATGTCACCCTGGCAGAGTAGCTCATGTGCGTGTGTGTTTAAGGATGGAAAATATACCCTGGTATAATACAGGGATGGTGTCTCGCCATGTGCTTTTTTGAATACAAAGTACAATTGTATTTTAACGTGTCTTTGCTTGATTCTTTGTATTTAGTTTAGTTGATACTATATCACCCAACACACTATATACAGAGGCCAGGACCCGTAATATTGGGCATTGTTATTCACTCATTAATGTGAAAGGCACAGAGACAACAGAAAATACCCAAATGGCTACAGGTTTAAAGCAAAAAATTTATAAAATTGCTGCAAATATGGAACAATTTGGTGAACAACGGTGAGGAAAAAGTTCCCATTTGGGATATGTGTCAATTCAGGACTGAACAAAAATTGGATTAAAAAAGAGGAAACTAATGACTGAGATTTTCCTGCAGGGATCAGCCACCTGGTCTGGATTATATATGACTGCTGAACCACAAATAGAATATATAGAACATGAAACATATACAGTAGTACAGCAATGGAACAGTCCCCTCGGCCCACAATGCCTGTGCCGATCACCATTAAATTAATCTCTTCTTGCACATGATCCATATCCCGCCCCATGCCATACATATCCGTATACCTGTCCAAAATTCTTGTGACGGACAAATTATTGGAATCAATTCCATGGGACAGTATGCGCCTTTTTCAGAAGAACACAGATTAATCAGGGACAGGCAGCACTAATTTGCTAAGGGAAGGAAACAAGGAAGGATGTGCGTTTGAAGTAGATGATATAGATACTGACAATGACCTATCTGGCCAGACAGAATAAAAGTAAAAGCCCATAGGATACAAGGAGAGGGTGAAAGGGAGAAATTGACTCTGCAGCGTGAAGTGAACGATAACGGTTGGCGGGTGTTTTGTGATGGCAGGGTCACTCCTAGTCTATCTGGAGAGATTCATTGTCAGTTTTCTTGTGCAACATATTAGTAATAAATACAAATTTAATGTAGGAGGCATTATTTTTTAAATTTCAGATCCTACCATATTTAAGGTATTCAGCTGACAGTGGAAGAATATTTCAGAAAGCAGGAAATGGAGACCTGCAGAAAATTGGCACATTCAATTTAACCAAGAGAAGTGTGAGATGATGCATGTGGGGAAGAGCAACAAGATGAGGGAGCATAGAACAAATGGGAGAATATTGAGCAATGTAGAAGAGCACAGACACCTTGGAGTCTGTATCCACCAAATGCTCTTACAATCCTAAAGGGCAACAATAATAATCAGTAATGTGGTTAAAAAAGGCTCTCCTTCAGCCATAACATAGAATATACAGGTAAGAGCAGAAATGTTAGAGAATGGTAGACTGCAGCTTCAGTGTTTTGACAGATCTGCTAACCACATCACAAGAATCTGGGAAGGATGCAGAAAAGATTCCCCAATATGTTCCTGGAACTGGAGGGCTCACGTTATAAGGATAGGCTGGGAATTTTTTCCCTGGCGCATAGGAGGTTGACGGTTGATCTTTATAGTCTATATTACTAAAAGTCTGATCTTGACCGCTTTTGGCTCGCTGTGCTGTGATTTCTGAGAGAACGCCGCCACCTACGGCTGTCATTTTTAGCCAGCTCGCACAGAGCCCCCCTCCGCCTTCCTGGACCAGAGAATTTTTCCCATCGATGAAAAATCAGAGAGATATTAATGTTTTTAACAATTTCGCCATTCTCTCTGCTGCCCCTGCTGGAGGGAGGGTGAGGGACTATAAAACCAGGAAGTGGTGTGCCTCACTCAATCTCTGCAAGATGGAGGAACCAGAGGGTCACATCTCTCTGAACTCTGAATAGCACTGAACGCATGTGTACTCAACTGTGTGTGCCCTTAATGTAGTTTGAAAATTAAAATATGGTTGATTTGAAGTAAAAAGGCACTGCCTGCGAATGTTTGTTTGGGGGATTTGGGTTGAAGTTAAAAGGCACTACCGCAAATGGTGGCTTGGGTGCTTTGGCTTGAAGTGAAAAGGCACTACTGCAAATGGTTGCATGGGTGCTTTGGCTTGAATTTAAAAGGCATGACTGCAAATTGTGGCTTGGGTGCTTTGGCTTGAAGTGAAAAGGCACTACTGCAAATGGGGGCTTGGGTGCCTTGACTTGAAGTGAAAAGGCACGACTGCAAATGGTGGCTTGGGTGCTTTGGCTTGAAGTGAAAAGGCACTACTGCAAATGGTGGCTTGGGTGCTTTGGCTTGAAGTGAAAAGGCACTACTGCAAATGGTGGCTTGGGTGCTTTGGCTTGAAGTGAAAAGGTACTACTGCAAATGGTGGCTTGGGTGCTTTAGCTTGACGTGAAAAGGCACTATTGCAAATTGTGTCTTGGGTGCTTTGGCTTGAAGTGAAAAGGGACTACTACAAATGGTGGCTTGGGTGCTTTGGGTAACTTCCTGTTTGCACTCTATATTGATTTTAGATAAAAAGCCACCACTTACGGCTGTGATTTTAGGCCATCTTACTCAGTCCCCCTCCGCTCAGAGGTGTAGAGAATTATTCCCATCAATGAAAAATAAAAGTGTTATTAGTGTTTAAAAAATGTTGGGAATCTCTCTCCTGTCATTTAGGCCACGCCTTTTCCGGTGGGAGGGGGAGGGGTTATAAAAGCCGGAAGTGTGGGTGTGGCTCTGTCTCTGCATGATGGGGGAGGGAGAGGTCACGAATCTGTCTAAGCTGTGAATAAACTGAGCACACTGTTTTATGTGGTTTTATGGTGGTTTCACCCTGCTTGAAATGGTATGAAACTGCATTTGAATGTGGTGGCCTTGCATCCTGCATGAAATGGTATGAAACTGCATTTGAATATGGTGGTGTTGCACCCTGCATGAAATGGTATTAAGCTGCATTTGAATTTAGTAACCTTGTACCCTGCTTGAAGTGGTATGAAACTGCACTTGAATTTGGTGGCCTTGGATCCAGCTTGAAGTGTTATGAAACTGCACTTGAATTTGGTGGCCTTGCACCCTGCTTGAAGTGGTATGAAACTGCACTTGAATTCTTTGGCCTTGCACCTTGCTTGAAGTGGTATGAAACTGCACTTGAAATTGGTGGCCTTCAACCCTGCTTGAAGTGGTAGGAAACTGCACTTGAATTTGGTGGCCTTGCACCCTGCTTGAAGTTGTAGGAAACTGCACTTGAATTTGGTGGCTTTGCATCCTGCTGAACTTGAATTTGTTAAAGAAGGAACTGCAGATGCTGGAAAATCGAGGGTATACAAAATGCTGGAGAAACTCAAGGGGTGCAGCAGCATCTACGGAGCGAAGGAGATAGGCAACGTTTCAGGCCGAAACCCTTCTTCAGACTGATGGGGGGGGGGGGGGAAACCCATACCAGCGTTCCAGAAAGCCCCCCCCCCCCCCCCCCACTGGCCACCAATATTGGAATTGGTGAAGAGTGGATTATTGCATTGGGGGACCAGCCCTCCCGTGTGAACATAGTCTAGTGGTGTATAAAATTATGAGGGTTATAGATAAGAATGATCACAAGAGGCATCTTTTTCACATGGAGGGTGATGGGTATGTGGGACAAGCTGCTAGGCAAAATGGTAGAGACGGTATAACTACAATATTTGAAAGGCATTTGGGCAGTTACATGGAGTGAAAAGGTTTGGAGGGATATAAGCCAAACACACCCAAATACAGTGGCTTGCAAAAGTTTTCATACCCCTTGAACATTTCCACATTTTGTCATGTTACAACCACAAACGTAAATGTATTTTATTGGGATTTTATGTGATAGACCAACACAAAGTGGCGCATAATTGTGAGGTGGAAGGAAAATGATACATGGTTTTCAAATTTTTTTACAAATAAAAAACTGAAAAGTGTGGCGTGCAAAGGATTCAGCCCTCTTTACTCTGATACCCCTAAATAAAATCCAGTGCAACCAATTGCTTTCAGAAGTCACCTAATTAGTAAATTAGAGTCCACTTGTGTGTAATCTAATCTCAGTATAAATACAGCTGTTCTGTGAAGGCCTCATAGGTTTGTTAGAGAACATTAGTGAACAAACAGCATCATGAAGCCCAAGGAATGCACCAGACAGGCCAGGGAAAAAAAATTGTGGAGATGTTTAAAGCAGGGTTAGGTTATCAAAAAATATCCCAAGCTTTGAACATCTCACGGAGCACTGTTCAATCCATCATCCGAAAATGGAAAGAGTATGGCACAACTGCAAACCTACCAAGACATGGCCGTCCACCTAAACTGACAGGTCGGGCAAGGAGAGCATTGATCAGAGAAGCAGCCAAGAGGCCCATGGTATCTCTGGAGGAGCTGCAGAGATCCACAGCTCAGGTGGGAGAATCTGTCCACAGGACAACTATTAGTCGTGCACTCCACAAATCGGGCCTTTATGGAAGAATGGCAAGAAGAAAGCCATTGTTGAAAAAAAGCCATAAGAAGTCCCGTTTGCAGTTTGCCACAAGCCATGTGGGGGACACAGCAAACATGTGGAGGAAGGTGCTCTGGTCTGATGAGACCAAAATTGATGTTTTTGGCCTAAATGCAAAATGCTATGTGTGGCGGAAAACTAACACTGCACATCACCCTGAACACACCATCCCCACTGTGAAACTTGGTGGTGGCAGCATCATGCTGTGAAGATGCTTTTCTTCAGTAGGGACAGGGAAGCTGGACAGAGTTGATGGGAAGATGGATGGAGCTAAATTCAGGGCAATGAAAGAAAACCTGTTAGAATTTGTAAAATACTTGAGACTGGGGCAGAGACAACGACCCTAAACATACAGCCAGAGCTACAATGGAATGGTTTAGATCAAAGTATATTTATGTGTTAGAATGGCCCAGTCAAAGTCCAGACCTAAATCCAATTGAGAATCTCTGGCAAGACTTGAAAATTGCTGTTCACAGATGCTCTCCATCCAATCTGACTGAGCTTGAGCTATTTTGCAAAGAAGAATGGGCAAAAATTTCAGTCTCTAGATGTGCAAAGCTGGTAGAGACATACCCCAAAAGACTTGCAGCTGTAATTGCAGCGTAAGGTGGTTCGACAAAGTATTGACTCAGGGGGGCTGAATACTTTTGCACGCCACACTTTTCAGTTTTTTATTTGTAATAAAATTTGGAAACCATGTATCATTTTCCTTCCACTTCACAATTATGCACCACTTTGTGTTGGTCTATCACATAAAATCCCAAAATACATTTACGTTTGTGGCTGTAACGTGACAAAAAGTGGAAAAGTTCAAGGGGTATGAATAGTTTTGCAAGCCACTGTAGAACCAGCTCAGGTGAGCAAATTGGGCTGTAGTGCCTGTTGTCATAATGTCTAACTCAATGATTCTAAAATAGACATGATAAGCTGGAGTAAGTAGGTGGGTCAGGCAGCATCTCTGGAGAAAGGGAATAGTTGACGTTTTGGGTTGAGACCCTACTCAATGATTCTTAAGATTTGATTTCATTCTGTGGATGTAAATATATTTGTGCCAGGACCAGAAAATGTTAGCTAGCAGATTGGAAAGGTTTTAATCTGAACAGAAGAAGCCAAGGGGATGTTTAAATGAGGTGTACAAAATTAAGAAGACCCAATTTGAACTCAGCCAAATACTGAGTTCCTCCAGCACTTTGTTAATTCCCCTTGTCGAGGACAAAGAAAAAGGCTGATACTGAAATATTGAGCAAAAATAAATAAATTAAGTGGAGTGATTAAGTGATGAAAGGATGTGTGTCATAAAATAGATGGGAATAATATGGGAAAATATTTGGTGAAATAGGATGATACGGTTGTGTCAGATTTTAGCAGCATCAAAGAGGGTTAGTACCTTGCTGAAAATATCAAAATGCTGGAGGAACTCAGCAGGCCAGGGAGAACCTGTGGAAGGAAATGGACAGGCAACGTTTCAGGTCAGAACCCTTCTTCAGACTGATCAATTAAGTGTAAAGTATTTAGTGATTCCTTATTTGATGGGTCGGGTGGCCTAATTCTACTCTTAGAATTTATGAACTTTTGAAGTTTAAGTCAAGAGTGTTCTTTAGATTTTGTTTAAAGGTGGTTAAGGAAAAGGGATCATGACCCAAAATATCTTCTGCCATTTAACGCCACAGATGCTGCCTGACCTGCTAAGTTCCTGCAGCATTCTGTTCAAGATTCCCGCATCTGCAGTCTCTTGTGTCCCTGTTCTATTTTCTAAATGAAATTCCAGATTATTCAAATGAAGTATTCATTTGTGTGTCTCAGTTTCTAATTCCCAGTTGCCCCATGCTTAGTTTACCCCAAGCAATGAGGAATTTTGGACACCGACTGTTCCAACTGTTGCTTTGTCATGAGCCAACTCTGGGCATAGTGAGTTTTTCTCCCCACCCCACGCCCAAGGAGAAGCAGTCAGTGTGAGTCATTCCACCAAGTGCTCTGCGTGTAGACGGAGCTCATTAAAGTGGAGACAAGCTTGTTACATGGTCATGCTGCTGTGATGTTTGAGCCTGGAGTAAGTATGGTGTGAGCTCCCTTGAGGTCCTTTTTATGACCTTAGTTTGTAAGATCAGCATTGGACTTAAAGATATCAAGGGTGGTCAATGACCTCGTACTCCTAAAACTTTCTAAGTGTTTAATTGCTGTTTTTTAACCTCTTTGAGAACATGTATTCTATTATTCTACCTCTTCGAAAATATTGTACATTTAAATATATGCCAGCAGTTTCTTTACTTTTAGATAAATTGGGTGTTCTAACCTAATTGGTTAAGATGCTGATTTTACGCCAACTCTTTAATTGAATTGTTTCTAATGAAGTTAAATATTTGGATACTCCATTACATTTCTCAAGCCAAATTAAAAAAAAAGTCAAGAAACCAGGAACTGCAGAAAAAAGACACACAGTGTTAGAGTAACTCAGTAAGTTAGGCAGCATGGATATGTGACGTAAGGGTCGAGACCGTTCTTCAGACTGATGTTGGTGCGGAGAGGGGGGAGAATAAAGCTAGAAGCTAGAACATGTAAAATTATAAAAGGACTGGACAAGCTAGATGCAGGAAAAATGTTCTCAATGTTGGGCGAGTCCAGAACAAGGGGCCACAGTCTTAGAATAAAGGGGTGGCTATTTAAGACTGATCGGAGAAAACACCCAGAGAGTTGTGAATTTTTGGAATTCCCTGTCACAGAGGGCAGTGGAGGCCAAATCAGGGGATGGATTTAAAAGAGTTAAATAGAGCCCAAGGGCTAGTGGAATCAAGGGATATGAGGAGAAGACAGGCACGGGTTATTGATTGGGGACGATCAGCCATGATCACAATGAATGGCGTTGCTGGCTCGAAGGGCCGAATGGCCTCCTCATGCACCTGTTTTCTATGTTTCTAAGAGACAACCCTTCTTGCCTGTGTTCACCCATTAGCTGCCATACTTTGTCCTGCCCTTCTCTCTTCTAGTTTTCTCCTCCCCACCCCACAACCCCCGCAGACCTCAATCAGACTCAAGAAAAGTGCCTCCCCGAAACATCACCTATGCATGTTCTTCAGGGATGCTGCCTGACCTGCTGTGTTTCTCCAGCACTTTATGTAATTCAAAAAAACAGAAAAGTCCTGTGCTTGACCCTACAATACTGCATTGTCTCATTTCCTATGAATGTATGTGAAGCGTGATTAGGAATTAAATGACAGGAAATTATAGAACGATGATGAATCACTTGTGCTGTTTCAGTGTAATTGAAAGCTGGTGTTTGAGCTAATCCATAGATTTGATTAAGTACATCTTTGCCATCCATCAGAGATTAAGCACTACAGCAGATATATTTTAAATACATTTAAAAGACTTTTGGACAGGTACATGGCTAGGAAAAGCTTAGAGGGATATGTGCCATTCACGGGCAGGTGGAACCGATGTAGGTGGGGCATCTTGGTCAACATGGGCTGGGTTGGCTTTAGATGCCTGTTTCCATACTGTATGACTCTATGATTATGACAACAGTCACGTACATATGTCACTCATTACATCACATGCAAGTCTCCACTTCAATATTCCTTTGGAAAAAGTATTTCTTATTAACAGCAATTATTCATACAGACTGTAGATTGGCATTCTCAGGGGCTTACATCTTTTCACTGTGTTTGTATCCCTGGCATTGATAAAGGACTGACATCCTGTTTCATTTCACTGTTGACATGCCCTCTTCAGCATTTGGTTGCATATTCAGTTCTGAAATTGATTCATTTTTACATCAATGTGTTCTGATGCATTTCTTGTGGATGTTACTTGATCAATGTGAAAACAATTTTTCTTCTGCTGATTCATGGTTAAGAATAACAATGTTGGAAATCTGTTCAAGGCTTCCTTTTGGATGCAAGCAGGCATTTGTCTGCATTATTAAAGGATGAATGCTTGAAAATCACCTCAAAATCACACAGCACAGAAACAAGCCCTTCAGTCCATTACATACATGTCACCTATCAATACTAATCTCATTTACTGGCGCATGGTGTGCAACCCACTACGCCTTCGTAATTCAACTGCCCATCTGGGTACTTTTATTACATTTGAGTGTCTATCTTAGCTGCCCTTTTGGGCAGCATGTGCTAGAGTCCAACCATTTTACTAGTTGAAAAAAACTATTTGGATCTCTGAACCTCGTGCTCCTTTCCTGAATTGCTAGTTCTGGACTGTTCTTCTATGAGGACAAGTGTCCAACCATCGAGTCTATCTATGTCCCACCATAGCAAAAGAGGGCCCTGGCGTGAGGGGGCAGCTGAGAACAAAGAAGGACCCAGCATGGAGGGGAGGGGGGAGGGGGGGAGGGGTGAACTAACAGGGTCCATTGGGGACTGTAATGAATACTATGTAACTTTCTCAGCACTACTTGTGTATTGTATGCAAAACAAAGACATGTCACCGTGACATGCCACAGGTGATAATAAAATATCTATCTATAATTTTGCATAGCTCCTATTAAGCACTCCTTCAGCCTTATCCACAGCAAGCAAAGTAAATTGAACCTATCCAGTCTCTCTCTTTGTAACTGAAGCCCTCCATCCCAGGCACTATCCTGTTGTAACTCCTTTTTGCCTTCTGCGGTGCAGTTAGAGTGAAGCTAGAAACTAGAGCACCTCCAGAAATATTCATCAGTTAGAATATGAACTAAGGTCCATGATCTGAAACAAACAATTACGATATGTTCTGAATTGCAAAAAATCAATCTCACTCTGTGCTGTTGTCTACGATCCCATGTTTTAACTCCAATCCATTTAAATCATTATCGATAACAAAATACTGCCAAAGTCTTTCTGTAAGAAATGGACTTTGACTTGAAAATGATCACATTTTTAATGTAATTTTGTTCAGAGGTACACACTAACATAATCTTTTACTTATTTGTCAATATCTGGCAATATAAGAAACTTTTGGTAAGAGCCTTTGTATTTACAATGGCAGCATGTTCTCAGTGCAATTTACCATTGATTCATCTGGAGGCATTTAGGATGACTATTTCATACTCCTACTACAGGCATTATTGATCAACTGGCATTTCAAAGCTTACATTGTGTTTGGTTGCATATTGACATTTGAACATTTATAAGCATATTGATATTGACATCGCCAAGTGTCCGAATGTCTGCTACTCCGGGTGTTGTCGCCGCTTCACTGACATACACTCTCACACATAACCTAACATACACTGACACACACACACTGGCACACACAAGGTTTAAAGGGATATCGGCCAAATGTGGATAAATGGGACTAGTTTAGATGGGGCATCTTGATCTGCATGAACAAGTTGAGATGAATGGTCTTTTTCCATGCTGTAAGACTATGACACATTGTAGAAAGGGTGCAATTGCTCTGGAGAGGATCCAGGGTGATTTAAGAAGATGTTGGCAGGGCTGGAGTTTTTTTTTAACTTTGAAGAAAGATTTGATTATTGGGATTGTATTCTCTGCAGCAACGGAGGTGAGGAAAATACTTAGTTGAGGTGAATAATATTATGAGAATAGGACCTGTTTCGCTTAACAAAGAGTGTAGGAAGGAACTGCAGATGGTGGTTTAAACTGAAGATAGACACAAAAACCTGGAATAACTCAACGGGCCAGGCAGCATCTCTGGAGAGAAAGAATGGGTGATGTTTCGGGTCGAGACCTTCAGACTGACGAGGTTGAAAAACAGCCAACGCAATGACTGGAGATGTGTGTTATCCAACTATGGGCAGAAATCAGAATCATGTACACATCTTTATTGACGTGACACCATAATATATATATTACAGAAAAAATAATTTAATGCGGTGGCACGGTGGCGCAGTGGTTGAGTTGCTGCTTTACAGCACCACAGACCCAGATTTGATCCCGATTACAGGTGCTGTCTACAGAATTTGTACATTCTCCCTTTGAGCACAGGGGTTTTCTCCACCCCCCCCCCCCCCCCCCCCCCCAACGGTCGCTATGCTCCCTCGCAATTTCTCACTCTCAACTCTCACCCAATGTTGGCAGCTGCTGCATTGTTATACAGACTCCCATAGTTAATTTTACAACTGGAGGCATTTTCTCACCATTAAGTAATCACATTGGCTGCATAGCTCCACTTTACGTTATGTGCCTCTTCTTTGACTTCATAATTAAACAGACTCGCAGATCGACTGCCTTCACACCTACAGCAAGAAATTACGCAGTCATATGATACTATCAAAGTCATATGATACTAATTTTGGTTCAAAAATGGAGCTTCTGATGCTGTCTTCTGTCTGCTGTTGTGTTTGTGCCTGCTGTTGAGACGAAATTCCATACCATCTTATTTACGCCCATTTCTGTCAAGGTAGCAGTTTTGCAAGTTTTATCAAATGTAAGATGCTGTGTGCATAACAATTTAGATTGACTTCACTCTCCTTTTAGCCACAGGCAGTTGTATTTCTAGCACAGAATAGAAGAACTCGCCAATGTTGCAACTTGTGAATAAATCTTTTCATGCAACTAATGCAGATGCTGGTTATTTTGGGGGAAGATTGAGGGGGGATCTTATAGAAACCTACAAAATTCTTAAGGGGTTGGACAAGCTAGATGCTGGAAGATTGTTCCCGATGTTGGGGGAGTCCAGAACAAGGGGTCACAGTCTAAGGATAAGGGGGAATTCCTTTAGGACCGAAATGAGGAAAACATTCTTTACACAGAGAGTGGTGAGTCTCTGGAATTCTCTGCCACAGAAGGTAGTTGAGGCCAGTTCATTGGCTATATTTAAGAGGGCGTTAGATGTGGCACTTGTGGCTAAAGGGATCAGGGGGTATGGAGAGAAGGCAGGTACGGGATACTGAGTTGGATGATCAGCCATGATCACATTGAATGGCGGTGCAGGCTCGAAGGGCCGAATGGCTACTCCTGTACCTATTTTCTATGTTTCTATGTTTCTATTTCTCCTAGGCATTGATTCCTTGTATTAAACATGCAAATTCCTGCAATTTCAAATGGGTTTTGATTGAAATAATCCTCTCATTGATGTACGAGCAGTCAATTTAATTATCCTTACACACTTATGCTGGGACCTAGCACTTGTACTATTATCTTAATGGTGGCAAATTAGGAAAAGGGGAGAATCAACGAGACCTGGGTGTCATGGTACACCAGTCATTGAAAGTAAGCATGCAGGTGCAGCAGGCAGTGAAGAAAACAAATGGTATGTTAGCATTCATAGCGAAAGGATTTGAGTATAGGAGCAGGGAGGTTCTACTGCAGTTGTACAGGGTTTTGGTGAGAGCACACCCGGAGTATTGCGTACAGTTTTGGTCTCCAAATCTGAGGAAGGACATTATTGCCGTAGAGGGAGTGCAGAGAAGGTTCACCAGACTGATTCCTGGGATGTCAGGACTTTCATATGACTTCAAGCCTTCAGAGCTCGCTAGAATTTAGAGGACTGAGGGGGGATCTTATAGAAACTTACAAAATTCTTAAGGGGTTGGATAGCCTAGATGCACGAAGATTGTTCCCGATGTTGGAGAGGTCCAGAACAAGGGGTCACAGTCTAAGGATAAGGGGGAATTCCTTTAGGACCGAGATGAGGAAAACATTTTTCACACAGAGAGTGGTGAGACTCTGGAATTATCTGCCACAGAAGGTAGTTGAGGCCAGTTCATTGGCTATATTTAAGAGGGAGTTAGATGTGGCCCTTGTGGCTAAAGGCATCAGGGGGTATGGAGAGAAGGCAGGTACAGAATACTGAGTTGGATGATCAGCCATGATCATATTGAATGGCGGTGCAGGCTCGAAGGGCCGAATGGCCTACTCCTGCACCTATTTTCTATGTTTATATGTACATTTTCAGTATGTTCCTTTGCTTTGAGAATATTCATATATAAAGAAAATATTCCATTCTTTATGCTGTGAAGTACATATGCTTGATTGTGCATTAATATGCTATCTATATATCCAATCTACATTTGAGACATCATTTGATCCTGTTTCATAGTCATAAAGTCGTACAGCACAGAAATAGACCCATTTGCCCACCATATCTACACTGACCTTTTTACAAATCTACATTAATCCCATTTGCCTACTTTAAAACCATAGACTTTGCCGAATTAAATGCATGTCTAAATGCCACTTAAATGTAGTAATTGCATCTGATTTCATCACCTCCTCTGACAGAATGTTCCAGGAATCATACTCTCTGTGTAGAACAAAACCTTATCCTATTACATCCCCTTTAAAATTCCTTCCTCACATCTGAAACTTGTGCCCCCTTGATTTTGATGCCCCTATCATGGGAAATTTTGACTATCTACCCATTCTATTCCTTTCATCTCCTTGCACATCATCATCATCATCTCTCTGCCTCCCTCACTGCATGTAAAGCAAGCCCAACTTAATCAATTACTCCTCACAACTAAAATCTTCCAAAACAGGCAATATCCTAGGCACATGGATATGCAGAGAATGGAAGGATAAGAATGATGTGCAGGTAGAGGAGGTTAGTTTATCCTGGCATCATGCTCGACGCAGACATTGAGCCAAAGGGCCCGTTCCTGTGCTGTACTTTTCTATGCAGCTTAATTGTTTATCAATATGTGTATTCTTACTCTTATGTCCATAATACTGCATTGATAACACAAACCGATGCTGGGAGCCTCGGAGTATGAACTTTTATTGTAGGCTGACAATTATCATGTGTGAATATCACACAATGTTTATGACTCTGTCACTTGGATAATGGCTTATGTCCAAGATTATATACAAATCTACTGCATTCAGTGTCTCTACATGAATGTTGATGTGCTTCTGAAACGTGTGCTAAATACTGTATGCTAAATGATAATTGTTGGTTGTGAACACATAACCAAATAAAGTTCAATTTTGCATTCCCTTTTGGAAGCAGCAAATTTGCCTTAGATGGTTTTTAATCCTCCAAACAACTGAAGGGCTAGGATGCAACAAGTGTCAAAAGTGTATACAATTGCTTGGGCTCCAGCTATTTGCAATTTACATCAGTGCTTATTCTGAGGGGGCTAAATGTCATATTTCCAAGTTTGTTGATGATAATAAAGTAGGTAGGATTTTGAATACAAAGGAGCACAACCATTTAATCACCATGCAGATGACAATACTCCAGGGGACAAAGTGACTCGAGACTAGAATTTACAAGTATAATTATGTCCTAATAAATTTGGTTTAAAGCTATCGGCAACTGTTGATTTAGGAAACTAAAGTAATTGCTATGCTTTTAGTCCAACGTCAAAACTGACAAAATATTGGAATCCAATATTTATTTTTGATTATAAACAAACTGAAAATGCACAACTTTAGGAAGAAGTATTTTATTAGTCTGATCACCTTCATTTTATAGGAGTGGTATCATCTCTTGAATATGGTGTGACATTTTTGAATTATTTCAAATATGCAGGTGCCGTTTTGATACTGTCTCTTCAGCAAATGTTGGCTTTAAGTAATGAATTGGTTGAAAAAGAAGCAGCTGGTGCTGGGTAGGAGAAGGTCAAATATGAAGATGTACAGAACAACGTGTCTGGGGAATTGGTTCTGAGACCTCTTATCATAAATGGCCAGGATTCCAAACCCAAAGGAAACAAATCAAATCCAGTCAGGAAGCAAAGAGTGATTTAGCAGCAAAGCTGTCATTGATGTTAGAGGCTGCTAAGGTCAAGACCCTTCTTCAGACGTTTTCTCTAGAGATGCTGCATCACCCGCTGAGTTACTCCAGTATTTTGTGTCTGTCTTCGGTGAAAACCAGCATTTGCAGTTCCTATACACAATGACAAAGAGAGTGTTAGGTGCAAAAGTAAAATTTATTTGTACATTGAAAAGCATCAACTGAAAATACCAACTGAACTTTACCACCAAAGTTCATGATGAAATTTGAAGAGACTTAACCATCAAATGTTTTTTCTGGTTCTTAGCACACATGTGCACAGGCAAAGCCTGGAAGTAGTACAACAAAATATGAGTCTGAGCGACAAATGTGAGAAAACATTGGGAAAATGTAATTTTGCAAAATAAGTTTATACACTAGCCTAAAACTTACTAAGAGCACCTTGTTACCTGCAGTTGCCACTGTGCGCACATGCTTAAGCAGATGCATTAAATGTCAAGGACAAAAGAACCAGGACCGATCTCGCAAAGCCCTGTGTCATGATAAGGCCATGAAGTCTGATTGCATGGGAGGACTAGAGCAAGCCATACCAACAAAGCAGTTTTAACAGCCAACCTAATACATTGCTGTCTCTCAAAACTGTCTTTTATTTGCTGAAGGCTTTTGAATAGTCCAAGTATTACTGTATTGAAAAAAGCCCATGAAAATCGCATCACCTAAAATACTACTAGGGCAACTTAAAGCATTTAATTAATCAAAATTATAACTTAACTTATTCTTGCCTTTCTTCCTTGGCCATAAAATGTCCATGGCTGATGGCTCCTGTGCCAGGCTGTGGAAAGCAACAGGATTAACAAAGGCTGGCTCCATCCTGGGGGCGGAGTTGGATTCATGGGAGGTGGTCTTGGAGGTGACGATGCTCCTCAAACTGTGGAGCATCTTGGACAATACAATTCACCCTCTCCGTGACACACTGGTCAACCTGAGGAGTACCTTCAGCAACAGACTGGTTCCACCAATCTGCAGTACAGAACGCCACAGGAGAACCTTCTTCCCTGTGGCTATCAAACTGTACAACTCCTCCCCTTTCTGTCGCAAGGTAGACAGACGCTCCTCCCCCTCCCCAATCTTCGCACATCTCCAATCCTTTCCACTCATCACTTTAATTTCATGTAACTTGTGTTTTATCATTGATGGCAGATCAATTTCCCTCCTGGGATAAATAAAGTTTTATCATATCGTAAGTCTATCCTGGCACAGCTTCTGTGGGTAAATTCTCCAGCATAGGTGTTGTATTATTCAATAGGTTTAGTGCTTCCTCTTGGACTTCTTGCAGAGTCCATCGGAAGAATGCGGCCAAAAAATATCCAACAGAGCTCATCACTTTTGCGTGAAGGTCAGATCAAACCGGGGGCCACATGCCAATAATTTGCTGTAGAACTGCTGGCATCTCCCAGCATGGTCTGGCCAATAGATTTACAAGTGAAGGATTACATAAATACATAAAATGCTGAATGAAATAAAATACCTAAGAATTATTTCAAATGAAGGGATCCCACAACATTAAAGGTCACAATTACAGGAAAGTTCATGTGTCAGCAAGTGCTATTTGTATAAGGATTGATTAATACTTGGCACAGTCTTTTTAATGGCAAAAGTCCTTTGAAACAGTTCGATATGGTGGGTTCATGGATTTCCATATAAATGTGAAATGGATTGGCCAATGAGTTCTCCGGTCTATTCTTAGCTATGTGAAGTAGCACTTGCCTTGTGATCCAAGGAAGTTTGCTACATGTGAGAAAGATACTCTTTAATTATAAGGGCTGTATTTAGTAACGCTGTTAGTTGAAGCTTGCTCATAGATTCCAGTCACCATGCAACCACTGATGAATATGCAACCATGTTTACAACGCATCAGTTTAACGAGGGAGGAACCACAGAAGGGTCTGAACCCGAAACATCACCCATACCTTCTCTCTAGAGATGCTGCCTGTCCCGCTGTTACTCCAGCATTTTGTGTCCATCTGCAGTATAATGAGGGAACTGTTTACACAATGCAAACCGAACTAGTTGCAGTTGTTTTACCTTTTGGATTTTCCAGGCTTTCAAAAAATACTACCCACAAAAGTTATTGGACCATTTTGAAGACTCTGGCCAGTCTCCAGGTGTGCCTGTGCCAAAGGTTACTATGACAGACATAAGAATCTTCCTGAGAGTGAACCCCTATAAAGCAAGTGGTCCGAATGGAGTCCCTGGCCTCATCCTTTGGACCTGTGCGGATCAGATGGCAGAGTTATTCACGGACATCTTTAAATTCTCATTACTCCAGTATGAGGTCACTACCTGTGACAAGAGGATCGGCATCATCCCAGTGCCAAAGAAAAGTAAGGTAGCGTGCCATAATGACTTCTATCCAGTGACTCTGACCACCATCATCAAGTGCTTCGAGAGTCTGGTGATGGAACATATTAACTGCAGCCTTCCAACCAGCCTTGATATACTGCAGTTTTCTTACCATTGCACCAGGTGCACAACAGATGCCAACTCCCTGGCCCTTTACTCATCCCTGGAATATCTAGACAACAAGGACTCCTACATTAAACTGCTATTTTTGGGGGCTGTAGCTCTGCATTCAACATCATAATCCTATCCAAACTTATCCCTATACTCCTGGACCAAGGAATCAGCACCCCCTCTGCCACTGAATCCACAACCTTCTGACTCACAGAGTGAGTCAGTGAGAATTGATGACAACGCCTCCTCCACAATAATTCTGAACACTGGTGCCCCGCAAGGAAGCATTCGCAATTCCCCCCGCTGTGCTTCTCGTGCACTTGTGACTGTGTGGCTAAATTCGGCCCTCGCACCATCTACAAGTTTGCAGATGACGCCACTGTGGTGTGCTGGATGATGAACAATGATGAGATGGAGTACAGGATGGAGATGGGAAAGTTAGTAACATGGTGTCAGGACAATACCTCTTTCTCAATCTCAGCAAGACAAAGGTACTAGTTAGCCACTTAAGGAAGCATGATGGAGTACATAGAAAATAGGTGCAGGAGTGGGCCATTCGGCCCTTCGAGCCTGCACCACCATTCAATATGATCGTGGCTGATCATCCAACGCAGTATCCTGTACCTGCCTTCTCTCCATACCCCCTGATCCCTTTAGCCACAAGGGCCACATCTAACTCCCTCTTAAATATAGCCAATGAACTGGCCTCAACTACTTTCTGTGGCAGAGAATTCCACAGATTCACCACTCTCTGTGTGAATTTTTTTTTTCTCATCTCAGTCCTAAAAGACTTCCCCCTTATCCTTAAACTGTGACCCCTTGTTCTGGACTTCCCCAACATCGGGAACAATCTTCCTGCATCTAGTCTGTCCAACCCCTTAAGAATTTTGTAAGTTTTTATAAGATCCCCCCTCAATCTTCTAAATTCCAGCGAGTACAAGCCGAGTCTATCCAGTCTTTCTTCATATGAAAGTCCTGCCATCCCAGGAATCAGTCTGGTGAACCTTCTCTGTACTCCCTCTATGGCAAGAATGTATTTCCTCAGATTAGGAGACCAAAACTGTACGCAATACTCCAGGTGTGGTCTCACCATGGCCCTGTACAACTGCAGTAGAACCTCCCTGCTCCTATACTCAAATCCTTTTGCTATGAATGATAACATACCATTCGCTTTCTTCACTACCTGCTTCACCTGCATGCCTATTTTCAATGACTGGTGTACCATGACACCCAGGTCTCGTTGCATCTCCCCTTTTCCTAATCGGCTGCCATTCAGATAATAGTCTATTTTCCTGTTCTTGCCACCAAAGTAGATAACCTCACATTTATCCACATTATACTGCATCTGCCATGCATTCTGCATCTGACATGCTCCAATCAGCATCCAAAGAGAAAATTATATAGAGCTTTAAGTTCCTTGACATTAATAGTTCCAACAATTAGTCATGTACGAACCATATTGATGCGACAGCCAAGGCACACCAATGTCTCTACTTCCTGAGGAGACTGAGGAAATTTGGTATGCCTGCAATAATTCTTACAAACTTTCACAGATGCACCATAAAATGCATACTGTCAGGTTGCATCACAACTTGGTTTGGGAACAGCTCTGCTTAAGCTCTGCAAGGAATAGCCCAATTCAGCTCACAGACCCAACATCCCACCATTGACTCCATCCACACTTCATGCTGCCTCAGAAAAGCAGCCAACATAATTAAAAACCAGTCCCACCCTGGTCATTCCTCCTTCTCCCTGCTCCCATCTGGCAGAAGATTGACAGACTGCACCATCATACTCGTGAGCAGCTTCTTCCCCTCTATCAGACTTCTGATCAGTCCTTATACAAGCTAGGTGCCATCTGATTCACCTCTACCTCATTGTGAATATTGGACATTTGTCTATGGAACTGATGCACTACAATGCTGAGAACAATATTCTGCACTCTGTATCTTTCCATTAGCTTGATCCATTGAACGAGTTTGATTTGATTGTATTTAGGTATAGTATTAAGTTGTTTAACATGTACTAAAAATCCTTCGGACATTTTCTCCACAAACATTTCAATCACCTCTTATTTTGGCCTCTATTACAACGTTATAGCTAATCCCTTTTTTCCTTGTAAAGCAATGTTGAATTTATTTTAAATACTGTAAAGTGCTGCATAATCAATATTGTCAAAGTGCCAATTCTGCTGACCACACAATCTCGAAATGCAACATTTAAGTGTGTGAAGATGAGTTGGATACAAGATCTTAACATAATGAAATAATGTCCAACAATAATGCAGGAAGCAAAAGGGTAAGGTTTTCTAGATAAATATTGGATCTTGGGAGCTCTAATACATTAATCGCATGATCAATTCTTCTGTGGCATATGGCACCATTTAGACATGTTGTTTTGTACATTTGCTTCAACAAGGAGGATGATGAAACGTCTTGCGATGTTAATGAATATCCTGAGACGAGACAGATTTTCAGTACGCTTGTCATGAAGTGACAGTTTTCCACGACATCATTTTCGGTTCCCAGGAAAATGTATATTAATGTCATGGGAATCTACTGAACTTTGTAAACTTTTGGCAATGGCATGTTAAGTGAAATGCATGCTATTTTTTGCCAGAGGTAGTTGCAACCATGCATGAAGCGCTGCAAGATGCTGTGATAAGTTGGAGCTCCATTTGTATTTAAGTTGCTGTGATTATAAATTGTTACTGTTTAATTTAACTGTTTCAAACTCTAACAGCTATAAAATATGGTTAACAAAGTATGTTGTATATGAGATGCATACATGAGATTTTAGAGAAACAATGCCATTGTTATTTTGTATATAGTACACCATCAGTGCAGAATCTTACAACTACATTATTATAACTATTCTGCTGGAAATTGGATGTTTGTAACAGTTGGGCTGAAGGAAATGTTGTCCTTTGAATGGTTTGAGAAAGGCTTCCGTATTAAACTTGAGCTGCTTTTTGAAAAAGTGCAAGGATGGCTAGGAGTGAATGGCAGAAATTGTAAAATGGAATTATAAACTAGCATTGAAATGGTCACTGTTTCATGGAACTGCTGATATTTCTTTTGACTTCAATGGAGAGTTAAAGCACTCAGACAAATCTTCATCTTAATTGGTCGACCACTTGTAAATCCAGTTTCCTAAGTATAGTGTGGTTATATCCTAAAACCATGTTACGTCCTATCATTGAAGTTTTGACAATTTCATCTTGCTAAAATAGGACTGTTTAAAATAGGACAAATGCATGTGTTTAAGCGCATCCCGGACCCGCAAACGCTCAGCATATGAGCACCGCAAGGCTGCGTACTACTCTCTCTACACCAACGACTGCACCTCCACAGACACCTCTGTCAAGCTTCTCAAGTTTGCGGACGACACAACCCTGATTGGACTGAGTGTTAAAGAAGGAACTGCAGATGCTGGAGAATCGAGGGTTACACAAAAAGCTGGAGAAACTCAGCGGGTGCAGCAGCATCTAAGGAGTGAAGGAGATAGGCGACGTTTCGGGTCGAGACCCTTCTTCAGTCTGAAGAAGGGTCTCGACCCGAAACGTCGCCTATCTCCTTCACTCCTTAGATGCTGCTGCACCCGCTGAGTTTCTCCAGCTTTTTGTGTAACCCCTGATTGGACTGATCCAGGATGGGGAGGAATCTGCCTACAGACAGGAAGTGTCACAGCTGGCGTCCTGGTGCCGTAGCAACAACCTAGAGTTCAATGCTCTTAAGACAGTGGAATTTATTGTAGACTTTAGGAGAGCGCCCCCTCCCCTCACCCCACTCACCATCAACAACACCACAGTCACATCTGTGGAGTCTTTTAAGTTCCTGGGAACCATCATCTCCAAGGACCTTAAGTGGGGGGCTACCATCAACTCCACAGTCAAAAAGGCACAACAGAGGATGTACTTCCTGCGGCAGCTGAGGAAGCAGAATCTGCCACAGGCAATGATGGTCCAATTCTACACGGCCATCGTAGAGTCTGTTCTCACCTTCTCCATCATGTTCTGGTTTGGCTCAGCCACCAAGCACGACACCTGGAGGCTGCAGCGAATCGTCTGATCAGCAGAGAATGTTATTGGCTGCAACCTTCCCTTCATTGATGAACTGTACACTGCAAGGGCCAGGAAGCGAGCGGGCAAAATCATCTCTGAACCCTCTCTCCCTGGCCACAAACTCTTTGAATCACTTCCCTCTGGAAGGCGACTCCGGATTGTCAAAGCCAGACATAAAAACAGTTTTCATCCACGAGTAGTTGCTCTACTCACAGCCAAAAATCTGTAGCCTCCCTTTAATCTGGTACTTTGTTGGTTCACATGCTTGATCAGTGGTGTGTTTATCAGTAATGTTTTATTATTATTAATGTTTAGTGTTTTCCGAGTCATTCGTAACTGTCACTGTATGTCATGTTGTTACTTGTGTGCGGAGCACCAAGGCAAATTCCTTGTATGTGAATATTTGGCCATAAACCTACTTACTTACTTACTTAATGCATCATCTTGCGTTTATGAATTAGGCTGAACAGACTCTTATTGAGAACATTCAGATTCTGAATATTCCATGTAAAGATAACTATCATTTTGTGTCCACTCTTGTTTCTTCTTGCCGAATAGGTAATTTAGTACAATAGTGATGGGGAATGGAATAGTTTGCTTTTTATGAACTATTTTCCCAATTATTCTCAAAGCCTCCTCTGGCAACTAATTCTATATATTTAACAAACTAATAGTTACCTAAATCATAGCTGTGATTTGTTTCATAATCCAGACATAAGCATAAATTCAAACTACTCTTGTTTCTGGTTTCACGGTATATCATTTATTTGCAAAATAAATTATTTTTGTTTTTGTTATTCAAAAAATTGATACAATATAAAACATCTTGACGACTTCTTATAGACTGACTCACAATTAGTTTTATCTGTTAATTACTAATTCCGTCTGAATATTTTTCCTTGGCAATATATTTTTATGATCTACACTATATGAATTTTAAACATAATTAATTAAATAGTCAGGCTTTGACTCGAAGCAGGTATAAACACACAGAAAACTGCAGATGCAGGGCACGAGCAAAAATAAGGTGCTGGAGGAACCGATGGGTCAGGGAGATGGACAGATGAAGTTTTGAGTCTGAAGAAGGGCCCTGATCTAGAATATCTTCTTCCACAGATACTACCTGGCCCACAGCACGGAAACAGGCCCTTCGAGTCTGCGCCGATTAATGATGCTCGCACGTTAACATTATCCTACACACTTGGGGAACAGTTCATCCAGTATCTCCAGCCCTTTGCATTTTGTATTAACAAGTTACTACTTTCACAGAAAGGAACAAGGGTCGTGGAAATTAATTCACAAATTTTAAACAAAATATTTCAGGAGGATTTTAATTTCCTTCTTTAAAATGTTATTTCTGGCCTAGAACTTCCCCACATAATGTGAGCAGCAGCACAACATGCAAAATTCATGTATTAAGAGACTTTGCACTATCTGAAACATGTTTTATTTACTTGCAGTCCAACCAATTTTTAATATCTTTTCTCCTGAAGTAGTGGTATTTAAAAAGCCATTGCACAAAATGTATTCGGTTCTCAGTGCGATCTGCATTTTAATTCTCTGTGTTAGTAGCTCATGACTTTGGTGATATCAGTAGAAAGAAATATTGACATTTTCTTGTAATAGGCACAGCCTTTTTCTTCCCTCCTGCTCTTCCTCCTCCTCCTCCTCCTCCCTTCACCACCTAATTTATTCCACACCATAAATTGTCATATTGCTCTTTACTCCACATAAATCCTACTGCTACTGCTCAAATCAGCCAAACTGATCCATTCTCTGTGGGGCAGGCATTCTTAAATCATGTTTAGGAATTCATGACTGCAGTGTGCGGTATTGAATGACTTAGTCATATGATTTCATGAACTGAGATAAACTTGCTTCAGCAAGCAGGAAAGCAGGGATTAGCATGCAGTCGGGTCTAGTTTATTGTCATATACACAAGCACAGTGAGGTACGGGTACAATGTAAAACCATGGGGAATTACCTGCATTTTTAATTAGAAAGGAACATTTACGAATATTTCTATTGGAATGAACCTAAGTTAAATAGTAAAAATATGCAAGGATATAAATATAATTTCTGCACAAGATTGTTGCAGCTTGACTCTTTACATTCTCGGACTGAGACATTTATGGGTAATGATTTTAAATACCAGCCATTAATTAAGAATACGCACAGTAACATATTATTACAGCAGGTAGTGCCTTTGTTGCACAAACCCATTAATGCAGGTTCAATCGTGACCTTTGATATCATTAAAAATCTAGGAAATAAAACACTTGATTGCTTCTTACAGACTGACTAAAAATTAGTTTCTTGGATTAATTACTAATTTAGTCTGAATATTTTTCCTTGGGCAATATATTTTTATGATTACACTGTATGAATTTTAAACACAATCCATTAAACAGTAGGGCTTTAACTCTGAGCATTAACAAGGTATAGACACAAAACACTACAGATGCTGGAAATGAGCAAAAAGCAAAGTGCTGGAGGAACTCGATGGGTCAAGAAGCATGTGTGGAGGGAGAAGGACAGATGAAGTTTTAGGTTTGAAAACGGGTTGCCACAGTGGTGCAGCGGTAGAGTTGCTGCCTTACAGCGCCAGACTTTCTGGGTTCAATCCTGACTCTACAGGGGCTGTCTGTATGGAGTTTGTATCTTCGTAGCGTGGTGAATCTGTGGAATTCTTTGCCACAGAAGGCTGTGGAGGCAAAGTCAGTGGATACTTTTAAGGCAGAGATAGATCGATTCTTGATTAGTATGGGTGTCAGAGGTTATGGGGAGCAGGCAGGAGAATGGGATTAGGAGGGAGAGATAGATCAGCCATAATTGAATGGCGGAGTAGACTTGATGGGCCGAATGGCCTAATTCTACTCCTATCACTTATGATCTTATGACCTCCCCCCTGTGACTACATGGGGTTTCTCCGCTTTCCTCCCATATGATTTTAGTTTAGTTTAGAGATACAGCACAGAAACAGGCCATTTGGCCCACCAAGTCCGCACCGACCAGCGATTCTTGCATATTAACACTATCCTGCACACTAGGGACAATTTACATTTATACAAAGCCAATTAACCTACAAACCTGTAGGGATCTTATAGAAACATATAAAACATAAAATCCTTAAAGGATTGGTCAGGTTAGATGCAGGAAAAACGTTCCCGATGTTGGGGGAGTCCAGAATCAGGGGTCACAGTTTAAGAATAAGTAGAAGGCCATTTAGGACTGAGATGAGGAAAGTTATTTTCTGCCACAGAATGCAGTGGAGGCCAATTCACTGGATGTTTTCAAGAGAGTTTGACTTGACTCTTGGGGCTAAAAGAATCAAATGATATGGGGAAAAAGCAGGAACCGGGTACTGATTTTAGATGATCAGCATTATCATATTAAATGGCGGTGCTGGCTTGAATGGTCTACTCCTGCACCTGTGTTTCTATGACTAAACCCAGGACACTGGGTCTTGGAAGCAGCAGCACCACCTGATGTGCCAGTGTGCTGCCTCCTGTTTGTATGGAGACTCCACATTCTCATTGTGACCACTTGGGTTTTCTCCTGATAGTAGGTAAATGCCAACTGTAAGCTGCCTCAGTTGTAAGAGGGTAGGAGAATAAAGAGGAACATGTGAGAGAGAATGTTCGCTCTGAAGACCATGAAGTCAGGGGTTGTGTGAATCAGTGCGGGGTGGATAGATGGTGGGGGGGGGGTGGGTGGGTGGGGGGGGGAGGGGGGGTGATAGTTGAGAAGGCAATTGGTGTGGAATGGATGGATTGAGGCAGGTGAATTAGTATGTGTTGGTTGGAGTATGTAAAATTGTGAGGGGAGAGCACACGGGATGTCATTGGTGTTGAATGGGGGATCAGTATGGGATGGATGGGGGGGTGTGGGAGATCAGTACAGGATGAATGGGGTAGACAAATATGCTTGAGAAATTCAGCGGGTGAGGCAGCATCTATGGAACTAAGGAAATAGGCAACGTTTCGGGTCGAGACCCTTCTTCAGACTGTTCCCCAAATTCTCCTTGAATGGGGGGATCAGTACAGGATGGATGTGGGGGGGGGGGTCAGGACAGGATGAATGGGGGGGAGGGGTCAGGACAGTGTGGATCGGAGGGTCTATGCAGGATGAATGGTGATCACTACAGGATGAATGAGGGGATTAGTATAAGATGCATGAGGGGATCAGTACAGGATGCATGAGGAGATCAGTGCAGAATGATTGAGGGATCAGTAAAAGATGAATGGGGAGATCACTACAGGATGGATGGGGGGATTGGTGCAGGGTAAATGGAGGGTGGGTCAGTACGGGATGAATGGGTGGATCAGTGCAGTATGAATGGGTGGAGAAGTGCAGGATGGATGGGAAGGGGGGGTCAGTACAGGATGAATTGGGGGACAAGTGTAGGATGGATGGGAGGGGGGTGGCAGGAGAATCAATGCGAGGTGGGTAGGATGAGTAGATTGGGGGGGGGGGGAGGGTAGATGGGGAAGGGGGGCACAGGAGATGTCAATGAGGACCGAATAGAGGAGGGAATGGGGATCAGTGCGGGATGGAGAGGAGGGGTCCCAGAATAGGAGGGGTGGAGGGGGGCGTACGAGAGAGAGAGAGGGAGAGAAAGAGAAAGAGGAGGGACAGTCATTCACTCCCTCCCTCCCTCTCCCGGCCTCAGCGTGCGAGAGGGGTTACTCCAGTTTTTTGCGTCTACTGGTATAAACCAGTATTTGGGTGCCAAGCCGGGCAAAATGAGTCGGCGTTTAGGTTGCCCGGCGACACTTTCTGTGGTCAATGGCACCCGGGCAACCGCTAATTTCGAGCCCTGCCATGTTGTGAGGAATATCAGTGAACATTGCATCATAAGTCAAATGTTTTCATCTAATCTTTGTAAATCTGTGCATCACAGCATATTCTGGGAACAGCTCCAACCAAGACCGCAAACAATTGCAGAGAATAGTAAGATTGAACGAGAACTTACCAGTTCGAAGGTTGATCTTTATTTCATGAGGAGTCGAAGTGAGGGATTTCGTGAAGAGCCCGCCGGCGCGCATGCTCGACATACTTCAAAGTAGCGGCGTGGAATCACAGAACCAACAATAGAAATGACTTCGCATAGTATGATTGAATTGACTAAGATTACCAGATGAAGGTGATTGAGGGTTGGGCGAGGAGGGCACGAAATCCCTCACTTCGACTCCTCATGAAATAAAGATCAACCTTCGAACTGGTAAGTTCTCGTTCAATCTTACTATTTCATTTCGGAGTCACGTGAGTGACTTCGTGAAGACTTCAAAGCTTCTGTGATTACACGCCCTGGACCACGTCCATGCTGACACACCACTACCAGGGATGGATGGGAGGAACAAACTGGCTCAATAGCTCATACTGCAAAACAAAAGCATATTTATTAATAACAAATCAAAAACCCCTCATGCGGGGACATCTCCACGTTCTTGACCTGCATTCAGCACGGCTTCTGCGAACTGTAGAGGAGCAGCAACAGGCTTGTTATAAAAACGCTGGAACACAGCTTCATTCGCCCATCCTGCTGTGGCGAGAATTTGGTCCATGGGCACCTCCATGACCCTCGCCGCTGACGTCGATGCAGCCCTGGTGGAATGAGACTTGAACACATTAGTGTCGATACCTGACTTACCCAAGACGACTCGAAGCCACCTGGATATCGTCTGGACTGTCACTCGATGATGAGGTCTCTTATGAGTGACAAGCAGGTATCTCTCCATTCCTCTGATGCGTGCCGTCACCTTGACATAGTGGCGGATATGTGAGGCTAAACATAGCCTAGCATCTGCGGGGTATGCCGGGAACTTCAGCTGCAGCCCTGTGCACCCAGGTCTATGCTGCTTTAGTAGCTCGTCAACGAAAAAGACTACTTCTGTAGGGGTAGATGTCATTCTGTCGAAACGCAGTTTGTGTAGTGTCTGTACCCTCTGAGCTGAAGTCAGCGCTAGTAACATCACCAGCTTCATGGTGAGTTGGTCCAGTTGGAGCCCTTCCATGGGAGACCACGTCCTGAGCAGGGTTAATACGTCCCTGACATCCCAGGTGATATTATAGCGTGGTGTAGGCGGATTCATATTGAATATACCCCGCATGAGTCTGGACACTAGCCTGTTGGATCCTAACCCAATCTTGAGGTAGAATGATAGCGCACTTCTGGCGCTGTTGATGGCACTGTAACTTAAGTGTTCATCATGGTGCAACCCCGCGAGGAATTCCAGGACGTCGGTTATTGTCACGTCATCGTACGTGATGCGAGAGCGGCTGCAGTAGGCTTCCCACTTCTTAATATGCGAGCGGTATCTTCGCCTTGTGGACTCTCGACACGACGCCCCGATGGTATCCATGGTCCGAGCCGAGAGGCCGTATTGGACTAACGGCCTGTTCAGAACCTGCAAGCCAACAAATTTAAATAGCCATGGCAGGGATGTGGCTCCCCTGACACAGGGTGAGTAACCAATTGTGGGCAACCCTTCAAAAGGACCCAAGGTTCGTTGAGCATGTCAAAGACCACCGGATACCAAGGCTGTGTGGGCCAGTCGGGTATAATAAGGATGCCCTTGGCAGCATCTGCCTGAATCTTTCGCAATACCCGACTGATGAGGCAAAACGGAGGGAAGGCATAGAAAACCCAATTCCCCCAGTCCAGCGAGAATGCATCTAGCGCTATTGCCCCAGGATCTGGTTCCCATGAAACGTAGGCTGGTACCTGATGGTTCAACCGTGACGCAAAAAGGTCAATGTCCGGTTTACCAAATTTGGCTGTGACTTTAGCAAAAATCTCAGGATGCAACATCCATTCAATGTTGTCATTAAATTTGCGTGACCTGGTGTCCGCCACAGTATTAAGCTCACCTGGCAAATAGGTAGCTGAAACCCAAATGTCTCTTTGAATACACCAGAGCCAAATTGAGTTAGCCAATTTGTCACACGAAACTGACCTGGTACCACCCATATGGTTTAAATATGCCACAGCTGTGGTGTTGTCTATTTGGAGACGGACGTGTGCTCCAACAAGCTTGGAACAATATGCACGAAGTCCGTGGAATGCTGCCAGCAACTCCAAATAGTTAATCCCTTGAGTCAACAACATCGATGCCTCAAGGGTGTCCCATCTACCCCCACAACTAGAGCAATTATCAGTAGCTCCCCAGCCATTGGAGCTTGCATCAGTCTGTAAATATACCACCGGATTAGCCTCCCTGACAGGCTTAAATGAGTTGCTAATGTGACACACCCACCATTGCAACTCAGTTATCGCTTCGGACGGCAGCTGCATAGATCGATCGTAATGACCAGCGTTCCATTTTAACGCAGTAATTTTAGCTCTTTGCAAATTCTGATAATGCAAAGGTCCATATCGTGCTGCCGGAAACAAAGCCACTAACTTGCCAATTACTGTGGCTGTATGCCGAATCGATGGTATATTGGTGCCAATTAAATCTCTGCACACCTTAGTGACTTCCTCAATTTTGTTAATTGGTATAGTTATCCTCATGCTCATTGAGTTCACCGTGAACCCTAGGTAATTAATTACCTGGGCAGGGCAGAACTTTGATTTCTCTGGATGGACAATGAATCCTAATTGTTGAAATATATTGACAGCAGCTGCAACACCCTGTTCGGCCAATTGCAGGGTGTGGCCCACAATAAAGACATCATCTAAATAGGCCATAACTATATGATGTCGTTGTCTCAAATAAGCCATGATTGGCTTCACCAATTTAGTGAACAATCTAGGGGCTGTAGTAAGCCCATTAGGCAAAGCCTTATACTGCCAAAGTTGCCCCATCCAGATAAATTTCAAAAACCTTCTATCATCTTTCTGGATGGATACTGAATAATATGCATCCCTCAAATCAATGCATGCCATAAAGCAGCCATGAGAAATCAATGATTTGGCTGTTTCAAACGTATCCATTTTAAAATGAGTATATGTTACAAACGTATTCAAACGGGTTAGATCAATAATGACACGACAGCCTCCATCCTTCTTAGGTCTAGTAAATATGTTCGAAACAAATTCAATTGGCTCATGCACTGTTTTCTCAATCACACCCTTCTGTTCCAAACCTAAAATTTCCTTGTAACCTGCTGCCTGTTCTGCAGCAGACAATTTGAACGTACGACCAGGCATGTGCTGGGATGGAGGAATGTCGCCATTAATAAACTCAATTTTATGCCCCTGAATATTCCGCAACACATACTCATCACCAGTAAAATTACCCCATGCATCCAAAAACAACCGTAAACGACCACCAACATGGGAAGTTAAACAGAGAGAAAAGAGAGAACCAGACCCCCTCACCTCCGTGGTTACCGGCGGTCCTTGACACGTGTGGGTGGCCGTGGAGGTGCTGGGTTGGCTTGAGGGCGCGGCGTCTTCGATTTCCAAAAAGGTCTCTGCCGACCCTGTCCTAAAAAAGACCCTTGGTGCTGGTTCTGGTGTTGTTGTCGTTGTGGAGCTAGAGGGTGAGTCCTCGTCGAGGCACTGGCCGACCCTCGTGAGCGAATGTATGGAGCTTTTGAGCCGGACGGTGTGGGGGCACTCTTAGAGCGCATGATCCCCACCGTTTTGGCTTGTTCGTCAAGCTCTTTGACTCTCTTCGAGAGGTCCTCACCAAAGAGCTGACGGGGCGGCGGCGGCGGCGGTGGTTTGCACAATCCTGCAAACTTCGGGTTGAGTGCTGGGCGGATGCTGTTTTTGCGAAACCCGTTGATTTCGTGCTGGGTCGCGCACAATAAGGCCAGAGCATCTTCCTGGTCCAAATTCAGCTCGTCCTCGTCCACCGACCGCGCAAAGGCGGTAATACCGGCCGTGAGGAGTTTCAGGATCCGCTGCAATTGTAGCTCTTGTTGACGGATAGCCGCACTGATGTTGCCCCATATTGGCGTATTGACCACAGGCACGTTGAGGGAGTTGCAGTTTGATGGAGCCTTGTGACGGCTCATAGCCTGGATGAGGACTTCTTCCTGCAGCACCTGATTATTAAGAAAGTCCACTGTGGCTGCCAGCTTTGAATTGAGAGGAAGACCAGCCGTATGTGGGGCCGCGAATTTGGTCGCCACATCCAAAAGTTCCTCCGCTGGCACCTCCACCGGAGGTGGTACGGGATCCACCAGAACCTCCTCCTCGTGCTGCTCCAGGCTGATAGTAGATGTTGGTGAAGACGCCCTGTGCCTGTTGCTGCCCTGCTGTTGTTGACGTTGAAGCAGGAGCTCCAGCAGCCGCTCCATACGGTCAATACGCCCTTCACCCTGAACACTCAGGTGGTCGGAGTCCTCCGGCTCTGAAAAGAAAACCGGGCTCCTGTCATCGGCCCGCACCTCGTCGAGGCCCTGCCGGTGCCGGTAGTTGTCGCTAACAGCCGCCGAGGCGAAACTGCGCGATTCCTGCGCGGGCGTGTTCAATCGCCTCCGTTTAGCGAGAGCTGAAGCCGCTGCCACTAAGGGCACATGCGGCGAGGTGTCGGCACCAGCCGAAGCATGGCTGCCTGGGGCCCGCGCAGTCTTGCCGGCTGCCCACATCGTGGACGTTGCCGACGCATGGTGCCGCCCACCCATCCATGGGGGGCTCGGCGACCGCGACGAGACCCGACTCAACCGACCCGTCCCGGCGTCGAGAGTCGGGGTGTGCCGGCTGGACCTCACAGCCGCCCCGGGTCTCGCCCTGGAACCTGACCGCTCCTCCGCGACAGGCAATGCCTTAGCCCTAACAGGGTTAGGCTTCTGGGCTTCTCCCCTCCCCCTTCTCGGAGGGCTGAGTGGAACAGGCCGTGCAACGGCACGCGCCCTGCTCGAGGTCGCCAGCGAGCCCGCTGACAACCTGACTGCCATGGCAGGGTCCCCCTGCTCTGGCGGCACACCACACTCCTCCTCGTCGAACTCCTCCGAGCTGTGGTGTGCTGGCGGATCTGGACCTGTGAACACAGGGCTTACCCACATCTCCGCCTGAGTCCCGGCCTGCGCTGCAGGTACTGCCGATGGTAAAGGCCCCGGAACTGTTGACCGGCGAACTCGTCCTGACGTCCTCCGGCCCTTCGAACTCCCATCCATGTCCTTGCTGCAAGACATAATCAAACAACAAGGACCACCAACTAAAGGTGGAATACTCACCTCCGTGGCCCCTTATGAAGGGCTGGCGAGGAGCGCGCTCCACCGCCAGCCGTCGCAGCAACGCGTTACGACGATATGTCGAGCATGCGCGCCGGCGGGCTCTTCACGAAGTCACTCACGTGACTCCGAAATGAAATTGTGGACACAACCCAGACCATCGCACAAACCAATCTCCCTCCCTTCCATTGAGTTTAATTTATTGCCACATATACTGAGGTGCAGTGAAAAGCTTTTGTTGCATGCTAACCAGTCAACGGAAAGATTATGTGAATGCAAATTGTCGTTTCATTGACATAATCTAGACTTTCAAAAGACTTTCGACAAGGTCCCGCATAAGAGATTAGCATACAAACTTAAAGCACACGGTATTGGGGGTTCAGTATTGATGTGGATAGAGAACTGGCTGGCAGACAGGAGGCAAAGGGTAGGAGTAAACGGGTCCTTTTCAGAATGGCAGGCAGTGACTAGTGGGGTGCCGCAAGGCTCAGTGCTGGGACCCCAGCTATTTACAATATATATTAATGATTTGGACGAGGGAATTCAATGCAATATCTCCAAATTAGCAGATGACACCAAGCTGGGGGGTATAGTTAGGTGTGAGGAGGATGCTTGGAGGCTGCAGGGTGATTTGGATAGGCTGAGTGAATGGGCAGATGCATGGCAGATGCAGTATAATGTGGATAAATGTGAGGTTATCCACTTTGGTGGCAAAAACATGAGGGTAGACTATTATCTGAATGGTGGCAGATTAGGAAAAGGGGAGATGCAACGAGACCTGGGTGTCATGGTACACCAGTCATTGAAAGTAGGCAAGCAGGTGCAACAGGCAGTGAAGAAAGCAAATGGTATGTTAGCATTCATAGCAAAAGGATTTGAGTATAGATGCAGGGAGGTTCTACTGCAGTTGTACAGGGTTTTGGTGAGGCCACACCTGGAGTATTGCGTACAGTTTTGGTCTCCAAATCTGAGGAAAGACATCCTTGCCATAGAGGGGGTACAGAGAAGATTCACCAGACTGATTCCTGGGATGTCAGGAGTTTCATATGAGGAAAGATTGGATAGACTAGGCTTGTACTCGCTGGAATTTAGAAGATTGAGGGGGGATCTTATAGAAACTTACAAAATTCTTAAGGGGTTGGACAAGCTAGATGCTGGAAGATTGTTCCCGATGTTGGGGGAGTCCAGAACAAGGGGTCACAGTCTAAGGATAAGGGGGAATTCCTTTAGGACCGAGATGAGGAAAACATTCTTTACACAGAGAGTGGTGAGTCTCTGGAATTCTCTGCCACAGAAGGTAGTTGAGGCCAGTTCATTGGCTATATTTAAGAGGGCGTTAGATGTGGCACTTGTGGCTAAAGGGATCAGTGGGTATGGAGAGAAGGCAGGTACGGGATACTGAGTTGGATGATCAGCCATGATCACATTGAATGGCGGTGCAGGCTCGAAGGGCCGAATGGCCTACTCCTGCACCTATTTTTCTATGTTTCTATGTAAATTTTGTAAATTGTCCCTAGTGTGCAGGATTGAACTAGTGCACGGGTGATCATTGGTCGGCGTGGGCTGAAGGGCCTGTTTGCACGCTGTATCTCTAAACTAAACTACCATCGAGTGTACAAATAAATACACGATCAAGGAAATAACGTGTATTCCCGAGTCACACCCAGCCACTCCCACTTCTCCCCCCTCCCATCAGGCAAGAGGTAGAGAAATGCGCAAACACACACATCCAGACTCATGGACATTTTCTTCCCAGCTGTTATCAGGAAACTGAACCATCCTATCCACAACTAGAGCCTGCGCTACTAGTTCTGAGCTACTATCTACCTCATTGGAAACCCTCAGACTATCTTTAAACGGACTTTGCTGGACTTTATCTTGCACTAAACGTTATTCCCTTCATCGTTCATGTGTACACTCTGGAAGGCTCGATTGTAATCTTGTATTGTCTTTCCACTGACTGGTTAGTATGCGACAAAAAGCTTTTCACTGTACTTCAGTTTACGTGACAATAAGCTAAACTCAAATTCTACCTCTGTAACAATAAACAACTTGCACCAATAATGTACATGCACCTACAAATCCTTGGGTTACTTGTTGCAGCCATTTTGTAGCAATGTAAAGTGTTCTTAAAATGCAATTTGTGTTGCATTAAAGAAATATTGTCACATTCATATGCAGCTCAAAATTATGACATAAACCATATGTAGAATTTACCATGAACAAATGCAAAATATAAGCAGGCATTGGCATAAGTTGATTCTGATGTGTTAACTTTGTCAAATGGGTCTATTTAAACTACTTTCATCAATGTAATTTTGTATTTATAAAGCACCCAACACCACATACTTGTCAGAGGTAAATTTCATTTGCTATTTCCCCGTCCACTTTCCCAAATGATCTTGGTGTATATTTGGATATCTTTCCTCGCTCTCCACTCCACCACCAATGTTGACGTAATCTGCAAATTTACTCATAATGTTAACTACATTGTCACCCAAATCATTAACATATAACATTAACATTAACATATAACTGACAGCAGTGCACCCAGCAACAACCTATGCAGCACTCCACTGGTCACAGGTCTCCAATCAGAAAGGTCTCCAACCCTATCCAAATACCCTGTAACTCATTCCTCCAACCTAAACGTGAATCCAATGTGATCTAAGCTTTTAGACAATCCTACCATGTGTGGCCTCTGCCAGAATTATGCAACACATTTTTCCATAGAAAAAGCAATGCTGACTATCTCTAATCAGTCCCTGCCTATCCAAATACTGGTGGATCCTGCGCTTCAGAATCGCATCCAACAACTTTCCCACCTCTGACGTCAGACTCACCAGCCGGTAGTTCTGTTGCTGCCCTTATTAAATAGCGATAGAACATTAGCCACTCTCCAGTCTTCTAGAACTTTACCTATGGCTAAAGATAATGCAGATCTCTCTGCAAGAGGCCCCACTGTTTCTTCTCTAACTTCCCACAAGGTCCGAGGATGTACTGGGTCAGGCCTTGGGAATTTATCTACTTTAATGTACTTTAGTAATACTCTTTAGTAATATATATGATCTAAGACATCCAAACTCCTATAACTCAATTTAGGATTATCCTTTACCTTGCCTGCCAGTCTATTTCATGTCCTCCTTCTGCTCATCTGATTGCCTCCTTAAGTATATACCTACACTTCTTACACCCTTGGGGTTTGCTTGGTCCCAACTGCCTAAATTGAATGTCTTCCTCCTTTTTCCTGACTAGAGCCTCAACATCTTTCATCATCCAGTGTTCCCTAAAATTGCCAGTCTTGCCCCTCACTCGAACAAGAACACCCTGTACTTTTGCTATTGTATGTTTTGAAGCCTTCCACTTGACAGCCATCTCCTTACCTGCAAACAAGCTGTCACAATCGACTTCTGCAAGTTTCCCCCCTCATGCTTACAAAATCGTCCTTGCCCCAATTCAGGACTTGATCTTTTTCCATAACTGCTTTAAAACTAATAGGGTTATAGTCATTGGTCCCAAAGTGCAACTCTAGCACTTCAATCACCTGCCCTACCTAGTTCCCGGAGTGGAGATCCAGTGTTGTGCCTTCTCTAGATAGGACTCAAATGCATGTAAATGGGACCAGCTTAGTAGATGGGGCATCTTGGTCAATATGGACGAGTTCGTCCGAAGGATCTATTTCCACACTGAGTGACTCTGTCTCTTTCTTCTACTTGATCTTCTCTCCCTCTCACCCTTCTCCTCCCCTCTTCCTCTCTCCCATCACTCCCTTTTTTCTCTTACCCTCACCCTCTCCCGTTTTCTCTTGTCCACAAACTCTTTCTCTACTTTCAAGCCAAGCCACATTTGATATTGTTTGATCCAATCTATTAGAATATCCTATTACAAAAATGTTTTTCTTGGAGTTAATTTCACAGCATGCTTCAATTACACGATAAAAGTTGAATCCAGTCATTAGTAACATCCACTCGTTGTTTTATGGAACAGTGGTAATACATTGCAGATAACCATCAATCTCTTTGAGGTATCCATATCTCATCAACAGAGTATACTCAAAAATTCAGCCTCGACAACAGGGTGTGCTTCATTCCAACCACTAAATGAAACCAGATGTTAACTTTGAAAGATTATTTTGATCCCTCAGTACTGTCTGAAATCACTCATAATGTCATAGCATTAACTCCTTTTTGACTTTATGAATTTAAACAGAATTGTTGACAGCCCACTATGTGAACTTTAGAGTCATGGAGTGATATAGTGTGGAAGCAGGCCCTTCGGCCCAACTTGCCCACACCGGCCAACATGTCCCAGATACACTAGTCCCACCTGCCAGCGCTTGGTCAAAATCCTTCCAAACCTGTCCTATCCATGTATCTGTCTAACTGTTTCTTAAACATTGGTATAGTCCTAGCCTCAACTACCTCCTCTGGCAGCTTGTTCCATACTTCCATCACCCTTTGTGTGAATAAGGACACAATATTGTTGATTATATCCTTATATCCTCGTGGCAT
This sequence comes from Raja brachyura, assembly GCA_963514005.1. The sequence continues at coordinate 29,901,461 of OY740782.1, read as the reverse complement.
ATGTGATTTTTTAAATTGTATTATAACATGGAAACTGACCAAATGAAGCCCAACAATTTGTTATGATACAGAAATAACTCTGTACACCAAATCCATATATTTTGAGAAGGTTTCTAGTGTGAGAAAATCTAAAATAGTTTGCGGAAACATAGGTCATATATTCCAAATTATTCCAAAGATGTTGTGATCACTTTATAACCATGTTCCATACCAAGGAGTGGAATTTAAAATCAATATGAATGCGAGAAAAGTAAGGTCAATGTGGATAGGGGGTATTGGTAAGTGAATTTAAACCTGGTGGCAGTGAAGATATGACAATATACTTCCTGGTTGGGATGTTTTGTAAATTGGTGGGGAACCAGTAGATGGTGGTGTTTGCATGCACCTGTTGCCCTTCTCGAGGATGCAGATTATGGGGTTTGGAAAATACTATTTAAAAACCCTGGGTGAGTAACGTAGAACGTAGAGCAGTACAGCACAGGAACAGGCCCTTCAGCCTACCATGTCCATGCCAAACATGATCTCAAGTTAAACTAATCTCCTCTGCCTGTAGATGATCCATATTCTGTGCCCATCCAAAAGCCTTTTAAATGCTGCCATCATATCTACATCCACCACTACCCCCTGGCAGTGTGTTCCAGACACTCGCCACTTTGTGTGAAAGTAAAACTTTAGAAAAACCCCACCCATTTCTATAAACTTTTCTCTCTCACTTTCAAATTATGCCTCTAGTCTGACATTTCCACCCTGGGAAAAGCGTTCCGACTGTCTACCCTATCCACGCCGCCAATAATTTTACATTTTCGCACAGAGGGTAGTGGGCATCTGGAACGAGCTGCCAGAGGTGGTAGTTGAGGCAGGTGCTGCAACAACATTTCAAGACATTTTTACAGGTACATGGATAGAACAGATTTGGAGGGATGTGAGGAAAGCACAGGTAGGTGAGACTAGCTTTGATGGGGCATGGCAGCATCTCTGGAGAAAAAGGATGGCTGACGTTTTGGGCCAGGACTAAGATGACGTTCGGACATTGGTTGCTAAGTGGCAAGCAACATTAGAAACATGGAAAATAGGTGCAGGAGTAGGCCATTCAGCCCTTCGAGCCTGCACCGCCATTCAACATGATCATGGCTGATCATCCAACTCAGTATCCTGTACCTGCCTTCTCTCCATACCCCCTGATCCCTTTAGCCACAAGGGCCACATCTAACTCCCTCTTAAATATAGCCAATGAACTGGCCTCAACTACCTTCTGTGACAGAGAATTCCACAGATTCACCACTCTCTGTGTGATTTTTATTTTTCTCATCTCGGTCCTAAAAGACTTCCCCCTTATCCTTAAACTGTGACCCCTTGTTCTGGCCTTCCCCAACATCGGGAACCATCTTCCTGCATCTAGCCTGTCCAACCCCTTAAGAATTTCGTAAGTTTCTATAAGATTCCCTCTCAATCTTCTAAATTCTAGCGAGTACAAGCCAAGTCTATCCGGTCTTTCTTCATATGAAAGTCCTGACATCCCAAGGAATCAGTCTGGTGAACCTTCTCTGTACTCCGTCTATGACAAGAATGTCTTTCCTCAGATTAGGAGACCAAATCTGTACACAATACTCCAGGTGTGGTCTCACCAAGACCCCGTACAACTGCAGTAGTACCTCACTGCTCCTATATTCAGGGAGGATTCCCTTGCAACAGGGAACATTCCCTCGCAACTTTCTTCACACAAAAGGGGGAGCAAGCTGCCGGTAGAGTTAATTGGGGCAAGTAGTATCAGTCAAGTCGTCAAGTCAAGTCAAACAAACTTTATTGTCATTTAGAACTACATTGATATATGCAGTTCCAAACGAAATTACGTTGCATTTGGCTCCCTGTGCAACACGATAAATTAACAGAAGGATAGGCATGGACAGAAAGGATAAAAAGATAAATAGACAATGGTGGCAGCCCATTACATGGCATTCAGGAGTCTGATGGCTCGTCGGAAGAAGCTGTTGCAGAACCTTGATGTTCTGCTCCTTATGCTGCGATATCTTTTTCCCGAGGGCAGCAGAGTGAACAGACCGTGATGGAGATGTGTGGGGTCTTTTATAATACTGCTGGCCTTAGACACGCAACGTTTGGTCGCAATATCCCCGATTGAGGGGAGAGAGGTCCCGATGATTTTTTCCGCTGTCCTCACCACTCTCTGCACAGACTTCCAGTCGGAGGCTCTACAGTCCCCAAACCAGACAGAGATACAGCTGGTCAGAATACTCTCTATGGTGCCCCTGTAGAAAGTAGTGAGGATGGGATGGGGGAGATGAGCTCTTCTCATCCGGCGCAGAAAGTGCAACCGCTGCTGCGCTCTCTTAACTGTTGATGAGATGTTATTCGACCAGGTCAGACTGTTAGTGATCTGCACCCCCAGGAACTTTGTGCTACTGACCACCTCCACATCGCTGTCATTGATGTGAAGTGGTGTGGGACAGTGCCGGGTTTTCCTGAAGTCGACGATAACCTCCTTTGTTTTTTCGACATTCAGGATCAGGTTGTTCGTATTGCACCAGTCCACCAGTTGTTTCACCTCCTCCCTGTAAGCCAGCTCATTGTCGTCCCTGGTGAGGCCCACCACTGCTGTGTCATCTGCGTACTTCATGATGTGGTTTGTACTAAACCTGGCACAACAGTCGTGAGTCATCAGGGTGAACAGCAGTGGACTCAGGACACAGCCCTGAGGGGAGCCGGTGCTCAGAGAGATGGTATTGGAGGTGTTATTTCCAACCCTCACAGACTGGGGTCTGTCACTGAGGAAGTCCAGTAGCCAGTTACACATGGGGGTGCCGAGGCCCAATGGAACTAGTTTGCTTATCAGGTGCTGGGGGATAATGGTGAATGCTGAACTGAAATCCACGAACAGCATTCGCACATAGGTGTTTTTCTCCTCTAAATGTTCCAGGCTCAGATGGAGTACGGAGGATATAGCGTCCTCTGTGGAGCGGTTTGGCCTGTAAGCAAACTGGTATGGGTCGAAGGTGGAGGGGAGTCTGGAGGTGATGTAGTCCCTGACCAGCCTCTCGAAGCACTTCATCATTATGGGGGTGAGTGCTACAGGGCGGTAGTCATTGAGACATTGTATGTGGGAATTTTTTGGCACTGGTATGATGGTGGCAGTCTTGAGACATAATGGGACGACAGCCTGGTTCAGCGAGGTGTTAAATATGTCCGTAAGGACATGTGCCAGCTGATCAGCACATTCCTTGAGCACCCGCCCTGGTATGTTATCAGGGCCTGCCGCCTTTCGCGCGTTCACTCCTTTTAAGGTCCTCCGAACATCCACTATGTCAAGACTGAGTGCCTTTTCCTCACAATGAGGAATACCTTTGCTTGCATCACAATGTTTAAGAAACATTTAGCCAGGTAGATGGAAAAGATGGGCTTAGAGGGATATGGGCCAAATGCAGGCAGATTATACTAATGTAGATGAGGCATGGTGGTCGGCTTGGGCAAGGGCCTGTTTCCATGCTCTATGAGCTAGCCAGAGTGTGTTTAGTGAAGAAGACATTATCTTTTTTTTTTGTAATATTTTTTTATTTGAAGTAATCAGTTTACAATGTATAGCTTACTTTATAAACTAACACCTTAATTCAATATTACTACAAATAACATATCAATACTTAATATCTTCTATTTTTTGGAAATAAAGAAAAAGATATATAAAAGAGAAAAAAAAAGAGAAAAAAAAAGGGAATAAAAAAAAAAAAATTTTCCCACATACTTCAACCATAAAAAAAAAAGAAAATTTGTAAAACAAAAATATTACATATATATAAACAAAACTAAATACATTATACGAAATACTATTTCATACAGTAATATCTATAATAAATGCGCAATAATATCAAATGTAAGTAAGTTATTCGCATCGGATTCCGTAGGGTGTCCGTCGAGCCGTGATTCCAAGAATAGCTACTTCTCTAAATACTGTATATATGGAGACCATATCGATTCAAAAGAATTATACCTGTCCAAAAGGACAAATCTAATTCTTTCCAAATTCAACGTCTCCAACATCTCTGCTTTCCACATTTTAATTGTTGGGGATAATGTTCCCTTCCAAAATTTAAGTATCATTTTTTTCCCTATTATTAAACAGTAATCAAAAAAATTTCTTTGATTTACTGTGAGTACCAAATTTGGCTCCGGGATTCCAAATATTATTAATTTTGGGTCTGGGTCGAGTTCAACCTTAAGAACTTCCGAAATAACTTTAAAAATTTCAATCCAATAATAATTCAACCGTGGGCACGTTACAAAACTATGTATTAAATTTGCTTCAGGATTCTTACATTTATCACAAATAGAGGAGAGACTAGGAAAGATACTTTTTAATTTGGTTTTCGAGTAGTATAATCTATATATAACTTTAAATTGTATCAATGTGTGTCTGGCATTCAAAGAACACCAATGTATTCTTTGTAAGCTTTCTTCCCAAGTTTCTTTTATTATAGGTAATCCAATTTCATTTTCCCATGCTTGACGATATGTTTCAGTTGTTGGGTTCTCTTTATCTAAAATAATATTGTATATATAAGCTATAAGCTTATCCGTATTTGGATGTAAATTAAACAGCTCATCTAATAAGCCTGATTCTTTATTTTTATAGTCTTGTGTGTTGCATTTAATAAAATCTCTAATTTGTAAATACCTAAAATGGTGTTGTGAAGGTAGTCCAAAAATATCTTGTAACTCTTCAAATAATAAAAAATTTCCATTTCTATAAAGGTGTCCTATCCTTTTAATTCCTGAATCCTCCCACAGTCCAAACCCCGCATCTAAGATTGAGGGTTTAAACAGTGGGTTATTCCTAATTGGTAACCTAAAAGAAAGATTATCCAGATATAAGGTCTTAACTATCTGTTTCCAAATACGCCTATTATTATGAATTATAGGGTTGTCCCTATAAGTCTTTTTTTGTACTTCCTTTGGTGCGAAAATAATCGACTCTATATTGAAAGGTAAACAGTCTTCCTTTTCCATTTTTAACCACATTGGTTCATCATCCATATTTACCCACCAAAAATTCATATTCTTAATCTGGACTGCCCAAAAGTAGTATAGAAAATTTGGAAGTGCTAGCCCTCCATTTATCTTAGACTTACATAAATGTTTTTTACTTATTCTATGACTTTTGTAATCCCAAACAAAACTATTAACAATATTATCAATTTTTAAAAAAAAATTTTTTGGGAGAAAAAAAGGAATTGCCTGAAATAAATATAACAATTGTGGTAAAAAAATCATCTTTATAGCATTAATTCTACCGATCATAGATATAGGGAGTGTTTTCCAATATGAAATGTTTTTTTTAAGTTTCTCTAATAATTGATAATAATTAGCTTTAATTAATAATTTATAGGATTTAGACACATTGATTCCTAAATATTTAAATTTATCTGTAACTATTTTTAATGGGTATTTTTGTAATATATTTACATTTATACCAGTTATAGGCATAATGTCACTTTTATTCCAATTAATCCTATATCCTGAAAATACGCTAAATTCATTTATAACATTGAATAACTTGGGAATACTACATTCCGGCTTAGTAATATAAATCAGAATATCGTCTGCATATAAAGATATCTTATTATTTGTTGTGTCAGTATTATACCCATATATTTCAGGTTCTGATCTGATTCTTTCAGCCAGAGGTTCTATCACCAAGGCAAATAATAAAGGGGATAACGGACATCCCTGTCTGCATCCCCTAAAAAGTCTAAATTTAGGTGATAGTATTTGATTGGTTAAAATTCTTGCAGTAGGGTTAGAATATAAAATTCTTACCCATTTACAAAATCCATCCCCCAGTTGATACTTTTCCATTATATTAAATAAATATGACCATTCCACCTGGTCGAATGCTTTTTCAGCATCCAACGATATAACTGCTAATTCTATATCTCTTCTTCTTCTCGAGTAGATAATATTAAACAAGCGTCTAAGATTATGTGATGAGTAACGTTTTGGAATAAAACCTGTTTGATCATAATGTATTATTTTGGAAATCACTAAACTTAGCCTCCGAGAAAGTACTTTAGTTAATATTTTTTGATCAGTATTTAAAAGGGCAATCGCTCGATATGATCCAGGATCTTCCAGATCCTTATCTAATTTAGGAATTAATGTGATTGTAGATTCATTTAAAGACTCTGGTAATTTTCCTAACTCATAGGTGTGTCTGTACACTATTTGTAATCTTGGTGAAAGTAGATCATGAAATTTTTTATAAAATTCTGCACTCAGGCCATCGGGGCCCGCTGTTTTACCATTTTTTAACGATCCAATTGATTCTTCAATATCTATTACAGATATTTCAGCGTTTAACAATTGCCTACTCTCAGAATCTAGCTTATTAAAATGACATTTTTCTAGAAATGTTTCCATTTCATCTATTTGCCCTGTTAATTTAGATGAGTAAAGATTTTGATAATATTGTAAAAATGTGTCATTAATGTCTCTTGGTATAGTCAACGTATTTCCCTGTACCGATCTAATACTATGTATAGTTTTTTCATCGTCTAATCTTCTGAGTTGTCGTGCTAATAATTTTTGAGGTTTATCACCAAATTCAAAATGAACTTGTTTAGTTTGTTGATAAAGTTTTATCACTTGATCAGAGTAAATTTTATTTAATCTATATTTTAATATTGCAATTTTATTACTCAACTCTTTAGAAGGATGTATTATATTTTCACTATCTAATTGTTTTATCTCTTTTTCTAACTTTTGCTCCATCTTTCGATTTTCTTTATTAAAATGTGCTTGTGCTGATATTATTGCACCGCGCATAAATGCTTTAAATGTGTCCCATAATAATAATGGGGAAGTCTCAGGTTTATCGTTAGTTTCAAAAAATAATTTAATCTGTTTCTCCACATAATTACAGCAGTCTTTATCCTTTAATATCTGTGTGTTAAATCTCCAAATATTAGTTTTATTAACTATACCTTTTAATTTTATCTTAAATGTTAACGGGGCATGATCTGAGATAATAATATTATGATAATTTGCATCATACGTAAAGGGGAGTAATTTTGAGTCAACTAAGAAATAATCTATCCTCGAATAAGTTCCGAATACCGGCGAGAAAAATGAATATTCCCGTCCGGTTGGATTATCCAATCTCCAAATATCTTTAACATTCGATGTATTAATAAAAGAATTTATAAGCTTACTTGATTTAGAAAGAGCCTTACTTTTCGTAGAAGATCTATCCAAATAATTATCTAAAGTACAATTTAAATCACCTCCGATTATTAAATTATATTGGGTGGATATAGGAATACTATTAAATATTTTCTTAAAAAATAGTGGATTATCAAAATTAGGTGCATATATATTCATAAGAATTACTTTTTTTGAATGTAATTCCCCTGTAATTATTAAATATCTACCCTCCTTATCCTCTATTATCGAATTAAGTTTAAAAGGTATACCTTTACGAATAATTATTGCAACTCCTCTAGATTTGTGTATAAACGAAGAATGATATACTTTTGAAATCCATTTAGCTGTTAATCTATATTGAGCATCTTTTTTAAGATGTGTCTCTTGAAGAAACGTAACTCCAGATTTCAATCTATTCAGCTGAGCTAATACCTTTCCCCTTTTAGTTGGTTCATTGATTCCTTTAACATTCCAACTACAGAAGGTGATTCCATCACCCCCACCCCTTACATTCATATCTTGCATTTTATTGTTAGGGTGGCTTTTTTTGGAGTAGCCTTCTTGACTCCTCCAGCCCGACATTACGCCCCAACTTCAATCCGATGCGAATTTCCAATTTCATTAAACCATATCCATTTAATCTGATTATATAATATAGATAGAAGTCATGATTATATAATATATAATATAAAATCAAGTATGTTTTATACAAAAAATAATAACGAATGTAAATATAAAAAAAGTAAAGGGTGAAAAAATGGTGATCAGAAAAAAAAGAGACTACACTTTTATAATGTGTAGTGTGCACAGGTGAAAGCCACACTAACATGGCTACTAATCTAGCGACTTCCGTTTTCTAAAAAAAAAGATGTTGAATATTCCAGCTCTTATTTGGAATACTGTATATATTGGGGTGGGGGTGCTAACTTTATGTTCTTAATAACTTTTTCTATTATTCATATTACTAATTTTTAGTTGTTAATTTCAACTATAATTAGTATCATAATTAGTAATACTATATAAGGGGAGTAAGGGAAATCAAACTAATTAGTAATTAGTGATTAGTAATTAATACTTACAAATTAGTATTTATTAATTAATTAGTAAGCAATATAATACTACAATTCTATGTCCGTTATTCCGCCTTTTTCTCAGTGAGTGGTTCATAACCGCAGGTCCATAAAGTTCATCCATCAATTACTCCTGTCGGGTCTGCTCCTTCTTCCTCTGCTTCTCCTTCTTCTCCTTCTTCTACCTTCTTCTGTATTTTCCGAGCGAATTCCAGTGCCGCTGTATGCTTAATGAAATGATAATCCTTCTTCTCGTAGGTAACTCTATGTATTGCCGGGTACACCAGACCATATCTGATCTCCTTTATTCCTTTTATATCTCTCAAGATGCGTCTTGTTTCTGTAAATAGAGCTCTTCTTTTAGCCACTTCAGCTGGGTAGTCTCTGAAGATACTGATGTTATCTCCTTCGTATTTCAGATTTCTTTTTCTTATTATTATCTTCATCATATCTTCAAAGACGCCGTCATAAACCACCTTTACAATTACTTGTCTTGGTGGTGCACCACTCCCAGAAACCGGTCTTAGAGCCCTATGGGCTCGGCCCAACAAGGGCTCTTGATCCAGATCCAAAATGTCCTTTAGGAGTTTTGCAAAGAATTTACGTGGGTCATGGTTTCCTTCGCGTCCCTCAGGCAGACCTACTACGCGCAAATTCTTACGTCTTTGCCGCCCCTCCAAATCAATACATTTCTCATTTATTTTACGTAATAATTCAGAGAGGCGTTTGTTCTCTTCGTTTATCTTCTCATTTTCCCTCGCAGTTTTTAGAGCAACATCAGTTAGTTCTTTAATCGCATCATTTTGTTGATCCAGTACAGTTGACATAGGGCTTAACCTCGCCTCTATTTTCTCATCCATCATCTCTTCCATCATTCGCTCCATCCCAGCAATCTTATCAGTTACCGCGATCAGTTGAGTATGTATCTCCTCCTCCACATCTGTTTTCCATTCATTCAGCATGCTTTTTACCATTTCTTTAACTTCTTTTGCTAATTCTTCTTTGATTTTTCGAATATCCGTTTTTAAGGCCTTCATTTCATCCTTAATTTCTTTATAATCTTTCTTCACTTCTTTTTGTGTTTCTGTTTGTGTTTCCTTCAGCATTTTCCTCATATCAGCCAGCAGAGACTTTTTAAGTTCTTCCATTTCAGCTTTTCTTTGTGAAGTCTCTTCTTGGGAGGCAGCCAGTCCCGAGCCTGAAGCTTTGGTGGGGCCTACCTCCCTTCTGGAGCTTTTCTTCGGCTGTGTGGGGGAGGAGGGATTCATTTTAAATTTCTTACCGGAGTCGCTAAAGTCGCGCGCCTGATGACGTCACGCAGCTTACAATCGCACCCGGAGCCGTTTAAAATCGATCTCCTGCGGTAAGTAACGTTAGCAACCTCCTCTAACCCCGTTTTTTTTTCAGATTTTTTAAGAGCTGGTCTGACGCTGTTCTCTCCTAGAACATGGCGCCACCGGAAGTCCGAAGAAGACATTATCATTAGGCAATTTTCAACATTGCAAGTAGATGGGCAGAGTTTTAACTGCACTGGACCAATTTGGATAGAGGTGGAGGACAGGTTTTTAGTACCCCAGCAGGGATGTTGTCGAGTCCCATAGACAATGCTGTTTCCTCTGCTCTTGGCTCCGGTTTCACACAGAGTATGCTTCGGGTTGGGCTGGGAATGTCAGAAGGAAAATATTATACAAATTGAATATTTATGATATATGTTTGTCAGCAAATGCTGTGAGATTAGATTACAGTGACACGTGTTCCCTGATTGGTAATAAGTGGGCTGACCAGTGAACTGGATCTGAGGTACCAAACTCCATTGTCAATAAATGTGGACCGCAGAAAACCTTCCCCTGAACAATTGTTTCTGAACAAAAACATTTATTTTGCAAATCACTACAATTGTGTACCCCTGGGCTCCTCTGACTGCCTCTCTCAAATTTATGACCTCTAATACGAAGAAGGACAAATCGTGGTGGGTAGATTATTGGACGGGATTCTGAGGGACAGAATCTATATGCATTTGGAGAGGCATGGACTAGGTATGTTACAATACCTACCTTCAGCGGCACTGCAGTTCTGCCGTTCCCTGTGTGCGTGACTTTGCCGCCTTTCAGAGGGGGACGGGTTTAAAATGCCGTTTTTCCCTAGACAGTCCAAATCGATCCATGTTGGGCGATTTCGTCGCTAAAGAGAAATAGCTCCGACATTTCATTCATGAAGCTATTTTTAAACTACGCTAGATTATTTATTAACTAGAGTAGTTTAAAAATCATCTTCTAAAGCTCTGAACGCCGACAGCAGAACGGACCTAACGTAGGGGAGAAAATAAATTGCACAAGTTTATTTTTACATTAAAACTTGGTTTTTAGGATGGCTTTAATCACATTTTCATGTTGCGAAAGGGGACAAAAATATGTATGAACCGGCTGTATTTTTCATACCGACTTCACCGCAAACCACAACGTTCCAATCCACCGCATTCCACTAAAACCCACTCGCTAGTTGGTTTAAATGGCCATTAATTTACAGGCATTAAACACTAAATTCCTTCCATTTGGCCTATAAATTCATGAAAATCATTTAAATGAGATTGAAAAATCATTTTATATTGTGGACTATTGTGTGAATGTTATTTGGACACATAGGCAATTTAAAAAAGTTTATATTTTCTTAAGAAATGGATAGATGTTTAGATCTAGTAATTGAATTTTGTAATTAGCTACAATTAGACAACTAATTATATGCTTTAATTTCAGGTAATCCAAGTAAGATTGTTTCATATTTGTTTCAGAATGCTTCAATCTATAATAACTGAAAATGTAATTGAGTTCCCTTAATTTTTAAGAAAGATTTTTGACTGTTCTAGATCACAGCTTTTGAGTTAAGTCAATGGAAAGGCAATGGGGAACAAGATGCTAATTTCCGAGTATGAAAATGGCCATAACCTTTTTAATACTAAAGATATGAAAGTGAATTAGGTGTCAAATTAAACTTCTTTTTATGCTCTATCTGATGGGATAAATTGCAGACTTGATTTTTAAAATCTCAAAATTTTGTAACATTGCTACATGGACTGATTAGCGATTGTTAACTTGGCTTTGTGTATGTGAAATCATGGATTTGATCGCATTTTTTAAGGTTGGAATTTTAAAGAGGTGACAATGAATATTGATGCGGACAGTGTGGTAGATCAATTGCAGCAAGGTCTTTGACAAGATACTGCATGGTAAGCTGGTCCGAAAGGTTAGATCACATGGGCGAGCTTGCCAGTTGGATAGAAAATTGGCTTGAAGGTAGGAGACAGAGGGTGGTGGTGGAGGGTTGTATCGCCGGAGGCCTGTAACAAATGGTATGCCATAAGAATCGGTGCCGTTCATTACTGATTACTGTCATTCATTATTTACATTAACAATTTGAAAGTGAATGTAGGTGCATAGTGATGCAGTGTGGAAACAGGCCCTTCAGCCTAACTTGCCCACACCGACCAACATGTACCAGCTACACAAGTCCCACTTGCCAGCATTTGGTCGATATCCCTCCAAACCTGTCCTATCCATGTCCTGTCTAACTGCTTCTTAAATGTTGGGATAGTTCCTGCTTCAACTACCTCCTCTGGCAGCTTGTTCCATACATCCACCACACTTTGTGTGAAAAAGTTACCTCAGATTCCTATTAAATCCTTTCCACCTTAAACCTATGTCATCTGGTCCTCAATTCACCTACTCTGGGCAAGAGGCTCTGTGCATCTACCAGATTTATTCCTCTCATATTCTTATACACCTCACCTCATCCTCCTGCACTCCTAGGATAGACTCCCAGCATACTCAACCTCTACCTATAGCTGAGACCCTCTAGTCCTGGCAACATCCTCATAAATCTTCACTGTAACCTTTCCTGCTTGACAACCTCTTTCCTATAACATGCTGCCCAGAACTGAACACAATATTCTAAATGTGGCCTCACCAATGTCTTATACAACCGTAAAGAAAAACCGGGGAGGTTTTGCACGGTAAATGAAAGGGCCCTGGGGAGTGATATAGAACAAAGCCACTAAGGGATGCAGGTATATAGTTCCATGAAAATGGTGACACAGCTGGACAGAGTGGTGGACAAGGCATTTGGTGTGCTTCTGTTCATCGGTCACAGAACTGAGTAGAGGATCTCAGATGTCCTATTACAGCTGCTCAAGACGTTGGCAAGGTTAAATTTGGAGTATGGTGTACAGTTCTAGTTGGCCTTAACGGTATCATTAAACAGGAAGGTGTGCATAAAAGATTGACAAGGATGTTGCTGAGTCTGGGGGTTTGGATATAAAGAGATGGTATGGGCTGGAGAGACTAGGGCTTTTCCTCCCTGGAGTGTTGGAGGCAGAAAGGGGCAAGATAAACTGAATACCCACAGTCTTTCCTCCAGAGTAGAAGAGTCTAAAACAAACGAGGGATAGTTTTAAGTTGAGAGACAGATTTAAATGGAACCCGAGTGGCAATTTTTTTACACAGAGAGTGGTGCCCATACCTGCTAGAAGTGTTAGAGGCGTGTACAATTCCGACCTTTAAAAGACACTTAGACAGGTTCATAGATGGTTATCAAGACATTGAGCTATACAACATGGAAACAGTCTGCTCGGCCCAGCTCATCCGTGCCAACCAAAGTTCCATCCCAAGCTTGTCTAACTTATTTGCACGTTGCCCACATCCCCCAAACCTTTCTCATCCATGCATCAAACCCTTTCTCATCCATGCCTTTTTAATATCGTAACTGTATCCGTCTCTTCCTCTGGCAGCTCCTTCCTATTGCAGGGTCACCAGAACTTTATGATGAAACATAAAAAATATATCCCTTTGAACATAAACCACTTGAAATTTCCATTTATAAATTAATGTGTCCAATCTGTGTGTTACAAATGTCCTACCCCAGTTTTTAGGTGATCTATCATGTTACCTAGACTAATGTATTGCATATTTCCTTTGAAGTTACTTACAGATTTATTTCATGCCACACTTATGATTTCTTTTAATCCTTGAAATAGAACACAAACTATAGAAATTCTGTGTAAAAAGGAACTGCAGATGCTGGTTTATACCAAAGTTAGACACAAAATGCTGGAATAACTCAGCGGGTAAGGCAACATCTCTGGAGAAAAGGATGGGTGACCTTTTGGGTGTCCAGTCCCTTCTTCAGATTGGAGCAAAATAGAAATTCTGATCATTATTTACAGATGCAGCTTGCCTATCTGGTTTTTGATTAATTCCTTCACAATGGGATTGTGATATAATAGCTCTTCTGAGGGAGGGATGTGCAGGACTGCCAGCTCAATGTTCTGGTTGACAGATGCTATAGGAGGTAAAAGCAGAGGGAGAGTTGCTTGTTGATATCGGACAATATCACGGCAATACCAAGGATATTCCTGCAGGGCCAGTACAGTTGCACAGCGGTTAGGTTGCTGCCTTACAGCACTTGCAGTGTCGGAGACCCGGGTTCGAACCCGACTTCAGGTGCTGTTTGTACAGAGTTTGCACGTTTTCCCCATGACCGCGTGGGTTTTCTCTGAGATCTTCGGTTTCTACCGGCACTCCAGGTATGTAGGTAAATTGGCCTGGTATTAGTGTAAAATTGTCCCTAATTAATTAATAAATACATAATGATGAATAAATAGTGTTAGTGTGCGGGGATCGCTGGTCTGTGCGGACTCGGTGGACCGAAGGGCCTGTTTTCGCACTGTATCTCTAAACTAAACGAACAAGAATGCCCAGTGTGACTAAAGTGGTAGAACTTAGAAATAAGAAGGAAGTGATCATTTTGATGGGATTGTACCCTGGGTCCTCAACAGGCACGTGCCGTCAGGGTAGGCAAGGTAGGCAGTGCCTACCCTGACTAAAATTATAAAATAGTGATTATTTTATATATAAATATAATATATATAAAACATACATAAAATGGTCATAAATAGTAAAGGCACGGGAGAATTATGCCTCCCTAAGAGATCAATCTCTCAGGGAGGCATATTTCTCCCGTGCCTTTCATCAGCAGTATGTTTTAAACGCGGAAGTATGTGCTACTCACGTGCCGTCGACGCTGCTTCAAGCCATCAGTGGGAACGGTCCGTAAGGGCAGCTGAAACTCTGCCTTTACACTGTGGACTGCGGCATGTGCTGCATTGTGCACTGCGCGTGCGCACCAGCCTACTGCGCATGCGCATGCGCAAGTTTCTTAGCGGGATTTTCAAGGGTGGATTTACCTCTATAATCTTTGGTGATTACCTGAAGAGTTTCACGAAGCAACCTTATGGATATTTTTGCTGCAAACAAAGAGAGAGGAATGGATTTTGTGCACAAATAATATGGTAAGTAAATTTTTTGGAACTATATGTTTTTAAATACTTTATTAAGAGATAGGACCTATTGAAAACAAATTACATGATAAAAGTCGAGAGAACAATCTGCGCATGCGCGGTTTCCACGATTTAAAAATAGCCGAATGACAGCTCACCGGGGAGTGAACAATGTGCGCATGTGTGGTTTTCAAGATAAAAAAATGCCGACCGACCGCTCACCGGGGAGGGAACAATGTGCGCGTGCGCAGTTACAAGATTTTTAAAAAAAGCCTACTGACAGCTCACCGGGGCGAGAATAATCTGCGCATGCGCGGTTTTCAAGATTTTTAAAAGCCACTGCCTACCCTGGCTAATTACTCACGGCATGTGCCTGGTCCCCAAATAGTCGTAGAAACTGGAGGTGCAGGTAGGTAAAGCAAGCGCAGACGGGTTGTAGGGTTGTAATTGTTGGTGATTTTAATTGCGTTAATATTGACTAGGATGGCCATAGTGCTAAGGAATTCTGGTGCAGAAGTTGTTAAGGATGTAGGAAGATGAATATGAATATGATCCTACAAGAGAGGGGTCAACACTTGACCTTCTCTTGGGAAATGTGGTTGGATAGTAGCTCAAGTGTTCATGGGAGAGCACTTTAGATTCAATTAGATAAAATAATTATGCAGAAAAATAAGATTGGTCCATAAGTTACTAAGGTCCTAAATTGTGGCAAAGTTCATTCTGATGACCTTAAGTAAGCACTTGCAACGGTTGTATTGCAGAAAGACATAGGGTGACAAGTACATAGTGGTGACAGAAGTACACAGGATGGTGAAGGTGGCATATGACATGCTTGCCTGTATTGGACAGGGCATTGAGTAGAGGAGTTGTTATGTTATGTACAAGACGTTGGTGAGACTGCATCTGGAATATTATGTGTCGTTCTGGTCACATTGTTGTAGGGAGATTCACAATAATTTTTCTGGGACACAAGGATTTAAGTTGTCAGGATAGACTAGATTCTTTGGAGCAAAACAGGCAGAGTGGTCACGTTTTATAGAGGTTTATGAAATCACGAGCGGCATAAATGAGATGAAAGCATAGATTTAAGATGAGAGGGGAGACAGTTAAAGGATACCTGAGCGATAACTGTTTAGCACAGGGTGATGGGAACATGGGACAGACTGCCAAAGGATGTGGTGGAGGCGAGTACAATTACAATGTTTAAATGACATCTGGACAGGTTCGTGGATTGGAAAGATTTACAAGGATATATGTCAAACCAGGCAAACGGGTCTAGTTCAGTAGACTACTTGGTTGGAATGGACAAGTTGGACCAAGTGCTCTGTTTCAGTGATGTGCAACTCTTTGACTCCATACTGCATTGTGCAATTGAGCATGAAATAAAGTCGGCAATGATCACTGTTTTTTCAAAGGGTCAGATTTGTATTAAACTAGAATAGTAAGATTAAACGAGAACTTACCAGTTTGAAGTTTGATCTTTATTTTATGAGGAGTTACGATGAGGGATTACGTGAAGACCCCGCCAGCACGCATGCGCGACATTCTTCAAAGCAGTGGTGTGAAATCACAGACAGTCACAATGACTAATATAGTAAGATAAGAGAGAACTTTCATACCAGGTGATCTTTATAGTAGAGGGTTGGGAGCGGAGGGCACGTAATCCCTCATCGTAACTCCTCATAAAATAAAGATCAAACTTCAAACTGGTAAGTTCTCGTTTAATCTTACTATTTTACTTCGGAGTCACGTGAGTGACTACGTGAAGATTTCAAAGCTCTGTGATTTCATGCCCTGGAAAACTCCATGCTCACACACCGCTATGCTGGGATAGGAGGATGAACGTAATTCAGACATAACACTGGCTGAAAAACAAAGAAGGTATTTAATCATACCTAAAATGATATGCCCCACATTGGGTAAATCATGTAACAGAAACTTAACATATTCCCCTGCAAACGTCTCAGGAGCGGCCACGGGTTTATAAAAGAAGTGCTGAAAAGTCCGTTCACTGCTCCAACCCGCTGTAGCAAGGATGTGGTCCATAGGAACTCCCATCATCCTAGCCGCTGACGTGGATGCAGCCTTAGCTTTATAAGACTGGACCCGTTGTGCTGTTACAAGTGCCATAAACATAACCATATTATATGTAGTTATCCAGAGAGAGCCCCGATATTGGTGTCCATCCTCGAAGCATAGTAAATTCTATGCCTAAGTCCCATGTATGGGTGTATCTGGCCTAGGGGAAAAAGAATTAATACCCCTCATCAGATTGATACCAGAGGCTGTGATCCTATACGCAGGTGATCACCCCCTCGGTCCAGGTTGGTAGGTAGGGCACTCCTTGCAAATTTAATGGCACTGTAGCTCAAACCTTCATGGAATGAAGGGTGGCCAGAACTCCAGCACTCCAGTGATGGTGGCCGAGTCATATGAAGTGTTTGTTCTGAAGAAGAAACACTCCCATCTGCTGACATATGTCAGTGCTGTCCCTGGTGGACTCCCTGCACGATGAAGTGATGACATTGATCGTCCTGTCGGAGTATCCGAAGTCCAGAAATGGCCTGTTCAGAAACAGCATCAATAGGTTAATGCGATCATGGCACGGATGACTTACCCGTCACAGGGTGTGCCAACAGGCCCGGCCGTTTGAGGATCCGAAAGCAGTGTTCTGCGGCCATCTTTGTACTGCTGGGGACCATGGTTGGGTAGGCCAGTCGGGAAACCCGAAATACCCGTTGCGGAGTCTATTAAATTTTTGTAAGACCCGACTGATGAGGCAGAAGGGGGGAAATGCATAGCAAACAATCCCCCCAATGCAGCGAGAAACATCCATCGCTGCTGGCGCCGGGTCCCGATCCAACATCCATTCAATGTTGTCGTTGAATTGCGTGACCTGGTGTTCGCCACCGTATTTAGTTTACCTGAAAGGTAAGTGGCTGAGATCCAAATCTCTCTATCCAGACACCAGTGCCAGTTGTAAAAAGGCAATTCATCACATGATATCGATTTTATTCCACACAAAAGATTAATATAGGCCACCACTGTGGTATTATAATTTGTAACCATACATGCAACTGGTGCATATCTAAGCAGTAGGCCCGGGGTCCATGAATGCTTCCAGTATTTCTAGATAATTAATCCCTAGTGCTCCCAACAGGGTTAAATCTTGTGCATTCCATCTGCCACCACAAACAGTGGTGGTATTAGCTGCTCCCCACCTTTAACACTGGCATCAGTCTGTAATGTAACCGAGGGATTTATGATAGTGATGGATTTGGAACAGAATTGAGCATTTCCCATCCACCAATTTAATTCAACTCTTGCCTTTTCTAATAACTTCATAGGCCTGTCGAAATGGTATGACTTTTGAGAGCTATAATTTTAGCTCTTTGTAGGTTTTGATAATGTAGTGGTCCGAATTGCGCTGCGGGAAAAGCAGCCACTATCTTCCCAATTACCATGGCCACCTACCGTATGGATGTATCCCTGATGCCAGTAAGGCTTCTGCAAGCTTCTATCAAGTCCACCACCTTGTTCGGTGGTAAGGTGGTAGACATTTGCACCGAGTCAATGGTGAACTCCAAGTAATCCATGGTAGTAGAGGGTTCCAACTTTGATTTATCTGGATGTATGATGAACCCCAGCTATTGAAAGAGATGTTTTTTGGCTAGAACTGCCAATTTAGCCGTTTCCAAATTCTCCCCGACAATGAGGATATCATCAAGATAGGCCATAACAGTATGATTTTGTTTCCTTAAATAGGCCAAAGCTGGTTCCAATGATTTGGTGAACAGCCTGGGTGCTGATGATAACCCATTGGGTAAGGCTATATATTGCCATAATTGTCCCATCCAGATAAATTTAAGGTTTTTCCTATGATCCTTGTGTATTGGTACTGAATAGTATGCATCTTTGAGGTCAATGCATGCCATGTAGTACCCATAGCTATTAGCTGTCTGCTGTGTCGAAAGTGTCCATTTTGAAATGAACATACTGAACAGAAGTATTCAGTTCGGTCAGGTCTATGATTATGCAGCATCCGCCATCTTTTTATTTTTGGTAAATATATTAGATACGAACTCCTGTGATTCTCTCAATTACCCCTTTGCTAATTAGTCTTAATAGTTCAGCATGGCCCGCCGTTCTTTCTTTGTGAAAGTATAAACTTTCGGCTAGGCGAATGCTGGACCGGGGTAGGGAGTTCGTAAATGAATTCAATTTTATAGCCCTGAATACTCCCGAGTATGTAAGGATCAGAGGTAAAAGTGCGCCATACTTTATAAAACAAGTGCAACCGGCCTCCCCCATAAGATGAATTTTAGACATATGATGTTTCTGGGGGAGGCAGACCCACCTACCTCCAAGGTATTGCCGGTGTTGCGGTCCAATACCACCGTTATTTCTTCTGTTGAGTTGCTGCGTTGTAGGGGTGGCGCATTTTCCAAGAAGGCCGGGCTGGGCCATGGCCTAAAAAAGGCTGCCGCGCATGCGTGCTGGCGGGGTCTTCACGTAGTCACTCACGTGACTCCGAAGTAAAATTATAGTTTATGTGAGAAGGAAATTTCTAATACCCATGGCTAATTAATTTTATATTTGCTGTAGCCTGAAAAAATGTAAATGCAGCATTAAATTAATGTTCAATTTGAAACCTTGCATTGTAAGCATTGAAAAATGGGTACGAACTTGGTGTGCTATGCAAATCAAGACCAGAACCTTACTCTTTACTGCATCTTAGTATATGTGACTATAAAAAAATAATGCCAATAAAGTGAGAAATGTGACTCAATTTTGATCTCAGTTACCTGATTTGATTGACCCCCAATATTTCTAAGAGATTTGTTTGAATTCATGAAGTGAAATTGGACAAGGGGATAAGGATTTGCACGATGAAATTGAAGGTTTTGTGGCTGATATGAAAGTTTGTGGATGATATGAAAATAGGCGGAGGGGCAAGAGTGTAGAGAAAGCAGGGACTCTGCAGAAGGACTTGGACAGGTTGGGAGAATGCGCAAAAAAGTGGCAGATGGAATATAGTGTAGCAAAATGTGGAGTCATACATTTTGATAGAAGGAATAAAGGCGTAGATTTTCTAAATGGGGTGCAAATCCAGAAATTGGAGATGCATAGGGACTTGGCAGTGCTGGTGCAGGATTCCCAAAAAGTTAATCTGCAAGTCAAATCGGTAGTAAAGAAAGCAAACTCAATGCTAGCATTTATGGCAAGAGGACTTGTATACAACAATAGCGATGTAATGTTAAGGCTCTACAAGGTGCTGGAATATTGTGAGCAATTTTAGGCACCATATCTGAGGACGGTTGTGCTAGCTCTGGAGAAGGTCCAGAAGAGATTTACAAGAATGATCCCAGGAATGAGTACGTTAACCTATGATGAATGTTGGCTGGCACAGGGCCAGTCCTCGCTGGAGTTTAGAAGAATGAAGGGCGACCTCATTGAAACATACAAAATTGTGAAAGGCTTGGATAGAGTGGATGTTGAGAGGATGTTTCCATTAGTTTGGAGAGTCTAGAACTAGAGGACATAGCCTCAGAATTAACGGATGTTCTTTAAGGAAGGAGATGAGGAGAAATTTGTTTAGTCAGAGGGTAGTGAATCTGTGGAATTCTTTGCCACAGAAGACTTGGATTGTTTTCTCTGGAATGTCAGAGGTTGAGGGAAAATGAAGGAAGGATATAAAATTATGAGAGGCATTTTTAGGGAAGACAATCAGAACCTTTTTCCCTGGGTGGAAATGTTCACCACTACTAGGCACTAGGAAGGAGACGAAGATACATTTTTCTTAAGTCAGAGGGTGGTGAATCTGTGGAATTCTTTGCCACAGAAGGCCGTAGAAGCCAAGTCAGTTGATATTTTTAAGGCAGAGATCGATAGATTTTTGTTTAGTACAGGTGTCAGGGATTATGAGAAGGCAGGAGAATGGGATTAGGAGGGAGAGATAGATCAGCCATGATTGAATGGCGGAGTAGACTAATTCTACTCCTATTCCTTATGACCTTATGTCCTTATGAAGTATCTAGTGCGAGTAAAATGGAGACTTGGTTTGAGTATTTATAATGATGTAGAATTGAGTAAAGTGCTACAGAATTGGTGTGTTTTATATTTCCATAATTATCGATATAATTCACATACTGTGGTTCCAAATTCAAGTATCCAATTAAATCGTCATTGTAAATGAGGGAGGTTTACAGTAGAGCACATACTGAGGAACCATGAGGGAAATCAGTCTGTGGTTCTTTGTATGTAATGTGTGCAAGAGAGTCAGCTGGTGGATGTATGCCTGGATCCAGTGGTCAGTGGAACTGAATGTGAGGATGGAAGAATAAGCAATGACTGAAGTGAACTGAAGTTCGGTGAATCTTCTTCCACCATCTACTGCAAGGACTCATTGAAATTAAAATCCTTTAATCTTTTAGGTGCGTTGCTTGGATTGACTGTGATAATACCTTTTTAAAAATTGAGTCTCCTGCAATTGCACTTGAGCATTAGAAAACCAAAATATTTTAACTACTTTAATATCTTTTAGAAGATATGGTTCCTATTAGGGCCATAGAGTGATACAGTGTGAAAACAGACACTTTGGCCCAACTTGCTCACGCCGGTCAACATGTCCCAGCTACACTAGTCCCACTTGCCCGCATTTAGTCTGATTCCCTCCAAACCTGTCCTATCAATGTACCTGTCTAACTGCTTCTTTAATGTTTGGCTAGTCCGTGCCTCAACTACCTCCTCTGGCAACTTGTTCTATATACCCACCATCCTTTGTGTTTGTGTATTGCTTGTTGGAGAGCTCCTCCTTGTACTTTTCAGAGTTGTTTTAACTTTGTTTGTCTAAATCATTAGTGTGTCCACATATGGTTATCCTTTCATAGAGTTATGTACAAGATTCACATCTTAATGATCGGGCATTTTTTCTTTCTGTGATCAGACAGTCTAATGGTTTCTTGTTCCATTGGTTCGAGCTCTGTAATATGCTTAGGTGATTTAAATTGTATCCTTCCCCTGTAGAAACTTTAATAAGCATCTGCACCCATCTTCACTCCCTCAGCATGTAGTTCTGGACCTTTGAATGTACTAGTTTGCAGCATTTAGTCCAAACAAAAGAAAGCATTAGATCTCTTCAGTACAGCATTTTATGTGAATGCTAAACCTGGAGTTAAACTAACTAAAGATTCTAGTCGATATCCCTTTCATTATCCTTGGGTTTATTGATTGCAATTCTGGTTTGCATATAACATAATGTAACGACTTGTACAGATTTGACTTAAAACGGGCAAGGGCACAGATGGCTATTGTCAACACAAAGTCAAACACTTTCCCCACCCCTCCATATGATGAGATGCTACAAGCTTACATCTAGGATTCTATCTGTACTTGTGTATGAGCTAAAATACTCTTTTCAAAGAAAAACCTCCTGGGGAACAGGGCAGCGTAAGGTCATCCTCCCAGTGTGGCGGAGGCCCTGTATAAATCATACTAATGAGGACCTTGATCCTCTGTTTCAATACAACTGTTTAAATGAACAGCCTCTCACTGGGTGAATTCTGGTTTGAACTTTCTTTATTTGAGGAAATAACTCATTAGCAGAGTAGGAGTTTTACCCCTTTTGTTTCCCAAATTCTTTATTTTTCCAATTGAGGATAAGGGTTCTAAAAGTTAACTGCCATAACTGCTTGTCGTTTGTTTCCATGCGCAAGAAATGTATTTGACCAGGTTGACTATATTTTGGTTAATGTATGTTAAAGGATGGTAATAATTCTCTCAATAGATTACTGGGTAAATGGAGCATGTGTGACAATACGTCATACAGATCAAGAAGCTAGTTAATATTGGCCAGATGTCATTTGGACGTGAGTGGAACAAAAACAGCCAGTGTTTTTTGCTCCCTAATTATATTCAATGAACCTTTTAGAAGTAGTAAATGCATGAAAGTCTCATTGAGGATGCAATGAGGTTGAGTGATATTTATCTCACCATATAGATATCCTTCTAAGATGCATTGTTCAGACTCATGTTAAAAATACGGAACGGGATACTGATGGAAATATATTCTAACTCCACAGCTTAGTTGGACGTCACCAGAGGTTAACAACCTCTGGTGACGTGCAGATTTAAATGGAATATATTTGATGATCCTTTTGCCTGTATCAGCTGATATTTCCTCAAATTCCCCTCGCCGACCTCCTCCCTTTGAATGGCTTGCTCTGCCTGTTGAATTCTTCTCAAACCTCCGTACATAATTACAATGCTTCTCGTATTTCCCTGGAAATCCAGTTGAAAGTGTATACCCAGACATGGTAGAATGTTTCTATCTGAAATACCCTCCGCTAACTTTATCACAGTTGAAGTGGGAGTGAAATGGAATGACATTGATCTCTTTAATAGATCCACAATTAAAGTATAATTAGAGGAATATTAAACTAGATTTGGCTGTGAAGTTGGAATTTGGCTGTGAATCTTGGCAGATTTAATTTATAGTTTGGGAATGGGTTGATCTGAATGTTTTCATATTCTTACAAATTTGTGTGGCATGGTGGCACAGCGGTAGTTGCTGCCTTACAGCACCAGAGACCTGGATTTGATCTTGACTATGGGTGCTGTCTGTATGGAGTTAGTATGTTCTCCCCATGATGGCGTGAGTTTTCTCCGGGTGTTCTGGTTTCCTCCAAAGACGTGCAGGTTTGCAGCTTAATTAGCTTCTGCAAATTGTCCCTAGTGTGTAGGATAGAACTAGTTTACAGGGTGATCAATGGTTGACGTGGACTCAATTGGCCGAAGGGCCTGTTTTCACGCTGTATCTCTAAATTAAAATCTAAATTAATTATTTTTTAATTGGAAGCGGGTCTTGCCAAATTATTTCATGATAGGACTGGCCACAGTTATTCTGGCCTGATTGGCAATATTTTTGGGAAAAAATTAAGTGTTTCAAAAAAGGCACAAAAAAGATGTAGCTTGGGTACATCTCGGGTACACAGAATCTCTTGCCCAGAGTAGGGGAATCAAGGACCAGAGGACATCAAGTTCAAGTGAGTTTATTGTCATGTGTCCCTGATAGGACAATGAAATTCTTGCTTTGCTTCGGCACACAGAACATAGTAGGCATTTACTACAAAGCTGATCTGCTAACATAGGTTCAAGGTGAAGGGGAAAAGATTTAATAGGAATCCGTGGGGTAACTTTTTCACACAAAGGGTGGTGGGTGTATAGACCAAGCTGCCAGAAGAGGTAGTTGAGGCTGGAACTATCCCATCGTTTAAGAAGCCGTTAGAGAGGTACATGGATAGGACAGGTTTGGAGGGATATGGCCCAAATGCAGGCAAGTGGGACTCATGTAGCTGGGACATTGTTGGCCTGTGTGGGCAAGTTGGGCCAAAGGGCTCGTTTCCACACTGTATCACTCTGACTATGACCCTGCAGTACTGTTAGAAGTCATTGAGTTTTTTTTTACACAGGAACTTGCCTTCGGCACAGCAATGTATTATTTCATGAGCTGAAAGAAAAGGTGACAGACCTGTTGTAAATTGAATGAGGTCTATTCTATCTCCGATCTTTTCTCCGATATATTTTTAGCAAATGAATCATAATTTCTTTCAACTATCACATTGTAAGAATCTGGTCCTGAAAATATTTTTTTTCATTAATATTTCTCATTTGGAATTGGAATTCCATAATCAATCCAATTTCCTGAAAAAAGTTAGCAGATCAGCTTTGAACCCCTGCCCATCTGACTATGTTGATCCAATTGGAAAACTGGTGAAGATCGAGAATTCTAACAGGTGTTTATTCCAGCAAATAATGAGGGAATGTGAAGGAAATGATCAGTATCTAAAATGTTACAGGTTTAATAAATTGTCTTGCAATAAATAAGAGGTTGTAAAAATTCAAATAATGTTCACTTGGTAGGTTCTCAGTAACACCACATTGATTTTTTCAAGCCATCGAGCAAAGGAAGTCATGCATATCTTTCAGAAAGCACCCGACTGTAATTTATAAATGCAGCGCTGAAAATTTTAAAGGGTCATTAACTTTTTATGGGTTTTCGCCTTGAGCAAGTGCAATGACCATGTCAGTTTCAGTTTAGTTTATTGTCACATGTACCGAGGTACAGTGAAAAGCTTTTGTTTTATGCTAACCAGTCAGCGGAACCATCAAATCTGTGAGATTTCAGTGTGGGGACTTACACCAGGGTTTCATTAGTAGCGAGGAAGGGAATTTAAATATTGATTCATAATGGGTCAGAGGACCACTCCGAAGAAGGGTCGCAACCCTAAACGTTGCTTATCCGTGTCACGAGGAGATGCTGCTTGACCCACTGAGCTACTCCAGCACTTTGCGTTTTATTCAAGATTCCATCTTCTGCAATTCCTTTTGTCTCCGTAGAACAGTACAGCACAAGAATTGGTCGTTCAGCGCACAAAGTCCATGCTGAACATAATGCCAACTTAAAATAATCTCCACTGTCTACACATGATCCATATCCCTCCATTCCCTGCATAACCGTGTGTCTATCTAAAAGCCTCGTACATGCGCAGAATGACGATGTTAACTGGGTCATGGTTGTAACTATTTTATTGCAGTGTCCTTTTGTCACTTCAGTGCACTTGATTGCAGGACTAATTTGTCAAGTTGTCAACCCGATTTGCATTGTCCTATGTAATCAGGCACAAATGCATTTTCATTTACTTGATCCTTATTTCTGGGAGTGACATTTTCTTTCTGCTGTCAAGGTTAGCCATGCAGCAGACCTCAAGGAAAAGCACATTTATTTATGTGGACAGTTTGGAACAAAATTCTGGTTAGCTGCGGTATTGGATCATATTGGAAAATTGTGAAGACTAAAACACAGATCATAGAAGAATAAATGTTTGATGATTTGTTTGCAATCTATGTATTGCAGAATTGCCGCAAGGCCTGTACATTATGTATATAAGGATATATAGAACAGTACAACACAGGGACAGGCCCTTTGGCCCACAATGTTTATGCCGAACACATTGCCAAGCTAAACTGATATAATCTGCCTTTGCATGGTCCATCAGTGATGGCAGCCTCGCCTACAGTCTGTCTGTCTTTTCATCTTTATGTTATTTTTAATGTGTTTTAAAAAGTATGTGTTAATGTTCTCCAGTTTGTTTTATGTGGGGGGGGGTCAAGAGAAACTTTTTTTCAATCTCTTACCGTGCCGGAGATACGATTTTATTCTGGATTGTATCTCCGGTCGCTCTACAGCCGAACATCATCGAGCTGGCGGCCTTGCTCGAGACTTTGAGCCCCGCCGTGGGACCGTGGACTTACCATCGCAGCCTGCGATCCCTTGCCTGGGGTCGACACTCCAACCGCGGCCTGCAGATTTCAACATTGAGGAGTTCGCAGTCTTGGGTAGAGACTGATGTCGAGAAGCTCCAAGCCAGGAGGGTCAACCAGCCCCGACTTGGGAATCCGATCGCCCGGCGCAGGGAGCTGAAATTCCCCCCAGTGCGGGATCTTGATTACCCCGATGGGGAGGGCTCAACCGCCGGTTGTAGGAGCCAAGTCGCCCTGAGAACAGAAGGTTCGAGTGCCCCGACCGCGGGAGAATAAAGAAGAGAAGAAGATTGATTTTTTTTGCTTTCATCACAGTGTGGAATGTGGGGGGGTTAATGTGGTGGATTTTCATGTTAAAAAATTATTTGGGTGTCTTGTTGCTCTTTATTGGTATAACTGTATGGCAATCTGAATTTCACTTTATTATCTGAATTTCACCTTAACTGGTACATGTGACAATAAACACACCTTGAACCATATCCCTCTATTCCTTACACTTCTTGTTCCTATCTAAATCCCTCTTAATTGCCACTATTGTGGAATATTTATGATTGCTTTGCACTTGCAAGCTGTTTTTTCTTTAATCTACAAATGTCAAGAGTTCTTGCAGGCAGTTTGTTTTTAAAAACAATATCAAAATTAATGAAAAGTGTGAAGAAATAAGATATTGAATGAATTAGATAAGCTGAAAATTGTAACATAAAGGAAAGACTTTGGCAAGTGAGAATTTGTAATACGTTGACTGGCAAATAATGTATTATAGGGTATATTCAGTAAAAAACTGTGACTTCCAATGTTTGATGTGGCAGCAAGATCTGTGTGCAGGCATCCCTCAATATCTCTATTCAAAGTCTTTGATCCAGATATTTAGGGCTCCCTCAGGTAATTTAGGTCATACCAGCAGAAGCTGATGGTGACGAGATGCACAATCCAGTAAAAGGCTGGGCTGGATAAGTAAGAGTATTTTAAAGGTGAATAAGACTGTTGTTCAGAGGGAGTGTGGGAATGATCTTCTTACATAATAAGAAAACATTACACTATCTCTGCCTTGGGAAATCACTTCAGGCTGTGAAGAGAAAGTCTTGCTTTGTTTTGAAGACAAAAATCACCATTTCTTAGCGGTGCAGTTTTTGACTGAAATCCAGCGGATGACTTTAAACTACTGTCCTACTCTTGCAGTAATTTAAAATTCTCTGGATTGTTTTTGCTGAATTGGACATTCTTTTTAAGGGAAAGCTGGCAAAATCTTTCAATGAATACTGATTGTTCTTTCCTTCATCAACCAATATGGGCTCAGACAAAATGCATTTAGCGAGAAAGGATTCAGCTTTTTTTGCTCATTTAAAATATGTTTTCTAATATTTCCAAATGTTTGGGTTTTTATTAACAATTGATGATGCACATATGTTAATTACCAAATGAATGGTGATTGGAATTGGTTTGGATTGATTATGCCTGTTTAAAGATCAACATGATGTGACAGATGCTCATGTGGCTAAATTGCAACAAACCTGAAAGTGGGACCTGCTTGATCTTTATTTGAGTGAATACGACAGAGGTGATTGTTTAAGGGGATTGTTAAAGATGGTGTATATTCTGACTGATATCCTTGCTGCAACTAAATAAGGGCTGGCTGAATATGCACATTTTAAAAAGCGGTAACAATTATCTGAAGGGTCTCACATCACAGGTCTATTTAATATTCCTATTTTAATATGCAGCAACCAATTCAAACTTCAATCCATCTGGTAGTCTTGTAAATTAATATTTCAATCCTTCATGAAGATGAAATTCGTCTAACAATAATAGATTGCCTGATAGCTGCAGTTAAACATTTGTTAATTAGAGGAACAAAATTATTGTGATATTAAACTGTGCAATATCATTATCATGTTATTATTTAATTATGTCAATATCTAAATATTATCTCTTTTTTTTGAAAGACAAGTTAAAATTATTTGTAAGTAACAGAGAAGAGCATGAATAAATACATCAAGGGATCTTGGGGTCCAAGTCCATAGCTCCCTGAAAGTGGCAACACAAGTAGGTGGAGTGGTAAAGAAGGCATACAGCATCATTGCTTTCACAGTCGGGACATTGAGTGCAAGAGAAGTCAGTAAGTCACAATGGGACTTTGGTTAGGCTGCATTTGGAGTATTGCAAACAGTTCAGGTTGTCCCATTCCAGATGTGGTGACTTTGGAATGGGTGCAGAAGAAGTTTGCTAGAATGATACCTGGATTAGGGGGTAATTTTGGGGATAATAATGCCCAATTTTTGTCTTGATTCTAGTTATTTTCTGATATTTTTAGGTCAGTATGGAGTGACCTAAAAGGGATAGGTTTTCATTAACAACAGAAGGTATCAAACTCCAGCTGTAATTTGAGGAGTTGATCTTAGTACAACTTGCCTTTTGAATCTAATAATTTTAACGTTTGACTATTCCTTTTATGGGTCCAAGATAATATAAAGCGTTATCGACCATTTTTCCCCTGCTTTAATTTTTTTAATATATTATCCTCTGTGACGTGCAGAATCATGTTAGATCAACTGTGTAAGCAAGTACAGAGTGGGTAAATGCGCTAGGAAATATCTGTTCATATGGAGAGTAATGTCCCACTGAGGTGACTTTTTAGGCGAATGCAGGAGACTATGCGGTCGCCACAAGGTCGCCACATGTTCTCGGGTGGTTGCCGGGGAGTCGCCTTCATGGCCGTGAGGAGTTCCCGCATTCTGGGAACTTGGCGCAGCCTCATTATGGTCGCTGTAAATTATTCAAAATGTTGAAAAATTAGCGGCGACTAGAATGAAGCCGCCATGGAGAGTAGCGAGAATTCTCATGCCGTAGGTAAGTCACCAGGAGATCCTAGTGGGTTCCCAGGAGGTCAAAGGGTCTTGTAGTTTCTCGTAGGTTGTAGCCGGTGCTGACCGGTGAATTTCATTGGCTCATTGGGAAAATAAACATAAGCAGTAGTTTTCAGAACCAAGGATAACCGATGTTAATGTTAAATGCCCGCCGAGCTTCACAGCCGTGTATCTCTGGCTCCTTAAAAGTTGTCTCCACTCCCTCTCCTCCCTCTCCCCCCTCATTTAAAAGACTTACCGTACACTGTGCTTTAGCCGTCTTAATTACAGTGCCAACCTTCCTGTTCATCGCTGTGTGTGTCTGTATCACCTTGGCTTTGCACCGTGTGAATTTCACTCAGACAGTGCTCCCCCCTGTCCCCCGTCTGCATAACGGGCTGGGGAAGGAAACAATGTGTGTTCCACTCTGACAGTCGCCGTTCCAATTGCTGGTTATTCAGGCGACTGCCAGCAACTTGACAGTCGCCTGAAAAATCGCCTAAGTGGGACAGGCCCATAAACACTGATACAGACTAGACAAATAACCCACATCTCCATGTTGCTTTGAATGGATTTGACTTTGATCTTTGTAACAGTTCTCATTGTAATGGTAAAATGGACAATGTGAGAATTGCATGGCAGGCTCTTAGTACACATGCTGAATTCACTAAACATTGTTGCAGTAAGTTCCTCCTTGAATGGATCATTTTCTGCATAATTTGCAACAATTTATACGGTGTGTGTGTCTGTGTTGTTCAGGATGTGGACTCGCTGATCCTATCAGGGCACACTAACAAATTAAACCCATTTGTGTTAGCTATTTCCCAGCCACATCTGCTCTCTGATTTATGAATAACATACTGTCAATTTGCACAAAATGAAGAAAATTCCCATTGTCTTTCTCTTTTTACAAATGCTGCCTTACGTTGATGCTCAGTGGTTGCTAGCAGTTTTCGGGTGCTTTCCAAATTTTAATCCTTTCATGATATTAAACAAGGAAAGAATGGAGCATATGACTATTGGAGGAATTGCAGGAGTTACAACATGGGATGTAGAACATAGAACAGTACAACACAGGATGATCTGTACCAAATATGATGCCAAATTACACTGATCTCATCTGCCTGTACATGATCTGTGTCCCTCTATTCTCTGCACTTCAATTTTCCTATCTAAAAGGTTAAAAGCTCCTATTTTATTGGCCTCCACCACCTCCCCTGGCAATGTGATCCGGGCCCCAAATACTCTGTGTAAACAAAAAGCCCTGCATATCTCCATTAACCTTTCCCCCTCCATCTATACCCTCTAGTGTTGAACATTTCCACCCCAGAAACAAACTTCTGTCTACCCTATCAACATTTTCTATACTTCTATCAAATCTCCCTTCAACCTCCACCGTTCTAGTGGAAACAATCCAAGTCTATCCAATGCTCATCCTGTAGTTGAAACCCTCTGATCCAGGCAGCATTCTGGTAAACCTCCTCAGCGTCCTCTCCAAAGCCTCCACATCTTTCCTGAAATGGGGTGACCAGGACGGCTTGCAATACTCCAAATGCCAATGAAGCTGCATCATCATCCCAGTAGAGATGTGCTTTTGCATTAAGTGCATATGAACACCGACCATGGGGTATTTTGTTGAATGGTGGTGATCAGGAAATGGAGTCCAAGGGAATACATTATTTCCTTCCTCTGTGGAATGAATGTGCTGCTTTAAAGTCGTGCCAAGAATCTATTGTGTCCATCTGAGAAAGCCCAGGGGATCAGTGAGTCATCCAAAAAATTTCATCTCTGATAGTGCTGCACCTCCTCGGCATTGCCCTGGTGGGTCCACAGAAACCTAGGTCCTTGGTTCATTTAAGTAGAAATTAAACTCTGGATCTTCTGAAAAAGAAAGCCACAAAATGGTGGAATAAATTACTCCTGAACTCTAGTCTGAAGAAAGGTCCTGACCCGAAACATCACTTCTCCATGTCTTCCAGAGATGCTTCCTGGCCTGTTGAGTTACTCCAGCATGTTGTATCTTTTTTTGTAAACCAGCATCTGCACTTCCTTGTGCCTGGAAAGTCGGACAAGAGCTGTATCAACTGAAAAATAGCTGTTGCTCCAAAGTCTGAGGAGGTAGTTGAGACATGTATTATAACAATATTTAAAAGACACTTGGATGGGTATATGGATCAGAAAAGGTTGGAAGGATATGGGGCAAATGCTTAATGATATGGAATGAGCTTAGCTGGGGCATCTTGGTCGGTATGCTATGATTCTATCTAGACTCATAAATTAATAGCAAATAAACATCTTTATTTATATCTTTATCTTTTTACGTCTATTTCCTTATAACATAGGAGACAATGTCAGCTCTGAGCAATCCCAATTCCCCTTGTTCAGCATCTGCAGTTCCTCGTGCCCCCTCTTTTCCCTCACACGCCTATTATCACCCCCCCCCCCCCCCCCCCCCGCCCCCAATTCTCCCTCTAGCGACATATACATGGGGTAATTTTCAGTGATCAATTAACCTAATAACCAGTATCTCTGGAAGGTGAGAGGAAACCAGGGAAACAGGTCACAGGAAGACTTTACAACTCCATACAGCAACAGAGATCAGTAGTGGACACGGCTGATGGAGCAGTGACTCAGCTGCAATGACTGCCATGCCTGTGGCTGCCCCACCCTCCATCTATCTGTGAAACTTAACTCTCAGTTTACTCACACATTACTGTTGATGTCCCAGTTCCATCAATATAGATGGAATTCATGTAAGGGCAACAAAGTCAAGACCAGTTGATGGGAAGACTATAAATAGAAAGGATTGTTTTTAATTTATTGTTTTTGCCTGGAAACTGCATAGTGTAAATTTAAGAGATCATTTTGTCTGCATTGTTAAGATACTGCAGTGGCTGTGCATGTTTTCAGAGAGACAACATCAAAGATACTAGAGGAGCATATCTTTGGACAACATGCAATGAGGGAAAATGTTTTATTTTTGCAGCAAACCATTATCAGCGCATTGTGGAAAAAAGACTAGAATTGAAATCATTTAGATTGTTGCATGACAGTGAGATAGAATATTTATAAATAGGAATGCCTTTAAAAGACCTGAAACATTAAAAAATAGCTTAGACTGATTATTTTTTAATTATCAGCAGGTAGCTGGGATTTTGAACGTGCAGATATTTTAAATTATTGCATATGCAAATACTTTGCATTAATCATACGGATTACATACAAGGAAAATGTAGCCATTGATTATTTCACAGACTAAAGAGCTGGACAATAGATGTTGGCAGAATAGGCTAATTTCTTTAAAGAATTATATTTATCATTAATTCTTATTTTGTTAACATATCTGTTCATTGCTAACGATGGTCTAGTTCTCACATTTGTTGTGTGATGTACGGTGACTGTCCGGAATGTTTGGATGAGTTTCAGAGTACACTGAACAAAAAATACTGATAGGGTACTTTCTGATAATCTTGTGATAATTACATTTTTGTAATCCTGCTTGTGCCAGACGGGATGTGGAACTATATGCAAGATCTTATGCCACATTACATTGCTCAAAGCTTCCTCAGTTTTAATGCAGGGAAATGCCATGCTGCAGAATGGATTTGCTCCTACACAAGACAAGTTTGAGATCTCGATTCTTAGCCAGGGAAGGTTTTGCAAAATGCCAAAAGCTGCAGAAATGTAGGGATCGTCTGCATCTCCATTTCTATAATGATAAACAATTTATGGCACAGGTGAGGTTGGCGGATTCCATGAGGAAGGTGTAAAACTGTTATTGTTTGAGCCCTCAGGCTCTGGAACCAATTGTAATACCCGAATGACAATCCAACTGAGATTAGTGAACAACAGATGGGGGATTCAAACCTGGGACGTTATTTTATTACAAAGTCAGTACCACAGCAGATGGTGCATTTATCAACTCAACAATCAAGGGAGAATTGTGGATTCCCATTTCATTTATATTCGGGGGGCGTCAGTATTAGACCCAACTAAAATAAACGTTGGTGACTCCCTCATCAGCTGGATATCTTTGTACGTGCATTGAGGTATGAGCAGACTACATTTTGATGGCTGGTGGGTTTTTTTCCCCGAAGTTCTTGGTAGTGAACTCTTTCCAGTCTTAGGAAATTAGACATTGGAACAAAATTGGCTGAGATCTTTTTTCAGTAAAACATTCCATTAAAAAAATGTCTATGTTTTTAGAGTGTGGTCTTTTCAACTGGTGTAAGTGTCATTTGGGCAAAGTGACTGGTAGTTTTGCTATAATTTTACAATTTTTTAATTTTTATTATACTATCTTTCAGCATGCATTTCTTTAAAAACCCTAGATAAGTATTAATGAATCAATACCCTCCCCATCTGAATACACTGCATCTTCACAGCATGCTTCCCCACTGTCATTCTCCCTTTCCTCACTGTTTCCCCTTGTAGGCTTTCCTTTTGTTGTTGTGATAATCTGTCTTCTTGCAGCTCCCATTACCACTCCTGCTTTGTGGTCTGTGATAATTAACCTTTATGTTGCTATGGTTATAATAACTCCCTTCCCCGAGGGTATAATCTAGCCTCAACGTATTGATTCAAAAAAGGTTTGAGTGGAGTTGCCCTAGTTATGCTGCGTGCTCTCTGTGGAGATTTTTCCATTCTTTTTTCCATATTCCAAGAACAAACAGTGTTGCCATGGTTTCACCATCCCCCCCCCCCCCCCCCCCCCCCCAGTAATTGATGCTAAATCCTTTGCAATTATTGAGTGGATTGGGAAGATTATTGATGAACTGGAGGGAAAGTTATAATTTATTGACCCAATGTCAGAACTCCAACTTGTTTTTTTTCCCCTCTTATGACAATGTGTTGTGAATATTTTACTAATGGCAGAAGCTAAACCAGAGGTCCCTAACCTCCCTGCTGAGGTAAACAAAGAAAGCCTCTTTCTTTAATCATGCCGTCTGACTCTATACTGCAGCCAAACCTCTGCATTATTTTGAAGGAGTCAGCCAGCATGATTAAAGAAAGAGAAGATAGACACAAAATGCTGGAGTAACTCAGCGGGACAGGCAGCATCTCAGGAGAAAACCAATACCAATATATCTAGCATTTGATTTTTCTATCAGATTTCACGTATCTGCAGTGATGTTCCTTTCAGTTCCTGTTTTAAAATAAAAATCAGTGCCACTGCCACAATCTTCAGGCTGGTACCTCAATGTTCAGCATGTGTGAGTGTTATACCCCACCGCAGTGAGAGCCTGATCCATATCCCAGCTTATTCTGTTACAAGCTCTACACAAACATACATTTTTAAAAAGTATGTACCGTTGAGTTACAGCGAAAAGGTTTTATTTGAATGCTGATCAATCAAATCGGATCATACCATACAGAGTAAAATTAAGACAAACACAAGAACAAGAAGGGTCTCGACCCGAAATGTCGCCTATCGAGTCTGAAGAAGGGTCTCGACCCGAAACGTCGCCTATCTCCTTCGCTCCTTAGATGCTGCTGCACCCGCTGAGTTTCTCCAGCTTTTTGTGTACCCACAAGAACAACAGGTTGTGCAATGAGAAAAAAATAACAGAGTGCAGAATAGAGTGTTACAGCATTGTAGCAATACAGTTACAAAGGAAAGGCTTAGTGTCCGCAATGAAGGCAGGTTGAAAGATTGGTACTACACCCTGATTTATGGGACGACCGTTCAGTAGTCCGATATAAGAGAGGAAGAAGCTGTTCCTGAATCTGGTGATATGTGCTTTCAAATTTTTGTGTCTTCTGCCTGACGGGAGTGAGAAGAGTGAATGAAGAGGGTGTAAATGGTCCCTGATTATGCCAGCTGCTTTCCCAAGGCAGCATAAAGTAAAAAGTGTAGTTGGGTAGCACTTGTAGAGAGAGAAATACTGTAGAATTAATGTTTCAGGTTTGGATACAGATCACAATAAAAGGTGGAACACACCAAAGGGCCTACTTGTATCTATTTTTCATCTATATATCACACCCATGAGGCCATTATGACGAGTGAGTCTCAGTGCTGAAAATTTCCAGACTACTTGATCTCTTGTGGAAGTGTACTTGGCAGATTAGCCTGTAAACTATGCTACTCAGACACCAACAGTCAGTGCTTGCCAATAAGGGTAACTGGATAGTGATTACAATCGGGGGCCAATAGAAACGGCTTCACCTTAACCTGAAGTGCTAAAGCAGATTTAATAATTTTAGTGAAGAACAATTGACACGGCACAGAGTGGGAAACAAACAGTACTTTTTTTGGGGGGGAGGGGGGAGCATTCCTGAGTCAAATGAAAGTGTTTGTTTGTAATTCAAAAAATGCCTTCTTAAAGTGAAAAATTTGATTCCTAATGGTAAAATGTTAATCATTTAAAAAAAAGTTTCAACCATAGCTCACCAGAAAATGCTAATACTTAATTGAATCTCATCCAGACCAGCAATATTCAAAAGAAGTGTTCTTGTGACACTGAAATCTACAGGTTGTAGCCAGGAATATTAGCAGAAAATTAGAACATTATGGTTTGGAAACTGGTTCAAAAATCATGCTGAACTGTTGGGTGAAAATATGTGGCACAGACATTGTGGGCTGAAGGGCCTGTTCTTATACTGTACTGTTCTATGTTCTATATTCTGTGTCTAGTCAATGTAAAATTAATTTGAATACAACTTTTATTAATTTTGACGGCAATATACACATTATGCTACACCATGTGCATATACTTATTTGCGAGTCCATAGCACAGAGGTTCTGCCTAGTTTAGTGTTAATGTGGTGTGCTTCATTCCAGCTACAGCTACTGCAAGCAGTTTAAGATGTTCAGATGTCCTGAAAGCCTCTTAATAATTGGTTATTGCTTTCCCAATAATGCTAACGATGCATATATGAAATGGGCCAATTATATTATTGTGTAGAAACAAGGAATTGCAGATGCTGATTTACAAAAAAAGGCTGAAGTAGGGTCCTGACCCGAAATGTCACCTGTCCATGTTCTCCAGGGATACTGCCTGACCTGCTGAGTTACTCCAGCACTTTGTGTCTTTTAAAAAATATTATTGTGCACCATGCTATTCTTATAGTTGGGCTAGACATGTTTATTCATTGCCATAAAAATGCCCTACCTAGTACCACATTGTGCCTAACCAGGCTGCAAAAATATATGCGTAATATCATGAGTTTCACATGTTAACATTACCAACCACCAAGGCACAAATAGTTATATATTTTTAAAGCTGCACACCCTTCAGCCAGCTTGGAGGCCTATGACCAGTGATGTGCTGCAGGGATCGGTGCTGGGTCCGATGTTGCTTGTCATCTATATTAACAATTTGGCTGAGAATGTAATAGGCATAGTTAGTAGGTTTGTTATGATACAAACATTGGTGGTACAGTGGACAGTGAAGAAGGTTATGTAAGATTACAACTGGATCTAGATCAACTGGGAAAGTGAATTGAAGAATGGCAGATGGAATTTAACTTGGACAAGTGCGAGCTGTTGTATTTTGGGAGGCTTTAAACCAAGGTACCTGCACTGTAAATGGCAGGGCCTTGGGAAGAATAGAGAGATCTAAGGGTACTAGTACATAGTAGTTGCCTGAAAGTGGTGACACAGCTAGGCAAGTGGGGAAGAAAGCTTTTTAACACAGAAGCCTTCTGTGTGAGTCTTCACAGAAGACTGAGATGAGGAAAAACGTATTCACTTAGAGAGTTGTGAATCTGTGGAATTCTCTGCCTCCAAAGGCAGTGGAGGCCAATTCACTGGAAGTTTTCAAGAGAGAGTTAGATCTAGCTCTTAGGGCTAGCGGAATTAAGGGATATGGGGAGAAAGAAGGAATGGGGCACTGATTTTGGATGATCAGCCATGATCATGTTGAATGGTGGTGCTGGCTCGAAGGGCCGAATGGCCTACTTCTGCATCTATTTTCTATGTTTCTAAACCTTTCTTGATCAGAGCACTGGATACAAGAGTTGGAACGTTGTGTTAAAAATGTACAAGAGACCGCACTTAAAGGGGACATAAGGAACAACTTTTTCCACACCGAAGATGATGGATATATAGAATGAGCTACCAAAGGAAGCTGCAGGTACAATAGCAATACTTAAAATACATTTGAACAGGTACATCGACAGGAAACGTTTAGAAGGATATGGAACTAAAGAAGGCAAATGGGACAAGCTTATTTGATTGGCATGGACAAGTTGGGCCAAATGACCTATTTTCGTGCTGTATATCTATATAATTGTACAATGAAAATTGTGAATTATCTTGGGGATTTGCATGAGCTGTCCTTTTATTTTTCAGAGATTAGAAACAGAAAATGATGGAAACACTCAGCAGGTGAGGCAGCATCCCGAGTGAGATACACAGTCAATGATTTGGGTTTGAAACCCTTCATCAGCAGACAACCTCTAAATGCCTCATTAACCCATTTGCCTGACTTCACCCTATCACAGATATTCCCTTCATCCCATCAATGCTCTTTCCCTTCCCCCCCTCCCCCACCCTCTCCCACCCCCCGTGTATCCCAACATTTCCAAATACTCTCTGCATCTTAAATTTAACATATTTTCTCTTTCAAAGTTCTGATGAAGGGTCCCTGACTTAAATTATTAAGTTAATTTCTCTTTCCACAAATGGTAATTTGCCTGCAAAGCGTTTCCAGATTTTTTTGTTTTAGTTTTGGATTTTGAACATCTGCATCTTTTATGAATTTCTTTTATTTTTCAGGTTCCCTTGTTTAAAAAAAGCTGCATTGTTTGTTGAAATAAAACTATTTTAGTATTGAGTATCTGACCAAAAATCTATAGTAGCGAGATCTACTGTATCTCTTGAATGGTGGCATTTGTGCCAGATAGTCATGGAATTACATAGTGTGGAAAAAGGGCCAAAAGCCCACCAGATCCATGACACCTGCAGAGAACCAATCTATGTTAATCCCATGCTCCAGTACTTGGCTTGTATCCTTCTTGTTCCTGTTCTTCTATGTTCCTGTAACCTTCCTCTCAATGCATTGGTTTCCTTCCTTCCCAAAGACGTGTGGTTTGGCAGCTTAATTAGACACTGTAAATCGTATCTGGTGTGTAAATGAGTGTGGGACCTGAATGGGGTGAGGGGTGGGAATTGATGGAAATGTCTGGAGAGTATAGAATGAGATTAATGTGGGGTTAGTATGAATGGATGGTCGGTGGATGGCAAGGACTTGTTGGGCTGCAGAGCCTGTTTCGTGCTGTATCTTTTTCTATAAATTGCTCCCACTATAGAAAATAAAATTGCACTAAGGCTTTTATGTAGAATCCCATCTAAGTATTTAGATAAGCACTTGAATACCAAGCACTATTCAAGTGCTTATTTAAGTAGTTAAATGTTGTGGAGTTCCCCTCCTCTACCTACTTGGGCAAGGCTTTCCAGAATTAGATCATTCTGCATCTTCCCCAGTGCAATCACATCCTACCTACAGTGTGGCCACTTCAAGCACACAATACGTCATCTATGGCCCAATGAATAATGTACATAGTGTGCGATAACCTCCTCGCTGTTGCTCCATTCAAATTGATGTGAACGTCAGAATAATAAGTAATGTGATTAATATACAATTAGTTCAAAATATGTGGTTGATGGATGGCATAGGTTTGCTGGGCCAAAGAGCCTGCTTAGTGCTGCATCTTTCTCTATAACCTATGACTCCTATATGTAGAAAGTAAAATTGCATCAAGGTTCTTCCGTAGACTACATGAATCACAGAAACATGTAAAAGGGGCACCAATACTATCTACTTGAAGGGATCAGCTGAAGGGCTGGAATTTATCTGCTGGCCCTCAGATTGTGCAACCAACAGCTTTAAATGTGCTTCAAATAGAAAATTGAAGAAGGTAGAATTTGATGCTGTTGCCGCAGATTTCTGCTCTAGTGCTGTGCATCACAGTACAAGCTCAGCGGTACTAGTGGACGAAAGGACCTGTCAGTCGGTGTGGAAATTCATTGCAAAAAACTTAGAATTAGCAGTAAATTGATGGGTGCAACATACTGGGGTGTTGTCTTTTTAAATTGATCAAGACCCATTAAAGCTTTCTCCTGTAGTAGGTTTATTATCTGTGAATGAATCATTGCTTTATTGTCACAGTGAGATTCTTTGTTTGCATACCCAAGCTATGCAATAGTCACCACATCAAGAGCGCTTACAAAGTTACAAAGTAGCCCGCACCAGGTCTACCTTTGTTCTCCCGTCTTCCCCCCTCCCACACGGCAGTCCCCCCGCACCAGGACCTACATTGTACTCCTCGACCCCCCCCCCCCCCCCCCCACAGCGGTTCCCCCACGCCCGGTCCCTCCACGGCTGGTCCTCCATTATCCTCCTCCCCTCCCCCCATACCTCACGGCAGTTCCCCCACACCGGGTCCTCCATTGTCCTCTCCCCCCCCCCTCACGGCAGTCCCCCCGTGCCAGGTCCTTCAATGCCAGGTCCTCCTTTGTTCCTTTGTTCCTTCTCTCGGCAGTGGCGTCCTCACTCCACGTAATCCGCCCTCGTCTATCAGTCGGCGCCAATATTATTGCTTAGTTCCAACTCTTGTAATTTTGAAAATATATAATATTTTTGACTTATCTTATGTGCAGAGTCATCTCGCAGCAATATGATAATAAGCAATTATCAGTTTAGTTTATTGTCACGTCTACACAAACAGTGAAAAGTTTTTGTTGCCCGCTAACCAGTCAGTGGAAAGGCAATACATGATTACAATCAAGCCATTTGCAGTATATAAATACATGATTAGGGAATAATGTTTAGTGCAAGGTAAACCGACTAAAGTCTGATCAAAGATAGTCCGGGGTGGGAGATTGCAACCTTCACGTGGTCTGCCCTGTTTCAACGAATGCAATTAACCTGGCATGCACAATCAAATAAGATTAAATAGAACAAGTTGTCCTGCAACTTTAGGCTGTGCACGCCATACGCAAGAAGAGGAAGATAGTCCCAGGGTCATCAATGAATGGAATCAAGGGATATGGGGAGAAAGCAGAAACAGGGTACTGATTTTGGATGATTAGCCATGATTATATTTGGCTATTTTCTATGTTTCTATGTAAGAAGATAAATAGTAGTTCAGGTCTGAAGAAGGGTCTCGACCCGAAACGTCGCCTATCTCCTTCGCTCCTTAGATGCTGCTGCACCCGCTGAGTTTCTCCAGCCTTTTGTGTAACCCCCAATAGTAGTTCAGGACTAGTTATGGTATTATGATTCAGTTGCTTGATAACAGCTGTAAAGAAGCTGTCCCTAGCAGAAACAAGGTGTGTGCATGATTTTGGTGTAAGCCTAATACATGAGAGCAAATGCAAAGCTGTTTTCTTCCATCTAATTTTCTGTCTGATCAGTAATATCTCACAATATTTTCCTGTTTTCTTTTCAGAAGTGACGTTAAAAGTCCACGTGAGTGATTCCAGTACCCATCAGCCTTTAGATAAAGTCTTCATTGAGATTTTTACCAACCAGACTTCATTTGCTTCAGGATATTCAGAAACAAATGGGATAGCCTTTATCACCTTTCACTACACACTTGGAGCTCAACTGTTTATTGTTGCAACAAAAAGCAGTTATGTGCCAAACTCCTCTCCATGGCTGGCCACCAAACTGCCTTGTAAGTTCTCAATTTGTAAATTTTTGTAAATATTTCATATTTGTAACATTTGTTCCTTTGTGTGTGTGTGGAAAGAAGGTGGATGGGGAGGGAATGCAGAGAGAGGATAGGGGAGGTTTGCAGGTATGCATGTGCGAGAGAAAAAAAGCAAATGTTGCAATTATTTAAAGGAAGCGGCAGCCATTTCCTTGTATTACTCACTCCATGCCAGATTAAGAGGAACCTGAGGGGTAACTTTTTTACACAAATGGTGGTTGGTGTGTGGAACATGCTACCAGGGAAGGTAATTGAGGTAGGTACTATCATTGCGTTTAAGAAACATTTGGACAGTTTCATGGATAGGACAGGTTTAGAAAAATATGGGCCATACACAGGCAGGTAGACTAGTGTAGATGGGGCAAGTTAGTCAGCAAGGGCAAGTTGCGCCGACGGGCCTGTTTCCACGCTGTATGACTCTAATACTCTATTAGATATAATTTCAGGTGAACCCTATGTTACAATCGTGGGTAATGGAAATCCACAAATCAGTATTAAAAAATTTGAGGCTGGAAAGGATGTTTTTCCACTAGTGGGAGAGTTTAGGACCAGAGGTCATAGCCTCAGAATAAGAGGACGTTCCTTCAGAGATGAGGAGAAATTTCTTTAGTCAGAGGGTGGTGAATCTGTGGAATTCATTGGCGCAGAAGGATGTGGAGGCCAAGTCAGTGGATAATTTTTAAGCCAGAGATAGATAGATTCTTGATTAATATGGGTGTCGGGAGTTATGGGAAGAAGGCAGGAGAATGGGCTCGAGAGTGAGAAACAGATCAGCCGTGATTGAATGGCGGAGTGGTCTTGATGGGGTGAATGGCTTGATTCTGCTCCTGTCACTTATGAACATGAATAAAATTCACTCCCTCGGAATTTATGTGGAAAAAAAGTAAATAAATACAAAATTCCAGCAAATGCAGTTTGTTGTGTCTCCAATTAAGTACAATTATTTTTTCAACTCTCATTCCTTGATGCATGCTTAGATGATACAGCTTTGCATTATGAAAAATCGTGATGCAGAGCTTTATCTAGGCATTCAAGCCTAGCACACCTACCTCCCTTACAAGGATGTTGCCAGGACTAGAGGGTGAGTAGGCTGGGTCTCTATTCCTTGGAGCGCAGGAGGATGACGAGTGATCTTATAGAGGTGTACAAAATCATGAGAGAAATAGATCGGGTAGATACACAGAATCGCTTGCCCAGAGTAGCGGAATCGAGGACCAGAGGACATTGGTTCAAGGTGAAGGGGAAAAGATTTAATAGGAATCCGAGGGGTAACTTTTTCACACGGAGGGTGGTGGGTGCATGGAACAAGCTGCCAGAGGAGGTAGTTGAGGCTGGGACTATCCCATCGTTTAACAAACAGTTAGACAGGTACATGAATAGGACAGGTTTGGAGGGATATAGACCAAGCACAGGTGGGACTAGTGTAGCTGGGGCATGTTGGGCCGAAGGGCCTGTTTCCACACTGAATCACTCTATGACGGTAACATAGAGAGGCACCTGTATCATGAAATATGATGCATTGCCTCAAATTGTGTTGAAATTCCCCAAATCTGTATGTATATGGGAATAATTTGTTAATGGGCTGTGCATTTAGAAATGGAAAGGAATGGCAATCTTCCCAACCTGATTTCAGTTTAAGAGAAAAGTGGTTTTGATGAGGTTCTTGGTTTCCAATTTACAACCACATAATAATCTCCATAGCTTTACTTTGTTGCCACGACGAACACTCTGGAATTTTGTTTCAATGCCCTTATCAAGAACAAGTTAATGCCAGTTACGAACATCTGTTCCCACATTCGGTGCAGTGAAGTTTGGGGATCAAGTGGAAGGCTCTTTATTTGTTTTGAATGAGATGAAGAAACGCCTCACTGGTTTCGTATTTCTGAACTTCAAAGGTCTGAAAGTTGAGAACCTATCTGGCAATGAGCAGATCCATCCCTCACTTTGAGAGCCTGTCTAAGTTCTGCTTGGAGACCCTGACGTATTGTTTGACCCTGACCCCACCTGGTGATGCCTGCAAATCCCATTGCTCATCCTGTTGTGAGTTGTTCCACCAGCGTAGCAATAGAGTGGGACCTAATTTAAAGCAGGGAGGAGTGTCCATAATAGTAACTCCGTGAGCCTGGATCCACCAATTGCCAGACATTCTTCATCTTGCAGTCAGAGACACTTCTAAAGTCCCAAACATCTTAGAAGCTCCTCACATTGTCATTGTGACTGCTCTCATTAGAGAATGTAAATCGTTCTGCAGATTCCCAGTAGATAAACCGGGAAACGTGCCCACTCTGTCCCTCCCCAGGTTTTGCAGATCCATTAATTTTGTTGGAGAGGAAATTATATTTATTTTCTAATTAGTTGATGGTTTTAGATTTTTGTTTCTTCAGCTGAATTGTTGTGTTTTGTGTATTACACTTTGAGACTGAGTTACTCTAGCAGTTTGTTTTTAACTGAAGCTTGTGTCTCAGAAGGTTCCTTGTAAACTGAGCCTTGAATGGATGAAATCTCAATATAAAGGGAGCCCCTGGTTATAGGCTCCCTCAATAGAGGAAACATCCTCATCACATCATTCCCATCAAGCCCCTGAAGAATCAGGCATATTTCATAAAATAAGGGTGTCCAATCAATTTACTACATCGTTCCTTAAGATACCTTTTTTCCAGGAATAAATCTGATGAACGTTCTCTACGCAGTTACAAGACACGTATAACTAGCCTTGAATAGGGAAGCTGAAAACATGTGCAAACTGCAGGAATGGTTGCATGAAAGCCTTACATGGGCTTACCCACCAAAGCTATCAATTGAAGACAAGTGTCAAACAAGGCGGCATCTTCACACCAACATGCTTCTCAATCTTTCTCACCACAATATTGCATCTCAACAAGCTTTCCGCTGGAGTCAAGCTTATCTTCAGAACTATTGGGAAACTGGTTGCCTTAAGATGTCTACCCTCCAGAAGCAAGGTTAGCCAAACCTCAATAGTCGAGCTGCAATATGCAGATAACATTTGCTTTTGCACGTGATCCATGGCTGAGCTCCAAGCTATCATTGATGGATTTCCTGGAGGCTGTTAATAGGTTTATTGAGATTAGTTCAGGTTGACTATATTGGTCATCTTCATAGCTGTAAGATTATTGTTGGCTTTGGTGGAAGTATCTTTGGCTTGGGTCCACCGGTAATCTAACAATAACATTTGCAGATGGCTTCAAGAGATTACCAAAAGCTAGGACCTCGGTTGATTTGATTAGATAGTTGTTCACCCTCCTTGCTGTCAACACAGTCGCTACCCTTCAGCAGTCAAAATGAACAGCAATTCTTTATGAAGGTGACGAAAGGATAGAGAATAAATTTCAAGCCTTGTTTTTTGCTGCAGATATTGGCTATGCTTCCTGTTTAAATTTAAACCATATTCAATTAATGTACTACTGACAGTTAACCACAAAACAGTGGCTATATTGTCAATATAATTTATTGCTTCTGAAACATTTTGCTGTTGATAAGGACATAAGATGAAGCTAGATCAATATATATTTTCTTCAACAATTGTTCCTCATTGGCTGCAGAATTTTAAAATCCCATTAGGTTTTCCATTTATTCTGCTTGCAGTAAATTTTAATCTTTGTTCTTCTTGAAATGGAATCAAAGTCTATTAACGGAAAATACTGGGAAGCATTCTGTACCCAAAGCCTTAAAGATTTAAAATGTACTACCTCCTTTGCAGATGTTGCCACCGCGATTTTTATTTTCTTCCCT
Organism: Raja brachyura; assembly: GCA_963514005.1. Next base: position 29,857,284 of record OY740782.1, on the reverse strand, counting down.
TTACGCACCCGGGTGATCCCAATTTATTGTCTTGTGTGAAAAAATATGCTTTTAACAGGACAGCGTTTCTCAAAGATCCTATAGCGGAGGATCTTTGGCGTTTCTTACTCATTAGATTGTAGGTAGAAACGTTATCTTATCACAAACTGAGCCACACTGACAGCCTTCTGCTGCCAAAGGCTTTAGCTGACAGCTGGCAGAAGATCCTGCTTGTGATCAGTGGAGGGTGAATTTGTGATCAGCGAGGAATCGGTATGATTAAGCTATCCCTGCGGAAAGCCTGGCACAAGATGAAAGTATTTAACTTGGAAAAGTGCTTATTATTATTGCACTCCTACAGAGTGTCATTACTGGCCATCTGTATTGTGCATTTAGATTATATTCCCGACATAAACATGGTTGTTATAAATGTCTTGTTTTTACAGCGATATACTTTCATCATGTGATATACTTTCATCATCATCAATGCCATTCCCCTTAACAAAGACTGCCTGCTCTGCTAACTATGAAATAACTACTTCTGTGAGGGTATCCTACTGTCAAAAATTATCATAAATATCAAACGGTACAAAGGAAGGTTGTGCGTAGAACTGAAGCAACACAGCCCTGTTAACCAAGAGCACAGTAATGTATTGGCCTGAATTTTCCATCAACAAGTTTAGGAATATTGCAAGTACTGATCAGGTACTTATCAATTTCGTATTTGTTTATCCCATTTTTCTGTTATTTATGTTATCCCACTTTTAAAGAAAGGAGCGAGAGAGAAAACGGGGAATTACAGACCAGTTAGCCTGACTTTGGTGGTGGGCAAGATGCTGGAGTCAATTATTAAAGAGGTAATAATGGGGCATTTGGATAGCAGTAAAAGGATTAGTCCAAGTCAACAAGGATTTATGAAAGGGAAATCATGCTTGACTAATCTTCTGGAATTTTTTGAGGCTGTGACAAGTCAAATGGATGAAGGGGTGCCAGTGGATGTAGTGTATCTAGACTTTCAGAAAGCCTTTGATAAGGTCTCGCACGGGAGACTGGTGACTAAAATTAGAGCACATGGTATTGGGGGTAGAGTGTTGACGTGGATAGAAAATTGGTTGGCAGACCAGAAGCAAAGAGTAGGAGTGAACGGGTCCTTTTCAGAATGGCAGGCAGTGGTAAGTGGAGTGCCGCAAGGCTCGGTGTTGGGGCCGCAACTGTTTACCATATATATTAATGATTTGGAAGAGGGAATTAGGAGCAACACTAGCACGTTTGCGGATGACACAAAGCCGGATGGCAGTGTGAACTGTGAAGAGGATGTTAGGAGGTTGCAGGGTGACCTGGGCAGGTTGAGTGAGTGGGCAGATGCGTGGCAAATGCAGTATAATATAGATAAATGTGAGGTTATCCACTTTGGTGGCAAAAACACGGGGGCAGATTATTATCTCAATGGAGTTAGGTTAGGTAAGGGGGAGGTGCAGTGAGACCTGGGCGTCCTTATACACCAGTCACTGAAAGTGGGCTTACAGGTACAGCAGGCAGTGAAGAAAGCTAATAGAATGTTGGCCTTCATAACAAGAGGATTTCAGTATAGGAGTAAAGAGGTTCTTCTGCAGTTGTATAGGGCTCTGGTGAGATCACATCTGGAGTATTGTGCACAGTTTTGGTCTCCTAATTTGAGGAAGGACATCCTTGTGATTGAGGCAGTGCAGCGTAGGTTCACGAGATTAATCCCTGGGATAGCGGGACTGTTATATGAGGAAAGATTGAAAAGACTAGGTTTGTATTCACTGGAGTTTAGAAGGATGAGGGGGGATCATATAGAAACATATAAAATTATAAAAGGATTGGACAAGCTAGATGCAGGAAAAATGTTCCCAATGTTGGGCGAGTCCAGAACCAGGGGCCACAGTCTTAGAATAAAGGGGAGGTCATTTAAGACTGAAGTGAGAAAAAACTTTTTCACACAGAGAGTTGTGAATTTATGGGTAAATTAAGCAGGCTTCAAAAAAATGTTCTGAGAACCTATTTGCCCTATATTTATTACTGGAAGGTACCATAGGCTCATTATAACAGTTCTCCTCAATGATTGGGTAGTAGAGTAACAAATCATGCTAGAAAGTAATTGGGTATGGTTCTTTCACAGTTTTCCACACGGATATTCTTTGCTTCAGTCAAATTGACAATGTAAAGGCTGAATGCAGTGGAGTGGGGATGGGTGACCATCAGACATAGGTGCAGAATCAGGCCATTCGGCCTGTCGTGTTTACTCCCCCATTCAATTATGGCTGATCTATTTTCCCCTCTCAACCCCAGTAGACCTTCTCCCGGTAACCGTTGACACCCTTACTAATCAAAGAACATACCAATCTCTGTCTTAAAAATACCCAATGTCTTTGCCTCCACCACAGGTTCACCACCCTCTGGCTAAAGAAATTCACCTCATCTTTATTTTGATGCTACATCTTTTTATTTGGAGGCTGTGCTCTGTGGCTCTAGACTCTCCCACTAATGGAAACATCCTTTCTATGTCCACTCTACCTAGGTCTTTAATTATCCAGTAGATTTCAATGAGGATCCCCCCTCGTCCTTCTAAACTCCAGGCCCAGAGCCTTCAAATGGTCCCCAATAATCTCTGGGGTCATTCTCGTAAACCTTCTCTGGACAGTCTCTAGAGCAAGTGCATCCTTCCTCAGATATGGGGCTCACAACTGCTGACAATATTTCAAATGTGGCCTGACCAGTGTCTGATAAAGCCTCAGCATTACGTCCTTGGTTTTATATTCTAGTCCCTTCGAAATGGTCGCTAGCATTGCTCTTGCCTTCCTTACCGCTGACTCATCCTGCGCATTAACCTTTTAATCACACGACACAAGTGCAAAGCACATCATAGCAGTTTATGAATTAACTTAGTTTAAGTAGTATATTGAGTTGTTGTTCTGGACCCTCCAGTTTAGTTGACAGTTAATTGCACTGAGAAATGACCAAGAATGCATGAAGCTACATAGCTGGCACGTTTACATTGTGCTAATCTTGTCATCACGTAAATGGATATGTTATTTGGAGATGAATCCTATTTCCTACAAAAATGTGACCAGTATTCATGTAATCGCTGCTTTTCGTGATACTTTATTTAGAATGTTCTCCATCAGACATGCTGGTTTTACAACTTAAAACAATTGTGGTTGGAATAATACAAATCTAATGCAATCAGATGCATCATTTATACATCATGTCAATTTCATCTTACTATTTTTGTGTAAAGATTTGAACATGGATAGAAAATGTTTAGTGGGTTCCGGATTCAAATTTGGTACTTACAGTAAATCAAAGAAATTTCTTTGATTACTGTTTGATATTAGGGAAAAAAATCATACTGAAATTTTGGAAGGGAACATTATCCCCACAATTAAAATGTGGGCAGCAGAGATGTTGGAGACGTTACATTTGGAAAGAATTAGATTTGTCCTATTGGACAAATATAATTCCTTCGAACAGATATGGTCTCCATATATACAGTATTTAGAGAAGTAGCTGTTCTTGGCATCACGGCTCGACGGGTACCCTACGGGATTTGAGGAAAATAATTCATTTTCATACTAGGATTAATATGCATGTCTCTATTGATATTATTATTTGTAATAGTTTTATTTACAATATATTTTGTTGTTTTTCATTTATATATATATATATAATATTTTTTCACCTTTTTGTTTGTGGTTTTTGGTTTTTTTCTCTCTTCTTTTTTTTTTCCTTTTCTCTTTTTTCTTATATATAATCAAATTATTATTTAATCACATCTTTATTGATTTATAACTGCTCTATTCTTTTTCTATCTTTATTTCCAAAAAAATAGAAGATAATAATTATCAATGTGTTATTTGTATAAATATTGAATTAAGCTAATGTTTGTAAATTTGTTTTAAACATTGTAAACTGGTTACTTCTAATAAAAAAATATTTTAAAAATTTAAATTAAAAAAAAAGAAAATGTTTAGTGGGATATGGGCCAAATGTAGGCAGGGGAGGTACTAGTGTAGATGGGGCATCTTAGTTAGCATGAGCCAAAGGGCCTCTTTCTGTGTTATGTGACTATGACTCTTGTTTAGCAGTCATATGATAAAATGCACTTCAATGAACAGTGGTAAGGCAGCAGCAACGGTTTCCTCCTACGTTCCAAAGACGTTCGCATTTGTAGGTTAATTGACTTCAGTAAAGATTGTAAATTGTCCCGCGTGTGTGGGATAGTGCTAGTGTACGGGAATCGCTGGTCAGCATGGACTTGGTGTGCTGTATCACTAAACTAAACTAAAGGAATCCAATTTAAATGTTAATAATTAATTGCTAAAAACCGACAGACTTGGATTGTCAGGAGTATAGAGCATGGCCTCGAAATTTGAAAGTGAATTTTAAGTAAGTAGAAATTTATAAATTACAGTTTTTGGACATAATTATCAATTATTTTTAAAATACCAAGCATTTTTTGCCAGACGCAAATTAGAGAGTCAATGTTGTGTTCTCCAGTGCAGGCACAGACCATTACAGAGGAAATGCACCTTTCTTCACTTTTACATTAGCTGGGCCCAATAGATTTTAAAAAACAGACTGGAGAGTGTATAAAATAATTACCTTCATTAAAGATTAATCGGATGGAAATCATTAAATCTCAGGCTGAAGTTTATCTGCAGATGTCTTGATATGGTTATTCATAATGGTTATCAGTTACCATGATGCTGTCATGCCCTTCAGTCCTAATCGTGAAAGTGTGAATCAGTTCCCCATTACACCGCAATATGACACTCATTGGCCATCCAATATAATAATGTTGAGAGCTAACGACTTCATATAATGTTGCAGCTTTGTTTTAATTCCAGTATTTTTCTTTTTTTAATTTATTTCACAGTGTTTTCCTCGGTGAGTCTGCTCCTACACCCTGAGCGGATAGCAACTCTGATGGTATATGATGATGTTGTTCAGATTGTCTCTGGATTCCAAGGTGTGTACCAGACTTCACAATTTGAAATGATCGTATGTGAGATTTATTGGGTTCGTCCTGACTAAGTAGATAACTTGAAACGACTATTGTTGCAGTTTGTAATGCTTGAACTTCTTTGGTGAAAGAAATATTACCTTATCTTCTCTAGCAAAATTTTAAAATGAAGTATACTGAACTCACGGTGTAAATATGTAAATATTTTCCTGTCATTTTAAAGCTAAAGCTAAATAAGAATGTTTCTAAAGTGTGATTTTTTTTTGTGTTTCTTTTAACCAAGCAATCGCTGTCAGCTAATAAATATTAGGCTGTTTACCACAAATGAATGGGACAGTCTAGAGGTGAAAAGGACAAATGCCTTGCGTTCATATGGTCTGCCTGTAATTAAAGTAAATGCATAAAATCATAGGAATTGATTACTCATTCTATGGGGAATGAGGAAAAGAGTAAATTTGACACTATTTTTCCAAGAGATTTTCTGCAACTTCCTGTGTTTTTGATGAGTGAATTTGCAAAATTCCTGCTTTGGGTGATCTTGTGCTTTGCATCTCCACTTTACTGAAGGCTATGTTCAGACTAAATTTACTTGATGCCGGACTTTTGTGGTTGACAGAGACTATTGCCGAACGATCAGGATTAAACATGAAACCTTGATCTGATAGGAAAGGGCATATGCTAACTGCCTCAGCTCATTACCAATGTAAAGAAAATGTGGGGACAACGTTCCCTCTGATGAACACGTGCAGAAGTGCTGCAATTAGGTGGCAGATAGTCTTATTCATTTATTGATGGATGCTGCCATTGGGTTGAAGTCCATGGCACCATTCAAGACTCAGTTTTGGCTGGAAAACAATGTCTAGTTTAGTTTAGAGAACAAAACCGTGCTCTCAATATCAGTAAAACCAAGGAGCCGATTGTTGACTTTAGAAAAGCAAGGCAGAGGATCCACAAACCAGTTTTCATTGACGGGACAGTGGTGGAGAAAGTCAAAAACATCACATTCGTGGGCATGCATCTCTCTGTATCTCTGTCCTGGACCCAGCGCATTGATGCAATCATCATTAAAGCCCATCAATGCCTCTGCTTCGTTAGAAGACTGAGGAGATTCGATATGTCGACAAATATTCTATTGAACCTATAAAGGGGCGGCACAGTGGTGCAGTGGTTGAGTTGCTGCCTTACAGCATCAGAGACGAGAGACCCTAGTTTGATTCTGACTATTGGCTATCTTTAGGGAGTTTGTACGTTCTCTCTGTGACCACATGGGTTTTCACTTGGTGCCCTGGTTTCCTCCCAAGTTCAAAGACATGCAGATTTGTGGGTTAGAAACATAGAAACAGAGATTCTAATCTCATCCTTCTAAATTTTAGTGAATACAAGCCCAGTCGACCCATTCTTTCATCATATGTCAGTCCCGCCATCCCGGAAATTAACCTGGTGAAATTACGTTGCACTCCCTCAATAGCAATAATGTCCTTCCTCAAATTAGGAGACCAAAATTGCACACAATACCCCAGGTGCAGTCTCACCAGGGCCCTGTACAACTGCAGTAGCACCTCCTTGCTCCTAAACTCAAATCCTCTCGCAATGAAGGCCAACATGCCATTAGCTTTCTTCACTGCCTGCTGTACCTGCATGCTTACTTTAATTGGCATCTGTAAATTGTTCCTGATGTATAGGATGCAAAACTGGGATGTGTGGTAAACGGGTAATCATTGTTCGGCGAGGATGCAGTGGGCCAAAAGGCCTGATTCCACGCTGTATCTTTAACTGTACTAAACTACAGTAGAGAGCATCATGGCCAGGTTCGACAACTCAAACGCCTAGAAACAAAGATTGGAAAAGGTGTGAACATCACGGGTATGGACCATCCCACCATTGAAGGGGTCGACAAGAGTTGCTGCCTCAAAAAGACAGTCTGGATCAATAGAGACATGCACTACTCTGGCCACACCTTCATTGCAGTTCTGCCATCGGGAGGAAGGTATAGGGGGCTGAAAACTGTAACATCCAGGTTCAGGAGCTGCTTCTTCCCAACAACCATCAGGTTATTAAACACTATACAGCCTCCATTTAAGCTCCAAACTACATAAACTGGGGAGCATGGGTTTTGTCTCTGCACTATTATTATTTGTTTTGGTCATATACTGTAAATACTGAACATTTTTTGTTGTTTATTATGTTGTTTATAAGTGTACTATGTTTACATGTTTGTTGTGCTGCTGCAAATAAGAATTTCTTTGTTCTGTTTCCATTTACAATAAACCACCCTTGACGTGACTTTTGTATGTATCTCCGGCCCACCAAGGACATGCCGACCATCAATCACCCACACACACTATTCCTGTGTCATGCCACTTTCTCAACCACTCCCGACACGCTAGGGGCAATTTTAAACAGGCCAAGTAACCTACAAATCTGCACGTCTTTGGGATGTGAAAGCCAGTGCACCCGGAGGAAACCCACGCGGTCAGAATGTGCTAACTCTACATAGACGACACCTGATCAGGATCAAACCCTGCACTCTGGTGCTGTGAGACAGCCGCTGTAGCAGCTGCACCATTATACCGCCCATCTATTTTTGCACTTAAAAATCTTAAACCAATGGTGCTCTCTACATTTCAGGTGATTTTGTTGAAATATAGCCATTATGCCAAAATGTAGACAAGCTGTAGAGAATCACATTTGTTTGTACATTATAGTTACATTTGCCTTGCTTTTAGAAATATCCGAAGAGGCAGAGAATTCTGCTTCCGCTTCTGCTGAGGAATATTAACTTTAAAAAACATGATAACCTAATCTGCAGTAATAAAAGTCAGTGCCAGTTTGTTTAAAGATTATTTATATATGAAGAGTGTTTAACTGGTAAAAAGGAATAGAAGAACAAATGTTTTTGATTTTGAATGGTGATGAGCAATAAGTAAAATTTGCTTAGGAAATAGTTGGTGCATTTGGTATAAGATATCCAATTTTAAGTTCTAGACACAGCTGGGGTGCCAGAAGACTGGAGGGTGGCTAATGTTCCTCTATTGATGAAGGGCTGTTCATCTCTTAAGTGAAGGAATATACCATTGGATCCTTCAATTGGATCCTGGTGGTCTGCGAAACATTGCAGCCAAAACATGTGACTCAAGATTCCTAGTTAATTAAGTGGCAGCAGTTGTGGTGGAGGTTGTGGGTTGTGGGATGTTGTGGTGGGGAGTGGTTGGCGGTTGTCAGAAGATCAGAGAAAATGCAAATCCTGTGACATACGCTTCCTGTTACATGAAACAACAAATATATGGGCAGCCCAATTGAGAATTGGAGCCAAATTTGAAATGAAACACTGGGTACCTCAGGTACAAGTGCAAAACTCAACTGCAGATTTAAACATAGGCAGAACATCTACAGAAATCAATTTATTGTTTTTATTCCAGTAGATTGTTCCTACTTTTTTGTACCTAACTGCTATGGTTTGCCACTATTAATATTAATTCGAAAGCAAACCTGGCCATCAAAGTATATAAGGTAGACAGAAATGCTGGAGAAACTCAGCGGGTGAGGCAGCATCTATGGAGCAAAGGAAATAGGCAATGTTTGTCTATTTCCTTCGCTCAATAGATGCTGCCTCACCCGCTGAGTTTCTCCAGCATTTTTGTCTACCTTCAATTTTCCAGCATCTGCTGTTCCATCTTAAATATCAAACTATATAAATTGTTCTCGCATTTTATGATTTATCAATGTTTAATTTTGCCATAGGAATTATGTATGGTGGATGCTTGAAAAACAAGTTTTTCTCATTCCATAGGCACCCTAATTCAGCCCAGGATCCAGTTCCAGAGAAGGTCTCTCAATTTGCCAAAGAACTTATCCTATCGGAGTCTGATTGCTTTTCTTACAGTAGCTGTCACTCCATGGGAAGTGGGTGGTTTTCCATATTTACAAGGAATTGATGTCAATCGAACAGGTAAGATGTGAGCATATTATCTTTTAATATAACCATAGTTTAAACTTTTTTTAAATTATTTTACAAGATGAAGGTAACACTGAAGAAGCCAGCATGTTTTGACCTTCCCCAGTTAATCTTGAAGGTGGTGGTGAATTGCCACCTTGAATAGTTGCTGTCCTTCTGAAGAAGATACTCTCACGTGCTGTCGGGTAGGTAATTCAAAGATTTATGGGTCTGTCCAAATTAGGAGACTATGCAGTTGCCACATGTTTGAGGGGTAGTTGCTGGGGAGTCGCCTTCCTGACTGCGATGAGTTCCTGCATTCTGGGAACTAGTCGCGGCCTCATTATGGTCGCCGCAAATTTGTCTACAATTAGCGGTGACCAGAATGAAGCCGCTATGGAGAGTAACGAGAATTCTCGTGCTGTAGGTGGGTCGCCAGGAGATCCTAACGGGTTGCCAGGAGGTCGGAGGATCTTGTAGGTTGTAGCCGGTGCTGACCGGTGAATTTCATTGGCCTATTGGGGGGAAAAAAGATAAGCAGTAGTTTGCAGAACCAAGGATAACCGACCGGTAACGTTAAATGTCTGCCTAGCTTTACAGCCGTGTATCTCTGGCTTCTTAAAAGTTGTCTCCCCCCCTCCTCTTTTAAAGGACTTACCATCTTAATTACAGCGCCAATCTTCCTGTTCATCGCGGTGTGTGTCTGTATCACCTTGGCTTTGCACTGTGTGAATTTTTTCGACAGGGCAAGCAGGGGAGTGCTGTTTAAAAAGTTCACCCGGGCTGTTGAAGGTAGCGATGTGTTGGTGTGTGTGTTCCACTCTGACAGTTGCCGTTCCAGTTGCCGGTTTTTCAGGCGACTGCCAACAACTTGACAGTCACCGGCAGTCCGCTGAAAAATCGCCTAAGTGGGACAGGCCGATAAGTCTCAGCAAAGCTGAAGAACCCAGCGAGGTCCAAACCAAGGTGATGTTTAACTTATGACCATATAACCATATAACAATTACAGCACGGAAACAGGCCTTCTCGGCCCTTTCAGTCCGTGCCAACCATTTATTTTTCCCTAGTCCCATCTACCTGCACTCAGACCATACCCCTCAATTCCCTTCCCGTCCATATACCTATCCACTTTACTTTTAAATGTTACAATCGATCCTGCCTCCACCACTTCTGCTGGAAGATCATTCCACACAGCCACCACTCTCTGAGTAAAGAAGTTCCCCCTCATGTTACCCCTAAACTTCTGTCCCTTAATTCTCATGTCATGCCCTCTTGTTTGAATCTTCCCTACCCTCAATGGGAAAAGCTTATCCACGTCAACTCTGTCTATCCCTTTCATCATTTTAAATAACTCAATCAGGTCCCCCCTTAACCTTCTGCGCTCCAAAGAATAAAGACCCAACTTGTTCAACTTTTCTCTGTAACTTAGTTGCTGGAACCCAGGCAACATTCTAGTAAATCTCCTCTGTACTCTCTCTATTTTGTTGACATCCTTCCTATAATTATGCAACCAAAATTGTACACCATACTCCAGAATTGGTCTCACCAATGCCTTGTACAATTTTAACATTGCTTCCCTACTCCTATATTCAATGCTCTGATTTATAAAGGCCAGCACACCAAAAGCTTTCTTTACCACCCTATCTACATGTGATTCCACCTTCAGGGAACTATGCACTTATTCCTAGATCCCTCTGTTCCACAGCATTCCCCAATTCCCTTCCATTTACCATGTACGTCCTATTTTGATTTGTCCTGCCAAGATGTAGCACCTCACACTTATCAGCATTAAACTCCATCTGCCATCTTTCAGCCCACTCTTCCAAATGGCCCAAATCTCTCTGTAGACTTTGAAAATCTACCTCATTATCCACAGCACCACCTATCTTAGTGTCATCTGCATACTTACTTATCCAATTTTCCACCCCATCATCTAGATCATTGATGTACATGACAAACAACAGTGGACCCAACACAGATCCCTGAGGCACCCCACTGGTCACTGGCTTCCAACCCGACAAACAACCATCCACCATTACTCTCTGGCATCTCCCATTCAGCCACTGTTGAATCCATCTTGCTACTCCGCCATTAACACCCAATGATTGAACCTTCTTAACCAACCTTCCATGAGGAACCTTGTCAAAGGCCTTACTGAAATCCATATAGACAACATCCACTGCTTTACCCTCATCAATTTCCCTAGTGACCTGTTCAAAAAATTCAAGAAGGTTTGTCAAACATGACCTTCCAGGCACAAATCCATGTCGACTGTTCTTGATCAGACCCTGTATATCCAGATGCTTATATATATTATCTCTAAGTATTCTTTCCATTAATTTGCCCACCACTGACGTCAAACTAACAGGTTTATAATTACTAGGTTTATTCTTTGAACCCTTTTTAAACAACGGAACAACATGTGCAGTACGCCAATCCCGTTTCTAATGACATTTGAAATATTTCTGTCATAGCCCCTGCTATTTCTACACTAACTTCCCTCAATGTCCTAGGGAATATCCTGTCAGGACCTGGAGACTTATCCACTTTTATATTTTTCAAAAGTGTCAGTACTTCCTCCTCTTTGAATCTCATAGTTTCCATAGCTACTCTACTTTTTTCCCTTACCTCACAGAGTTCAATATCCTTCTCCTTGGTGAATACCGAAGAAAAGAAATTGTTCAATATCTCCCCCATCTCTTTTGGCTCTGCAGATAGCTGTCCATTCTGGCTCTCTAATGGTCCAATTGTATCCCTCGTTATCCTTTTGCTATTAATATAGCTGTAGAAACCCTTTGGATTTACTTTCACCTTTCTTGCCAAAGCAACCTCAATCTTCTTTTAGCTTTTCTTATTTCTTTCTTAAGATTCTTTTTACATTCTTTATACTCATCTAGCACCTCATTTACTCCATGTCTCCTATAATTATTGTAGCTATCTCTCTTTTTTCGAACCAAGTCTCCAATTTCCCTTGAAAACCACGGCTCTTTCCAATTTTTACTATTTCCTTTCAACCGAACAGGGACATAAAGATTCTGTACTCTTACAATTTCCCCTTTAAATGTCCTCCATTTCTCTTCTACATCCTTCCCATCAAACAAAATGGCCCAATTCACTCCTTTTAAATCATCAAGCATTCCCTCAAAGTTAGCCTTTCTCCAATCAAAAAGCTCAACCCTAGGTCCTGTTCTGACTCCCTCCATAATTATATTGAAACTAATGGTATTGTGATCACTGGTCCTGAAGAGCTCACCAATGCATACCACCGTCACCTGACCTGCCTCATTTCCTAACAGGATGTCCAGCACTGCCCCTTCTCCGGTCGAAACCTCTATGTATTGCTGCAAAAAACTATCCTGCACACATTTAACAAACTCCAAACCATCCAGCCCATTTACAGAATGTGTTTCCCAGTCTATTTTTGGAAAATTGAAATCTCCCACAATCACTACCTTATGCTTACTACTAATATCTGCTATCTCCTTACATATTAGCTCTTCCAATTCTCGCTCTCCATTTGGCGGTCTATAATACACCCCTAAAAGTGTTGCTACACCGTTCCCACTTCTCAGTTCACCCAAATAGCCTCTCTAGACGAGCCCTCTAATCTACCCTGCCAAAGCACTGCTGTAACGTCTTCTCTGACATGCAATGTAACCCCTCCACCTCTGGTCCCTCCAATTCTATCACACCTGAAGCAACGAAATCCTGGAATATTTAGTTTCCAATCACAACCCTCCCGCAACTATGTTTCACTGATTGCCACAACATTATATTTCCAGGTGTCAATCCAGGCTCTAAGTTCATCCACCTTTCTTACAGCTCCTAGCATTAAAATATACACATTTTAGAAACCCACCATCTCTTATTCTCTGTTTATTATCTTTTTCCTCTTTCTCACTTAGATTTTGGGTCCGAGTGCTTACATTCTCTGCCTCTTGCCCCTCACCTTGTCCCCTAGCTCCCTCTACCCGAGTCCCTCCCCCCAGCCTTTCTAGTTTAAAGTCTCCTTTGCAAATCTCTCCGCCAGGATATTGGTTCCCCTTGGGTTCAAGTGCAACCCGTCCTTTTTATACAGATCATGCCTTCCCCAAAAGAGGTCCTAGTGATCAAGAAACTTGAATCCCTGCCCACTGCACCAGTCCCTCAGCCACGCATTTATCCACCACCTCATTCCATTTCTACTCTCACTGTCACATGGCACAGGCAGTAATCCTGAAATTGTTATTCTTTTGGTCCTTCTCCTCAACTTTCCCCCCAACTCCCTAAATTCTCCTTTCAGGACCTCTTCTCTTTTTCTGCCTATGTCATTGGTACCAATGTGTACCACAACATCAGGCTCCTCTCCCTCCCTTTTCAGAATCTTTTCGACACGTTCCGACACATCTGAGACCCTGGCACCAGGGAGGCAAACTACCATCCGGGTCTCCCGACTGCATCCACAGAATCGCCAATCTGACTCCCTAACTATGGAGTCCCCTATTACAATTGCCCTCCTCTTTTTGCTACCCTTCTGAGCATCAGGGCCATTCTCTGTGCCGGAGGCCCGGACGCTGTTGCTGCCCCCAGTTAGGCTGTCCGCTCCAATCGAACTCAAACATGAGTACCTATTTTCCAGGTGTACGGCCACCGGGGTACTCTCCAGTCCCTGCCTCTGCCCCTTGCCCTTCCTAACAGTGACCCACTTGTCTGCCTTCCGTGGTCCGGGAGTAACCACCTCCCTGTAACTCCTGTCTATGACCTCCTCATTCTCCCTGACCAGATGGAGGTCCTCGAGCTGTTGCTCCAGGTTCCTAACACAGTCCTTTAGGAGCCCCATCTCGACACACCTGGCGCAGATGTGGACGTCTGGAGGGCTATCAGTAGCAATGTTACAAAATTTTGAGATTTTAAAAATCAAGTCTGCAATTTATCCCATCAGATAAAGCATAAAAATAAGTTTAATTTGACACCTAATTCACTTTCATATCTTCGGTATTAATAAAGTTATGGCTATTTTCATACTCGGAAATTAGCATCTTTTTCCCCATTGCCTTTCAATTGACTTAACTCAAAAGCTGTGATCTGGAACCGTTAAAAGCCCATAACTTTCTTAAAAATTAAGAGAACTCAATGAAATTTTCAGTTATTATAGATTGAAGCATTCTGAAACAAATATGAAACAATCTTACTTGGATGACCTGAAATTAAAGCATATAATTAGTTAGTTATCTAATTGTAGCTAATTACAAAATTCAATGAGTAGATCTAAACATCTATCCATTTCTTAAGAAAAGATAAACTTTTTTTAAATTGCCTAAGTGTCCAAATAACATTCACACAATAATCCACAATATAACATAATTTTTAAATCTAATTTTCATGAATTTCTGGGCCAAATGGAAGGAATTTAGTGTTTGATTCCTGTAAATTAATGGCCATTTAAATCAACTAGCGAGTGGGTTTTAGTAGAATGCGGTGGATTGGAACGTTGCGGTTAGCAGTGAAGTCGGGAGGATAAATACTGTTTGTTCATACATTTTTTTGGACCCCATTTCACAACATGAAAATATTATTAAAGCCTCCCGAAAAACCAACTTTTAATATAAAAATAAACTATTTACCTTTTTTTCTCCCCTACGCAAAATCCTTCCGGTTGTCGGCGCTCACGGCTTTTGAAGGTGATTTTTAAATTACTCTAGTTAATAAATAATTTAGAGTAATTTAAAAATACCTTCATTGATGAAATGTCGGAGCGATTTTTCTTCCGCAACGAAATCGCCCGACATTGATCGATTTTCCCTGCCTGTGGAAAAACGGCACTTTAAGCCCGCCCCCCTCTGAAAGGCGCCACAGTCGCGCACACGGGGAGCGGCAGAACTGCAGCGCTGCTCAAGGTAAGTTTTGTAACATACCTACTATCAGCTTCCCTGACCTCCCACATCTGACATCCACAAAAGTACACTGCCCTGGCCTTCATACTCCCCCCTTACACTGGATACAATCTCAACACAATACAAAATACACTACAAACTGCTGGAATCTGACTGCCAATCAGCTGCTTACCCTAGTCCACTTCCCACCAATCAGCGGCTTCCTAAAAAAAAACCACTTCTCCGAATGGAACGTTATGGATTTTGGCAAGTCCCGCGCTGGATTTTTATCCTTACTGGTCGGGTGTTGCTCCTCCCCCTCCTTCTCTCCAACGGCTCCTGTGGGCCTCTGAAAAAGCAAGCCTCGCGCTGGATTTTTATCCTTACCGGTCGGGTGTTGCTCCTCCCCCTTAGCACATTGCTCCTGGCAATGGTGATGCCCTACACAATGGTGTAGTCTGAAGTTGGTAACTACAGTACTACACCCCAAAACACAACACTTAGTCAATTGTTGCCTGATTGTCAAAGGCAGTCTCACTGACCTCACCTCTAAGAATGCAGCCTTTCAATCCATTTTTAAACCAAATGTGAGATGAGGTCTGGGGCTACGTTGTCCTGTGGAATAGACTTTGTTATTGCAGTTCTTGTTAAGTGCCATTTTATAGTACCAGTGATGGCACCACCCATCTCTTCCACCACCTAGCATATCTTACCCTCCACTCCTCTACACCATTTTGAATGAATTAGAGTCGTACAGCACGGAAACAGGCCCAACTCACCCATGCTGTCCAAGATGCCCCATCTACTCTAGTCCCATCTGTGGCTTTTAGACCATATCTCCCTAAACATTTTCTATACATGTATCTGTCCAAGTGTATTCTACATGTGGTTATAGGACCTGCCTCAACTACCTCCTCTGGCAGCTTGTTCCATTTACACACTCCCCTCTGACCCCACGCTGTATCTCTCCATGATTACATGTTTCGAATATTGGCTCTGTGAGAAAGCAGTGCCGGTTCTTTTCCCTAATGTGGCTAATAATTCTCACCATGCCATGAGACAAATTGATGCACCAATGTTTTAAACTTGTGCCAATGTTTCCGGAAATTAGGGAATTTACCTGTGGTTGCACAACAGACTTTCATCATAGTCATAGAGAGATACAGTGTGGAAATGGGCCCTTCGGCCCAACTTGCCAACAATGTCCCAGCTACACTAGTCCCACTTGCCTGCGCTTGGTCCATATCCCTCCAAACCTGTCCAATCCATGTACCTGTCTAACAGTTTCTTAATTGATGGGATTGCCCAAGCCTCATCTACCTCCTCGTTTGTTCCATACACCCACCACCACTTGTATGACAAAGTTACCCCTCAGATTCCTATTAAATCTTTTCCCCTTCTTGAACTTATGTTCTCTGGTCCTCAATTCCCCTACTCTGAGCAAGAGACTGTGCATCTACCCGATCTATTCTTCTCATGATTTTGTACACTTCTATAAGATCACCCCTCATCCTCCTGCGCTCCATGGAATAGAGACCCAGCCTACTCAACCTCTCACTATAGCTCACACCCTCTTGTCCTGGCAATATCATTATAAATCTTTTCTGAACCGTTTCAATATATTTCCTATAAGATGGTGCCCAGAACTGAACACAATATTCTAAATGCAGTCTCACCAACGTCTTATACAACTGCAATATGATCTCCCAACCTCTATATACAACACTCTAACTGATGAAGACCAGTGTCAAAAGCCTTTTTGACCACCATATCTACCGGCGACTCGACCTTCAAGGAACCATGCTATTACTCCTAGATCCTTCTGCTCTACAACACTACCCAGAGGCCTACCACTTACTGTGGAGGTCCTACCCTTGTTCGATGCCCCAAAATGTCGCACGTAGAGTCCAGAAATGCTAATTTATGTAACCACCATAATGAATATCACTGGATAAATTTATAAATATTGTCCAACTAATTTTTTGTGTCTCTGTTGATATGGTCTGACTGCGAAAAAAAGTGGCAAAAAAGTACAAGTTCACACAACCTTGTGCCTGTATCTTAATGTAGTAAAATCTGGTTTGCTCTAAAGCTAAGTTTTGTTCTTGGTTGATATATTTTATGTTGTCTTGTAACTATTTTATTATGTTGAAATAGTGTGGAATGTTAATTGTTCCAGTAACATGTTATTGACTTGAGTAATAGGTCCCACTTGAGAATTATGTGATTTTCAGCAGTGGTGGTGTCATTCCATTGCCAATAATGACTGAATTTCTAGCTTGTCGAAGAGCATTTCTCAAAGCACAGGCATATTCTGAAAATGAATACCATTGTAGAGATTTGGTCTCAGCAGCAATTACATGAAATCCAATCTTATTGAAAGTTCAGCATCTTTGAATGTTAACTCTCTTGCTCTCTCGCTCTCGCACTCTGCTGTTCCCTGACCTGTTGAGTTATTCCATCATTTCATGTTTTGATATTTCCTGAATTTGAAGCCGTATTTCCCGGTGTCGAAGACAGTATTTTTTACCCTAAATTAAGGCCCGAAAATTTACCTCCGTCTTGGAGGCCGTATGTTAGATTGTTAGCCAAGAAAGATAGACTTGGCTATCCCTCACTACAGCAACATCAAGAATGATGGCAGCTGATTTACAGTACTGGCTCGACGGGCCGAATGGCCTACGCCTGCACCTATTGTCTCTCGACTACCAACCTCTCCTTGTAGCAGGAACCCTCTGATCCAGGCAGTTACACATCTCCTCTTCTTTATTCCTAATATGGAATACTGCCAGGTAAAGATCCAGTTCACAGATTTCACAGCACAAACACTGTCCAATTATGCAAGTAGATCCCTTACATTCTCTGGCTGGGTGGCTAGGTCCAGTGTCACCCTTGCAAACACTTTGCTGATGGCGACATTCTACCAGGACTCGGGTCCGGTCCCCAGGGCGGGAAGACCGAGCAGCTTTCCGCCGGGGCAGCAGGGACATTGGCCTTCTGCTGGAGTGGAGTTGGCTGAGCAATGCCACTCTCATAGCGACTGCTCCGCGGAACCTGCCCTGCCTTCGACCCTGGAACTGTGTGAAGTGGGAAGCGGCTGTAAAAGGACAGCGCTACTGGGGGGGAGAGTTCCTTTCAGAGTGTGTGGGGACTCTGGCCCGGCCCGCCAGCCATGGTGTCCTTCAGCACAGGCACAACCGATGGAGGTGGTGGTTGGAGGGTAGCTACGGGGGGGGAAGGTTGGCTGCCCCGTCCTGGGCGCTCTCTCTCTCTCTCTCTCGCTCCCCGGTCTTCATTGCCTCCTTGAAGGAGTTTCAAATCTTCCTTTCTACTGACTAAACCAAACCATTGATCCTGTCCCGCCAGCCTTTTTAGCCAACTGAAAATGGGGCTGCGTCTTTGACTCAGGTGTGTCTTCATTGCCGGGAAAGACAGTATTTAGCATTAATATTTATTCTATGATTAGATGGTGTCACTGACAATCCCTGTTATTCCATTTTTTACATTTAAACATGTAAAACAATTTAAACATGTTTAACACTTCAGGTTAAAATAGTTCACCTGCTGAATTTGCTGTAGATTATTGCAGAACTTGTTTTCCTGAAGGCATACGCGATAATGTGTGTATTTGGATTGCATCAAATGTGGCATTTGTTCATGTAATCATCAAAGATGCACTGAAGAAGAAAGAGCTTCTATTTCTTGCATTGCTTTTTACACCCACAATATATCCTTCAGTACCATAAAGCTTGTAATGCAGCTTCTGCTGTTTAAGTGAAATCAGGACAAGTAATTGAAACACAGCAAAGCCCAACAAATTAGAAAAAATGATCACATTATCTTTGATAAAGATCCTGGCTGCAGGGTAAGTATTGGCCAGGAACTGTATTTTATTCAGTTGTTTATTATAACTACATATCTGATATTTCAGATTATTTGATCTGTAATAAAAAGGTCTACTGGTTGCTATTGAACTGGAACTTGTGATCTCAGCTATTCAGGCTTGAATGACTATCAGTTGAAATTACTTGGATTATTACTACAGCGCCCTCCATAATGTTAGAGACAAAGACCCATCATTTATTTATTGTAATTCCTTAAGTATGGAGAAATGAAGGCTAATCTAGTTTACTTTTTTTTAAGAAGTTGCTTTTAAAACCACTGATTTTCTGGCACCCTTGGCTCCACTGCCTTACCGTATTATCTGTTTTGCCGGACCAAAAGAGTCCTGTAATAATGATAGAAATACGTCATTTATTTTAATACAGATTTAGTTGCATGAATTGGCAAATTTGATTTTGACTCTTTTTGGGTGGGGAGGAGCTCCACAACTGCCGAGATACACAGATATTTTTTAACTTTTTGAGAATCAGTCACAAGTCAGTACAGAATGCAAACTGAATCAATTATTACAAACGAGTCTGCCTGCAGGGATCTACTTGCATAATTGGACAGTGTTTGTGCTGTGAAATCTGTGAACTGGATCTTTACCTGGCAGTATTCCATTCAATATGATCATGGCTGATCATCCACAATCAGTACCCCGTTCCGGCCTTCTCCCCATATCCCCTGAATCCACTTTCCTTAAGAGATCTATCTAACTCTCTCCTGAAATCATACAGAGAATTGGCCTCCACTGCTTTCTGAGGCAGAGAATACCACAGATTCACAACTCTCTGGGTAAAAAAGTTTTTCCTCATCTCCGTTCTCAATGGCAATAGACAAGAGACAATAGGTGCAGGAGTAGGCCATTAGGCCCTTCGAAACAGTACCGCCATTCAATGTGATCATGGCTGATCATCCCCAATCAGTACCCCGTTCCTGCCTTCACCCCATATCCCCTGACTTCGCTATCTTTAAGAGCCCTCTTGAAAGTATCCAGAGAACCAACCTCCACCAACCTCTGAGGCAGAGAATTCCACAAACTCGCAACTCTCTGTGTGAAAAGGAGAGTTGTGAATAAGGGCCAACCCCTTATTCTTAAACTGTGGCCCCTGGTTCTGGATTGTTTTCTCTGGAACATCGGAGGTTGAGGGGAGGCTTGATAGAAGTAGATACAATTATGAGAGGCATAAATGGGGTAGACAGTCAGAACCTTTCTCCCAGGGTAGAAATATTCAACACCAGAGGGCACGGCTATATGGTAAGGGTGGGAACATTTCATGGAAATGTGCAGGACAATTGCCAGAAGTGTGGCGGAGGCAGATGTGACAGTGGTGTTTAGGAGGCTTTTAGATAGGTACATGGAATTGCAGGGAATAGAGGGATATGGATCATATGCAGGCAGGTGAGGTCAGTTTAACTTGGCACAAACGTTGTAGCCAAAGGGCCCATTTCTGTGCTGTGCTGTTCAATGTTCTAGCTGTCGGTTTGTATTGTTTTCAGTGCTCAAATTATGAACATCTTATCTTCCTAATTCAACAAGTAGTTTTCTTTGCCTATGCAAAAGCATCAAATGTCTGGTAACCTTACTGATTTATTTCTTCCACAATGATAATGACGCGCTCAATCTGTCCATTACTACAAAATGATTTTTGCTTTAACAGGAAACAGCAGCAGGTTTGAGCTGACCCCTGTCACAGCCGTGAGTGTTCATCTGTTGAATAGTGATGGGACTGAAATCCAAGTGAACGGGCCTATTTGCGTGACTATTCCTCTGCCAGCCAATAGCCGTTTGAAGCATGACGATGCTCTTCCAGCATGGAAATTTGATAAGAAAATTGGTAAGCAATCCAAAAAATTCCTATCAATATTTTGGACACTGAAGAAAAGTACTAGATCACTTTTTCAGTACGTGCATTGCCGAGATAGTATAGGAGATAAATAATGTTTTTCATATTAAATTCGTACTGGTAAGTAGAAAAGCAAACCATTTTGTTTTTCTGTTGCCTTTCAAACTTTGGGAAGACAAGATCTATTTTAAACTTTGCCCCTCTTTGGGAAGACAAGATCTATTTTTATCTTGTCTCCAAAGGTTTTTAATTATTACTTTTGCACTATTGGTATACTTGTATCCTTGCATGCTTAGGCCATTGTATTCAAGGGAATTTTATGGTAATTGTGAAAGCTTGCCTCCTACTTAAGACAACTCAAGATACATGGTTAGACGAACGAGAGACTGGAGATGTTGGAATCTAGAATAAAAGTGATCCAGTCCTGATGCAGGGTCTCCACCCAAAAGGTCCCTTGGCTTCCACAGATACTACTTGACCAGATGGATTATTCCAGCAGTTTATTGTTCGCTGTACAGAGTCAGGCTTTGTCAGTGGCTAATAATAAAACTGAACTGCAGATGTTGGTTTATACCAAAGATAGATGCAAAATGCTGGAATCCTGTCAGGCAACATCTGTGCAGGAAATGGATAGGTGACCTTTTGGGTTGGGACTCTTCTTCAGTCGGTGGCTAATTGACTTAATCAAATACAATTTGTAGCAAAGCATCCCATTCATAAAATTTCAATCACTTTCAATCAGCCCTAACTTGGCATATTTCAATGAAAATGGCGATAGTTACAAAGAGATAAGCAATGTCTGAATCAAACTTCCGAGAAAATTGCGCATCATAATGAAAGGAAGGGCCCAAACGAAAATTAACAAATAAATTTAGTAAATGTACTTGGCAAGTATACTGCACAATGGCACTGGTAATAGATCCACAGCCTCACAGCACTGGAGAGAGCTTCAATATTACTCTGTGGTGCAGTATGTGTGGAGTTTGCAAGTTCTCTTGTGCTCTGGTTTCCTCCTACATCCAAAAAACAAGCAAGCTGGTGGGTTAGTTGCTCACTATATATTGTGTGATTGTGTGTGGTGGAGTCTGAAAGGAGTTAGAAACATAGAACATAGAAAAATAGGTGCAGGAGTAGGGCATTTGGCCCTTCGAGCCTGCACCGCCATTCAATATGATCATGACTGATCATCCAACTCAGTATCCCGTACCTGCCGGGAGTTGCTGACAATAAGGGGAGATTAAAACATGGGATTAATGTGGGATTAATATAAATGGGTGGTTGTTGGTCAGTGTCGACTTGGTGGGATGAAGGGTGTTTCCCTGCTCAACAGTATAGTTTTGACTGTGCTGGTGCTACATGGTATTTCCAGACATTACATCTGTTTTGAAAATCTGAGGACCAAACAAGTCAAAATCTGGTCTAATTTTGCCCTGCGGATTTCCTTTTGATAATTCCTGTGTCCAGTTTTTCTGGTAAATTCTTCCTCTCTTTGTAGAACACCAGGTTTCATGTTTCAAGAATAAAAGGGTGCCAGACCCAATTAAACTGCCAGTGATTTTATCAAACAGTTTGTATGTTTATGTGTGTGGACATAAACCAAAATGTGCAAAGTATGTTGTTGACCTAAAAGTAATCCAATGCCCACTGGCAAAACTCTGCATGCTTTCTACGTTTAGTTTAGAATTTTCTTTGACACGTTGATGAAATGGTTAAATATGTTTTTCTCTAGTTCCTCTGAATATTTTTTTTAATCATACATTTGCTCTGCTATATACTTATGCTTCTGTTTTACTGTGGCATTCCCTGTCAACTCTGCCTTTTCCTTTCACCACCCTAACCCAACAGCGTGTCACTTTCTCTTTAAGTAGATTTATTTCTCCTTTGTCTTTCTTCTCTTCCTGCCTGTTCTGGAACTGACTCCTGTGGTTGTAAACAGGGTCAGTAAACCTTTGATGTGTATGACTGATTAGAAAAACTTATTGCAGCAGCATGCAGGACGGTGGCTACACGCATTATGACCATATCGAAGACTGAAAGAGGAAATACACGGTACAAGAGAGGGGAAATAAAAAGTGCTAACATAGCATAACAATAACATCACCACAGTGGGCTTGAGTTCCTAACTGTCCTTTTAAGAATTGTCAAACAGAATGAGATTAAGTAGGTGATCTGCCACTGTCATTGTAGTACACGGTGAAGGACAGGAGTCATAAAGTGGAAGTTCATTTTCAGGGACAATATGTTCAATGTCATCTCAAGCTGAAAGTTGAAAAGATAAAGAATGATTGCTAAAATCTACACTGAAGTTTCCACATTAAGTCAAGTTTATTATTGAGATAGGGGTACGATGAAAATTTCCCATTCAGCAGCATCACAGGCACATACTCAGACAAATGCACTAGAACAAATTATACTTAAATTACACAACATTTCTAAAAGAAAGAAGGCTGTGCCAAAAAAACAAGACTTCTGTGCAAAATGCCATCAGAGATATTAAAAAAATGTCCATGGAAATGCAGCGGATGGGCTATAGTGTTCAGTTGTCAAGGTGGGATTAAGGATGTACGGGTCGGCCTGCCTTGCCTGCATCGGGTTCGTGTTTTTACTTTTTTTGTTTTTTTAGTTTGTCCAAAAGTATGTTTTAATGTTTCTTTGCATGTCTTGTGTGGGGGGGGGGGGGGGGGGGGGGGGGTGGTGGGGGGGGCGAATCAGAGGAAACCGTTTTCAGGCACCTACCTCGACGGACAGGCGACTTTCTACCTTCTCGCTTCTTCGCCCGCCTCCTCGCAGCCTCACCGCTAGTTTTGTGCGGCCTTTCCCGGAGTCGGGCCCAGAGCATCAGCTGCGGCACCGTGTGGACTTTAACATCGCGGGCCCAGAGCTTCAGCGGCGGCGCAGCGGGGACTGTAATATCACGGACCCCCTTGCTGGGGATCGCCGGAGAAGCGCTCTGACATCTGGAAGCCACGATCTGTGGAGCTTCTGGCGGCAGGCATGGAGCGGACATTACTTACCATCATGGAGCGGGCGATCCCTCGCCAGGGGTTGCCCGGGAAGAGCTCCGACCGCCGGCCTGCAGCCTACAACATCTGGAAGCCGCGGTCTCCGGTAAGGAGGTAGCCGATTTGGCAGCTCCGAGCCACAGGGTGTGCTCGACCTGTCCCGACGTTGGCGTTCCAACCATCCTTGAGGGCCGTCCGAAGCGGCGACTACGGAGGGGTCAGGGCCCCGTCCACGGGTGAACAAGGGAGGAGGAGGACTGTCTGAACTGTATTGCCTGCCACCACAGTGAAAAATGCTGTGGTGGATGGTCTGTGTTGAATTATGTTGTGTATTGTGTCCTTTTTTATTTGTAACGCTGCATGGTAAATTACATTTCACTACACCTTATGCTGCATGTGACAAATAAATTTGAACTTTGAACTTTGATTGCTGTAGAAAAGTAGTTATTTCTGAACCTGGTGGTGTGGGACTTCATGTTTCTATAGCTCCTGCCCGATGGTAGGTGAGAAATAACAACATGTCTCTGATGGTGGGAATCCTCAATGATACCCAGATAAAATGGTTAAATATGATTTGTTTTTTTTTAAACAGCTAATTAAAAAGAAGGGTCCCGACCCTCAGCGTCATCTTGCCATGTTCTCCAGACCTGCTGAGTTACTCCAGCACTTTGTGCCTTTCTTTCCTTGATGATCATTGGCACCTTCTTGAGGAAGTGCTTCATGTAGATGCTTTCAATGATGGGGCGAGCTGTGCCCAAGATTGTCCAAGTTGAGTCCATCACTGTCTGCAGTCTTTTGGGTTCCTGTGTGTTAGAATTGTCATCCCAGGCGAAGAGCAATTACTCAGGATACTTTCGATAACATGCATATTTTTCTTATGTTGCACTGAGCGTTTGTAACTGCTGTTAAGAAAAGGATTGTATTATTAGTAATGGAACATGGAATTAGTGTAAATTATTATTATTTTTTTAATATTTTATTAGAAGCAATTGTACAAGGAGAAAGTAATCAACATCACAAGTAAATTATTTTATATGGCTCAGTTTATTTGTCCCCCTCGTAATGAGGTCCTACATTGTAGGTACGTTACAAAACTTACCTTCAGCGGCGCTGCAGTTCTGTCACTGGCCGTGTGCGCGACTTTGACGCCTTTGAGGGGGTGGGGGGGCGGGGTTAAAATGTGGTTTTCCCCTGCCTTCCGGAGTTTTATTTTCTCGAGATGTGAGCTTTTGCTGAAGATTCTTTCCGACTGCCGGGCTGTGAAACAATTTATTTTAATCGGCCGACAATTTCAGCGCTGGAGTAAAATAAAATTTAGGTTTCTAATGCCGTGAACGCCGACAACGGGGACGGATTTCACGTAGGGGACAGATAAAGGAAAGCCATTTATTTTACATATAAACGTGCTTCTTATGATGCCTTTAATCCAAATTTCATCATGCGAAACGGCGATTTATTCCCCATACGAACCGGCAGTATTTTTACAGCCGATATGGGGTTTAAATTCACTGCAACCGCAACGTTCCAATCGGTTGTGTTCCCTAAAAACCTACTCGCAAGATGATTTAAATGGCCATTAATTTACGGGAATTAAACACTAAATTCTTTCAAATTTGACCTATAAATTCATGACAATGAGATTTCAAAATCATGTTATATTGTGAATTCTTGTGTGAATGGTATTTGGACACTTAGGCTATTAAAAAACTTAAGTATATTCTTAAGAAATGAATAGATGTTTAGATCTAGTAATTTAATTTTGTAATTAGGTACAATTGGGTAACTAACTAATTATATGCTTTAATTTCAGGTCATCCAAGTAAGATTGTTTCATATTTGTTTCAGAATGCTTCAATCTATAATAACTGAAAATTTCTTTCAGTTCTCTTAATTTTTTAGAAAGTTATGGGCTTTTGACTGTCCTCGATCACAACTTTTGTGTTAAGTCAATGGAAAAGCAATGGGGAACAAGATGCTAATTTCCGAATATGAAAATAGCTATAACTTTTTTAATACTGAAGATATGAAAGTGAATTAGGTGTCAAATTAAACTTATTTTTATGCTTTACCTGATGGGATAAATTGCAGACTTGATTTTTTAAATCTCAAAATTTTGTAACATTGCTATACATTGCATTCAAAATCACAGAATATTGTGGCTGTAAAGGAGTCAAAATATCTCAATCTCCATCTCGTTCATGACGTTGTGGACAGAAATTGGAAGTATAATTTTTACCTTCACTCTTAAGCTGTGCCTTTCAAACTGGATTTTAACCTCATTTAGAGTTGCAATAATCTCTAATTCATGTTCGTCCACCTATTTAGTCGTTTATTGGCTTAAGTTTTAAAACTCCAGGGACTATCAATGGAGGTTTTAATTTGTCCATGCTTATGTTCTTCAATATTTCATATTTTTCAACTAAAGGAATGGTGTCAATATTACTTCCAGAGAAAAGCTGTCCGGGATATGCCATAAAATTCTGAAGCCAAGTTATGTTTTTGAACTAATTTCCCTCTAACACCAAGCACAAAAGAAATCAAACATACTGTAAAGGGCCTGTCCCACTTACGTGTCCTTGGCACCCAAATTCTTCAGTCTGAAAAGAAGGGTCTTGACCCGAAACGTCACCCATTGCTTCTCTCCAGAGATGCTGCCGGTCCCGCTGAGTTACTCCTGCATTTTGTGTCTATCTTCAATTTTCTTGGCCCCGCTCTGGGAGTAGAAGTGTGGGCGGATCCGGACCACAAAGTCCGTGAGCCCCAGGCTGAGCTCGGTGATCGTTTGCCTGCTTCTGCTGCTGTTGAAGGTGAGACGTTACGTTGCGCCATAGTCTTGGGCCTGTCCCACTTTGGCCGTCAGTTCTACGACAGGCTGTTGGCGCGCAAAAATTTTGTTCACTACAAAAATTTTGGAGACCCTCACGATGTCGCGCACAACTACATACCCCTCTGCGCTTCTAAGTGGGACCGGCCCCGCGCGGCCATACGATGCCCGTACGCCTCAACGCGACTACGAGGTTGCGTAATTTGCATGCCAAGGACACATAAGTGGGACAGGCGCTTAACTGGAGTGGATGGTTGTATGAGGTAGCTTATAATGTGTATTGTCCTGCAAGGATGCCAAAGATTTTAAAAGGTAAGTAGTTTAAGTTTATGACATGCTGCATCCTTCACACATCTTGGGAGCCTTGCCAAAGTAGTAATATTTCAGATGAGGGAGGCCAAAAGAGGGATGTTCATATCTCTGCCAAAACACATATGTTGAAAACGTTGTCCTGGACCTTGGCCAGATTTAAACAATAAACTTTGCTAAACATGCAAGGATTATTCCAAGTAGCTGTGCAACAGATACTGTTAATGAAAATGTAACAAAGAAAATGAATAATTAGTCGCACATTTTATAAAATAGCTCTTAATTATAATATTGAAATATTCCTGGTGGAATAGAGAATGTATTTCACCCAGACCTGCTTCAGACTGAACCAGTTAAGCTCACATCATAAATGGGACCACTAATAATGGCCTAAATTCACAAGTCAGTGGGTGTATAAATGATGACAGTAGCATCTGCACAGAGGAATTGGTCTGATCAAAAGTATATTGATGGACAGTGCTCTCGTGTACTGAACCACTTGAAGGCAAAGGACAGCCCAAAGGGAAAATCTTCAGAGGTTGAAATCCATTCTGTCCTTTTACCAAGTGAGAGGAAGAATGTTGTTAAGCTGGAAAGAATGCAGAGATTTATGAAGATGTTGCCAGGATTTGAGCTGAGCAATAGGGAACGTTTAATTCTATTAATAAGACTTTATTTCTTGCAGCGTAGGAGGCCGAGGGGTGATCTTATAAAGATGTATAAGATTATGAGGGGAATAGATAGATGCACTGCCTTTTGCACAGAGTAAGGTAATCAAGGACCAGAAGACATAGGTTAAAGGTGAGAAGGGAAAGATTTTATAGGAACCTAAGAAGCATCTTTTTCACACGGAGGCTGGTGGATATATGGAATGAGTTGCAAGAGGAGGTAGTTGTGGGAAGTACTGTAACACCATTTAAAAGACATTCGGACTGGTACATGAATAATGTAGGCAGGCAGGTGGGACTAATGTAGATGGAGCAACTTGATCTGAATGGAGATGTTGGGCCAAGGGGCCTGTTTCCTTGCTGTATGACTCTATAACTACAAACACTTTGCATAAGGTAGGAGAATGAGGTTGAGAGGGAACGATGATCAGCCATGATTGAATGCAGAGTAGACTTGATAGGCCGAATGGTCTAATTCTGTTCCTATGACTTATGAACTTATGCTCTTTCAAATGGACAATATGGCTGATAATTTGAATCTTTAGTAGCATTCTCTGCCATCTCAAAATTTAAGAAAGCTTTCCTTGAATCACATAATCTGATTTTTAATAGGAATCACACCCATACTTTTATCTACAGGTGAAGTAGAGTCCATAGGCATAGTTAATTAAGGAAATTAGACTACGTGAAGGCAGATATGCAGATTACATGGCATAATGGTTACCTTGGGTTGCAGGGCCTCTTCCTGTTCTGTACTATTCGATGTGTTCATGGGATGTATTGGCAGAGTTCATCATAGGGTTCGACCTTGTTCCAAAAGTAACATGGCACCTGCCCATGTCAAAGTCAAAAGAGTCAAAAGAGTTTATTGTCATGTGTCCCTGACAGGACAATGAAAATCTTTCTTTGCTTAGCACAACAGAACATAGTAGGCATTGACTACAAAACGTAATCAGATCACCAGCAATGCTCGAGCATTGTTTCTTTTGAGATCAAATCCAAGTTGCCAAGTCAAAAATATCTGGCTTTGATGTTAGGTCCTGGATGTTAAGAGGGTGGAGAGGGAAAAATAGATCAGCCATGATCGAATGGTGGAGCAGACTCAATGGGAAGAATGCTGGCTTTATCTTGCACAAAACATTATTCCCTGATCATGTATCTGTACACAGTGAATGGCTCGATTCTAATCATGTATTGCCTTTCTGCTGGCTGGTTATCAAACGACAAAAGTTTTTCACTGTACCTCCGTACACGTGACAATAAATCAAATGGAATGGCATAATTCTGCTCCTATATCTTGTCGTCTTAAGCATAAAAAGATTGTTTAGCAAGATACATCTTTTTTGTATCCTAAAAGAAAGATGTTATACTTTTACAATACTCTTGGCCTGCTTAAAGCAATGTGGAATCATGCCTTAGTGAACAGGAACTGGATCCGATGCTGCAGGAAAATTAATATTTATCAGTTAAGAAGCACAAATCGTTTTTGTCCTTGAAGGTTCCAGAACTATAGGGCTTGACTCTGCAAAAAGGGAAATTGTGAAGTTTGCAGCAGGACATTTTGTGAAACAGTGGGGAAATTGGCTACTTTGCAGTGCCTTAATAAAAAAGCTGGAGCAGGAGGTTTAGAATTTAGCAATACAGCGTGGAAACAGGCCATTTGGCCCACCGTCCATGCAGACCATCGATCAAACGTAAACTAGTTCTATGCTATCCTGTCATACACACTGGGAGCAAATTACAGAAGCCAATTAACCCCCCCCAACCCCCCATCTTATATGTCTTTGGAATATGGGAGGAAATTGGAAATCCATACAGTCACGGGGAGAACATGCAAACCCAGACAGCTCCATAGTCAGGATCGAACCCTGGTCTCTGGTGCTGTGAGGCAGCAACTCTACCGCTGCGCCACTGTGCCGCCTATAAAGGTTCTTTGACCGCATGGTGCCAGAGGTAACATTTAATGGGTGTGTCCAGCAGAACCTTCCTTGAACCATCCACACACTGGTCAAGTCCTTGTATTTGAGTCATTTTAGAGTAGATTCAACAGGGTAAGTGATTTTCTTTTTCAACTGATATCAAACCTTATGGATAATTATAGTTTTAAAAGTCCAGAAAGTGAATATTCCTCCCACCCTCCAAAGACATACAGGTTTGTGGATTCATTGGCTTCAGTGAAAATTGTTAATTTTCCCCTTAGTGCATAGGATAGTGTCAGTGAATGGGGATCGCTGGTCGGCGCAGACTCGGTGGGCCGAAGGGCCTATTTCCACGCTGTATCTTTAAACTAAACTAAACAATCCACATTAAACAAATACATTTATTATGCTTTTGTAACTGTGCATCAACAGATTCAGTAACACCTTCTTCTCCTCTGCTATCAAGTTTCTGAATGGTCCTTCCATAAGCTGGGCTACTTTCCGGTTCACCTCAACCCTATTGTGGACAATGGACTTTGGTTCTGGAACTGACACACTACTATGCTGATATGCAGAATATAGTTATCAGCAAAATTCTGCACTGTAACCTTCCCCTTTGTACTTGAGCTTGACTTGAATGTGTTTATGTATAGTATTATTTGATCTGACTGGATACCAAGCAAAACAAAGCTTGGTATC
This sequence comes from Raja brachyura, assembly GCA_963514005.1. Next base: position 29,827,379 of record OY740782.1, on the reverse strand, counting down.
CATTGAGGCTCAGTACATGTGACAATAATAAATCTAAACCTAATCTCTCCCAAAATGTTCTCCTCTGCTATTGGACTATTGTCCATAAGGGAAAAACAAGAGTAGAGACACTGCCTGGAGTAACACAGTGGGTCAGACAGCATCTCTGGAGAACATGGATAGGTGATGTTTCGGATTGAGACCCTTCTTTGTTATTATTTCTGCTCTTTTTTTCCCCTCCATCACCAGCAACCATGTCAAACCATTCTGTCCTACTCCTGCCATGCTTGTCACTAAAGATCTATTGGTAATTAGTAATTGATGGTGATGTGATTGACTGCAAATTAATCAGGTTGAAATGTCTAATTACTCTGCGCATAGCACAGAGGTTACCCACATTCTATTGTATATTGTGGTGCATAATGCTACCTGCATATGGCAGGTGTTATTACATGCCACTTCTGTTGCTAAATTTACAATCTACATATTGAACAGATTTTTAAAAAGCGCGTTTAGTTTAAGTTACAGATACAGTGCGGAAACAGGCCCTTCAGCACACCGAGTCCATGCCGACCAGCAACACCATACGCTAGCACTATCCTACACACTAGGGACAATTTACAATTATACCAAGCCAATTAGCCTACAAACCTCTACGTCTTTGGAGTGTGGGAGGAAACCGGAGATCCCGGAGAAAAGCCACGCAGGTCATGGGGAGAATGTACAAACTCTGTGCAGGCAAGCACCCGTAGTCAGGATTGAACCTAGGTCTCTGGTTCTGTAAGGCAGCAACTCTAATGCTGCACCACCGTGCCGCCCACATTGTAAATGATCTAAAATTAAATAAGGCAAAGGACCATTTCTAATATTTGAATGTAAGTTTATAGAAAAGCTGTAAGCCAGTAATTAATGAGGAAGGTTTTGGTGAATTAGATGCATATTGCCAAATTTGAGGAACTGGTGCGGGTCAAATCATATATGCATTATAATAATTAGGGATATTAATTTTTGCCAAAGAAAAACATAAATACATGACAATAAATAGATGTCATTGAACAATGTGAGCTAAATTGCTACTTGAAGCAGTGGTTAGAGGTTCCAAATTCTAATTTAGGATATGATCTTCTACAAATAGAACATTAAATGGCAGGATTGATATTTCCTGCTGTGGGAATTGTGTATGGGAGACCAACAGCCTCAGTGTCTAGAGATGTTGGTAGCTGGGGAGATTAGTGCTGATGCAGGCATTTTCTTGCCTGTTAATAACATTCCAAAAAGACTTCAAACGTTCTGTGAATCTCAGCTTTCAGCAGCTTCATTTGCAAAGAACACTCACAAAAAAAAGCTGGCAAATTATGTCATAGGTTTCTCATTAAAATCACGTAAAGTTGACAGTGTCCGAACAATGTGAATTTGAGAAATAATTTTCTTGCTCATCTTTTTCCAGTGGACAAGGTGGCTTATGGTTCTTTGCAGACATTAATGATTGAAATAAAATGTACATGGATCAGGTTTATGTGCAGCATAGAGTCATAGAGTGATCCATGTGGAAACGCCCTTCAGTCCAACTTGCCCACACCGGCTAACATGTCCCAGCTACACAAGTCCCAACTGCCTGCACCTAATCCATATCCCTCCAAACTTGTCCTATCCATGTACCTGTCAAACCTCTTCTTAAATGTTGGGATAGTCCCAGCCTCAACTACCTGCTCTGGCAGCTTGTTCCATACTCCCACCACCCTTTTTCCCCATGTCTAAGGAAACTCAGTTGGTCACGATTGCTTTGCTGCCTGTCCCATTGAGTTACTCCAGCACTTTGTGTCTTTTTTTGTAAACTGGCATCTGCAGTTACCTGTTTCTAGGTTTAATTGCACATCAGCTTTTGAAAACATTTGTCGTCTTGATCTTCGTTTAGTTGAACATCATTACCACAACTGTATGGGGCATCAACGAGGAACTGGACCAGGAATCCAGGTGAGTCGATAGTTGGGGAAGAGGCGAGGATCCATGCAGTCATTGGTCGGTCCACGGATAGCTGGAGTGCGGGTTTGGGTCAGCGGAGGTGGTGGCGATGGTGATGGTAATAGTGGTGGTAGTGGCGGGAGTGGTTGGGGTGGGTGGAGAGGTAGTTGTTCTATGTTCCTTTTCATATCTCTCGATTCCCTCTCCCGCGACTCTGCCTGAAGAAGGGTCTCAACCCGAAATGTCACCTAGTCCTTTTCTCCGGAGATGCTGCCTGACCCGTTGAGTTACTCCAGCTGCTTGTGTTCTCATGTCCCTGGTGCCATTGTCATCCTCAGCAGTAGAGACATGGATTTGGGGGATGTTGTCAGAGTGGTCGGGGCTTGTAATTACTGTGCGTTTTGTAGATAACATGCACTGAGGTCATTGCGCGGTGGTGGTGAAGCGGATGAATGATTAGCACAGTTCATTGGTGCCAAGCAGAAGCAGACTTGAAGGGCCATTAAGTTCATCAAAACAGAGAGCAGCAGATTTCTGGCCCTTAACAGAATTGTTGGACATGGAGATAGTGAGGTGAAAGACTAGCCATTATCAACATCAATGACCATGTGTCCTTTTCCTGCTTCTATTTCTTAAGTTCTTTGTTCTGGAAGGCATCCAGCTTGTTGAGATTGGTTGGAACTGCACACGTGTAGGCATGATCGCTAGACATGAAAATATCGAAGAAGGAGCCTACCTGTTAAATTGGTGCCTCAGACTCCTTGGACCCTGCAGGCAGGGCCTGCAGGCTGCTGAGCACTTTATTTTGCTGTACAAAGAGATCTAGTGGTCCGAGTGCATGAAACACAAAAGGCTGGTGTGTCAGTGGAATAAATATTTATGATGGTTTATGGACTGTTAACCTTTGTTGTAAAGGATGGGTAACATGATTGCAGGTAGGTTTGGATGCAGCTTCATAGGATGTTGGTGATTTGTTACCTGGCATAGTATGCATTATTTTGGTCTCCAATTTTCGGAATTACATGTTTGCGGTGGAGTAGTGTAGAGATGGGCTCGTAGAACAAGCCTTTAAGAAAATGATGCAAAGTTAATCTCTTCTGCCTGCACATGAACCATATACAATATAATAACACTTTATCAGCCATCAAAAATACATTTCAAGTATGTTTTGCAACTTACGAGGAATTTCATTTGCTAAGTCCGTCATAGAAATAAAAAGCAACAGAACACACAAAATACATTTTAACATAAACATCCACCACAGTGACACCTCCACATTCCTCACTGTGATGGAAGGCGAAAAAAAAGTTCAATCTCTTCCCTTGTTTGTTTACCCGTGGTCGGGGGCCTCAGGCCTTCCATTGACGAGACGATCTTTCTCCCGTAGCCAGCAGCGTTCAGGCCCTCCGCGTCAGGGTGATCACTCCTGCATGGGGGAGGGGAATCTCGGTTACCCTGCGCCGAGCCATCGGATCCGGCATCTGAGCTTGTCGAACCTTCTGCATCATTGGACGGACCTGCAATCCCCGCACATTAACATTATCTTACACATACCAAGGACAATTTACACTTATACTAAGCCAATTTTACCAAAATACCTGGAAGTCTTTGGAGTGTGGGAGGAAACCGAAGATCTCAGAGAAAACCCACGCAGTCACGGGAAGAACATACAAACTCCTTTCCTTATTAATAAAATACATTTCAAGAATGTATGAAAAAGTTCCACCATGCTACAAACTCTCTCAGCTATTAGAGTCACACAGCACGGAAACAGGCCCTTGGGCCCTTCTCGTTCATGTCGACCAAGATGCCCCATCTAAGATAGCCTCACTTGCCTGCGTTGGCCCATATCCCTCTAACTGTTAAAATGCTGCTATATGACCTACCTCAACTATCTCCTCTGGCAGCTAGTTCCATATATCCACTACCAAAATTAAATTCCTCCACCTAATGACATGGGTTTTGAGCTAGAAATCCCCAGAAATAAATACATTCCTGCTTTTTTTATAGCATTTTATTTTTTTTCCTAAAGATTTCTTGGAATAGGTTCTGATTTTTTTAATTATCTTAAAGTCTTGAATGACCAGTTTCTTATTGAATTTGCTGTTTGAGATGGTTTTGAAGTTAAACTGGTTCATAAGAACCAAGTTCATGTGTATGGGGGTAGTATTCATCTGGAATAGATGTTCTCTTTCAAAAGCCAATCACCCGCCTACATCTGGTTAAACATGCTCCATGAATAAACTTGTGGCTCGTTAAACCCAAGTCTTAACGTTTGCAAACATTTACCTGATTTATATCCAAATTAAATTGGACACAGTGATTCATCTAACTCCTGGGATCAGTCATTTCAGTTAAGCAGGAAGCCATTTGTGATTAGAATCTTAGAGATTCATTGATGTACAGACTTTAATGGATGACGTTATTTGAGGTAGGAATAAGTATTCCAAGTGCAGCAGCATGCATTGAAGGCAACGCTTCCGATTACACCACCGATGGGTTAATATAAGAATTGCAAGAAGGCTTGCTTAGAACTTCTACTAAATTATTCTCCTTGAATACTTTTTGTTAAATATTTACGTATTAGTTTCCTCAGTTATAGAGTTATACACGATGAAAACAGTGCCTTCAGACAAATGTTCCCATGCTGACCAAGGTGCTCCATCTGTGCTAGTCCCACCTGCCCACATTAGGCCCATATCCCTCTAAACCTTTCCTATCCATGTACCTGTCCAAATGTATTTTAAATGTCATTATAGTACCTGCCTCAACTAACTCCACACTCTGCAGCTGTTTCTATATACCCAGCACCCTCTGTGTGGAAAAAGATGTCCCCTGGGATGCTATTAAATCTTTTCACTCTTACCTTAAACCGTAGTCCACTTATTCTTGATTCCCCTACTCTGGGTAAAAGACCTATTCCCCTCATGATTTTATACCTCTCTATAAAATCACCCCTCGGGCTCCTGTCATCCAAGGAATAAAATCTTAATCTACTCAACCTTTCGCTATAACCCAGGCCCTCAATTCCTGGCAACATTCTCGTAAATCTTCTCTGTACCCTTTCCGGCTTTTCAACATCCTTCCTGTAGCAGGGTGACCAAAACTGAACACAGTACTCCAAATGCGGCCTCAACAGCATCTAGTTGAACTGCTAGAGAATAGTAAGATTGAACGAGAACTTACCAGTTCGAAGGTTGATCTTTATTTCATGAGGAGTCGAAGTGAGGGATTTCGTGAAGAGCCCGCCGGCGCGCATGCTCGACATACTTCAAAGTAGCGGCGTGGAATCACAGAACCAACAATAGAAATGACTTCGCATAGTATGATTGAATTGACTAAGATTACCAGATGAAGGTGATTGAGGGTTGGGCGAGGAGGGCACGAAATCCCTCACTTCGACTCCTCATGAAATAAAGATCAACCTTCGAACTGGTAAGTTCTCGTTCAATCTTACTATTTCATTTCGGAGTCACGTGAGTGACTTCGTGAAGACTTCAAAGCTTCTGTGATTACACGCCCTGGACCACGTCCATGCTGACACACCACTACCAGGGATGGATGGGAGGAACAAACTGGCTCAATAGCTCATACTGCAAAACAAAAGCATATTTATTAATAACAAATCAAAAACCCCTCATGCGGGGACATCTCCACGTTCTTGACCTGCATTCAGCACGGCTTCTGCGAACTGTAGAGGAGCAGCAACAGGCTTGTTATAAAAACGCTGGAACACAGCTTCATTCGCCCATCCTGCTGTGGCGAGAATTTGGTCCATGGGCACCTCCATGACCCTCGCCGCTGACGTCGATGCAGCCCTGGTGGAATGAGACTTGAACACATTAGTGTCGATACCTGACTTACCCAAGACGACTCGAAGCCACCTGGATATCGTCTGGACTGTCACTCGATGATGAGGTCTCTTATGAGTGACAAGCAGGTATCTCTCCATTCCTCTGATGCGTGCCGTCACCTTGACATAGTGGCGGATATGTGAGGCTAAACATAGCCTAGCATCTGCGGGGTATGCCGGGAACTTCAGCTGCAGCCCTGTGCACCCAGGTCTATGCTGCTTTAGTAGCTCGTCAACGAAAAAGACTACTTCTGTAGGGGTAGATGTCATTCTGTCGACACGCAGTTTGTGTAGTGTCTGTACCCTCTGAGCTGAAGTCAGCGCTAGTAACATCACCAGCTTCATGGTGAGTTGGTCCAGTTGGAGCCCTTCCATGGGAGACCACGTCCTGAGCAGGGTTAATACGTCCCTGACATCCCAGGTGATATTATAGCGTGGTGTAGGCGGATTCATATTGAATATACCCCGCATGAGTCTGGACACTAGCCTGTTGGATCCTACCCCAATCTTGAGGTAGAATGATAGCGCACTTCTGGCGCTGTTGATGGCACTGTAACTTAAGTGTTCATCATGGTGCAACCCCGCGAGGAATTCCAGGACGTCGGTTATTGTCACGTCATCGTACGTGATGCGAGAGCGGCTGCAGTAGGCTTCCCACTTCTTAATATGCGAGCGGTATCTTCGCCTTGTGGACTCTCGACACGACGCCCCGATGGTATCCATGGTCCGAGCCGAGAGGCCGTATTGGACTAACGGCCTGTTCAGAACCTGCAAGCCAACAAATTTAAATATCCATGGCAGGGATGTGGCTCCCCTGACACAGGGTGAGTAACCAATTGTGGGCAACCCTTCAAAAGGACCCAAGGTTCGTTGAGCATGTCAAAGACCACCGGATACCAAGGCTGTGTGGGCCAGTCGGGTATAATAAGGATGCCCTTGGCAGCATCTGCCTGAATCTTTCGCAATACCCGACTGATGAGGCAAAACGGAGGGAAGGCATAGAAAAACCAATTCCCCCAGTCCAGCGAGAATGCATCTAGCGCTATTGCCCCAGGATCTGGTTCCCATGAAACGTAGGCTGGTACCTGATGGTTCAACCGTGACGCAAAAAGGTCAATGTCCGGTTTACCAAATTTGGCTGTGACTTTAGCAAAAATCTCAGGATGCAACATCCATTCAATGTTGTCATTAAATTTGCGTGACCTGGTGTCCGCCACAGTATTAAGCTCACCTGGCAAATAGGTAGCTGAAATCCAAATGTCTCTTTGAATACACCAGAGCCAAATTGAGTTAGCCAATTTGTCACACGAAACTGACCTGGTACCACCCATATGGTTTAAATATGCCACAGCTGTGGTGTTGTCTATTTGGAGACGGACGTGTGCTCCAACAAGCTTGGAACAATATGCACGAAGTCCGTGGAATGCTGCCAGCAACTCCAAATAGTTAATCCCTTGAGTCAACAACATCGATGCCTCAAGGGTGTCCCATCTACCCCCACAACTAGAGCAATTATCAGTAGCTCCCCAGCCATTGGAGCTTGCATCAGTCTGTAAATATACCACCGGATTAGCCTCCCTGACAGGCTTAAATGAGTTGCTAATGTGACACACCCACCATTGCAACTCAGTTATCGCTTCGGACGGCAGCTGCATAGATCGATCGTAATGACCAGCGTTCCATTTTAACGCAGTAATTTTAGCTCTTTGCAAATTCTGATAATGCAAAGGTCCATATCGTGCTGCCGGAAACAAAGCCACTAACTTGCCAATTACTGTGGCTGTATGCCGAATCGATGGTATATTGGTGCCAATTAAATCTCTGCACACCTTAGTGACTTCCTCAATTTTGTTAATTGGTATAGTTATCCTCATGCTCATTGAGTTCACCGTGAACCCTAGGTAATTAATTACCTGGGCAGGGCAGAACTTTGATTTCTCTGGATGGACAATGAATCCTAATTGTTGAAATATATTGACAGCAGCTGCAACACCCTGTTCAGCCAATTGCAGGGTGTGGCCCACAATAAAGACATCATCTAAATAGGCCATAACTATATGATGTCGTTGTCTCAAATAAGCCATGATTGGCTTCACCAATTTAGTGAACAATCTAGGGGCTGTAGTAAGCCCATTAGGCAAAGCCTTATACTGCCAAAGTTGCCCCATCCAGATAAATTTCAAAAACCTTCTATCATCTTTCTGGATGGATACTGAATAATATGCATCCCTCAAATCAATGCATGCCATAAAGCAGCCATGAGAAATCAATGATTTGGCTGTTTCAAACGTATCCATTTTAAAATGAGTATATGTTACAAACGTATTCAAACGGGTTAGATCAATAATGACACGACAGCCTCCATCCTTCTTAGGTCTAGTAAATATGTTCGAAACAAATTCAATTGGCTCATGCACTGTTTTCTCAATCACACCCTTCTGTTCCAAACTTAAAATTTCCTTGTAACCTGCTGCCTGTTCTGCAGCAGACAATTTGAACGTACGACCAGGCATGTGCTGGGATGGAGGAATGTCGCCATTAATAAACTCAATTTTATGCCCCTGAATATTCCGCAACACATACTCATCACCAGTAAAATTACCCCATGCATCCAAAAACAACCGTAAACGACCACCAACATGGGAAGTTAAACAGAGAGAAAAGAGAGAACCAGACCCCCTCACCTCCGTGGTTACCGGCGGTCCTTGACACGTGTGGGTGGCCGTGGAGGTGCTGGGTTGGCTTGAGGGCGCGGCGTCTTCGATTTCCAAAAAGGTCTCTGCCGACCCTGTCCTAAAAAAGACCCTTGGTGCTGGTTCTGGTGTTGTTGTCGTTGTGGAGCTAGAGGGTGAGTCCTCGTCGAGGCACTGGCCGACCCTCGTGAGCGAATGTATGGAGCTTTTGAGCCGGACGGTGTGGGGGCACTCTTAGAGCGCATGATCCCCACCGTTTTGGCTTGTTCGTCAAGCTCTTTGACTCTCTTCGAGAGGTCCTCACCAAAGAGCTGACGGGGCGGCGGCGGCGGCGGTGGTTTGCACAATCCTGCAAACTTCGGGTTGAGTGCTGGGCGGATGCTGTTTTTGCGAAACCCGTTGATTTCGTGCTGGGTCGCGCACAATAAGGCCAGAGCATCTTCCTGGTCCAAATTCAGCTCGTCCTCGTCCACCGACCGCGCAAAGGCGGTAATACCGGCCGTGAGGAGTTTCAGGATCCGCTGCAATTGTAGCTCTTGTTGACGGATAGCCGCACTGATGTTGCCCCATATTGGCGTATTGACCACAGGCACGTTGAGGGAGTTGCAGTTTGATGGAGCCTTGTGACGGCTCATAGCCTGGATGAGGACTTCTTCCTGCAGCACCTGATTATTAAGAAAGTCCACTGTGGCTGCCAGCTTTGAATTGAGAGGAAGACCAGCCGTATGTGGGGCCGCGAATTTGGTCGCCACATCCAAAAGTTCCTCCGCTGGCACCTCCACCGGAGGTGGTACGGGATCCACCAGAACCTCCTCCTCGTGCTGCTCCAGGCTGATAGTAGATGTTGGTGAAGACGCCCTGTGCCTGTTGCTGCCCTGCTGTTGTTGACGTTGAAGCAGGAGCTCCAGCAGCCGCTCCATACGGTCAATACGCCCTTCACCCTGAACACTCAGGTGGTCGGAGTCCTCCGGCTCTGAAAAGAAAACCGGGCTCCTGTCATCGGCCCGCACCTCGTCGAGGCCCTGCCGGTGCCGGTAGTTGTCGCTAACAGCCGCCGAGGCGAAACTGCGCGATTCCTGCGCGGGCGTGTTCAATCGCCTCCGTTTAGCGAGAGCTGAAGCCGCTGCCACTAAGGGCACATGCGGCGAAGTGTCGGCCCCAGCCGAAGCATGGCTGCCTGGGGCCCGCGCAGTCTTGCCGGCTGCCCACATCGTGGACGTTGCCGACGCATGGTGCCGCCCACCCATCCATGGGGGGCTCGGCGACCGCGACGAGACCCGACTCAACCGACCCGTCCCGGCGTCGAGAGTCGGGGTGTGCCGGCTGGACCTCACAGCCGCCCCGGGTCTCGCCCTGGAACCTGACCGCTCCTCCGCGACAGGCAATGCCTTAGCCCTAACAGGGTTAGGCTTCTGGGCTCCTCCCCTCCCCCTTCTCGGAGGGCTGAGTGGAACAGACCGTGCAACGGCACGCGCCCTGCTCGAGGTCGCCAGCGAGCCCGCTGACAACCTGACTGCCATGGCAGGGTCCCCCTGCTCTGGCGGCACACCACACTCCTCCTCGTCGAACTCCTCCGAGCTGTGGTGTGCTGGCGGATCTGGACCTGTGAACACAGGGCTTACCCACATCTCCGCCTGAGTCCCGGCCTGCGCTGCAGGTACTGCCGATGGTAAAGGCCCCGGAACTGTTGACCGGCGAACTCGTCCTGACGTCCTCCGGCCCTTCGAACTCCCATCCATGTCCTTGCTGCAAGACATAATCAGACAACAAGGACCACCAACTAAAGGTGGAATACTCACCTCCGTGGCCCCTTATGAAGGGCTGGCGAGGAGCGCGCTCCACCGCCAGCCGTCGCAGCAACGCGTTACGACGATATGTCGAGCATGCGCGCCGGCGGGCTCTTCACGAAGTCACTCACGTGACTCCGAAATGAAATTGCTAAGGCTAATTTATACAAGGCATGAATTGTTGGGCCAACTTACTTGTTCGGTGATAAATTACTGACCTGATTAAGTGCAGGACTGCCAAAAGTCAAAGTCAATTTTATTCATCACATACACCTGAAGGTGCAGTAAAATGAATTTGCCAGCAGCGATATCATTAAAAAGAACACACAATACACAATAAGATTTAACACAAACATGCACCACAGCATTATTCACTGTGGTGGAAGACACAAAGTTCAGTCAGTCCTCCTCCTTGTTCAATCGTGGTTGGGGCCATGAACCCTCCATAGTTACCGCTACGGACAGCCCGATGTATAGGCCCTCTCATCGGGATGATTCAAACTCCGACGTTGGGATGGTCAAACACACTCTTTGTACATGGAGGTTGGCTTGGAGGTCCCGAATTGGCGCTTTGCTGCCGGAGACCGCGGCTTCAGGATGTTGTAGGCCGCAGGCCAGCAGTCGGAGCTCTTCTCCGGGGATCCCCAGCGAGGGATTCCAGGCTCCGGATGGTAAGTCCACGCAGCACCCGTGGCTAGAACCTCCGCAGACCATGGCTTCAGGATGTAATAGGCCAGAGGCCGCAGTCGGAGCTCTTCTCCGGGGATCCCCGGCGAGGGATCTCAGGCTCCGGATGGTAAATCCACACCGCGTCCGTGGCTGGAAGCTCCGCAGGCCGCTGCTTCAGGATGTAACAGTCCGCCGGCCAGCTATCAGAGCACTCCTCTCTGGCAACCCCCGGCAAGGGTTCGCCTGCTCCGTGATGGAAAAGTCCATGCTGTACCAGCTGCTGAAACTCCAGACCTGACTGCGGGAAAGACCACTCCAATCCATGCTGTTAGGCTGTGAGGGAGGCAACATGGAAAAAGTCGCCTTTCTGTCGAGGAGGCGACTAAAAGCGGTTTCCCCCCCTTTCCCCTCCCCAACACCACCTACACAAGACACATCAAGAGACACTAAAACAAACATTTGGACACACTCAAAAAAACATAAAACTGTCGAAATAATCGCAGCGCCATCACCGACCGAAAATTAATTGCTGAAATAAATATTTGGAATGAACATGGTAATTCTCCGCTCGCTGTGCATAATTATTACGGTGGCATCACAGTGGAAATGGAAAATGTAGTTCTGTGACGCTAAAGCAATTAACATGACAAATGCCTCAAGAAAATGTCACAAGCTCACCTTTGTCTGGCTGCACGACAGTTGAAATTTGAGAAACCATTGTCAATAAGTTATGAAATTAGTCATAGATTCCCTGTGAACATTGCTGAGGATGAGTGGTAGCAGAAAATGGTGTAACTCTTTTGAATGAGAACAGAGCATATTGATTTGACACGGGTCTTTGGTTAGGGAGTTAAAGATATCTCTATACTTATAAAACTCTGATCTTACATAGAAACCTAGAAAATAGGAACAGGAGTAGGCCATTCGGCCCTTCGAGCCTGCACCGCCATTCAATATGATCTAGGCTGATCATCCAACTCAGTATCCTGTACCTGCCTTCTCTGCATACCCCCTGATCCCTTTAGCCACAAGGGCCACATCTAACTCCCTCCTAAATATAGCCAATGAACTGGCCTCAACTACCTTCTGTGCCAGAGAATTGCGGCAGCGTGAGGGTGCGGGGCAGTGCGGTGGGAAGGTGGCCCTGGGAGAGGCTGTCTATGGAGACCTGCGATTCCTCCATCGATCGCAGGGACTCGGGGAATCTTGATGCCGTGGGCCCAGCAGCGCACTCGCCGTTAGCCCCGCAGCCCGCTCACCCGCAGCCCATTCGCCCGCCCGGCTCCCCTCCTCCTCTCCTCCCCTCTCCCTTTCCCCTCTCACCCCTCTCCTCCCTCCCCCTCTCGCCCCTCTCCTCCCTCCCCCTCTCTCCTCCCCTCCTCTCTCCCCCCCTCCTCTCTTCCCTCTACTCTCTCCCCCCCCTCTCTCTTCCCCCCCCCCCTCTTTCCCCCCCTCCTCTCTCTCCCCCCCCCCCCGCCCCTCTTTCTCCCACCTCCCCCGGGGCAATCGAAGCTCCCTCGTCGGGGCGATCGAAGTTCCTCTGTTGGGGCGGTCGAAGCTCCCGCGTCAGGCGATGAAGCTCCCGCATCGGGGCGATGGAACCTCCTGCGGACGGAGTTCCCGATGTCGGTCTCTGACCAGAGACCCCGAGCTCCACGATGTTAAAACAACTGCGGTAGAGCTCAGAGGCCGATACCTGGCAAAGGGATCGTGGCCTCCACGATGGTAAATCCACAGGCTCCCGCGGTGGAGCTCTCGAAATCGGTCTCCAGCAAAGGTCGCCAACTCCTTGATGTTAGGCCACAGTACGGACGGAGATGCGAAACAAAAAAAAAAAAAGCATCTCCGTCAAGGTAAGAGATTAGAAAAAGATCCCCCAACTCTTTGAAAAATTGGTGTGCATGCACTCTATCTATGATGGCCTTTGTTTCATCCATTTCATGATCCAACTATGCTGACAAAACGAATTGCTCCTAAATTCTGCTCTGCTTCTTCACAATCATTTCTTGCTTGAGGTACATAAAAATCCTTGTTATTCAATTTGCTTTTATTTGGCATGTACTATGTGAAGTGGTGGCTGAAACTCATTGCAAGGAAATTAGAAAAGTACTTGAAAGTGGCAGGATGGCTGTAAGATATTTTGAGATGGTGGTGCAATGGAAAGCGACCCCAGCTGTGGGACTATCTGGATAGTTTTATGTTACCTCAGTGTTGGGATGCAGGATATTATTAAGAGGGTGCACAAGGGAGGGACTAATCCAAAGGTGTAATACCAGTTGATTTCAATATGAAATTTATCCCAGAGGGAAATTGATCTGCCACCAGTCAAAAGGCTATGAAAGTGTTGTGCTTTATAATGATAATGACATTTAAGTGGCCAGTTATTGCTCAGCACAAATTTAATATTGCAGAAACATGAAAGTGAAATTAAATTATTGAATGGAAAAGTCCAGAATGAGGGATGTGCAAAGATGGGGAGGGGGTCGGTCTATCCTATTACAATAGGACGAGTTGTACAGTTTGATATCCACAGGGAAAAAGGATCTCCTGTGGTGTTCTGTGCTGCACCTTGGTGGAACCAGCCTGAAGTTGATAGAAGAAAGGATGAATTTCTATATGCAGATTTAAGGAGTTTGGATGGAGATTAAGAAGCAGGACCTCAAAGGTAGTAATTTTCATATTGCTTCCAATGCCACACTCTAATGAGTGAAAAAATAGTGCAGGTGGATTTATGGCTGGAGATTTGGTGCTGGGAAAATACTTTATGGGAATGCTGGGAAAAGACTGGGGCTTCTACATACCTGGGAGATTGCACCTCAATGAAGCAAGTACCTGGAAGTGAATTGTTGGAGGTGGATTAAATTGAATAAAGGAGTCCAGGAACATTGAATAGGTGTGAAAAGATGCACAAGGGATTGGGAGAGACGGGCGGTGTTAGAGCAAAACATAATATAGGTTTAGATGAAGAGCATAGGATGGTCTAAAATGTTCAGTGAACATCCCTACTTCTGACCTGATGATGGAAGGAATGTTGTTGATGAAGCAACTGTAGATACCTCATTGGCCACCTCCCACAGTGATCTCCTGGGGCTGAGATGATTGACGTCCAACAACTATGACCATTCCCAGCCACGGTTTTCTCCTTGATGTCCATTGACTTTCTTTTCACTTGGCTCATTGATTACACACTTGGTCAGATGTTGTCGTGGTGACCAAGCCAACCTTTCACCAGGTTTCAAGATCAGCTCTTTAGTCAATGTTTGCGCCACGGCCGTCCGGGGCCAAATAGCCCTCGTACAACACAAGCTGAGCAATGTTGAGCTGGTTGTTAATGAGTGCCATTTGACAATAGTTTCAACGACATGTTCCATCTCTTTACTGATGATTGAATGTGGGCTCATTTAATAGTAATAAGCCTGATGGGGTCTTCCCTGTTCTGTTATAAACCAGACATAATTCAGCTCCATATCAAGTAACTTATCTGGTTCCATTGCCTTTGCTGTGCACAACACGTTCGGCTATTCCATGGTATCACAGGGAGTGACTCGAATTAGCTGAGGTGGGCATTTATAATCCTTGGACCTCAAAATGAAGAGAAGATGAAACTTTCTTTTGATACTGCCAGCTGAGAATGGTTGCCAATAAACTAACCTTTCTTTAGCACTCAATGCTAGCCCCAAATCTAGGCCATGATGGACATGTTCTTGGACCCTCTTTCTTCCATTAGTTTATTTGTCTACCTCCATTTAAGATTAGGTGCGACAGGGTTACTAAGCATTAGTTTAATCTGTTGGCTGTGAGATTACTCAGTTCCATCTGTTGTATGCTCTTTTTGATGTTCAGCAACATACATGGCCTTTAATTTTGTGAGGCACTTTTAGGTTTGTACTTCCTGTTAAGATAGCGTTGATCCCCTGGCTTGATATAATGGTAGAATTAGTAAATCGTAGGCCATGAGGTTACAGATTATGATGCTGTACACATTTAGTATTGCTGAGTGTTCAGTGCTTCAGGAATGCCCAATATTAAGCAGCTGGATCTGATATGAGCCTTTGCCATTTAGCACAATAGCTGTGTCATACAGTATAATGGAGGGTATCCCTCGTGTGAAGTTGAGTTTATCCTAGGAGTTAATTTACTCACCATCAGACTGGATTATACCATAATTTATCTCAATCTTCCTTGAATTATATTAACTGCTGATTAGTAGACATTCACAAATAAAGGGCCTGTCCCACTTGGGTGTCATTTGCACGTAATTTACACAACATGATTTACGCGTCACAACGCACGACGCGTGCGTCGTGACGTGCACATGATGCGTGCATGGTGCGTGGTGACGTAGGCAGTGACGCACGGTCGCGTGCGGCGCCCCAGGATTTTGGGATGTACAAAATCTTTGCGCGCCATCGGCATGACACGCAAATGACGCCCAAGTGGGGCAGGCCCTTAAAGAGTCATAATTTTCTACAAATGTATATTCCCTTGAGGAGTGAAACTTCACTGAGTGCAGCCATGGATGTTAGAAAACCATAATGATCAATCCTGGCCACAGGTGCCTCCTGTATGGAATTTGTTCATTTTCCCTGTGATGAAGTGATGCTCTGGCTTCTACCCACATTCTAGAGATGTGAGTGTTGGGTGATTAATTTGCTCTTGTAAATAGCTCCTACTAGAGTCTGGGGTTGGAATTGATGGGAATGTGGGGAGAATACAAAATGGGATAAATGGGTGATTTTATGTAAATTGGTGGTTGATGGTCAGTACAGATTCAGTGAGGCAATGGGGGCTTTTTCAGTGCTGTACCTCCCTGTGGCTGTAAAAGGCTAAAGCTGAAGGATATCCTTAGTGGTAAAAACATCCCAGTGCACTTCACAGGAACAATGTCAGGCAAAACATATCACCGAGTCACAATTATTGGGACATTTAACCAAATTGAGTGACTCAAGGAGTCACAACGAGGTTTGTAGATGTGTCCGGAGGCCACGGTCACGTGACTCGGGAGGGGCCGCTTGTTTTGCGCGGTTTTTGCTTTCGCATGTTAGTTCAGCGCTGGCCACCGTTGTGACCAGACGTGTTTAAAGAACCTGTATACTGAAACCAAACTTCTGAATAAAGATCTGTTGGAAATCCCAGTTGTTGTTCTTCAGACCGCCAAAACTACAATTTTTAAAATATAATCCATACAATGATTCCACACTGAGCTGAGGTCTGGAGCTTGTGGTTCTAAATCATATTTGGCCTGTAATTTTAAATGCAAGACTCTCAGTTCTCTATTATATTTAGAATTGTTGCCAGTGGTTTGTCTTGAAATTTGAAATCCTTTTATATTCATCAGTCTGATAACATCTAAGTCAGAAAATTGTAGAAGTAAACTTTTATGAAAGTGCCCAGAAATATTATCTCAAAGGCAATGTCACAGCTGTTGACCAGAAATTGCTAGTTCACTCAAACATTCATTCCCTTGGGGTTTCTGGAGGAGATTAAATGTGCTTTTTGTTTTCAGTAGAAACAAGCTTCAGTGATTGTTCCAGGAAGCATTCACAGAACAAGAGTTTTTTTTTGCAAAATATCAAACTTTCAAAAACCTATGTCCAGATGTCCAATGCAAAGAATAATGGATCAAGTGAATATATTTAGAGAAAAAACAAATACAGACTATGCTGGACACAAGAGTTTGCATTTCAAGTCGAAGATTCTTCATCAGAATGGATGACGAAGATCTTTGACCAGAATTGTTAACTCGGTTTCTTTCCCCATAAATGCTGCCTTACTTGCCGAGTACTTCCAGCACTTCATGTTTGTACTTCAGATTTTCAGCGTCTGCAGTTTTTTTTAAAGTTTCAGTTATAGATCAAACAACTTGATTTGGTCTCATTGCCTGTTCATTTGTAGGTTTGCACATTGAAGATGGGCAGACAAAGCTAGATTGCATGCATGGAACCAAAAGGACTTGCCAGCACAAGCTGAAACCATTCATAACCCTCATTTAACTTTTTCTAAAATCATTAAATCTATTTTTAATTGATTATGGATGTTCTGTTCCACACCTAAGAGTTCAAAAGCTACATAACAGCTTTCTGTCTGAATGAAGTGCTCATCCATTCTTTGAGTTTATATGTTTCCTGATACAATATTTAAAAAACAATTCTCAACATATCCACTGATTAGAAAACGTTTTAGCCAAATCAAAGAGTCAAGAGTGTTTAATTGTCGTATGTACCGAAAACAGAACAATGAAATTCTTACTTGCAGCAGCATCACAGGTCTGAACACATAGTACTCATAGATAACACAATAAACAAAATAAAGTTTAATAAATTAAAAAAAAAAACAATAACAGTGCAAAATAAAAGCCTGGAGTTCCTAATGCATCCAAGACGGTTTGTATATATGACTGTGCCAATACCACAGAAACAGTTAAAGATTTTTACTCAGTTTCTAGGATGCTATCAGAAGATTCGGGTTCTAGGATGCTATCAAAAGATTCGGGTTACATACAATGAATGGAATTTTGAGAAATAAACTGCTTTTATTTTTAATATCCAATGATCCAATTTCCACAAGAATTCACAGTCACGATTCAGCTCATAGTAATCTTACCTGTCATTGATCTTAGTCAAGGAACATTAACATTAAATACCTCTTTTAATGGGAGATTTAGTAAGGAGATCCATTTCCTTTTGAAGTGATCATATTCAGCAGTGTCCCACACACTCCCTCTGGAATCTGGTCTCAATGTAGATAAACTTACAGCAGGTTTTATTGAATGTCCTTAGTGTTTTACAACACAATTTGTGTTGAACTTAATGGAATTGGTTTGGTAGTTTAAAACATTTAGTTATCATTTTAGTTTACTTCTGTTCCAATTGATTCATTGCTGATTCCAATTTGTTGTGGAGGTTTTTAAACTTTGGGTAATTGAACAGGAAGTCCCTTTGTACGCTTGGGAATTCAGTTTCTTCTGTTCAAATAATGAAAACTCCTTCAAGTGACCAATGGAAGAGGGAGTGTGATCAATCAAACCATATACACTTATTATGTTGATATCTCCACAACATGATGGCAGCTGGTAACACAAGTCAAAGGTGTACAAATGAAGACACAAAGTGCTGGAGTAACTCAGCGGGGCAGCATCTCTGGAGAACATGGATAGTTTACATTTCAGGTCAGGATCCTACTTCAGACTTAAGAAATTCCCCTTGTCCACATACCAATTAGTTTAGTTCCAAAAAGCAAAGTATAATGGTTGAAGTTGAGTTCTGGTATAAGGTTGGTTCTATGGAGTGGGGCTTCTTATTCCTTGTGATATAACTATCAATGATTTGGATTTGTATGTAAGAGCCATAATGAAGTTTGCAAGTATTCAAATTGATTTACTATTGTTACATACACTGCGATACAATGAAAAACTGTTTTGCATGCTATCCAAGTAAAACTACCATGCATGAATAAATCAAACCATGCAGAATATAATATTACAGCAACAGAGAAAGTATAGATAAAGAGTGTGAGGGCTGCAATAGGTCAATTCGGTAATTCGAAATGAGAGTGGTTGAGAGTGGAAATCTACACAATCAAACCATATTAAACAATCAATCCATACGCAAGTACAACGGGTCGTGCAAAACAAAAAATGCCATACTGCGGAATGCAGAATATGTCACCCATTCCTTCTCTTGGGCTTGTACACTCTGGAGTTTAGAAGGATGAGAGGGCATCTCATTGAAACATATAAGATTGTTAAGGGTTTGGACACGCTAGAGGCAGATGAAGTTTAATGCGGATAAATGTGAGGTTATCCACTTTGGTAGCAAAAACAGGAAGGCAGTTTACTATCTAAATGGCGTCAAGTTGGGAAAGGGGGAAGTACAACGGGATCTGGGAGTCCTTGTTCATCAGTCTATGAAAGTAAGCAGGAAGTGAAGAAAGCGAATGGCATGTTGGCCTTTATAACAAGAGGAATCGAATATAGGAGCAAAGAGGTCCTTCTGCAGTTGTACAGAGCCCTAGTGAGACCACACCTAGAGTATTGTGTGCAGTTTTGGTCCCCTAATTTGAGGAAGGATATTCTTGCTATTGAGGGAGTACAGCGTAGGTTTACAAGGTTAATTCCTGGGATGGCGGGACTATCATATGCTGAGAGCATGGAGCAGCTGGGCTTGTACACTCTGGAGTTTAGAAGGATAAGATTGTTAAGGGTTTGGACACTCTAGAGGCAGGAAACATGTTCCCGATGTTGGGAGAGTCCAGAACCAGGGGCCACAGTTTAAGAACAAGGAGTAAGCCATTTAGAACGGAAACGAGGAAACACTGTTTCTCACAGAGAGAGGTGAGTCTGTGGTATTCTCTGCCTCAGAGGGCGGTGGAGGCAGGTTCTCTGGATGCTTTCAAGAGAGAGCTAGATAGGGCTCTTAAAAATAGTAGAGTCAGGGGATATGGGGAGAAGGCAGGAATGGGGTACTGATTGGGGAATGATCAGCCATGATCACATTGAATGGCGGTGCTGGCTTAAAGGGCCAAATGGCCTACTCCTGCACCTATTGTCTATTGTCTATTGTCTCTCCAGAGATGCTGCCTGTCCCGCTGAGTTACTCCAGCATTTTGTGGCTATCTTCGATTTACAGTAAACCAGCATCTGTAGTTCTTTCCTACACATGCAGAACGTAGTGTAGAATATAGCATTACAGAGAAAGTGCAAATAAAAAAAATAAGTGCCTGCCCACAATGAGGTAGGTTGGGACATCAGGACTACAGCCTAAGTTATGGGAGGACCATTCAGTAGTGTGATGACAGCAGGGAAAAAGCTGTTCTTGAATCTGGCGGTACGTGCTTTCAAGCTTTTGTATCTTTTGCAAGACGGGAAAGGGGAGAAGGGGGAATGCGGCCCTTGATTGTGTTTGATGCTTCCCCAGGACAAAGTTGCTTGATCTTATGGCACACTGAGCTGTGAATCAAGTACTGAGAAGTGGAATGATCGACAGTTGATTTTTCTTTTGTCGCGCATACGCGCAATAGTCTGAGTGTCCCTTCTGCTGTAAAGTGATTGAATGCAGGTAAACGTTTTAATGGAATTAATTCGTGGGCTTATTTGGTGAAAACAATCACAGCAACTAATTTAACTAAAAAAATGAATAGGTCACAGTGGGCAGTCATTAAATCACTGGGTGTCCCACTTGAACTACAAACACTCGCATCTAAAATCTTTCATGTGCCGTGTCTTAATGTATTGCGTTACAACATAACGAATAAATTATTGGAAAGGGTCAGATTTTCTTTAAAATGCATTGTACTAAATATTCTGATAGATATATTGCATTAGTGTCTGAACTGTGGTCTCATAGTGACTGGGTGAGTCTGCGTTAAGTGCATTTGAGAGAAGATTTTATATCAGCGGGTAAGTTGCATACATAATCGGTAAACAGAACAGGAGGTATAGGTTTTAACTTCAATGAAGAGATGTTTAAAGTGAAATTACACAGGCCACAGCACTCTGGCCACTCCTTTCTTATATATATATATATATATATATATATATATATATAAGATCAGAGTTTTTATAGTTATATAAGGATATGTGTGTGTGTGTATATATGTATATATATATATATATATGTGTGTGTGTGTGTACATATATGTATATATATACACACACACACAAACAAATAAATAAATACACACACACACACATCCCCATCCAAGATCAGAGTTTTTATAGTTTTATAAGGATATGTATATATATATATATATATATATATATATATACACACATATCCTTATATAACTATAAAACTCTGATCTTGTTTACAAGTTTGATCTTGATTTTATGAAGAGTTACGATGAGCGATTACGTGCCCACCGCTCCCAACCCTCATATTAGTAAGGTCATCTGGTAGTTCTACTCTTCTCTAATCTTACTATGTTCAGTTCAACCATTATCATTTGTGATTTCACACCACTGCTTTGAAGATTGACGCGCATGCGAGCTAACGGCCTTCTTCACGTAATCGCTCATCGTAACTCCTCATAAAATCAAGATCAAACTTCAACTGGTAAGTTCTCATTTAAACTTACTATTAGGAGCAACACTAGCAAGTTTGCAGATGACACAAAACTAGGTGGCAGTGTGAACTGTGAAGAGGATGTTAGGAGGTTGCAGGGCGACCTGGACAGGTTGAGTGAGTGGGCAGATGCGTGGCAAATACAGTATAATATAGATAAATGTGAGGTTATCCACTTTGGTGGCAAAAACAAGGGGGTAGATTATTATCTCAATGGGGTTAGGTTAGGTAAGAGGGAGGAGCAGCGAGACCTGGGTGTCCTAGTACACCGGTCACTGAAAGTTGGCGTGCAGGTACAGCAGGCAGTGAAGAAAGCTAACGGGATGTTGGCCTTCATAACAAGAGGATTTCAGTACAGGAGTAAAGAGGTTCTTCTGCAGTTGTATAGGGCTCTGGTGAGATCACATCTGGAGTATTGTGTACAGTTTTGGTCTCCTAATTTGAGGAAGGACATTCTTGTGATTGAGGCAGTGCATCGTAGATTCACAAGATTGATCCCTGGGATGGTGGGACTGTCATATGAGGAAAGATTGAAAAGACTAGGCTTGTATTCACTGGAGTTTAGAAGGATGAGGGGGTATCTTATAGAAACATATAAAATTATAAAAGTACTGGACAAGTTAGAAGCAGGAACAATGTTCCCAATGTTGGGCGAGTCCAGAACCAGGGGCCAGAGTCTTAAAATAAAGGGGAGGCCATTTAAGACTGAGGTGAGAAAAAACTTTTTCACCCAGCGAGTTGTGAATTTGTGGAATTCCCTATCACAGTAGGGCAGTGGTGGCCAAATCACTGGATGGATTTAAGAGAGAGTTAGATAGAGCTCTAAGGGCTAGTGGAATCAAGGGATATGGGGAGAAGGCAGGAACGGGTTATTGATTGGGGACGATCAGCCATGATCACAATGAATGGCGGTGTGGGCTCGAAGGGCCGAATGTCCTCCTCCTGCACCTGTTTTTTATGTTTCTATGTCTGGTTCAGGTGTGGAAAAATTATTGCCACTTAGCGGAAACAAGTCTGCAATATCTGACCCAATGACATACCTTGAGCTCAAAGTCACTCAAGGTTATAATGTCCTGGGAAAAGTACAAATTGCTGAAGGAATGCAGTAGCTAAGGCGTCATCCGTGGAGGGTAATGGACAGATGACATTTCAGCTAGGGACCCTTCAGTAAAAACATCAAGCAACGTCTGCTCATTTCCCTCTACAGATCCTCCCTGACCTGTAGAGTTCCTCCAAAAATGTGTTCCTTATTACAGATTCCGGCATCAGCAGTCTCCTGTGATTCCAGTATCATGTCATTACTTGGATGATAGGAAATGTGTCCGCATTACACGAAAAGCTGTCAATTTATTTTCATTTTATTCCATTTAATGAAGAAAATTGGGTGTGGTTCTGTAGAAAGAAGTCCATTTTTAGTGAAGAAAATTGGGTGTGCTTCTGTAGAAAGAAGTCCATTTTTAATTAAACATTTTTAATGAGGTAAAAATTCTTCAAAACAGTAATATTCTGAGTCAAAATTTCTATTGATTGTTTTTTCCAGGTGCTTGGCTGAAGAGTGGATTGGGCATTATACAAAAAGAAGGCGACTATTTCACTTGGACATATTTTGCTCCACAGTTGGGTTATTGGATTGCAGCCATGTCTCCTCAAAGCCCTGGTAAATAAATGTTATTATGATTACAATCATATTTGAGCTTTGCTACAGTGGTAGGGGGTTGAAAGTGATGGGTTGAAACAGTATCATAGAGGATACATTTGTGCATTTCCCTTCGAGCTTACACATAGAAATGGGATTTCACACATTTTGATGTGATAAGTGGTCCTGCATTTTGCCCCACCACCAAATTATGCATCACTGAAAAGAAATCTTGAAATTGGGACAACCTCAATTTTTTTTTAAGTGTTCACATGGTTTCCACCCCTTTGTTAAAGATTTGTTATAGTCAATCTAAACATTTAGGCATGTGGCTGCTTTTGTCATCCATGGGCTGTCAGGAAAACAAGGGAATGGTGAGAGGGTTTGCACAAAACAGCGAAGGATCACAGAAACCTGGGGTTGGGGGGGGGGGGGGAGGGTTGTGGTTGGGGCGGGAGAGTAATCGGTAGTACACCGGTCTCCAGATGGAGACCCCATCTGACACATGGAGAGCGGGCTGGTCTGTACCCCATGGTACAGCTGTGGTCCAAGGCTGTGTCTAGAGCCACAGAGCGAAACATTAGTGAGCTGAAGATATTTGTGGTCCGATGCTCTCGGCGCGCCTAGTAATTAGATTTTTTTAATACTTTTAAGATGACTAGAGAATTTATCGAATATAAAGATGTCCCAGTGGGGACATTTTAAATCACCCATGTCAGATTAATTTAATTTATTAACAGTCATTTCAAACTGAATGTCACGGCTCATGAATTACCAATGCAATCTATTGGAAATGATAAATGCCCCACACATTCAAGATATCATCACTTACATAAAATACAAAGTGGGATAGGTGTCTCCATGCTATGGCAAATCATGATCGTGGGTGCCCAGTCCAATTTTGTAGTGAACTAGGCTTCAATAGAAAATGGGTGTAAACAGTTCAAACATATGGGCGTCAAAGTGGGTGCCAGAGATCCGGGTTTGATCCTGACTACAGGTGCTTATCTGTACGGAGTTTGTTTGTTCTCCCTGTGACCTGCGGGGGGTTCCGGGCTCTCCGGTTTCTCCAATGACGTGTAAGTTTGTAGGTTAATTGACTTGGAATAATTGTAAATTATCTCTAGTATGTGTAGAATAGCGTTAGTGTGCGGGGATCACTGGTCGGCACAGATTCGGTGGGCCAAAGGGACTGTTTCCACTCTGTGTCTCTAAACTAAACTAAAAGTAAAATATGCAATGTCGGGTGATGTTGAGTCCAATTACTGGCCAATAATGCATTACCACTTGGCTTTCCTTAACCTATTTTGATATTAAGAATACTATATCTTCCACCAGAAAAAATAATTTCTATTTTTTTATAATTTAATGTATTTGTTTTAGGTAATCTGGCTGGTGTTGGAGCCAGTGACATCAGTGTCTACCATACTGTCTTCCTGTTGGCCATTCTCGGAGGGATGACCATCATTTTGCTTGTTTTGCTTTGCTTACTCATCTATTATTGCAGGTAAATCCTAAAAGGGAAATAAAACTGAAGCTGAGCACTTTGAAATGCACCATTATCCACTTCCAAAGGATGAAACTGATTTAATTTTTAAAATATTTTTAATCATAATCTGAGATTCTACTTTGTGCAATTCTTTCAATGTTAATTGGTCATCATTTATTTAAAACCATAAGATGCTTGAAAGGCTATTTATTTTGCTGCAGTAATTTTTTATTATATTAATGCATTTTGTTCAATATGTTGTACCACAGTGTGGTAGGAAATTGCTCCATACTGTGATTCTTCATTCAATGAGTGCCCAGTTTCAGCCATGCTGTCAGGGATACATCTGTTAGCTGCGAAATTGTTTGGATTGGGAGATTAAAATACAGTACGAAGAAAAAAGGGTAATATACCATTTTGTATATTTAAAAAGTACGTGTTTATTCATTGTAG
Source organism: Raja brachyura (assembly GCA_963514005.1). Next base: position 29,802,797 of record OY740782.1, on the reverse strand, counting down.
TAAACAAAAATTGACGTGGACAAATTATCAAATGTCACTAAGAAGGTGTTGGGAGCACTTGACAGTCTTGGAGATTTTCCTTGATAAACTTCTTTTAAATCTCTCAAATTTAATGCATCGTCTATTCAATCAATTTTAGCAATAAATGTGGTCAATAAGTAAATACAAACTATCTCTTTCGAACTGTTAAATTTGTGCTTGTAAGTATAAAGACCAACATACAGCAAACCCAAACTAATTTCTTTGTGTACACCAGATCAATTGAATTCCAACGTAGATTTGTCATGGAAATGTTTGAGTTACTAAGTTTATCTTTTAAGTGCCCGTTTTATCATTTAAATTATGTGAAGTCATTTTCGAAGCACATAGAGATATTATTTCTCCTTTTCCCGTCCAACCCCATATATCTTGCAGGAGAAAATGCCTGAAGCCTCGTCTGCACCATAGGAAAATCCAGCTGTCCTCAGCGATGGACAGTTCAAAGAAGGACCAAGCAACTTCTATGTCTCACCTCAACTTAATTAGTGCCGTCCACATGGAACTCGCATCCAACGGGGAGGCAGATGTTCATACGCCGATGCTTAAGCCCTCATACAGCACTTCACGAGAATTCATGTCAAGAGAAGAATTAATTTTACATAGGGATTCATCGCTGAGAGATGTCTTGAAGGAAGACTATTACAGGTCTCCGAGAAGCTACCGCCTCAAAATGGCCAGATCAATTGACATTTTGGAAGATTTTGAATCTCCTGTGAGAGAAGACTATAGGCAGAGCTACAACTCTGTTGTTTCCCAACCACTGTTGAATAGAAGGGATAAGGAAGCTCAGGGTTCAATGAGCCTGTTCACCGCTGACAGTAAGAGTAGCATCCGAGAGCCAGATTATCAGCTAACATATGTCCCTGACAAAGCACAAAAGACCGACAGAAAAGCAACTGATTACAAGATGTCTCGGTCCGTCGACCACCTTGAAAGACCACCCACCTTTCCCCAGCCAGGTCAATTGCTTTGTTGCAGTTCAGCAGATGAGGTGAATGACAATGTTTATAGAAATGTGCTCCCTACATTAGTCATTCCTGCCCACTATATGAAATTGCCTATGGAATACCCGTCCATGGGACAGCCTTTGACTGCCCCAGCAGAACAGCAGACAGAGTTGGACAGGCTACAGGCGGATCTTTCTCTCTCTCATCAACAATTACATCCACACTCTCAGCAGCAGCAATTAGCACCACAAGCTTTATCACAGCAGCAACTTCAGGAAGCAGAGGGGGAGGACTGGAGTCCACAGTCAAGTGCCATGTCCGAATCTGTGTCTATTCCCACAACACTAAGTGAAGCTGCCATGGCTCAAATGAACGGTGAAGTGCAACTGTTTACTGAGAAAGCACTGTTGGAACTTGCTGGAGGAAAACCTCTCCCTCACCCGAGAGCTTGGTTTGTGTCCCTAGATGGACGCGCAAATGCCCAGGTTAGACATTCTTACATTGACTTGCAGAAAGCTGGGAAAAACGGGAGCAATGACGCCAGCTTGGATTCTGGTGTGGACATGAATGAATTGAAGCCCTCGCGAAAGGGTAAAGAAGCACGGGAACGCAATCTTTCTGGCAGTATGACCTACACGAGGCTGGTATATATGGATGACATAGAGCAGAGTGGCAGTGAAAGCGGTACAGCAGTTTGCAGTCCAGAGGACACTTCAGTGAAGCCACTGGAAGGGTCAGCTGAAGAAGGACAGAGCGGCACCACGGAATGTCTACAGGACGAAAACATTCAGATGATCGAAGAAATTGAAGCCTGTCTTCCGACGAGTCCAAAACACACTGAGGACGCTGATACCGATGATCAGATGATGAATATTGAAAACGATCATATTAATGACAATGATCAAATCAACGAGAATGATGACAACGATAGTACAGACCAGGAGGAGGATAAAAAAAGCCCTTGGCAGAAACGGGAGGAAAGACCTTTACTTGCATTTAATTTGAAATGATTGCTTATAGGTTTAACTCTTGCTGGAGTTTTAAAGAAAAATAAAGTTGCCAAATATTCTTTTATGAAAATGCTTGTTCAGTTTTGAGAACTTCAGATCTTTAAAAAAAAGGTAAACACGTGAATATATTTGAAAGGTACTGCGAATGATGTCCTGATCTTCCTGATGGTGTGGAGAGAAACGCTCAGATACGTTTCCAAAGCAAATGTTGCTTGAATGAAGACCTATAAGACTGCCAGATGATTGTAGCAAGACAAGTGAATTTAGATTTATTTTTACCATAAATTACCTATTGTGCAAAAATATTCAATTCCATCCCTGATATTTTCCCCAGATATCTCTGTTAATGGTGGCAGTTGAAGGATTTCTACTTATTTGCCTGAATTATACTGTAAAGATGTACTAAAAGACATACATAGAAGCTGTGTCCACAAGTATGGAATATTTGAAAGTAAGGCTATGCATTGCTAGTTTTAAAATTTATGTTGCTTGTGTCTAATATTTGATGTAAACTATTTCTTTAAGATCTTTTATTCTATTAGGATTATGTTCAATACTGTTAGAACACTTAGCTACCAGTACGCTGTGAATGACAACACTCAGTGACAACATAAGCCTTTGACTAAAACCAAACTGTCCTCTTCAAAAAAAAAAAAAAAAAATCTGGTCCGGTATTTTCCAAGTGCCTTCATGATTTCCAGTAAGCAAACCCTATTCAATAGTTCATCTCTCTGGACTCTTGAAATTCTGCTTTTCATAATTGTCAGTTTTTTGACAGTTCTTCAATGATTTGCATGCAATTATCAATCATTTGTGCTATTTTTTTTTGTCATGCTTAAAATACAACATGTGGGTAGTAATGTGTATAGTATTACTGGTTTGCTGTTGAACTACAGACTAGAGTAGAGGACTCCTAAAGAGACATGAAGAAAGTAGCCACGACTGGAAGTTCTGTAAATATTGTGTGTTTGGCTGCAGTTGAATGTTTTAATAGCTAGCATTTCCAATGTCTTTACAATGGGGATTATTGAGTGGACAAGAGTGAGTGATCAGTGTGTTTAAAAGAACATTTTATCCCTGTGTATCATCTTACAGTGCCAGGATTCCTTTGCTGTACAATCTTTTGGATTGTTTGCTTGTTTCTCGTAAGGTTAATTGCTCAAAATAAATCTTGGGTAAAAGTTATATTTCCTTGTATTTATTTTTTTTTGGTGGAGGGAAATATTTCCTGTCTGTCTTTTTATAATCCTGTATTTATAAACTTTTATTATATAAACAGAAAATCATTTTTTATCTGGGCTTCAGTTTTATTCTTGGACTAAAGATCCAGTACGAAGTTTTGTTTGAACACTTGCTTACTCAGTGACCACTAGCTTTTATTAAAGATTACAATAAATATGCACCTGGAATTATGATGCTCTGTTGTTTCAATTGTTTCAAAATATTGCAGTTAATAATAGGTGACATCGTAATGGGCTAGAATTTGGTGTGCAGGTGACAGTAAGGCTGAAAAACTCACCAAGTAACACTGGTGCACAACTGTCCAGGTGCATAGTTAAACACGAAAGTCCTGGTGGTGTTTTTCAATAATGCTTCAGCATCAGCTATCTTGCAGTTTGGTTTAGTTCAATTTAGTTTAGAGATACAGCGCGGAAACAGGTCCTTCGGCCCACCGAGTCTGCACTGACCAGCGATCCATGTACACCAGCACTATCATATACACTAGGGACAATTTATAATTTTTACCAAAGCCAATTAACCTACAAACCTGTACGCTTTAGGAATGTGGGAGGAAACCAGTGCACCCGGGGAAAACCCATGAGCTCATGGCGAGAATGTGTAAGCTCCGAACAAACAGCACCCATAGTTGGGATCGAAACCAGGTCTCTGGCACTGTAAGGCAGCAACTCTACCACTATGCCACCGTGCCGCCCTCCTGTCCTGCAGGTGGGATCTCCTTGGAAGCTGCTGGAATCATGGCTATATATGCTCTTTATAATGGTTTCTTTGCAATGATTTAAATGGTATAAATATTTCCGTGTTTTATGGTTTGTACTTTGCTTTTTTGAATAAACCTGGTTCGTAGAAGTTGCAGATACTCTGCAGAGGGTCACTCACAGCAAGCTCCAAGGCAATACAAGGATAAAATATGTGGGAGCTCAAATGTTCATGCTTTCTTGGTTATGTCAACGGCCTCCAATATTGATGATGTATGCAAGATCAAAGGTTAGTTCCAACAATTAAATAGCATGCAATCTGCTGAAAGAACTCAATGGGTCATGCAGCATTTGTGAAGGGAAATGAGCCGTCGATATTCTGTGCCAACGCCCTCAAAATGGCGACTGTCTGTTTCCCTCCACAGATGTTGCTTGACCCGCTAAGTTCCTTAGGCAGAATTGGAGTTGTTGCTCCAATTCCAAGATCTGCGCTCACATTTGTGTCAGTTAAATAACATGGCAGGCAGGCAAGGCCCATCAGAAATAACTTTCTGGTGCTTGTCAGCTCACACGGGTGAAAATTCAGTGTTTAGAAGTGGTGTTCTCAGTCTCTTTTCAGCCTGTTTTTAAACAGAAATGCAAATTGGTCAGCTTGTTCACCAAAAAAAGACAAAAAAAAGGGCTGGAATGATTCAGTAAGTCAGGCAACATCTCAAGAGAACATGGAAACATTGCCTATTCATATTATCCAGAGATGGTGCCTGACCTGCGGACTTACTTCAGGACTTTGAGATTTTTCCTTTGTGCAGGACTTTGTCCTTCTTCATGGTCCATGGCTTCTCTTCTTCCAAAGTTGACAAAGAGTTTGTCTGCCTCGCACCCATTTCCCACAACTTTTCTCTCACTCCCTTTTCTGGTCAGAGCCATAATGAACTATTATTAATGAACTTTACAATTCCACACTCAAGCCTCCAGATAAATCCAAATTACAGGACTGTGACTGAAACTGGAGTACTTGTGTTAAAAAGAGAAAATAGGTAGGTTTGGGCTTTTTTCCCCCAGAATATTTGGAGGCTGAGGGGTGACTATAGAGAGGTTTATAAAATCATAATGGCATAGCAAGGTGAATGGTCATAGCACGTTCCCCAGTGTATAGGGCATGGATATAAGGAGAAGGGGAAAGTTTTAAAGGCCTGAGGGTAACTTTTTTGCATATATGGTGGTGGATATGTGTAACAAGTTAACAGAGGGAATGGTAGAGATGGGTATGACTTCAATGCTTAAAATACATTTGGACAGGTACATGGATACCTGTGGTTGAGAGAGAGATGAACTAAAAGCAGGCAAATGGGGCCAGTTCAGGTAGGCAATATGGTCAATATGGTGGAGTTGTGCAAAAGAGACTGTTTCTGAGATGCATAGCTCTGCATGACTTTAATTCTTCAATCAAAAGATTATTTCCTCTTAGCATCCTGGAAGGAAAATAAATACCTGCTGCTTTCACCTTCCATTTGGAATTATAATGGAAGTTTTCGCATTCTGACGCCCACCTCCTGCGGCAACAGCTCGGATTCAGGATGAATTAGTTCCGATCCAGAGACAACTGAAGATTCCTATGTGGAATCTGCAGACTCTGCCACAGATGGGCAGGAGATGCCTGAAGTGGTAAGTGGGTTGATTAGAAAGTTGGGTACTCTTTCCACTTCTTGTAAAATTATTTTATATTTTTTAATGACAGAATGAGGCCATTTGGCCCAACAGGTATACGCTAGTTGCAGGGTCATAGATTGTACAGCACAAAAACAGCCCCTTTGGCTCACCGCCACCATGCTGACTATTCTGCTCATCTTCACTAATTGCCTTCGCCCGCATTAGTTCTGTATCCTTCTGTGCCTTGTCTACTTAAACAGTCATTGTCTCTGATTATGCTGAAATAAAGAACTGCAGATGCTGGTTTATACCAAAAATAGAACCAAAGTGTTGGAGTAACTCAGCAGGTCCCGACCCGAAACGTCACCCATCCTTTATTTCCGGAGATGCTGCCTGACCCACTGAGTTACACCAGCACGTTGTGTCTATTATTGTATCTGATTTCACCATCTTCTCTGACAGCATGTTCCAGATATTTAGTACTCTGTGGGGGTGGGTGGGGTACATTCGCCTCGGATTCCCTTTTGAAACCGTCAGGAGTAAAGAAGAGTCAAAACTCCTACATCTCACCTTGAACACAGTCAACACAATTGTACCCAGTAGCTGGTCTCCAAGCTGTCCGACCTAGGCTTCGAACACGACACCTGCCTTTGGATTAAGGGCCCCACCACTCCCCCACTCAGCACAGAAGCTCCACATGACTCTGTGCTGAGACCCCTCCTCTATATCTATGACTGCATACCGACCCATCATCATAAAATATGCAGACGACACGACAGTGGCGGGCTGATCACCGAGGGCAAAGAGTCAGCTTACAGGGAGCAGGTACAGAGGTTAATAGGGTGGTGCTCAGAGAACAACTTACCACTCAATACAAAGAAAACAAAGAGCTCATAATTGACTTCAGGAAGAAGCAGGGTGTGACCATCCCCCACTGCACATATATACAGAGAAAGAGTGCACAGAGTCTCCAGTTTCAGGTTCCTGGGCACCCACATCTCAGCAGATCTCAGGTGGGCAGCTAACACGCACTCCCTGGTAAAAGAAGACACAACAATGGCTTTACTTCCTAATGCCCCTGTCTGTCAGGTTCCCGGAGGTTTTTTCAATTTTTTGAAATAATCGCTGGAACATAGAAGAAGCGGAAACCACTTTCGACCATTAGGGAGACTGACAAAAACCTCCGGGAACCGCACGGAAACCTTGGGTGGGGCGCAAAGTCTCCAGAGGTTTCTGTTCAGGTTTCCTAAGTGGAACAGGGGCATAAGACCACTCAGGAAAGTCAACTTGCCACAACAGCTGCTGGTGTCATTCTACCGTTGCTCCACAGAGAGTGTCCTGACACATGGCATCCTGGTGTGGTATGGCAACAGTTCTGTGGCTGACAAGAAGGCTCTACAGAGAGTCATCAATACAGCCCAGAAGATCACCAACACACATCTACCTGCCCTGGAAGAGATCTATAGCTCTTGTTGCCTGCGGAAGGCATCACGCCTACTAAAGGACTAATTTCATCCCATACATCAATTGTTTGCCCTTCAGCCCTCAGGAAATCGTTACAGGTCCATCAAATCACACACCTCAAGATTAACAAACAGTTTCTACCCCAAGGCCATCACCACTCTGAACTCTGTACTGAACACACAGCCCCCATAGCCAATATTTTGTAATGCCACAACACTATACTGTAGAATTCCATCAAGACAATGCCTACATTACCTGCTCTATGTTAGCTCCCCATCCATGCACATCAAGAATAATTAACAGAAGGACATAGTCTACCAATACACACACCTTTGACATGTGGGAAGAAAACTGAGCACTCCAGGGGATACCTACATGGACACAGGGAGAGCTTTCAAAAACCATGAAGAAACCAAAAACACTTGACCTTGGCAGGCTCCTGTCCCACTTAGGCGATTTTTCAGCGGACTGCCGGTGAATGTCAAGTTCGAGGCAATCGTCTGAAAAACCGGGAACTGGAACGCAACTGTCAGAGTGGAGAGCACACAAACACATCGCAAAGGTGGGGGCCAGGGAAAGTGGGGGGGAGCGCTGTCCGAAATTCACACGGTGCAAAGCCAAGGTGAAACAGACACACACCGCGATGAACAGGAAGGTTAAGATGGCAAGCACAGTGTACAGTAAGACCTTTATAAGAGGGGGGAGGGGAGAAGGGGGGAGAAGGAGTGGAGACACTTTTAAGAAGCCAGACAACTTTTAATAAGACAGAGATACACAGCTGTGAAGTTTGGCGGGCATTTAACATTACAGTTCGGTTCTCCTTGATTTAGAAAACTCCCCCAATGAGCCAATGAAAATGCCCGGTCAGCAAAGCCAATTAACTTAAACTACAAAAGTATCGATTTTCTCCATGGCGACTAATTTTTGTTTAAAAACATGTTTAAAAATTTGTGGTGACCATACTGAGGCCGCGACTAGGTCCCAGATTGCGGGAACTCCTCGTGACCATGAAGGAGACTCACCAGAGACCACCAGCGAACATGTGGCGATCATGTGGCGAGCGCAGAGTCTCCTGCACTCGCCTAAAAAGTCGCCTAAAGGGCCTGTCCCAATAAAGCGACTTTTCAGCGACTGTCTTTCACCTTCAAGCTCGAGGGCACTGGCCTGAAAAACCTCGAGCTGGATTGACCATCGGCGATGAAACCGCGAGCCGGATCGAGCGTCTGCACACACAGACACACAAACAAACACATCGCAAAGGCGGGGGCCAGGGAAAGCGGGGGGGCGTTGTCTGAAATTCACACCAGTGATGAACAGGAAGGTAAAATATGGCTGGCACAGTAACAGTAAGTCCTTTAAAGAGTGGGGGGGGGGGGGGGAGAAGGGGGGCGAAGGAGTAGAGACACTTCTACCACCGATTCGTCCTGTCAGCAGCCGCTGTTCCAAGCCTAAGGACCTGGTCTGGTCCAAGGAGGCAGAGATGGCGTTCGAGGGGGCCAGGACAGCATTGGCCAACGCCACTATGCTGGAACACCCTAGGGCTTCAGCCCAAACGGCCCTCACAGTGGACGCATCCTACGTCGCAGTGGGCGCTGTCCTCGAACAATGAGTACGTAGCCGCTGGGTGCCGGCGGCATTTTTCAGCAGTCCGTACAGGGTGCTGAGGACTGGTACCTCGACGTTTATGTTGGACATGGGTGGCAAGGAGGAGTTCGTCTCCGTGAGCCGCCTTAAGCCAGCACACCTCGACAAGGATAGCCCGGTGGTGGTGACCACTCTGCGGCATAGAAGACGTCCACCGACCGTTTTGCCGCCCTCTGCACCTGTTACCCCCAGTTATGTTCCACTGGTCCTCTCTGTTACTCCCGTCCCTTGGGAACAATTACCTTGTTCTAGATTCTTCCACAAGAGAAATGGTCCTCTCCAAATTCATCCTTAAAGTATAAGCTTGCGACTTTTATATTTTTTGCAGGAAGGAGCTGCAGATGCTGGTTTACACCGAAGATAGTCACAAAATGCTGGAGTAATTCACCGGCTCTCACAACACGTCTGGCCACAACGGTGGTCATCACTGAACTGCCGTGCGAAAGCAAAACCGCGCAAAAACAAGCAGCCCCTCCCGGGTCACGTGACCGCGGCTTCTGAACACTGGGTTCGATACCTGCGTGCGCCAGCCGGCGCCGCTACAATATATCCTCCTGTAAACATCTTGCTATTATTGAGCTTGGAATAAAGTGCCTGTTGCACAGTTTAATTCAAGCCTCAATGCCAGAAATGTTGATTTGGAAAATGGCCACAAACATCAGTTTGCCTATTCATCTAATGGATTTTGAGCAACTTGCAGTGGCACTACTTCTCTATTGCTGCTGAATGTTGTCAATGCCTTTGGACATTGTGCATTTTGGAGACTTAGACTTGATGCATGCTACCCAAACGATTATGAGATCAGTTCCAGATTTCATATCTTATTCTTTGGCATCCTGTTCCTCAGTCAGTGAAAGGCCTTGCTGGCTGAAGGTGGTGAATTTAGTCATTGATGTCCATAGTAATCGCAGAAAAGGAATTTTCAAATGGATTATTTTAAATGGCATTTTGTCAAATATCTTTTAAAGTTCAATGAAATATATCTACTGTATACACACAGTAATTTTGATAAAGTTAATCACTAACCTGCCATATGTATCTTTTGCTCTACCTCTTGGAATGATTAACCTTTTCAAGTGATCATCGCCATTATCTCTTATGGCATTTACTCATCTTCCTGTTACTGATATGAAACAAAGTTATTTTCATTCAGTTTTAGGTTTGAGATACAGCGCGGAAACAGACCACAGAGTCTGCGCCGACCATTGATCACTGTAGACTAGCACCAGGGCCGGCCTTAGGAGGTGCGGGGCACAATTTAGAACAATTTTAGTGAGCCCCAGGTTCCTAGCCAAGATCTGTAGAATCATAGAAATACAAATAAAGACTATTATAGATTTTATATCTCTACGGTAGAATGGAAAGTAATCAAAATGTGCGCTTAAAAAGTGCCTGCGAGTTAATGGACCAAACAGATCTGAGCTACATTTTAATATAAAATTGCATACATGTAAGCCTACAAGTAACAAACACAATGTGTAGATCACCTCTGAAAAAATACATAGTTACAATACCACTAGTTTTAGTGACTGAAATTATTTTTTTTAAATTAACTAGAGCCTGGAAAACCAATAACTATTGGCGAAAAACCAGTCCAGGCATTACATTTTGGGCTTCAGCCCCATCCTACCCTTTGGACTTCTACCCCATCTAAACATAGTTGTGTGTGTGTATCTTAGTAGTGTGTATGTTAGTTGTCTGTGTGTTATATGTGTGTGTGTGGGAGGGAAGGAGAGAAGGGAGGGCGGGAAAGAAGGCAGTGAGGGAAGTAGAGAAAGAAGGGAGGGAGGGAAGTGGAGAAAGAAGGGAGGGAGGGAAGGGGAGAAGAGAAAAGTGAGAGGAAGGATGGAGGGGAGGGAAGAGGGGAAGGGAGGGAGGGAAGGGGAGAGAAGGGAGGGAGAGGGCCGGTGGCGGGAACGGATGCCTGGGTCCATGCGTGAGCTGAAGCCAAGGTTTGTAAACGTTGCTCCAACCCCCGGCACGGCCCTCCCTGTATTGTTCACCGCGTCTTCCCGGGGAGGGGGGGGGGGGGGAGCCGGGGCTGTGTGCGTGAAGCACAGCGACTGGGGGGGGAGGAAGCTGCACCGGGACCGTGAGGGCACCTCCCCCTTCCCCATTCCCCCTCACACCCCCCCTCCCCGTCTGCCCCTTTCTTCCCCCTCTACTCTCTCTCCCCCCTCCACCCGGGGTAGATCTACCCCAGCCGAGAGTAGATTACTCCAAAGCAAAGCTGAGAGATTAAGGGATAGAGAAAAATGCAACGGGTCGGGCAGCATTTCTGGACAAAAGGAATAGGCGACATTTCGGGTCAAGACCCGTCTTCAGACTGAGTCAGGGGAAGGAGGCTCAAACCATCCTCTCCCCACCCCCGACACAGACACGGAGCGATCGCCGGCCCCACGGTTGTTTGGTAAACATCTATTTACTTCGGTTTTAAAAATTTATTTCCCCCTTACCATTTCCGTACTTTTTCGATATCTGCCATAACCCGTTTCATGTCATCCTTCGCCCTGCTCCTCATAGCTGCTCCTGGTCTCGGCCCACACCGGTCTGCCGGACACGCTGTGTGTGTTTGTGTGTGTGTTTGTTTGGCGGAGTCTGGGGGGAGAGGCGCCGGCACCAAGAGCGAGCGAATGCATGGACAGACGGACGAAAGCAACAATCATAGAGCGGAATAGGTGACCAAAGATCTTTGTAGGTGACATTTCGGGTCGAGCCCCTTCTTCAAACTCAGTCAGGGGAAAGAGTAGCAAGAGATATAGATGGTACTAAGGACAAATGAATGGAAGATATGCCTATATCTCCCGTTTCCCTTTCCCTTGACTGATTGTCTCAAGAAGGGTCTCGATCCAAAATGTCCACCTATGCTGCTCTATGATCGTTGCTTTCGTCCGTCTGTCTGCACGTTCGCTCGCTCTTGGTGCCGGTGCTTATCCCCTCATGGCAGGTATCGAAAAAGTCGACCCGAAATATCGCCTGGTCCTCTCCAGAGATGCTGCCTGATCTGCTGATTTACTCCAGCCTTTTGTGTCTGTCTTCGGTTTAAACCAGCATCTGCAGTTCCTCACTGTACAAGGTATGTGCCATTTAAAAAAATATATTTTTAGACATTTAAAACATTTAAAAACACATAAACTGTTCTCACGCAATGCTGCGAGCGGCATAACTGAAGTCGGGTCGGGGTTACTGAAATGACGGAAGTTACGCTCCGGTGCGTACTACAAATCAGTCCATTGTATTTCGCAGGAGTGGACCATCTTGCGCTATAAGATCTTTGCTCCAATTGATCCTAGAGCGGAGCTCTCGGACCTTTTGATTACTCTAGTGCGGGGCCCCCTTAGCTGCGGCGCCCAATTGGGAGCAATTGGTCCAATTGGCTTAAGGCCGGCCCTGACTAGCACTATCCTACACCCTAGGGACAATTTACAATCTTTACCGAAGCCAATTAACCTACAAATCTGTACGTCTTTGGAGTGTGGGAGGAAACAGAAGCGCCCGGGAAAAACCGATGCAGTCAGAAGGAAGAACAAACAAAATTCATACAGGATTTGTGCATGTAGCCCAGTCCATCAGCTTTTCTTGGTGTTTATCTTCATTTCCCCTTTTTGAACAATGTTTGTGATCCTCCTTTCTTAAATGGAAAGAGTGATGCACCACAGATGGTGTCAAGTGAATCAAACATAGCTGTTTCAGCTCTTTACATAATTACTCCTGCACAAATGCTGTTTCCTCATATAATTGGAATTATATCCTTGGCAAGAATTTACCCCAGTCCCTTTAGAATTTCATCTGCCGCACTTGGATGCCGTGGCTTCTCCAGATTATAATAACGATGCAATTTTTTTTTAATGCTCTTTTTGCCAAGTTGTGCCTTCCGGAAATCCAAAACAGAAAATGCTGCGCTTTCTTAAAATTTTGAAGGTGGACAATATCTTTGGAGCGAGAAACAGAATTGATATTTCAGGTCAATGACACTCCATCAGAAATAGAAAAATGAAAAATCATATGTGTTTTAAAAGTTACAGACTGGGGGTTGAGGTGGAGACACACTGTCTGTGACAGGGTAGAGATCAAGGTTATCCGGATAATTTAATTGGTTTCAGGGCTTTACATGCCACAGCCAGAGAAAACATTGTAACATTGTGGCTAAAGGGATCAGGGGGTATGGAGAGAAGGCAGGTGCGGGATACTGAGTTGGATGATCAGCCATGATCATATTGAATGGCGGTGCAGGCTCAAAGGGCCGAATGGCCTACTCCTGCACCTATTTTTCTATGTTTCTATGTTTCTATGTTTCTAACATAGAAGTAAATAAAGTTAAAAACATTTTTATTCACTTTTCAGCTGGAAAAGGAATATTTCTTTGTCTTCTCATTTCTCCATGTAACTGAAGTTACTTGTGAAGCCTGGTATTATTCTACAAAGTTAAGAAGGGTCTCGATCCGAAACGTCACCTATTCCTTTTCTCCAGAAATGCTGTCTGGACCGCTGAGTTAAGCGCCTGTCCCACTTTCACAACCTAATTCACGACCTTTTTTACTTGTGGACATTTTTCATCAGGCTAGAAAAATGCCCCGACCTACTTGATGCCACGACCACCTACGACTAGCATCACGACCTACCTATGACCTTGTGACGACCATGCTGCGAGTATGAGTCAAGGGCAAATTCGGCATAGGTCGTGAATTAGGTCGTGAAAGTGGGACAGGCCCTTTACTCCAGCTTTTTGTGTCTGTCATTCTGCAAAGTCTCTGGTGCATTTTCTGTTGACTCTGGATGTCTTACCTCAACATATGATGCTCAATTGCAGGGTTTAGACAGGATGGCGTGTAAAGGGCCTGTCCCACCAGCATGCGACTGCATGAGGCGAGCGCGACCTAACGTGGTAGCTTGAGGCGTACGGCCTCACGGGGCCGGTCCTACTTCCAACCACGAAACCGTATGGAGCTGGTCCCAACATCATACTCACCAATCAGCTGGGCATTGGCGGGCCGACTGAATTTGGACGTCGCACAGCATCGGGCGGTGACGTCATCACACAACGGCACGCCGGGCAGTGATGTCATCACGCAACGGCCCGCGGTAGGCGTACACCGTCAAGACGCTGCATATGGCATCCAGACATTGCGTACGGCGTCAAGACGCTGCGTACGCCCGTTGAGACGCTGCGTACAGCCTCAATGCGGCTGTGGGCTGACAGGCCGTTGCCGCGCGGGATTTTTGAACAGTGTCAATTTTTCGGAGCCCCGCGCGAAGTCGGGACCAGCCCCGCGCAACTCCATACGCCTCCGGCAATCGAAGTGGGACCAGCCCCGCGAGGCCGAACGGCTCAAGCGACCACGTTAGGTCGGGCTCACCGCATGCAGTCGCATGCTGGTGGGACAGGCCCTTAACTCTGTAGGGGAATTGCAGGGGATACTATAGCTGGTGATGTTTCTTGATGTTAAAGGTCTCTGTTTCTGGTAGCGTGGGGGAGTATTTGCCCCTATCCGCATCAATGGTATCGAAGTGGAAATTGTTGAGAGCTACAAGTTCCTTGGTGTTAATATTACCTAAGATATGTTGTGGACCAACAACATTGATGCAACAGCCAACAAGGCAGCCAAGGCCTCTACTTCCTGAGAAGACTCAGGAAATTTGGCATCTTTCCAATGACTCTTACGAACTTTGTACCAATTTTGTTAACTTTTCTCTTTCCAGTTCACTCCTGCACATAATTGTAACAATTTTCATTCATTTATTCCTAAACTGCTGCAAATGTTCTGAGAAATGGCACTCATTCTGATGCCCAAAGCTTGGTTGTTGTACAATTGTTCATGCATTTGTATTTATGTTTACAGCAGAATTGTACTGTATTGTACAGAATTGTACTGTAAGCCCAACAATTTCAATGTGAGTTGGTCCATCTGTACCCAATCCCAAACTAGACAACTATGTTGAACTTTTTCAAATATTATATTGTATTCTTTAAAGCTAACATGCCATTTCTTCCTGTTTTGAAAATTAACATTTGGCATCAAAAATAATTATTAATGGAAATTATTTTTAGGAAATAATGGTAATACGAAATGATTAACTATTATAAACACAAAGGGCATTTTAAGTCAAGTGCAATAAAATATATTGGATAACTTGTCAGCATAATCATTGTGATTTATTCTGCAAGGAGAAAAATAATTGAAATCAATCCTCTGTTCATAAAATTAATAATGAAAAACAACAAGCATATTAATCAGTCAGCATAACCAATAATAGAGCCTTTCCAATGTTCTTCTGCACTAAACCTTGTATTAATGGAAGCTTTAACCAAAGATTAGTTAGTTGGCCACAATCCCAACACATTCTTGTTTTTTCTGAACCACTATTTCTCTGGATAAAGAATGAAGGGTGATGAAATGTTTTCTGGCTGTAATCAAGTCTTTGCTTAAAAAAAATTAGATGATTTTTAACCTCACCCACCACACGTTAAGTTATTTTTAACAAAGACTTAAGTACGGCCAGAAAACAGGTGGTTGCAATCATTTAGGTAATTAGAATCATTTGGAAGAGGGTAGTTTCGTACAATTTAAAATGTTTAAATTTATTATGAGCTGTCTGATTTATCATCAAGTTTTGTAAAAACAAAATGAAAATATTAGTTTGTTCTCATAATAATACTAGCTACGACAACTCGACCAACGACTAATTTTCACAGATTGATTTGCCATTAAATTTCACCTTTACACAGCATTTATTCCCTTAGTTGACTTCAGAAGAAGCGTAATCCCTCTCGTCATTTAAACCACAGCCATCATCTGCCTATCTTTAAGTACAGCATTATTAACAAGAGAAGACGCAAAGTATGGAATTGCTGAGTGGGTCAGGCAGCATCTCTGGGCATGGGTAGGCAACATTTCGGGTCAGGATCCTTCTTCAGGCTGAACCTGAAATTACACTTATCCGTGTTCTCCAAAGACACTGCCTGACCAGCTGAGTTACTCTAGAACTTTGTGTCTTTTTTTGTAAACCAGCAACTGCAGTTCCTTGTGTTTACCATTAGCACGAGGGCAGCATGGTGGCGCAGCGATAGAGTTGCTGCCCTCTTGCTGATGGTAAAGCTGGAATTTACGCTGGAATTTAGAAGATTGGAATTTGGAATCTCGCTGGAATTTAGAAGATTGAGGGGGGATCTTATAGAAACTTACAAAATTCTTAAGGGGTTGGACAGGCTAGATGCAGGAAGATTGTTCCCGATGTTGGGGAAGTCCAGAACAAGGGGTCACTGTTTAAGGATAAGGGGGAAGTCTTTTAGGACCGAGATGAGAAAATCATTTATCACATAGAGAGTGGTGAATCTGTGGAATTCTCTGCCGCAGAAGGTAGTTGAGGACAGTTTGTTGGCTATATTTAAGAGGGAGTTAGATGTGGCCCTTGTGGCTAATGGGATCAGGGGGTATGGAGAGAAGGCAGGTACAGGATACTGAGTTGGATGCTCAGCCGTGATCATATTGAATGGCGGTGCAGGCTCGAAGGGCCGAATGGCCTACTCCTGCACCTATTTTTGATGTTTCTATGTTACAGTGTCGGGGACCCGGGTTCGATCCCGACTACGACTGCTTGTCTGAATGGAGTTTGTACATTCTCCCCGTGACCTGTGTGTGTTTTCTCCAGGATCTCCGGTCTCCACCCACACTCCAAAGACGTACAGATTTGTAAATACACGGAGAAGAGTTTAGAATTACAATTATATGAATATAACCTACAAGCCAACACTTCTTTGGAATGTGGAAGGAAACCAGAACACATTGACAAAACCCACATGTCAAAGGGAAATCGTACATAGAAGCATAGAAACATAGAAAATAGGTGCAGGAGTAGGCCATTCGGCCCTTCAATTCGGAGCCTGCACCGCCATTCAATGTGATCATGGCTGATCATCCAACTCAGTATCCCGTACCCGCCTTCTCTCCATACCCCCTGATCCCCTTAGCCGCAAGGGCCACATCCTCGGAAAAGTCTATAAGATTCGTTAGACATGATTTACCGTTCATAAATCCATGCTGATTTTGTCCAATGATTTTACCACTTTCCAAATGTGCTGCTATTCCATTTTTAATAACTGACTCTAGCAGTTTCCCCACTACCGATGTTAGACTAACTGGTCTGTAATTCCCCTCTCCCTCTTTAAAAAGTGGGGTTACATTAGCTACCCTCCAATCATCAGGAACTACTCCAGAATCTAAAGATTTTGAAAAATTATCACTAATGCATCCACTATTTCTGGGGATACTTCGTTAAGTACTGTGGGATGCAGCCTACCTGGCCCTGGGGATTTATCGGCCTTTAATCCATTCAATTTACCCAACACCACTTCCTGGCTCGCCTGGATTTCTCTCAGTTCCTCCATCTCATTTGACCCCTGGTCCCCTGCTATTTCTGGCAGATTATTTATGTCTTCCTTAGTGAAGACAGAACCAAAGTAGTTATTCAATTTGTCTGCCATGTCCTTGTTCCCCATGATCAATTCACCTGTTTCTGACTGCAAGGGACCTACATTTGTTTTAACTAATACACTCCTCCCACACCCTCCCCCCCCCCCCCTCCCATTGGTACAGAACTTTTGCATTTTTCAGCTTGAAATTGTGCAATATGGTGCATACTTTTCATATGGTGCATATTAGTGTATTCATGTATGGATATCAGGTTATAATCAAAAACTTGGCACATGCTGACCAACCTGGGTCTCACTGCACACCTGGTACTACACCTGACCATGACTGCAGTTGCATACCTTCTCTCATTTATGACCCTGAGTCCAGCCTTACCCTGTTCTACCCGATCATAGCTGCTTACCTGCTTAGGTTCCCAGTGTTGAACACTCCCCTGGTCCCATCTTTGACTGCACACCTAGTACTATTCCAGACCTTGATTGTGGATGCACACTTGGCCTTGCTCCTAGCCCCTTTGCACTGACAATATATCTGGCCCACACATAAAGCCCCATATCTGACCACCTGGACTAAACCTATTACGTTCAAGCCCACAGGTGCTTATCTAATGCTGTAATCCTTTATGGGGCACTTCACAGACCAAATTATGGATAACAAAATTTGCTACATTCATTGGCTTCCTTGTTATCTAACATGCTTGTCACTTTGTCAAATAAGTCATCAATTGGTTGAACACGATTTCTCATCCATAAAATTATACTCACTCAGTATTCTGTTACCATTTGTTAAGGGCTTGGACATGTTAGATGCAGGAAACATGTTCCCGATGTTGGGGGAGTCCAGAGCCAGGGGCTCTCCCCCTCACTCCCGCCCTCTCTCTCTCTCTCTCTCCCTCACTCTCCCCCTCGCTCTCTCCCCCTCGCTCTCTCCCCCCTCCCTCTCTCTCTCCCCCCTCCTTCCCTCTCGCTCTCTGCCCACACACTCTCTCCCCACTCTCCCCCCCCCTCTCTCTCTCTCTCTCCTCTCCCTCCCACCTCACTCCCCCCTTGCTCTCTCTTCTCTTTCTCCTCTGTCTCTATCTCCTCTTTCTCTTTCCCCCACCTCTCTTTCTCTCTCTCTCTCTCTCTTTCCCCCTCTCTCTTTACCCTTTCTTCCCTCTCTCCTCTCTCTCTTCCTTTCCCCTCTCCCTCTCTCTCTCCCTATCTCTCTTCCCTACCTCTCTCTCCCCCCCTCCCTCTTCTCTCTCCCCATTCTCTCCCCCTCTGCCTCTTCCCTATCTCCTTCCACTCTCTCTCTCTGCCTCCCTTGGCAGCGGGCGCAACATTTCCGACGCCTCCGACGGCCCGGGACTCTTGAACTGAAGCCGCTCCATGGCCGGCGCTGCAGAGAGCGATTCATCAGCCCCGCAAACGCTCACCAGCGCCGGCAACCCACATCTGTCCCCGCCGCTGGTTCTGCTTCCATCCCTCCCTCAGCCCCGGCTCTCGAACACCCGCGGCCCATGTAGTTTATCTGGGATGTCAGGACTTTCATATGAGGAAAGATTGGATAGACTCGGCTTGTACTCGCTGGAATTTAGAAGATTGAGGGGGGATCTTATAGAAACTTACAAAATTCTTAAGGGGTTGGACAAGCTAGATGCTGGAAGATTGTTCCCGATGTTGGGGGAGTCCAGAACAAGGGGTCACAGTCTAAGGATAAGGGGGAATTCCTTTAGGACCGAGATGAGGAAAACATTCTTTACACAGAGAGTGGTGAGTCTCTGGAATTCTCTGCCACAGAAGGTAGTTGAGGCCAGTTCATTGGCTATATTTAAGAGGGCGTTAGATGTGGCACTTGTGGCTAAAGGGATCAGGGGGTATGGAGAGAAGGCAGGTACGGGATACTGAATTGGATGATCAGCCATGATCACATTGAATGGCGGTGCAGGCTCGAAGGGCCGAATGGCCTACTCCTGCACCTATTTTTCTATCTGAGTTTTGAAATTTTCGTTGATCACAGAATTTCTGACGACAGAGCGTGAGAAATTTGTGATCAACGTGAGGACGTGCGAATTTCTCGAAATCAGTGAGTCTCATGCTGAAAGCATGAGAGTTGGCAGCCCTGTTCTTACCCCTTATACAATTATGTTAAAAAGTGGCCATTTTTGATTTTTGCCCTGTATTTGTCTGCCTGTCACTTTTACTTTTCACCTTGCTACCTAATGCTTCTACCTTCATTTTACATTCCTCTGTCTCTCTGCTCACGCATTTAAGAAACCCACCACCTCTTATTCTCTGTTTATTATATTTTTCTTCTTTCTCCCATACATGTTGGGTCTGAGTGCTTCCCTTCTTTGCCTCCTGCCTCACACACTGTCTACTAGCATTCTCTATTTGAGTCCCTCCCCCCAACCGTTCTAGTTTAAAGCAAAGATTATAGAGGAGCTAAAGTCTTCCCAGTAGCCTTTGCAAATCTCCCCGCCAGGATATTGGTCCCCCTGGTCCAAACTCTGTACAGACAGCACGCAGAGTCAGGATCGAACCTGGGTCTCTTCTGCTGTAAGGCAGCAACTCTACCGCTGCGCCCATATTGTCATTTGCACAAATATGATGAGTTACAGATACAATTAAATTTACAGCTGCATCACAGGCACATGGACTCAGACAAACAAACCAAAACAAATTATATGAAATTGCACAACATTTCAAAAAGAAAATACTCTGCAAAAAAGAAAACAGTGCAAAAACATAAGAAAAAAATAGAAAAATGAGTCCTGCTACCTTTAAAGGTTTACACATAAGAACCCAGAGTTCCCTCTGTGGCACTACTCCATTTAGAACCACGTATGTTACCATCCCACTTCTGCTGCCTATATTTATTATCTCATGCCTCTCCCTATGGTTTTGTCTGCCTATTGTCTGCACGACCTTGGCCATCTTCACTGATTGCTGTAAACCTAAGTTCGAATCATCTGCAAACTTTGAAATATTATTCTCTATTGCAATATCTAAGTAATCTATATATCAAAAGGTAGGGATCCTGGCACAGCCCCTTTTGAAACGCTAGGTTTAGGTTTATTATTGTCACATGCACCAAAGTGAAAAGCTTTGTTTTGCATGCTGTCCAAACAGATCAGACATACTACGCATAAATACAAAGTCAAACTCAAGTACAATAGAGCGAAGGGGAAGATTCAGAGTGCAGAATATATTTCTCAGATTTGTAGTGCATCTGTTCCTCAAAATCCAACGATCACAATGGGGTAGAGGTGAATCAGACAGTACACTAACTTGTGGAAGGTCCATTCAGAAGCCAGATAACTGAAGGAAACAACCTGTTCCTGAGTCTGGTGATGTGTGCTTTCAAGCTTCGGTACATTCTGCCCGATGGGCGCAGAGAGAGGAAGAAATAGCCGGACAAGTCTTTGATTATGTTGGGTGCTTTTCCAAGTTTCTGTTTCTCCAACAAACAACCATTTAGTTGGACGTGCTTGCTTCATCATCCTTAAGCCTGGTTTATATTCTAGCTGAAACTGGTTCCCCACAATGAGTCTTTTATGTCAATCGCTTTTAAAAAACATCCATGGAGACATATTTGTTGCATTTCCTTCATTGCCTCTGCTACTTCTTGAAAACAATTCAATTGCTTTGTCAAACATGATCTGCATTCAACTGTGCTAGCTCTCCTCAATTAACTCAAACCTTTGCCAGACTTTTAACTTTTGCCTGATTATTGTTTCAAAAATCGAATTCAATATTACGGTTAAACCAACTTTGCTTCCATCTCCCCCATATCCAGTGTGATTCCGAATCTTTCCACTATCTCCCTCCCCATTTTCCTTGGAAATCTGGGATAAAAACCTTCCAGACCTGAACCATTTCCACTTCTACCAATGTTTTTTTCAGTGTCCTCTTCCTTCGTAAATACTGATACAAATTGCACAATAGGCTTTCGAGCCTAGCCATGCCCATTTAAGCACAAACATATTTTTTGTATCCAATGGGACCCACCTCACATCTTACCTCCTGCTTATTATTTACCTAACAGTAAAAAACATTTTAGCGTTGCCTTTTATGTTAACTGTCCTTTCTCTTCTCATAATTTCTCTTGATTTATCATAACTTATTGAACTACAGATAAACAAGAAGAAATAAGCACGTGTTCTAGAGAAGGACAGAAATAAATTTATAATTTGTTATTGAGCTATAAATTAAAATAAATTGTTTGAAAAATGTAAGGTCAAGGCTGCGAAGTCTAGAATTACAATTATATGAATATAATATCCATCGCAGGTGATAGACTACTGACCGACATCCACTATAAACCCACTGACTACCATGGCTATCTGACTACACTTCTTCCCACCTGGCTTCCTGTAAGGACTCATAGACATAGAAACATAGAAAATAGGTGCAGGAGTAGGCCATTCGGCCCTTCGAGCCTGCACCGCCATTCAATGTGATCATGGCTGATCATCCAACTCAGTATCCCGTACCTGCCTTCTCTCCATACCCCCTGATCCCTTTAGCCACAAGTGCCACATCTAACGCCCTCTTAAATATAGCCAATGAACTGGCCTCAACTACCTTCTGTGGCAGAGAATTCCAGAGACTCACCACTCTCTGTGTAAAGAATGTTTTCCTCATTTCGGTCCTAAAGGAATTCCCCCTTATCCTTAGACTGTGACCCCTTGTTCTGGACTCCCCCAACATCGGGAACAATCTTCCAGCATCTAGCTTGTCCAACCCCTTAAGAATTTTGTAGGTTTCTATAAGATCCCCCCTCAATCTTCTAAATTCCATCGAGTACAAACCGAGTCTATCCAATCTTTCCTCATATGAAAGTCCTGACATCCCAGGACTTTCCAGGACTCCATCCCCTTCTCCCAATTCCTCCGTCTACGCCACATTTGCACCCAGGATGTTCCACACCAGGGCATCCGATGCCCTCATTCTTCAGGGAACGGGAGTTCCCCTCTTCTACTATAGATGTGGCTCTCACCAGGGTCTCTTCTACACCCCGTGACTGTGCTCTCACGCCCCATCCCCCCACTCGTAGTCCCCCTTGTCCTCACCTTCCACCCTACCAGCCATCACATACAACAAAAAATCCTCCGAAATTTTCGCCACCTCGAACATGATCCCACCACTTGCCACATCTTCCCATCTCCTCCCCTGTCTGCTTTCCGCAGAGACCGCTCCCTCCATAACTCCCTGGTCAATTTGTCCCTTCCCACCCAAACCACCCCCTCTCCGGGCACTTTCCCTTGCAACCGCAGGAAATGCTACACTTGTCGCTTCGCCTCCCCCCTTGAATCAATTCAAGGACCCAAGCAGTCTTTCCAGGTGCGGCAGAGGTTCACCTGCACCTCCTCCAACTCATCTATTGCATCCACTGCTCTAGATGGCAGCTGCTCTACATTGGTGAGTCCAAGCGTAGGCTTGGCGATCGCTTCGCCGAACGCCTCCGCTCGGTTCGCAATAACCAACCTGATTTCCTGGTGGCTCAGCACTTCAACTCTCCCTCCCATTCCGAATCCGACCTTTCTGTCCTGGGCCTCCTCCATGGCCAGAGTGAGGACCACCATAAATTGGAGGAGCAGCACCTCATATTTCCTTTGGGCAGTTTGCACCCCAGCGGTATTAACATTGACCTCTAATTTCAGGTAGTCCTTACTTTCACCCCTTCTCAGCTCTCCCTCAGCCCACTGGCTGCATCTCTTCCTTTCTTCTTCACGCCCCCCCACCACACCCTCACATCAGTCTGAAGAAGGGTTTCTATTGTTGCCTATTTCCTTCACTCCATAGATGCTGCCTCACCCGCTGAGTTTCTCCAGCATTTTTGTCTACCTTGGATATAATATGCATTGATTTTCGACTACGATATCTAAATGTCCTGAGAAAAGTCATGTTAATTTACGATTGCATGTCTTGATAATAATTATGTAGCTGCCAATTGTAAATACTATCTAATTTGCAAGTTGTCTGCTATTTAATCTGAGAGATTTTGTAAA
Organism: Raja brachyura; assembly: GCA_963514005.1. Next base: position 29,779,682 of record OY740782.1, on the reverse strand, counting down.
GTTCACACTTTCACTATAGACGGTAAATAATAGACAATAGGCAATAGGTGCAGGAGTAGGCCATTCGGCCCTTCGAGCCATCACCGCCATTCAATGTGATCATGGCTGATCATCCACAATCAGTACCACGTTCCTACCTTCTCCCCATATCCCCTGACTCCGCTATTCCAAAGAGCTCTATCTAACTCTCTCTTGAAAGCATCCAGAGAACCAGCCTCCACTGCCTTCTGTGGCAGAGAATTCCACACACTCGCAACTCTCTGTGTGAAAAAGTTTTTCCTCATCTCAGTTCCAAATGGCTTACCACTTATTCTTATACTATGGCCCCTGGTTCTGGACTCCCACAACATTGGGAACATATTTCCTGCCTCTAGTGTGTCCAAACCCTTAATAATCTTATATGTTTCAATAAGATCCACTCTTATCCTAAATTCCACAGTATACAAGCCCAGCTACTCAAATCTATCAACATATGACAGTCCCGCCATCCCGGGAAGTAATCTCATGAACCTACACGGTACTCCCTCAATAGCAAGAATGTCCTTCCTCAAGTTTGGAGACCAAAACTGCACATAATACTCCATGTGTGGTCTCACTAGAGCCCTGTACAACTGCAGGAGGACCTCTTTGCTCCTATACTCAACTCTTCGTGTTATGAAGGCCAACATGCCATTCGCTTTCTTCACTGCCTGCTGTACATGCATGCCTATGATCAGCCATGATAATATTGATTGGCAGTGCAGGCTCGAAGGGCCGAATGGCCTACTCCTACACCTATTTTCTATGTTTCTACTTTCAGTGACTGGTGAACCAGGACCCCCAGATCCCGCTGTACTTCCCCTTTTCCCAATTTGTCACAATTTTGATAATAATCTGCCTTCCTGTTTTTGCCACCAAAGTGGATAACATCACATGTATCCACATTAAACTGCATCTGCCCACTCACCCAACCTGTCCAAGTCCCCCTGCATTCTTATAGCATCCTCCTCACAGTTCACACTGCCACCCAGCTTTGTATCATCTGCAAATTTGCTAATGTTACTTTTAATCCTTTCATCCAAATCATTAATATATATTGTAAATAGTTGCGGTCCCTCACTGGTCACTGCCTGCCATTCTGAAAGGGACCTGTTAATTCCTACCCTTTGTTTCCTGTCTGCTAACCAATTTTCTATCAGTCAGCACCCTACCCCCAATATCTTGTGCTCTAATTTTGCCCACTAATCTCCTATGTGGGACCTTATCAAATGACTATGTCCAGGATTTGTTTTCTCAAGGTTATTTCAAGGAGATAGTTTTGGTTATATTAACATGTTAAAAAGCAAATTATGAAATGAACTGTGGAAAGGAAAATTGATTTGTAACTGGTAATGTATTTGCATTCACTCGATCTCTATCTGGATCATGATATGTATTTGATAGGTCTGTTTCACTGTCAGAAAGCACAAGGATTGGCTGCCATTATAGTAACCATTGGCCTACAGAATGGGATGCGAACAACTGTACACCACCTTTTTTTAGTTTGTTCAGTTACTGAGGAGAATTACATGAGAATGCAATTATCACATCGGAGCAAATTGGATGTCAACTGAGTGCCCAAATGTCCAATACAGCAAACCAAGCACACCAATGCCTCCACTTCCCCAGAAAACTGAGCAAATTTGGCAAGTCTCCAATGACGTTTACTGTTTTCTTCAGAAGCCCAATACAAAAACTCTATTGAGATGCATCAGGACTGCTCTTCCCAAGACCACAAGAAATTCGGCACATTCTCTGTAGCGTAGCAACATATTCTGTATTCTGTTTCCTTGTATTACCTGTTGTACTCATTGTTGGTATAATTGCACTCGTGTATCATATGATCTGCCAGGATAGTATGCAAAATGAAGTTTTTCACAGCATCTCAGTGTACCAGAGTTTTTATTACTTTAGAACAGATTTGACAGGATGAGAAAAACAGGTTGTTCTTGTACTCAGTAAATAGTACAGTCAATGGGTACTTGTACATAGTTTCCTGAAAGAAGCACTACAGAGAGACATTGTGACAGAAAGTCTGCAGTAATTCAGCAGGTCAGGCCGCATCCCATGAGAAAATGCTAGGTGATGTCTTAGGTCGAGACCAGACTGTAAGGGGGAGAAGGGGGGGGGGGAGAAGAAAGCTAGAAGAGGGGAGGGAGGAAAAAGAGGACAATGGATGGCAGGTAATAGGTGGTCCCAGATTGAGGGGTGGGGGAGGAGGGGGGGGGGGGGTGATAGGCAGATGATTGGAACAAAAGCCTGAAAAAACAGCCAAAGATGTGAGACAGGATTGAAGAATTGCCAAGCTAGAGGGAGGAAAATAGCAGGAGGGGAGAAATAGATGGGGTTCTGGGAAGACACAGCAGTGGGGAGGGGGGAAGGAGGAAAAGAGAGGTATGGGGGCGAAAAGGATGAGGGAGTTGTAGGGGGGGGGGGGACTTAATTGGAGGTTACCTAAGTGTGGCTGAAACAACAGGGGTTTCGCTTCCCCACTCCCCAACATACATCTAGCCAATATTCTGTCACTCGGGCATAATTTTTAGGAGCTTCGACCTAGACTGCTACTCAGGGGCTGTTGATTTATTTGTTTCAGGCAAAGCATGGCTTACTCCTGACTAACCTGACTCTGCTCTGCAAGATGAGGGTTTCCCCATTTATCGTATGGACCTCTGGAAACCTCAGGCAAGGGAAAAGGTGGCAACATGTGCTTTTTGGTAAACGCTGAGTGGTGCATTGATGTGACGGTCTTCGCTCAATTCCGTTCCTCAGACCTGGAACACTTTGTCATCCTTTAGTCGACCGAGGGAAGTCATGTCTATCATCTTGTTGATGATCTACATACCATATCAATCCAATGTCACGTTGGGACTTGAATTATACTGGGTTGCCAACACTTGAGATGCTTCAATCCACGAAGCGCTGTTCACCATTAATGGTTATTTCGCCCAAGCGAACTTCAGAAGCTTACTTCCCAAATACCATCATCACATCCCCTGCCCCACACGAGGTGTTAACATTCTATACCACTGCTACACCACCATCCTTGCCCTCATTTCGGCCAGTCTGATCATCTTGCTGTGCTGAAATTCATTGATAAAAATAATAGAGCATTGGTCAGAGGAGGTCGACAGTCTACTTCGGGACTGCCTTGAATCGGTGGAACTGCATCATGTGCAAGACCACTTCATCCAGCCTGAACGAGTATGCCGCAATTGTCACCAGTTTTGTCACGAAATGACATGAACGACTGCATTCCAAAAAAAGGCAATGAACCAGGAAATTTGGATGAACTGGGAGATTTATTCTGTGATAGTCCAGATCCAACACTTTCAAGGCTGATCCTGCATCGCGCAACAATCACGTATGATCACTGCAAGGCTAACAGGGATACCAAGAGAGACTTCCAAACAAGCTGGAGCCTCAGTTCAATCAAATGGATGCCAGATGACTATGGCAGGGCCTGAATACCATCACGGGTTATAAGCCAAGATCAAGGCAGTCTCTGGCCACAATACATCTCTACCGGATGAGCTCAATGCCTCTAATGCTCAATTTGAGCATCTAAACCAAGCACCTAGGCAGATTTCCCATTCCCGCTGGCTCTGTCCCATACATCTCGATGGTAGAAGTTAACTTATGTGAAAAGATCCTGAACAAAACCATGCTTCATACAGATTTAATTGGAGTAAAAAAAGAAGTTCTCTCAGCAATGGGGCACGTCAGCTTGTTACTGTACATTGGTGCCTGGTTTATGGCAGAGATAATAGACAATAGACAATAGGTGCAGGAGTAGGCCATTTGGCCCTTCGAACCAGCACCACCATTCAATGTGATCATGGCTGATCATCCCCAATCAGTACCCCGTTCCTTCCTTCTCCCCTATATCCCCTGACTCCGCTATCTTTACGAGCCCTATCTAGCTCGATCTTGAAAGCATCCAGAGAACCTGCCTCCATTGCCCTCTGAGGCAGAGAATTCCATAGACTCACCACTCTCTGTGAGAAAAAGTGTTTCCTCGTCCCCGTTCTAAATGGCCTACTTCTTATTCTCAAACTGTGGCCCCTGGTTCTGGACTCCCCCCAACATAGGGAACATGTTTCCTGCCTCTAGTGTGTCCAAGCCCTTAACAAGATGGTACGCCCAGATGGTACACCCTTCCCTCTATTTGTAGGTCTTATGAGGAAATAATATCCTGCTGTAACATTCATTGTGCTTTCTTATCCCAACCAAAGACCACATGGGAGTGTGAAACATTCCATCACATCTTCATAAAGGAAAGCAAATGGTTTGATCTATTTGGTCATCCCTTCTATTCAAATCATATATTTGGGGATGTCAGCATCATAACATATGGGTTCATTACCAAGCCCTATGTATTAAATATCTCATTTTACACAACGTCGATAGAGATGTTCTCATCCCTTAGCAACCCCTGTCATTTTTAATGCAAAATTTCATACACTTATTATACACTTTATTGCCCTCTACAGGATTTTTATGGTAAAATGGATCCAGTTCTGATTCCCTAAATATTGTCCAACCCATTCCCGAAATTATTTAAACAATTCCTGTATCATTCACCCAAATTAGCATCTTAGCTTATACCAAGCTCTTAGTATATTCCTAGTTAGATTTAAGTTAGTTTTCATGGTATATCTTGAAGACAATCTTCTCAGACGGAATAAACACCAGTGCATTTGTTACCCCTGGAATATATTTGGGACAGACAATTTTCTGCATCTTTCCATGCTTATATTTAACAATCTAGATTTTATACAGGATGGTTTGTGATCATTCTTCAGTTCTGCTAAGCTTGTGACAAAACTCCAGTTTTTACACCCTCCTGGTTAATACATTTAGTTCAGTTTAATTTAGTTTAGAGATACAATGTGGAAACAGACCCTCTGCAGCCAAGAGGATTAGGGTAGGAGGATGATTCAAGAACTTGATAGTTGTAGGAAACTAGCTGTTTATGAACTGCTGGTGTGGGACTTGAGGCTTCTGTGCTTCCTGCCCAACTATTCAAAAATACCTGCCCTAACATGATTCTGCCCCTTCACATGGATCCTGGAGAATACACAAACGAGGAATAATCTGCCAGGAAGTTTGTCATTATGAGAAAACCATGTCAACATAGGCATTAAGACTTCAAAATATTCTAAGCCACATAAACATGATTACAACAAAATTATAGATATCAAAACTCAATATACTCAAAAAACTCAATACAGCAGTGACTAAGACTGAACACCAAAAGTAGACTATGCTTTCAAACAACTAATGATGAATCAAACGATCAGTGACACTTTTATACGTGGATTTGACTTTCCTCTTACATTCTTACAATTAACACTTAACAAAGATCTTTCTTGCTCTCTACTGTGTTTTCTCTCTCTCTCCCTTCCTCTCTCTGTACCACTCTCTGTTACTCTCCTCCTGTCAAACATAGGAATGCCATAATTATTGATGAAAGCTTTCCAATTTTCTCATCTCTGACCTATTGAGTTATTGAGATTATAAAATATATTTGCTCTCCAGTCCCAGGTTTCCATGTTTATAAATGTCTTTCCCTCAAGGGCCTTACTTAATTTCCGGTTCTTTTCGTTGGCTTTAAAAGTCGGGATCTTTCTCTGAGGCAACCGTGGGAAGCAGAGGATAACTTGCTCTGGTTTTTTTGGCTCTGAGATGACAAATGTGAGAACTGCAAACTCTCCCACAGATGGGCAGGTGTCAGTAGTTTGGCCATAGGTCCAGTCCTTCCGCTGTTTGCACAAGGCTTCTGTGCGCTTCCAATGCAAGGACTGAATACTTTTCCGAATCCTCTTGCTCCACTTGGAGCCGACTTGGATTGTTTTCTCTGGAATGCCTGAGGATGCAGGGAGACCTGATAGAAGTATATAAAATTATGAGAGGCATGGATAGTGTAGACAGTCACGATCTCTTTCCCAGGTTTACAAAATCAAATACTACAGGGCATAGCTTTAAGGTGCAAAGATTAAAGGAGATGTGCGGGGCACGTTTTTTATAAAGAGGGTGATGAGTACCTGGAACACTCTGCCAAGGTTGGTGGTTGGGTAGATATGACAGTAGCATTTAAGATATTTTTGGATAGGCATATGGATAGGCATATGGAAGGGAAGGAAGCTTACAGTACAGGAGACCCCAGGGGATTTACCTCTTGAAAACAGGTTCACCCTTGGAAGCTGTCGGGGCAGAAGACACTGCTATTATGAGCGAGGGACAGGTCTGCAAGACAAAAGGTGATGCCGAGGCAAAACCGAAGAGTCAGACATCAGGCAGAGCAGTGGTAGTCGGGGACTCCATCGTGAGAGGTACAGACAGGGGTTTCTGCGGCAACAGGCGAAGTCAAGGATGGTGTGTTGTCTCCCTGGTGCCAGGATCCAGGACGTCATGGACCGATTGTAGAGCATCCTCAAGGATGAAGGTGAGCACCCGGAAGTGGTATTGCATGTTGGCACAAATGACGTTGGGAAGAAGAGGAAAGACATTCTGCAGCATACTTCAGACAACTCGGAAGGCTGAAAAGCAGGAGCTACAGGGTGGTTATCTCTGGTTTGCTTCCAGTTCCTCGTGCTGGTGAGGGCAGGAACAGGGAGATAGAGGATCTGAATGTGTGGCTGAGGAGCTGGTGCGGAAAGCAGGGATTTAGATTCCTAGATTCTTTGGGGAAAGGGTGAATTGTACAAATAGGGTGGGTTGCACCTGGCAGCATTCTGGCAGGCAGGTTTGCCACTGCTACACGGGTGGGTTTAAACTAAATAGTGGGAGGGGAGGAGATAAACTGGAGATAGAAGGATGGAGTTAAAGGGAAAGAGAGTATAAGAAAAGTTAAGAAAGACACCAGAATGAACGGGGCAGAAAGCTCAGGAAGGGATAGGAGAGTATGGACAAGTGACATAGGAATCGATAATCGATAATAAAGTGGATGAGCTTGAGGCTCGGTTAGAAATTGGCAAGTATGATGTTGTAGAAAATTATAGAAACGTGGCTGCAAGAGGATCAGGGCTGGGAACTGAATATTCAACGGTATTCATCCTATCGAAAAGACAGACAGGTGGGCAGTGGGGGTGGGGTAGCTCTGTTGGTGAGGAATTAAATTCAGTCCCTTGTGAGCGGTGATATAGAATCAGGTTCAAGTGAGTTTATTGTCATGTGTCCCTGATAGGACAATGAAATTCTTGCTTTGCTTCAGCACACAGAACATAGTAGGCATTTACTACAAAACAGATCAGTGTGTCCATATACCATAATATAAATATATACACACATGAATAAATAAACTGATAAAGTGCAAATAACAGATAATACGTTATTAATAATCAGAGTTTTGTCCAAGCCAGGTTTAATAGCTTGATGGCTGTGGGGAAATTGCTATTTCTGAACCTGGTTGTTGCAGTCTTCAGGCTCCTGTACCTTCTACCTGAAGGTAGCAGGGAGATGAGTGTGTGACCAGGATGGTGTGGGTCTTTGATGATACTGCTAGCCTTTTTGAGGCAGCGACTGCGATAAATCCGCTCGATGGAAGGAAGGTCAGAGCTGATGATGGACTGGGCAGTGGTTACTACTTTTTGTAGTCTTTTCCTCTCCAGGGTGCTCAAGTTGCCAAACCAAGCCACGATGCATCGGGTCAACATGCTCTCTTGAATCTGAGATGTTGAGTCAGTATGGATAGAGCTGAGGAATTGTATGGGTAAAAATGGGAGTATCTACAGGTCCCCAAACTGTAGCCTGGATATTGGGTGCAAGTTGAATCAAGAAAGAGTTAAAATTGGCATGTCGCAAAGGTAATGCTACGGTTGTCAAGGGAGATTTCAACATGCAGGTAGACTGAGAAAATCAGGTTGGAGCTGGACCCCAAGAAAGGAAGTTTGTGGAGTGCCTCTGTGATGGATTCTTAGAGCAGCTTGTACTGGAGCCTGCCAGGGAGAAGGCAATTCTGGATTTAGTGTTGTGTAATGAACCGGATTTGATAAGGGAACTCGAGGTAAAGGGGCCATTAGGAGGTAGTGACCATAATATGATAAATTTTCATCTACAATTTGAGAGGGAGAAGGGAAAATCGGAAGTGTCAGTATTACAGTTGAACAAAGGGGACTATGGAGCCATGAGGGAGGAGCTGGCTAAAGTTGACTGGAAAGATACCCTAGCAGGGATGACAGTGGAATGACAATGGCAGGTATTTCTCGGCATAATACAGAAGGTGCAGGATCGGTTCATTCCAAAGAGGAAGAAAGATTCCAGGTGGAGTAAGGCGCGACCGTGGCTGACAAAGGAAGTCAAGGACAGTATAAAAATAATAGAGACAAAATATAACGTAGCAAAGATGAGCGGGAAGCCAGAGGATTGAGAAACTTTTAAAGAGCAGCAGAAGATAATTAAAAAGGCAATACGGGGAGAAAAGTTGAGGTACGAAGGTAAGCTAGCCAAGAATATAAAGGAGGATAGTAAAAGTTTCTTTAGGTATGTGAAGAGGTAAAAAATAGTTAGGACCAAAAGTTGATTCCTTGAAGACTGAATCAGGTGAATTTATTATGGGGAACAAGGAAATGGCAAATGAGTTGAACAAATACTTTGGATCCGTCTTCATTGAGGAAGACAAAAACAATTTCCCTGATGTGCTAGTGGCCAGAGGATCTTGGGTGACAGAGGAACTGAAGGAAATTCACATGAGGCAACAAATCTGAAGAAGGGTCTCGACCCGAAACGTCGCCTATCTCCTTCACTCCTTAGATGCTGCTGCACCCGCTGAGTTTCTCCAGCTTTTTGTGTAACCCCCAGGCAACAAATGATGTTGGGTAGACTGATGGGACTGAAGGCGGATAGATCCCCAGGGCCTGATGGTCTGCATCGCAGGGTACTTAAGGAAGTGGCTCAAGAAATCGTGGATGCATTGGTGATCATTTTCCAATGTTTTCTTGATTCAGATCAGTTCCTGTGGATTGGAGGATAGCTAATGTTATCCCACTTTTTAATAAAGGTGGGGGAGAGAAAACAGGGAATTATAGATATTAGCCTGACATCAGTGGTGGGGAAGACGCTGGAGGAAATTATAAAAGATTAAATAGCGGCACATATGGATAGCAGTAACAGGATTGGTCCGAGTCAGCATGGATTTCCGAAGGGGAAATCATGCTTGACTAATCTTCTGGAATTTTTTGAGGATGTAACTAGGAAAATGGATAAGGGAGAGCCAGTGGATGTACTGTACCTGGACATTCAGAAAGCATTTGATAAGGTCCCACATAGGAGATTAGTGGGAAATATTAGAGCACATGGTAATTGGTAATACGGCTGGACTTGTATTCTTTGGAATTTAGAAGGATGAGAGGCTATCTTATTGAAACATATGAGATTATTATTGGATTGGACATGCTTGATGCAGGAAACATGCTGCACCCGCTGAGTTTCTGCAGCCTTTTGTGTACCGTCGATTCTCCAGCATCTGCATTTCCTTCTTTAACAACATGTTCCCGATGTTGGGGGAGTCCCGAACCAGTGCCACAGTTTAAGAATAAGGGGTAGACCATTTAGAACGGAGATGAGGAAGAATGTTTTCACCCAGAGAGTTGTGAATCTGTGGAATTTCTCTGCCTCAGTAGGCAGTGGAGGCTTTCAAGAAAGTTAGATAGAGCTCTTAAAGATAGCGTAGTCAGGGGATATGGTGAGAAGGCAGGAATGAGTTACTGAGTGTGGATGATCAGCCCTGACCACAGTGAATGGCGGTGCTGGCACGAAGGGCCAAATGGCCTACTCCTGCACCTATAGTCTATTGATATGTAAGTAGTGGAGGGATATGGATTATGTGCAGGCAGTTAAGAAGTGGTCATGGCATCAAGTTTGGCATGCAGTTGTACAGAGCTCTAGAAAGATCACGCCTGGAGTATTGTGTGCAGTTTTGGTCCCCTGATTTGAGAAAGGATATTCTTGCTATTGAGGGAGTGCAGCGTAGGTTTACAAGGTTAATTCCTAGGATGGCGGGACTGTCATGTGCTGAGAGAATGGAGCAGCTGGGCTTGTACACTCTGGAATTTAGAAGGATGAGAGGGGATCTCATTGAAACATATATGATTGTTAAGGGCTTGGATACACTAGAAGCAGGAAACATGTTCCCGATGTTGGGGGAGTCCAGAACCAAGGGCCACAGTTTAAGAATAAGGAGTAAGCCATTTAGAACGGAGACGAGGAAACACTTTTTCTCACAGAGAGTGGTGAGTCTGTGAAATTCTCTGCCTCAGAGGGTGGTGGAGGCAGGTTCTCTGGATACTTTCAAGAGAGAGCTATATAGGGCTCTTAAAAATAGCGGAGTCAGGGGCAATGGGGAGAAGGCAGGAAAGGGGTACTGATTGGGGATGATCAGCCATGATCACGATGAATGGTGGTGCTGGCTCAAAGGGCCGAATGGCCTACTCCTGCACCTATTGTCTATTGGCACTGACATTGTGGGCCAAAGGGCCTGTTCTTGTACTGTACTGCTCTATGGCCACTCTGAGTGAGCATGTATCAGGAATCAATGGGAATGTTGTATCTTTTCAACAAGGCTTTGAGCAGTTTCATGAGTCGTTCCCTCAGTCTGCCTTAAAATATCTTTCCATGACAGAGCTTTGAATAGAGTGCCTCTAGTGGAGCCTGGCACTGCATACAAAAAATGTGAGGGCTGCCTAACAAGTGAAAATGGGCCTTCCATGTTGGGGGTGTTGACTTTGGATATGAGGTAGACCTACATTATGGGCTCTATTTTCTGAACCTTTCTGGTTTAGGTATACTTATCATATCTGTGCTTCCCTTCCTATCTTGATGAACATGAGAGCATTAGGTGAGAGCATGAACTTCAGGAATAATCCATGCTTCAGGTTAGTGGTTGTGGGCCTGGATATTTTTCACAGCATCTCCATAGAAGATGACCTCAGAAATTCTCACCTTTAAGTGTGTTCTCAATGTTTAATATTTGTTGAGGCAGATATTATGCACATTTTCACCATGGCAATTACTAGGAGGTGAACCTCAGAATGATCTGGAGAAATGTGGAAAACATTTCCACTTATCAGAATAATATGTTGAAAAGATTAACGTTGGGGATGATATCATTCTGGCCATTAATCAAAACCTCAACTTTGGTTCCCATCCCAAATATCAGAATGTAAAGTGAGGGCAACCAGATATTAGCTCATAAGTGAAAGTGACTGTATCTAAAGGAAAAAGCACATTTACTGCACCAAGCATATATATTCAATGAGTGAATAGACAGGGGAATAAACAATGAGAGTCTACTGGACCTGTCATCCACAGAGCAAATGTCACCCATTCCTTTTCTCCACAGATTATGTCTGAACCGCTGAGTTACTCCAGCTTTTTCTATCTTAGCAGTATTTCTTTAGTTGCCTCCGGTCTTCTTTTCAAGACATTGTGTGAATAACAACATAGATGAGCTCTTTCCAAGGAGGAGAAATTTCACTTTGTTTTGCAGCATTTTACAAGGTTGACAGAGAAACTCGATTGCACAGAGGACCATTTAAGCACATTTGCAGCAAACGTTGCTGTGTTTTTTTGGTCAGTGAGCAGAATTAATGGAGGGAGGCAATGTAACAGTAAGTAATTGTCTGGAAACTGAAGGAAGCTGGGCGCTCGTGGGAGCAAGAAGGTGCTTGCTCAATAACCCAGAACTCAATACATTTAACAGAGTAAGGCTAATAGGAATGCATGAAAGGCTAATATGATGGCAATTTGGAAAGTAATTGTGATAGCATATGACATATATAAGTGCATGGTTGCAGAGACACCGGTTAAAAAGCTGTCATCAAATGGCACAAAGAAAGTAAAATAATGTAGCAGAGGCATGGTGCATCGAATGGAAATGAACAAAAAATATTCGCCACTGAGTCCAGTGAAATGGGTTTGTATTTGTAAATATTTAGTAGGACTGTTTGCAATACTTCTGTCAAAAAATATTTATAATGATATATTTGCAATGAAGAGCAATTGATTATTTGAGATCAGTGTCAGGATTGTTCAATAGACTGACAGGTCTGCACAATGTTGAGACAAATCTTGCTGGAGATTTTGAAATCTGCTAACCAAGTGAATGAACAAAGGCTACATAACATAATCAAGAGGTAAAATCATGGTAATTCGCTGAATACAGAAAACCCACTGTCAATTTGCTGCAAAGAGTCAGTAGCTGTCACTCACTCGATAAAATGCTAAACTTCCGATCCAGAGTGTAATTGGTTTAAGTCCCATGCTGAACACCTGGGCACGAATCTCAACAGAAGGACAGCATTAACTGTATCTAAAAATGGTAAGGTATCAGCCTAGTGAAGCTTCATACAGCACTACCTGTGAGCCAAACAGCAAATACACGTATAGCATGCAATAGATAATAGCTAAGCAATCTTGCAACTTACAGATCACATTGTAGTTCACCAGTCTTGAATGGATGTGGATATTTAAACATATAATAGGAAGTGGAGGACACATCAAGAACATTTCAATCCCAAACCATGGCAGGATCCTGCCACAGAAAAAGCTGAAAGATTTACTGCAACGACTAGAAATCCATCTAAGTTTGCTCCTGAGCATCCCACAATCACAGAAAGCAATCTGCAGCCAATTCAACTCACTTCAGGTGCTATCAAGGAATAGATGGGAAGACTGAATTCGGCAAAAGCTACAGGATCATATAATAATATGGTTATAGTACTGTAGACCTGTGGTCCAGAATAGCTATCCTTCCAAGCAAGCTCTTCCTGACACTGTCTAGCCAAAAATGTGCACTATTCATAAAAATGCAGGCCAAATCTTGTTTGGCTAATTACTTCTTAATAAGTCCATTCTCAATCATCAGCAAACTGTTGGAAGATATGGTTAACAGTGACAGAGACTGACACTAGCTCACCAATAACCTGTTGATCAATGTCCAGCTTGGGTTTAGCCAGAACTATTCAGCTCCTGACCTCATCCCAGCCTTGGTCCAAAGTTGGATTAAAGGGCTGAATTCTAGAGGTGAGCTGAAAGTAACTGCCCTTGACATCAAGGAGCCCATGTAATACTCAACTCAATGGGCATCAAACGATAAGCACGTCGTGGATTCAATCTGCACACAAAGTAAGATGGTTGGGCTTGCTGGAAGTCAACTACTCCAACCCCAGGACGACAATCAGGATTTCCTCGTGGGAGTACTCGAGGTCCAGTCATCTGCTTCAGCAATGGCCTTCATCAGGTGCTTTATCAATGGACTTCTGTCCATGAAGTTCAGAAGTATGGATGTTAATTCATGTTTGCACAATGGTTTGTTTCACCTGCAAATTAACCTGTTCATGACTGTATGATTCAGATAATATTCAGGTATGGACTGATCTGGCAAGTAACAACTGCAGCACAAAAATTACAGGCAATGACCATCTCCAACAGGAGAAATCTTAACAGCCTCAATTTGACATTCAATGGCATTACAGTCACCAGCTGTCCCACCATCAATCTGGTGGTACGTACTTTCAAGCCTTTGTATCTTCTGCCTCACTGGATAGAGGAGAAGAGGGAATGAATGAACAGGGTGAAAAAGGTCCTTGATTATATTGGCTGCAATCCCAAAGCAATGTGAAGTGTAGATGGAGTCAGTGGTGGGGCGCCCCTTCTGGTGATGGACTGGGCTACACCCATAACGCTGCAATTTCTTGCGGTCTTGGGCAGACCAAGCTATAATGCAACCCAATAGTATGCTCTCTGTAGTGCAGTTGTTGGTTGGTAAGAGCTGTTGGAGAAATGCCAAACTTCCTTGATCTCCTGAGATAGAAAAGGCCTTGCTTTGATTTATTTGACCATAGCTTCAACGTGGTTGGTCCAGGATACATTTCCAGGCAATTACGCCTAGGAACGTGATGCTCTGGACTATTTCCACTTCATCACCATAGAAGCTGACTGAGGCGTACAATCCACTTTGCTCCCTGGAGTAATTAACTAGCTGCTACATCTTGTTTACATTGAGGAAGAGGTTGTTGTTTTGACACTTTGTGACTAAGCTCCCCTTTGCCTTCTTGTACTCTGTCACGTCATGGTTTGATAACCACCCCTCGACAGATCTGCAAATTTGTAAATGGAGTTTGTGCAGAATTGGGATGTACAATTGTGAGTATAGTAAGGGACTGAGAACACATCTTTGTGGGGCATTAGTACTGAGAATTATTGTGCAGGTTGTTTGTCCCCCATCCTCACTGATTGTGGTCTCTGGGTCAGGAAGTCAAGAATCCAATGGCAGATGGTAGTTCCTGGAGTTTGGATATGAGTTTGGTTTGGATTATGGTGTTGAAGGCATATCTATAGTCAATAAATAGGACGTTAATGGAGATGTGTAGGAAGGAACTGCGGATAGAATCATAGAATCATAGAAAATAGGTGCAAGGGTAGGCCATTCGGCCCTTCGAGCCTGCACTGCCAATCAATATGATCATGGGTGATCATCCAACTCAGTATCCTGTACCTGCCTTCTCTCCATACCCCCTGATCCCTTTAGCCACAAGGGCCACATCGAACTCCCTCTTAAATATAGCCAATGAACTGGCCTCAACTGTGTGAAAAATGATCTTCTCATCTTGGTCCTAAAAGACCTCCCCCTTATCCTTAAACTGTGACCCCTTGTTCTGGAGTTCCCCAACATCGGGAACAATCTCCTGCATCTAGCCTGTCCAACCCCTTAAGAATTTTGTAAGTCTCTATAAGATCCCCCCTCAATCTCCTAAATTCCAGCGAGTACAAGCCGAGTCTATCCAGTCTTTCTTCATATGGAATTCCTGCTATCCCAGGAATCAGTCTGGTGAACCTTCTCTGTACTCCCTCTATGGAAAGAATCTCCTCCCTCAGATTTGGAGACCAAAACTGTACGCAATACTCCAGGTGTGGCCTCATCAAGACCCTGTACAACTGCAGTAGAACCTCCCTGCTCTTGTACTCAAATCCTTTTGCAATGAATGCCAACATACCATTCGCTTTCTTCACAGCCTGCTGTACCTGCATGCCTACTTTCAATCACTGGTGTACCATGACACCCAGGTCTCGTTGCATCTCCCCTTTTCCTAATCGGCCACCGTTCAGATAGTCTACCCTCCTGTTTTTGCCGCCAAAGTGGATAACCTCACATTTATCCACATTATACTGCATCTGCCATGCATTTGCCCACTCACCCAACCTATCCCAGTCACCTTGCAGCCTCCTAGCATCCTCGTCACAGCCAACACTGCCCCCCAGCTTTGTGTCATCCGCAAACTTGGAGATGTTGCATTCAATTCCCTCATCCAGATCATTAATATATATTGTAAATAACTGGGGTCCCAGCACTGAGCCTTGCGGTACCCCACTAGTCACTGCCTGCCATTCTGAAAATGACCCGTTTACTCCTACTCTTTGCTTCCTGTCTGCCAGCCAGTTCTCTATCCACATCAACACTGAACCGCCAATACCATGTGCTTTAAGTTTGAATGCTAATCTCTTATGTGGGACCTTGTCGAAAGCCTTCTGAAAGTCCAGATATAACACATCCACATCTCCGGAACTCTCTGCCACAGAGGGTAGTTGAGGCCAGTTCATTGGCTATATTTAAGAGGCAGTTAGATGTGGCCCTTGTGGCTAAGGGGATCAGAGGGTATGGAGAGAAGGCAGGTATGGGATACTGAGTTAGATGATCAGCCATGATCATGTTGAATGGCGGGGCAGGCTCGAAGGGCCAAATGGCCTACTCCTGCACCTAATTTCTATGTCTGTAATTCCCCGTTTTCTCTCTCCCTCCCTTTTTAATGTGGGATTACATTAGCTACCCTCCAATCCTCACGAACTACTCCAGAATCTAAACAGTTTTGAAAAATTATCACAAATGCATCCGCTATTTCTGGGGCTACTTCCTTAAGTACTCTGGGATACAGCCTATCTGGCCCTGGGGATTTATCAGCCTTTAATCCATTCAATTTACCTAACACCACTTCCTGGCTAACCTGGATTTCACTCAGTTCCTCCATCTCATTTGACCCCCGGTCCCCTGCTATTTCCGGCAGATTATTTATGTCTTCCTTAGTGAAGACAGAACCAAAGTAGTTATTCAACTGGTCTGCCTTGTTCCCCATGATAAATTCACCAGTTTCTGACTGCCAGGGACCTACATTTGTTTTAACTAACCTTTTTCTCTTCACATATCTATAAAAACGTTTGCAGTCCATTTTTATGTTCCCTGCCAGTTTTCTTTCATAATCTATTTTCCCATTCCGAATTAAGCACTTTGTCCTCCTCTGATGGACTCTGAATTTCTCCCAGTCCTCTGGCAGGCTGCTTTTTCTGGCTAATTTGTATGCTTCATCTTTAGTTTTGATACTATCCCTGATTTCCTCTGTAATCCACGGATGCACTACCTTCCCTGATTTAATCTTTTGCCAAACTGGGATGAACAATTGTTGTAGCTCATCCATGCAGTCTTTAAATGCCTTCCATTGCATATCCACCATCAACCCTTTAAGAATCACTTGCCAGTCTATCTTGGCCAATTCACGTCTCATACCCTCAAAGTTACCTTTCTTTACGTTCAGAACCCTTGTTTCTGAATTAACAATGTCACTCTAAATCCTAATGAAGAACTCAACCATATTATGGTCACTCTTGCTCAAGGGGCCACGCACAACAAGACTGCTAACTAACCCTTCCTCATTACTCAGTACCCAGTCTAGAATAGCCTGCTCTCTCGTTGGTTCCTCTACATGTTGGTTTAGAAAACTATCCCGCATACATAGATGCTGGTTTAAACCGAAGATAGACACAAAAAGCTGGGGTAACTCAGCAGGTCAGGTAGCATCTCTGGAGAGAAGGAATGGGTGACGTTTTGGGTCAACACCCTTCTTCAGACTCATGTCCTTATTTTCCAAATGTTCTAACGATATGTGCTAGAGCTTATGTGTCCCACCGAACTTATTTCCACATACCTCAACTCCATCCTATCCCCCCTGGTTAAATCATAGAAACATAGAAAATAGGTGCAGGAGTAGGCCACT
Source organism: Raja brachyura (assembly GCA_963514005.1). Next base: position 29,762,622 of record OY740782.1, on the reverse strand, counting down.
CGGCCCTTCGAGCCTGCACCTATCCTGTCCAACCCCTTAAGAATTTTGTAAGTCTTACACTACCAATACTTTCCTCTGCCAAATCCCTCCCAACCTATGTCCAAGACACCTCATACGCTCTTCATCTCCTCCATAACTTCCGTTTTCTAGGCCCCCATTCCCTCATCTTCACCATGGATGTCCAGTCACTCCACACCTCCATCCCCGACCAGGAGGGTGTTAAAGCCCTCTGTTTCTTCCTCAACCGCAGAACCAACCTATCCCCGTCTACCAATACTTTCCTCTGCCAAGCAGAGCTGGTCCTTCATCTCAACAACTTTTCATTTGACTCCTCCCATTTCCTCAAAATCCAAGGCGTAGCTGTGGGCACGTGCATGGTCCCCAGCTATGCCTGCCTCTTTGTGGCGTACTTCGAACAATCCTTGTTTGATGTGTTCTGTGGCCCTTTTCCCAAACTCTACCTCCGTTTCATCGACGATTGCATTGGTGCTACCTCATGCAGAACTCATTGACTTCATCCATTTCACCACTAACTTCCATCTGGCACTCAAATTCACCTGGACCATCTCCGACATCTCCCTACCGTTTCTGGACCTTACTATCTCCATCGCAGGCAACAGGCTACTGGCCGACATCTACTATAAACCCACTGACTCCCATGGCTATCTGGACTACACTTCTTCCCACCCTGCTTCCTGTAAGGACTCTCTCCCCTACTCCCAATTCCTCCGTCCATGCCGCAGCTGCACCCAGGATGAGGTGTTCCAAACCAGTGCATCGGAGATGTGCTTACTCTCACCAGGGTCTCTTCTATACCCCGTAACTCTGCTCGCACTCCCCATTCCCCCACTCGTAACAAGGGCAGAGTCCCCCTTTTCCTCACCTTCCACCCTACCAGCCGTCACATACAACAGAAAATCCTCCGACATTTTCGCCACCTCCAACGGGATCCCACCACCGGCCACATCTTCCCATCTCCTCCGGTCCCCGCGTTGCGGTGGGGGTGATGCCGGTGTGGGCCGCATGGCGGCGCTGTGGCCGCCACCAACCCCCCTCCCCCCGGCCCGGCCCGGCTCGGCTCGGCGGCGCCTGCACCATGGCGGAGGACAGCGAGTCGGCGGGCAGTCAGCAGAGTCTGGAGCTGGACGACCACGACACCTGCGGCATCGACGGAGACAACGAGGAGGAGAATGAGCAGACGCACAGGTGAGGGTTGAGGACTGGGCTACCGGCCGGGAGGGAGGGAGGGAGGGGCTGGGAGAGAGCGCTGCCGACTCCGGCCTGCGGGCCCGTCACCGCCACCGCCGCCGCCGCCGCCGCCGCCACCGCACCTGGGCGGGACCCGCGGACGGACAGCGGCGGGGGCGGGAGAGTGAGGTCCGCTACCCGCTCCCCGCTCCCCGCTCCACTAATAACC